>OX352295.1:1297500-1942500 GCA_947086415.1 Pammene aurita | reverse complement strand
ATACAAACGTTTAACCCCCATTTTATCCCCCCTTAGGGGTTGAATTTTTCTAAATCGCTTCTGATTAGTTGTACAGATTGTAAATGTAACCTGTCCTGCAAATTACAACTTTCTAGCTTCAGTAGTAAAGGCCTTCCTTTCATACAAACTTTTCAACCCCGTTTCTACTCCTCTGAGGTGGAATTTTGAAAAACGCTGAAATTAGTTTTTTTGCTTTAAAGTTAGTAGCTTACAAACGAACTTTCAAGTCTATCACAAAAAAATCTGTATACAAACTTTCAACCCCTATTTTACCCTGTTAGAGGTTGAATTTTGAAAAACGCTGAAATTGCTTTTATTGTTTTTGAATTATTAGTAAACGTACGAAGTTTCAAATCTCTAACTCAAAGTTTTAAACCTGATCCATACAAACTTTCAACCCTCTTTTTACCCCCTTTGGGGATGAATTTTAAAAAACCTTTCTTAGTGGATACTAACGTTATAAAAACTACCTATTGTAAAAAATTCAGCTCTGCAGGTCAAACGGTTTGGGCTGGGCGTTGATTTAAGTGAGTCAGTCAGTCAGTCAGTCAGGACTTTTACGTTTATATATATACTCGTAGATATGTTCATATGAATAATCGATATGAAGCCAGTTAGTTATTCATGGGAAGAAAGGTTCACAAAAGACAGTTTTTTTTATATACCACGACGGTGGCAAACAAGCATACGCCCCGCCTGGTGGTAACCATGGGCCCGATGAGTACCGTAGCCTATGGACGCCTGTAACTCCAGAGGTGTCACATGCGCGTTGCCGACCCTTTAAAAAAAGGAGGATTCACTGTGTTGACGGCTAAAGGAACAAGAGGGTCCTTCGTCGTCAACACACTGGGTCCTGTTTGAGCTCTTTGGCAACCTTACTTACCAGCAGGAACACAACACTATGAGTAGGGTCTAGTGCTATTTGGCTGTGGTTTTCTGTAAGGTGGAGGTACTTCCCCAGGGCTCTGCTCCAGATTTGAGCGAGATGACATTCGTTGTGATGTGCCCTACCACACAAAGCGAAATGACATTCGCAGTACCCATACCTCTCTTTTGGACGTAGTTTAAGGACATACCCGTGTCCGGACGTAGTTTAAAGACATACCCGGGTCCAAGGTAAGACAGACGCAAAAAATAAAAAAAGATATGCTAGCCAGCGTTTTGATGGCGTCCGTACCGCTTACACCAGGGGTCGGCAAACCGCGGCTCTTTAAAGGGCCAGTTGTGGCTCTTCGAGTTCCCCTCAATTCGGTTTAAAGACATTTATTTCTTATAAGAACACAACAGTTCACTTATATAAGATTACAACAAAAAATTTATAACATTATGTGGCTTATTCCAACACATCTTAGTAAATATTATCATAAATATAGTTCTTAAGCTTAGTTTTGAATATAGTTTTTCCTTGAGAGTCTTTAACATCTTTCGGTAGATTGTTAAACATTTGTGCACCTTCCTTCAGATATGATAGTTTTTTTCCCAAATCCAGTTCTATGTCTAAACAATTTAATTTTGTTAGTATTTCTTAAGTTATGTCAAAATAGAGTTTTAATTAATTTATTTTGCGACGACTGCAACCTTTTAAGGTTTGTCTTTGCTGCGCAGCCCCACACTTCAATCAAATATTGTAAATGGGATTTCACTAGTGAATTGTATATCAATAGTCGAGCTTTGTGAGGTATGCAGCCGGTGCAATTTCTTAATGCTCCAGTAAGAGAGGATATTTTAGATCTAGTTTGCTGTATGTGATTTTTCCAGTTTAGTTTTTCATCTAATTGTAACCCGAGATTGGAGCGACTAATGACATCGTCGTTTATTGTTAAAGTTGAAGTGGGAGACAGCACAAGCTTTTTATTTTTAGCCGCAAAAATCATATATGATGTTTTCTTAGTGTTTATTGTCAGCAGATTACTTTGACACCAGTGTATTGTACTGATATAGGTCTGCGTTTGCTTTGTCAATTAACTGTAATTAAAAATTTTAAAAATATATATCAAATATTACGGTAAAAAAAACATAAGACAACTGCGGCTCATTTCATATTTTTCCGCCATCAATCAGGCTCTTTGTCAAAAAAGTTTGCCGACCCTTGGCTTACACAGTTCAGTAATTTTAGTCGTCATAAATTGGTAAAATCCAAACATCCTATATATCATAGCATTCACAGCTCTAGTTTAAACAAACCGTACTTAACCTATTTCGTATTCAATGTTTATTTTAAGCCGAGTTTGCGTAGAATTTGCAGCAAGGAGCGATATTGAATTTACAATTCTGTTAGAGCATTAAAGGGGTCATAGGGGTTCAAAATTAATGAGGTTGTATTATCAATTTATCACAAGTTGAATTTTAATAGTGCTAATAGTAGTGATAATACGAGCCCCAACGTATTAGATCGTCTAGTCACACTTAAAAATACGATATTTTTTTAAAGACTCCTATTTAAATCCGGATTGACTTTGATGATTAAAGGAATACGCTACATACAAAGCCATTGAAAGTAGTTTAATGTTGCATTGTACATAATAACGTTATTTAATTTAGAGTAATTGTATCGTAAAGTTAACATTGAGCAAGCAAAAAATTATGTCTAGTTTATATTTTAGGCAAAATAGATCGTCTATATAAGATAAAAACTGTTTTTTAAGAAGTTTAATATTTAATTATATTTCAAAGTGAATATAGAATATTCTCTGTCATCTAAAATGACAGATGGCTATATAAAAACGCAATTGCAGTGCAAATTTTCATTACTTTATAATCATTATTCTATCGAGATGGTGCGAGGTAAACCAGTGACTGAAGAAGTGCGGAAAGTTATAATTTCCTGTAACAGTAACGGCAAATCAACTTACCAAATATCCAAGGAGATGTCGTTGCCACGATCTACAATTCAAACGATTATCGAGCATCACCGAATGAACAATGTCCTGTTTAAAGAAATCTGGCCGTCGACGAATAACCTCCAAGGCAGAAAACAGGATGTTGAAGAAGATTATCAAGAAAAATCGTCGTGCAAGAACAGGAGAACTTACCGTTTTGTGGCGGGACGCTATTAAAAAAAACATTTCAGTCGATACCTGCAAGAGAGTAATGAAGAGAATGGGCTATAGTTTTTACACTGCTAAAGAGAAACCGTTACTTACTAAAAAACAGAAAACCAATAGATTGAAATTCGCTAATAAATACAAAAACTGGACTGTCAATCAGTGGCGAAAAATAATATGGAGTGATGAATCCAAATTTGAAGCCACAGTTGGTGACGAACGAAGTAAAGTAATTCGAGTTTGCTACCGTCTATACGGCAGTAAAAATATTAATGCATTTACTTTTCAACAAGACGGTGCTGCATGCCATACCGCGAAGACAACGATGGCGTGGCTGAAGTCCAAAAAAATCCCTACCATGCCATGGCCGTCCATCAGCCCGGACTTGTCTCCCATAGAAACTTTGTGGTGGAAAATGAAGAAAAGGCTGCGAAAAGACCCTTCTAGATTAGTGGAGTACGGGAACGCCTTTTTAACCTATAAAAATGACATAAATCACAAGTCCGATTTTATTTTGTGACCTGTTAGAGTACGTTTAGTACTAATAATAAAAAATATTTTCTAACAATTGTTAGCATTGCGCTAGGTATAATACACGTATTTGTTTGCTACACATAGAAAAGATTATGTAAGTTTTATTTTTCTCCACCAGGCTATCGCTTTTTACTATTGCAACATAACTTCACATTTTATAACGGTTTTGTCAAGAGCATATGTCGTATTAGCCATTTGTAATTCGTTTAGAATTCAAGGTCACTTATATTTTGATAAATTGTTTTCGATTATGCTCACATAATCTATTGACCAAACTGTTATAAAATGACAGATGACGTTGAAATAGTTGAATGCAATAGTATGGTAAAGGAAAATATATCTTGTATAATTTTGTGTTGTTGTTATTAACAAATATCTATATAATACCTAGCGCGACGTCAAAAACTGTTAGAAAATATTTTTTACTATAAGTAATCATATCATATTCTCTAACTAAAAAAGAAAATCGCACTTGTGAGTTATCGAAGCTCAAAACTGTTCACGTACTGTACTAGATCTAAAGCTGATCTTAAGGAGAAACTTACCTGTGTCTGGAATGAAATAACCACCGAAGAGTGTAGAGAGTTGGTAGATTCAATGCCGCTCAGGATCAAAGCCGTTTTGGATGCAAAAGGTGATACCACCAAGTGGTAGACGGTCTATTATGCATCGGCTAAACCGAAGACGAACTTTTTTGCGAATATCTCATTTGGCAAAACAATGTTTTTTTAATCACTGTGGAAAGTTGTTATTTTTTTTATTCGATACATAAAGTATTATTCATTTTCTATATTGTTTTTATATTACATGATCTTCTAAACATCGCTGTCATCCTGAATTTTTAGGTTAGAGTTAGGTTAGTACATTTTTTACCTGCTAGACGAACTCATTTGCATTGGGGCTCGTAGCAGTTTTTCTTAGATGACGATTTATGAATATACTTATAGGGCAATATGAGTTGTAAAACTTTTAAAACCGGTCTGGGTACCATAGTCATTAAGGAATCCTTAGTTTCGTCCCCATGTCTGTAGGTCAGTCTGTCTGTCAGTGATATAGCTCAGAACTCAATTTATAAAAACTATGACTAATGACTAGAATAGATAATTTGGTACGGGCTTGGTATGCACACGGGATTTTAGGTAATTAACTATAGGAAGATTACTCATGCCGACAAAGGCTACATTTTGTTGATGGAGTTTCGAATGCCGCGTCGTGCCGTTTTTTAAGGATGTCACCTCCTGTTACTCAATGAAAAAATCATTACATTCTGTGCAGTAGTTTTTGCATAGTTAGTGAACAAATTCACAGACAGACTTCTCCTTATGCATTTATTATATGTTAGAAGACTCTTTTAAAATAAGTATATAAAATACATATAATACCACTCTTAAAAGCTGTTAATATAACTATATTGCCTAAATTTGTATTTATGTCATACAATTAAATAAAATAGATTAGCTACTGTTTCATTTCATGTAACACATTTGTTATAATTAAATTAACACTTAGGTAATTAATACAACGAACTAACTTCATTAAGATAATAATATCTAGATAACGAACCAGACCTATTGAGTGTTATATGGACGTATGATTGTGTCAAAAATGTGAATTTAAGTCCTTTCGTAGACTGTTGCACGCCAAAGTTTATAAACGCAATATAATTGAAATTCATTGGTTTGTATACCTACTATGTATGTGTTCTATCGAGTTTAGGTATTTTATTTAAGCCATTTAATTCCTTAATAATTAATTAATTATACATTATATTTCATTCTAAAATTAAAGTTAATACGATATTACAAAATTAAATAAATAATATTATGTTACATTTTCTTTTTCATATTTAACTAGGTAGTAATTTCATGTAAGTAGTAGCTTTTATACATTTAAATTATTAAGGACCTCTTTTTTTTTATATACTACGACGGTGGCAAACAAGCATACGGCCCGCCTGATGGTAAGCAGCTACCGTAACCTATGGACGCCTGCAACTCCAAAGGAGTCACATGCGCGTTGCCGACCCTTTACAAAAAGGAGGATTCACTGTGTTGACGACTAAAGGAACAAGAAGGTCCCTCATCGTCAACACACTGGGTCCTATTTGAGCTCTTTGGCAACCTTACTCACCAGCAGGAACACAACACTATGAGTAGGGTCTAGTGCTATTTGGCTGTGGTTTTCTGTAAGGTGGAGGTACTTCCCCAGTCGGGCTCTGCTCCAGATTTGAGCGATGACATTCGCTGAACGTGCCCTACCACACTTAGCGAGATGCCATTCGCAGTGCCCATACCTCTCTTTTTGGCGTAGTTTAAGGACATACCCAGGTCCGGACGTAGTTTAAGGACATACCCCGGGTCCATTACGAGTAAAGGCCTCCTCCATTGATCCGAGGAGGCCTTTACTCAGAGGTTAGGTATAGTGACTTATTATTAATAGCTGAATACTCTAGCTGATTCTGTAGGGCAAGTAATGGCAAGTTTGACACGCTTATTGGAATACATAGTGTTTGTGTTCGTTTGAGAATACTAAAACACATAGATATGTATGTTGCAAAATACTCGAATGTCGCGAATGAAATCGGTATATTAAACAGGAAAAGGTAATCTAATATTTGTACCTAATAAGTAATGTAACTTATCTAACATAACTAAATCAAAATACTGAGCGCAACGTATACTAAACGCAAAATTCTAAATCCATGATGTTAATTGCTCAAAATTGTGTCGGGCGTTATTAGAATTCAAAAAATCCTATATGATATCTTGAAAATATCCCTGATCCCCTGCAAATAGTATTCCATATCCGGAACAAATATTATATCGATTAGATAAGGTGTATGAAGGGCCATTCATACTGACATACGCTTATTTATTATTCGTTAGGTTATTCGGCAGTCAGTTAAGAAGGTAATACCAGGGGGGTTTCACTGTGTATTTCTCCATTGTACACGTTACATGCGCTTACCGCACCGCGAGGGCTAATGAGAGAAGGGTTGGCACATTGCTGTCACCTTATGGGTGCGTTCGAGAATATGCGTTTTCAAGTCATAGGTATATCATTGTCGGTTGTTAATAGAATTTAATTCTAAATATATGACCACCGACAATGATGTGTACTTTTGATTGAAAACGGCACGGCACATATTATCAATGAAGGACATTGAAAACCCTATTTTATTTTTTTATGAGCGCATGACAGCTAACGTTTTCATCTCTGTAGCTAAATGTCAAATTGAAGAAGGAGAATCTTCTGTACTTGTACATTACTTATTTAATAAATAAATAAAAAATAAAAATAAACAAATAAATATTATGGGACAATCTAACACCAATCAACCTAGTCCCACAGTAAGCTCAATAAGGCTTGTGTTGTGGGTACTAGGCGACGATATATATAATATATAAATATAGATAAACACTTAAATACATAGAAAACATCCATAACTCAGGAACAAATATCCGTGATGAACACACAAATAGATGCCCTGACCAGGATTCGAACCCGGGACCTCCTGCTTCATAGGCAGGGTCACTACCGACTAGGCTAGGAGGCCGTTAGAACCAGAGAGTTCTAAACCAGGAGAGGCCTTAGGTATCATTTCCCCTCTGTCAAAAGTATTGGCAGGAAAATCTAGTACATCTATAAAAACTATTTCAATAATCGATGTCACGCACTTTCGTTATCGCTGTCGATGGATAACAAGCTCCGTGAAAATGCCCTTATGCGCTGTTTTTGGATGTAAAAAATGTTATATTTCGTCTAGTTTACAAAAAGACGAAATACCATTTCAGATGTAAGTAAAGTTTTACTTTATTTATCATTACTTTCGTAATAAAAGATTTAACCTAAATCGAAAATCAAGCTTCGTTTACAGAATCGATTAAAATACAATCGTTTTCTTTCTGACGGGCAGTAACTATTTGACGTTTGACATTTCTCCATATTTAACGCGCTTAAGGATTGCTGTCTGCTATATTTTGTTTGAAAATACAATCAAAAATGATCCTTGGCTTTTTTGTTTGACATTTGCAAAGACTGCATCCAATAATGAACCATATGTTAACGTTTGTACAGTCGACTATCTATTGCTCCATTTAGTGTTATGAAATATAAAAAGAACATGTCAAATATGTTTGGTGTTTTCAAGTCAAAGGTACATCTTTGTCGGTTGTCAATAAAGCGTTGCTGTCATAAAAATTCATTTAGAAATAAACTGTATTAACAACCGACAATGATGTACCTTTGACTTGAAAACATCACATGCGTGCTACCTCGCCCCCCTCAGATTTTGGCAGACTTTTTTGTTTGGAAAGATGAGGCGAAGCGTACTCCATTTATAGAGCTTTATGGTTAGAACTTATGATGTGGTAATACGCCTGTCAGATAAAAAATCAAGGTTGTATGACTCGAAATTTCGTTATCTTCTACTCTTTCGTACTTGCTAATACGAACGAAAGAGAAACGAAATAACGAAATCTCTATTTTCAAAGATCGCGGTAAGCCCTCTGTTTGCAAAGGACGAAACCCTAAATATAGCCAGCCGTTTTCCGGTTCACTGGGTGTTATCTGATGAATAATTATGCCAGTTTCATGACTTGATATCTGTTTACATTATAATATTAATCAGACGAGGGTAGGTTATTATGCAAAAAATCGTCGAAGTGTATTCGCCCCATTAGTCTTATCTATAAATATCCGAACATGTTTACAACTTAATTTTTTTATAATATACATAGGGGAGAGGGGGGCAGCTATCACCGGAGGCAGCTTAGAACAAATGCGTTCAAAGACGTATTTTTAGTGCGATTATGGTCCAGGTCCATTTTTTGGGCTCGCAACACTGACCCACACAACTGTCACTTGGCAGATTTGACGTTTGACATAACATGAACGAACCAGTAGCATATTTTGATTTCGATGTCATGCGTTAGCGGTTTTTCTCGATTTTCAGGCTGTATTCGATTCTGTGTAGTCGATTCTATTGTTTGTTTTTCTTTCGTTTATATGATAAAATAAAAATTCTAATTAGAACATTTTATGTATTTTTATTTAACAACAGCGAAAACGTAATAAATACTGAATTATTATCGCCTGTTACATTGTCGGGGTAGTTTTGAACAACAGTGTGTGCAAAACTGCCTCAAAGGGGCTGCTTTAGTATGATTTCAATACTTTTCAAAGGTCCCTTCTGAGGCACCTTTGAACACTATAAAAAACATTTCTGTACTACTACTACCCCCTCTTAGTTATAACTGCAAATTATACGAGTAAAATGTTAATATGACTATTTCTAGTGACTAACTGTACTAAGTACAGGTAAAAAAAACACGTATATCTCGATATTGTTGCCTTACAACCCATATTTCAAATCTGCCCCATGTAAATTCAAAGCTACCTACGCTTGGGGCAGTATTGAACATTATTCCTTGAGTTGCAAAATTCTGAATTGTACCTTTGTCTTTAGTTTTGGACATGTGCAAATGCATTAATTACATAGGTTAAATTAATAACATACGTTGTTGTGTAGAGGCTGAAAACTGGTTTTTATGGGTAATATTTTGAAATACGTCAATGAGTGTAAAAAATGTACCAGGCTGCCCCCCTCACCCCTACATGAACGGCTTCCTAGCCTAGTCGCTAGTCGGTAGTGACCCTGCCTACGAAGCAGGAGGTCCCGGGTTCGAATACTGGTCAGGGCATTTAGGTATTTGTGTGTTTATCATGGATATTTGTTCCTGAGTTATCGATGTTTTCTATACATATATACGTATTTATCTATTATATTATATATATATCGTCGCCTAGTACCCACAACACAAGCCTTATTGAGCTTACTGTGAGACTAGGTTGATTTGTGTAAGATTTTCCCATAATATTTATTTACTAGCCTTTTCCCGCGGCTTCGCCCGCGTACTATAAGTATTAAGTATTCAAAAAGGATACGATACCCATGTTGATTTTCCGACTTTGTGACCACATTTGCCCCTTTTGGGGGTTGAGTTTTCAAAAAACCTGAAACACGTGTTTACTCATTTATCGTTAGGAAAGGAATACTCCTGTGAAGTTCCGAATAAAATAGTCTAACAAATCTTGATTCGCCATAATAACTTTGGGCCCCCATTTTACCCCCTTAGGGGGGTGAATTTTGAAAAATCCTTTCTTAGTGCATCCCTAGACCTTTTAAGGAATCTACGTGCCAAATTTGGAATCTCTAGAACCAGCGGTTTGGGCTGTGCGTTGATATGTCAGTCAGTTTCTTCTTTTGATAGTCTGAAAGGTATAGTGAATTACAATATTATATTTAAGTATTTTGGATCCCTTTAATTGGATCGATCAAAATATATTATAGGTCTCCCATGTTCTAACATGCAATATCCATACAGAAATGGCCAAGCGATACTTTTTAAGCCCAGGTGTAGGATGTAGAGGCTTAGCTTCTCCTGAGATCTAATAACTTTTTTATATGTACCTAGTGAAAGCGTTATATACGCCTAACGTTAACGTTAACGTTAAGCATTTTACGGCCTCCTAGCCCAGTCGGTTACTGACCCTGTCTACGAAGCAGAAGGTCCCGGGTTCGAATCCTGGTCAGGGCATTTGTTTGTGTGTTTATCACAGATATTTGTTCCTGGGTTATGGATGTTATAGGGTTATGATATTTAAGTATTTATCAATATTTATCTATTATATATCTATCGCTATCGGTGTGGACTGCGTGGGCCGCAATATGATCATCCCTCTCCTTGACCTTCTCGTTCCTATTATCACATACATTTTTAATTTTTCTATTTTATCCTCTAGTTTTCCTAACTCCTGGAAAGATGCCGACATTATTCCTCTTCCGAAAAAGTCCAACCCGTCTTTTTCTTTTAATGATTTTAGGCCTATTTCCATTCTTCCTTTCCTTTCTTAAGTTCTCGAACGTCTTGTGCATCACCAATTAACGTCCTTCCTCAATAGTAATTCTCTCTTTAATCCGCTTCAGTCAGGGTTTCGTTCTGGTCATAGCACGGTTACCGCTTTAGTAAACGTTTCAGACGACATCCGATCAGGTATGGATAACCGGATGCTAACGGTATTGACGTTGTTAGATTTTAGCAACGCTTTCAATACCGTTGACTTTGACATTTTGTTAGGTATTTTAAAATCTCTCAACATTTCACCGGCAGCCATTGAGTGGTTCCACAGCTATCTTCATGGTCGTCGGCAGCGTGTCAAAGTGGATAACTCTCGCTCTTCCTTTTGCAGAACGCTGGCCGGTGTTCCACAGGGCGGCGTGCTGTCCCCTCTCCTCTTTTCTATTTTTATAAACTCCATTAACTTTATCATTCTTCTTATCATCTCTATGCCGACGACCTCCAAATTTACTCCCAAGGACTACTTGATGATCTACCCTCTCTTATCCACTCCACTAACACTGACTTGGATCGCATATCTGAATGGAGCTCTTGCTATGGTTTGAAGGTTAATCCGACTAAAACTCAAGTTATCATTATTGGCAGCCCGAGAAACATAGCAAGAGTTGATTTTGATAATTTGCCGGGCGTTTTCTTTGATGGAGTCCTGATTCCATTCTCTAATCAGGTTAAGAACCTGGGCGTGGTCATTGACAGAACCCTTTCTTGGATTCCGCAGATCAGCGAGGTGAGCAGAAAGATCTTTGCAACTGTTGGTTCCTTACGACGAATTCGTAACTTCTTACCTCTCGCCACTAAAATTGCGCTTGCCCAATCTCTCCTTTTGCCCATTTTAGACTATGCCGATATTTGTTATTTAGACCTTACCGAAGAGCAATTAAATAAACTCGAACGCCTTCAAAACGTTTGCATAAGGTTTATTTTCGGATTGCGCAAATTTGATCACATTTCAAGCTACAGGGTGCAGTGGTTCGGCGAAAACGAATGGGTGCTCAAGTGGTTACCCATTCGTTTTCGCCGAAACTTACATATTCTTTCTCTCCTTTATGCCACGCTGTTTCACCTCAATACTCCTTGCTATCTCAAAGTCCGGTTTAAATTTCTTTCCTCTCTTAGGTGCTCCCAAAATTTGCTACTTGCTCTCCCGTCTTCTTCTTCAAAAATGTTCTCCGATTCCTTCAGCTTTCGCGCTGTTCGGCTGTGGAATGCCTTGCCTATTGATATTAGACGTGCCAGATCTCTCTCTATATTTAAATCACTATTAAAAGATCATTATTTATCTCTTCCTTAACTTAGTCCTGTCTTGCTTGGTTGGCACCGACCATTTATTTTTGAAACTACTTTTGTCATGTATAGTATTTCTATATATATATATATATATATATATGTTGTTATTTATATGTGGTAATTTAAGTAGTTTATATTTTTATAATATTTATTTTTTGTAGTTTATGTATTTTATTTTTACAAAAGTTTCTATATTCCCCTAGTATTTAAATTTTTGTCACTGCCCGTTTACTAAACTATTATCGCCGTTTCGATATATGAAGGTTGTCTGGAAGAGATCGCTTTTAGCGATAAGTCCGCCTGTTGTTACCTACCTTTATGCTGTACCTAAATTTTAACTCTTTTGTTCGTTTGTTGTAGTGTGCAATAAAGTATTTTATTATTATTATTATTATATATATCGTCGTCTAGTAACCATAACACAAGCCTTATTGAGCTTACTGTGGGCCTAGGTCGATTTGTGTAAGATTGTCCTATAATATTTATTTATTTATTATTTTATTTATATGTATTTGGTTTATTATGTTTCGAAAAGCATTGCTTCCACTTCACATATGACAATGTGTGCTAGACAATACAGCTAAATGTGTTACGATTAGAGGAACCTCATTGCAAATTTTGCAAAATGTTTATTTAAAAAAAACGCATTAATTGAGAATTTTTAGTATTAGTGTGGTGAAATTTTGTCCTTAATTACAGACGTGTAAGTCAAGAAACTATAAACATATAACTGTTTATCTACACTCATATTGTAAGTTCTCTAAAACGTGTTCGAATACGGTAGGCAATGGCTAGCATTACCACGACCGATTTTACTATGATAAGCTTTTTATCTGTGGCAGTAACGTAATTTTAACTTTTCATGCTCAAATATTGATGTGCTATGAGTTTTGATAACATAATGTACACCTGCACCCTCCCGCGCATCCGCCGACAGCCCGACACGCGCCTCCCCGACACGTGGCGGTGCAATGGCGGCCATTCTATGGTTTCCGAATACGGCATTTTGGATAAATAATATGAGTGTAGATAAAGCAGTGTATGCAACTGTACGTAATTAGGCCTTAAAACACTCGTGTGATCTTATTATGAAACGAGCCGCAAAACCACACTCATGTTTTAAGGACCCTTATTACGTAACAGTTACATAAACTACTATTAAAACTAACTTTAAAATTTAACTTTGGAATTATTTCCTATCGAGCCGATTTCGTCCCATCGTGTATCGGAATTAACGAAGTTCTTCCAAATATAATGAATATTAAAATTTATTTCTTTTACTTTCCCAAAACAAGTAGTTATAGCTAAAAACTGTTTAAGTAAGGTCAATTTGAAGGTCAGCCTCTTGAGTGATTTTCAACAAACACGCATTTATTTGTACACGTTATATAAGTACATACTATTTTAAACACGCACTTGTATAATTATTGTTCAAACACGTTTGACACATAAGTCGTAATCTCGGATATACTGAAAACGGCATAATTATCACTGAAGTTAGTATGAGATCATTATTTCTGAAAAACTGTATGACTAATGTAACCATGCTGATTGCAACGAGGTACAGTCAACTCCAATAATATATACATTTTTGATCCTTATTACAAGGGAGTAACCTGCAAAAGTGTAAACATTTTTGCCGTTGAGTTTACTTAGCTACTATTGTTAATCAAAATGTTATTAGTAAATTATCAGAGCCTCAAATCAATTAAAAGGTCCAGTTTAATTAAATTTGAAACACCAGAGTACTAAACTCGTTTTTAAATAAATTGTTCAACCAACAAATTACTAACTATTGCTATTTATTACCCTACATACATATCAGTTATTTATTTCTACTTTTGTTAACTAGGCAATAATAGTATTTTACACAATCGTGACGTAATGAAGAGCTTTTCAGTCGAGTACCGTGTTTAAGTATTAGTACGAGATTGAAAACCTTAATTATGTCACTAATATATACAATATTTTTTCTACGAGTGTTCAAAATAGGCAAGCCGGTAAGAATTAAGTTCGACGAATGCTATGCAACCTGCTTCCTCTATACAATTTAGTATGACTTCGACCTCCCGGTGGATCGTACCGGCGGTCGGGGAGGCGGACGGTCCTCCTCCCCGACCGTTGTATAATATTGTATGAAAATCCACTTCAGCATCGTCGACGATGCTAAAATTTGTGACCATAAAAGTTGCTTCGAAACGTATGCGCTAGTAGTTCGGTCTACTAAGTCTCAATTCAAGCAATAATGCTCGGCTATAAAGCCGACGAGTAGAAAAAAAATTGAATTCTGGAATCATAGGCAACCACGTGGCAACCACTAAGCTACGTATAATGTGTTAAATCCAACGCAATCAATTTCAGCTGAAAAAAATGGCTGGCATATTTTCCTTGGCTAGGTATTTAACGCATTTTGACATCCTTTGTTTAGGCTTGAATGTAATCTTGAATCAAGGTCGTTGTTGCTGCACGTCACTATTGAGCTAGAAACGTGTACTCCAAAGTAGTGATTGTTGAAATCACTCAAGGCACTGTTTTAGTATCAATTCCGTGAAGTTTCCAGACCATGAAAATAATAAATAAATAAATATTATGGGACAATCTTACAAATTAACCTAGTCCCACAGTAAACTCAATAAGGCTCGTGTCGTGGGTACTAGGCGACGATATATATAATATATAGATAAATACATAGAGAACATCCATAAGTCAGGAACAAATATCCGAGATGAACACATAAATAAATGCCCTGACCAGGATTCCAACCCGGGACCTCCTGCTTCATAGGCAGGGTCACTACCGACTAGGCTAGGTGGCTAAAATGCTTGGATAACAATCGAGAAGCCACAAAGACGTTTTATTGTTAGGCTTAGGCTGGACCAAGACGCTCGTGTGCAATATTTGTGAAGTTTTCAAATCAAAGGTACATTAAGGTAAGGCGTTACTACCATAAAAATTAATTTAGAAATAAATTCTATTAACAACCGACAATGATGTATCTTTAAGTTGAAAACATCACATTTTCTTGCTTTCGTTCAGATGAGATCAATGGTGTTGTACTATTGTCTTATAATGACATTCATACATCTGCAGCAATCTTTTCATAGTACATTACTTACCAAGGACTGTAAAAGAAAGAAAGCCCGAAATCGCAGTTATTTGTGACCCGAGCCGCAGGCGAGGGTTGTAAATATGCGATAGAGGGCTTTCTTTTTTACTGCCCGTGGTGAGTACACAATTTTACGTCTCCACCTGGCTATAATGCGAGTTTTACCGTACGCGTAGCGTGCACGTGCGCACGTGTGCACGTGCCTCGGCCGAAGCAAATGCGCGCGGCCGCAATGCCTCGGGCGGGGCACGTTCATATTAGCCGAGCCGCCTCGCGCGGCTATTTCCCCGCGAGGCGGTGCGTCAGCCGTCAGGTGTGGAGTGGACCCGCCTATTTGTTCGTCTTCTTTTAAAATCTTAATAGAGCAATCTAAAGATTAAGTGGTACTTTGATACAGTGATAAAAAAAATCAAACACCGTAGTAGGGGGGACAATTTCTTAAAAAAAAAATCTCGCGTTCCGCACTAAAGCTTGAAATTATAATACGGATATTTCGAATAGTATCCATCCAAATTTCTAGTCGTAATATCCGGATCCGCACCTATGACCCCCGTCGTATGCGAGGTTTGCGTTTCAAGTATCCGCGCCTGACAACGGAATTACCTCATGTCCCTTTAACCATCAACACAGTTAGTCCTTCTTTATATTAAAAGGTC
Organism: Pammene aurita; assembly: GCA_947086415.1. Lineage (NCBI taxonomy): Eukaryota > Metazoa > Arthropoda > Insecta > Lepidoptera > Tortricidae > Pammene > Pammene aurita. The sequence goes on along the minus strand of OX352295.1, from coordinate 1,926,932 downwards.
GGAAATGCACATGTGACACCTCTGGAGTTGGGTGCGTCCTTAAGCTACGATAGCTGCTTACCATCAGGCGGGGTGTATGCTTGTTAGCCACCGTTGTGGTATAAAAATAAGACTTACCAAAACAATAGGCACAGTCTTCAACTTCGTCCACTGTATCTGGAATGTGGCTTTGTTGCACGAAGCTGATGTCAGTCGGAGCCATCCCGGCAGCTCCAGCAAGTCTGTCAGTAGATCCTCGTCGAGGGTCAAGTCTTGTAGTTCCCCAGAGCCTCGGAGTGCTGATAGGGAGATCTGCTCTGGTGATAGATTCTTTGTAAATCTGTGGATTTAAAATATGTAGGTTACCTCGGGAGTGAAATATGAGAACACAGTGGACCTAGAGATAGGGGCACTCAAATTAAAAGAAGACATAATCTCAGCGTACCACAAGGCATGCCCAGAACGACAGGTTAGGACGGGGAAGGGTCAGCCATGGTGGACAAAAGAAATGCAAAAGTTAAGGAAGAAAACACGTAGGGCAATGAGAGTGGCACTGAAGAGGGACGATTCTCGGAGCTGGGACGCATACAGAGAAACCAAGAATCAGTATGTCAGATTGAGGGAGAAGGCCAGTCGGGAGCGCTGGACAAGATACACGGAAGACATACACAGTTACTCAGAGGGAGCACGAGTTGTAAGACTACTAGCAGGAGAACGATCGTGTCAATTAGGCAGTCTAAGAGTAGAGGGACAATTAGTCACGGAACCAGAAGAGATACTAAGTATAATGCTGAAATCTCATTTCCCGGATTGCGAAGATAAGGAAAATACAGATTGCGGCATGGAAGATAAGGAGAGAGGGGAGCAGACAGGACAAGGCACCGTGGACTGGGGGTCGGAAATGGAGGTGGTGAAGGAGGAGAAAATGGAGTGGGCAATTAACTCCTTTGCACCCTTCAAGGCCGCTGGACCGGACGGGGTGCAGCCTATACTACTCCAGAGAGAATACAGAATCATAAAGGAGAACCTGATACAGCTATACAGGGCAAGCTTGGCACTTGGACATATTCCTAAGAGCTGCAGAGAGGTGAGAGTGGTGTTCCTACCGAAGCCTGGAAAGAAATCCTACTAAGAGGCAAAGTCTTTCAGGAGCATCAGTCTCTCATCATTCGTACTAAAAACATTAGAAAAGATGATAGACAAGTCTATAAGAGAGAAGATGGAAAGCAGCGGAAATCCATTACATGGAAATCAGCATGCATACATGACAGGAAAGTCAACAGAGACAGCTCTGCATAATCTTGCAGTAAGGATAGAGAGGGCTCTAGACGCGAAGCAATATGCACTGGGCTGCTTCTTCGACGTGGAGGGAGCTTTTGACAAAGCATCCTTTGCAGCCGTAGAGGAAAGCCTAAGGAGGGAAGGGATAAACCCGACAGTAGCGACATGGATAAAGAGAATGCTCAAGGACAGGTCCATAAGGGCGGAACTGGGAGGGGTATCAAAGAACATAAGTCCAAAAAGAGGATTCCCACAGGGAGGATGCTTCTCACCCCTCATGTGGTGTCTACTGCTGGACTCACTTGTGAAGAAGATCAACAGAGGAGGCGTGTATATGCAGGCGTACTCTGATGATGGAGTACTGTTAATAAGAGGTACAGTCCTAAACATCATTAGATACATAATGACAAGAAGTCTCAGACAGGTGCTGTAATGGTGCAAAGAGAGAGGGTTAAATCTAAATCCGTCGAAACAAAGCTTGTGCTATTCAAAACCAAGAGAAAGAAGGAGGAGATGAAACCAATAAAGCTCCAAGGGGAAGAACTAGAGAGGGTGAGAGAGGTAAAATACCTGGGCGTTACCTTAGACAGAACGCTTAAGTACAAAATCCACATCAAGGAGCAGACTGCAAAAGCAATTAGAACACTGTACCAATGTAAAAGGGCGGTGGGGAGAAAGTGGGGGTTAAAACCTAGAATGATCGACTGGATCTACAAGGCAATAATACTACCCAGGGTGCTATATGGGGCGATAGTCTGGTGGCATAGAACCCATATCAAAGAATACCAGAAAGATCTAACGAAGGTGCAGCGACTGGCATGTTTGATGGTGACGGGGGCTATGAGAACAACCCCCACGCACGCATTGGAGGTAATGCTAGGGATGAAGCAACTACAGTTAGAGGTGGAGAAAAAGGCCATAGAGCAATGGTATAGGATGAAATCCTGTAAAGAATGGAGAGGAAGCTGCGTCGATAAAAGACATGCACTGATACAGAGAGAGGCGCTAACCAGCATGGAAATGTTGATGGTGAATAACGACCTCATAAAGAGACAGGAGATCTTCGATAAGAAATACAGAATACACATCGGAGAAAGAGACAACTGGAAGGTAGTAGTCGAGCATCCAACGACGATCTGCTTCACGCTGCGATCTGCTGGCTCGAGAAAGAGCTCAACGCAACTAGCAGGAGCGGGAATAGTCATACCCAAACTGGGAGAGAAGGTATCGGTTCCACTTGGCAGGTATGCAAGTGTGTTCCAAGCAGAATTATGTGCGATAACAAAGTGCGTACATATCGTCAAGGAAAGCAGGCAACAGACTGGCACGGTAGTCATATACACCCACAGTCAAGCAGCACTGAAGGCACTGAAGAAGACGTCGGTCACCTCCTCCCTAGTCAAAGAGTGCAAGGAGGAGCTGAATGAGCTGGGAGAATACAGGGAAGTAACGGTGGCATGGGTACCGGGGCACCAGGGAGTCACAGGAAATGAGAAAGCAGACGAACTGGCTAGGAAAGGAGCTGACAAGGAATACACAGGTCCAGAACCGGCTCTATTAATGTCAGCAGAAGTGACAAGGGGAGTAATAAATAGGATAAAGGATAGAGAAGCAGATAAGAGGTGGAAGGAAGAAACTGGCTGCAGGCAGTCCAAAATGATGATTGAAGGTATAGACCACAGGAGAGCCAGGTATCTTCTAAAACTAGGTAAGAAAAGTCTGAGAGGGTTGACCGGTATCATCACCGGACACAACACCCTTAACAGACACCTCAAGGTAATAGGCATAAGCAGGGATGCCAGTAAGCATTTACTAGCGGAATGCGTTATGTACGCGGCAACGCGATATAACGTATTCGGGAAAGATAAGTTAGAAGAATGCGAACTAAAGGGTATCAATCTCAGGGATGTCCTTCTGTTCTGCAGGAAGACAAGAAGACTCGAGGAGACTAGTGTGGGAACGCAGCCGGAACAGTAACCTGCAGCTCCAACTCCAGGGAACTGGGCTGAATGAACGCGAGCAGCGATCGACAGCCCGCCTGAATCCGGCCGGGCCTCCCTACACTACATCTACATCTACTTCTAGTTGAGTTTTCAATCTCACACTCAGTTATGGCAGCAAAGATGGTAAATGGAATAATAAAATGAATATTAAATTAAATTATTACATTCTTATACATATCTTACGTAGGGTGCATTGGGATAATTCCGATAGAAAAAAAGTGGTAGGTAATTCCGAAAGTTGACTCTTATTACAATGGGATAAGAGCGATATTTGATTGATTTTCGGAATTACACGCTTTGCGAAATTATCCCAACGCACCCTATAAGAATATACATTCTAAAAATATTTTTTAATAAATCTTAGTTGTTTCAAGGTACAATTTTGATAACAGAGTAATTGTTTTCTGGTAAATATGTTTTGAATTGTCATGTGAAGCTTGTAGTTTCTTCCGTATACATTATTATTTAATGTAGTACTATGTGACTTTGTCATTTGGCCAATATGGTACAAGTTTTTGTATCTGTGATATTGTGTCTGTGCCTAACACGTGAGTCACATGGTTTTTTATTTATTTATTTTTAAAATGCATACAGCATACACTATAAGAAACCTAGACTATTTTTATTAAGCAAATATTTCTTAGAACAAATGTAAAAAAACTTGGCTAACATTCAAGGTTTTCCTTATAAACAACTATGCAATTTTCACTTCACGCGAATAGCAGCTTTATGTAATTGTGATAAGGTAAGAAACACTTTGTAAGATCTTTTTAAACTGCAAACTAACTCAACATAGCAAATCACATGTGCTTAGTCAAGGTCACTTGATTTGAACATAATTGGCAAGGATCGGACAAACGCCCGTCATTTCGAAAATATAACCCTGTTCCGTACAGCAGAGACTTCCTTATGTTAATAAAAAAATTTGTATTTTATGGATTTATTGGACCATAATTTATATCCCGTGACAAATTAATTAATGATTGACATTTCGAAAATTACTTTCGCCAATAAAATAGGACAACCAAAATTTTTTCTAAATTTTCACTTGTCTAAAACTCCCAATAAAGCTCTAGATCTAAAACTCCCATATTTTGTAAAACAGTATGTATGTCCTCAACAATTTTAAATGATTATTTTATGTGTAACTACGTCTTTTCGTCTTTTCTTTTAGATCTAGAGCACAGATTATATAATAGTTCTTTAGAGCTATATCAAAATTTCAAGCAATTTTTAATAGGAATCCTGATTACGTCACCGTGAAAGAAATACATGAAAAAATTAACTCCGAGGCATAAGCATATTGGAAGAACAGTATACCAATGTCAACGATTACGATTACATATGCCCCTATGACGTCCGTAGACTGTAAACGGACTTTTTCAACGCATAAATGGGTCCTAAATTCACATCGTTATAGGCTCACAAGTGAAAATTTAGAAAAAATTTTGGTCATTCTATTTTATTGGCGAAAGTAATTTTCGGAATGTCATTCATTAATTAATTTGTCACTGGATATAAATTATGGTCCAATAAATCCATAAAATACTATTTTTTTTATTAACATAAGGAAGTCTCTGCTGTACGGAACAGGGTTATATTTTCGAAATGACGGGTGTTTGTCTGATCCTTGATAATTGGTTGATTCATATTGTGTTGTTATTTTGAACAGACTTTAAGATTTCGAAGGAGGCGGTTCTCAATTCTTCGCTATCTTTGTTCACATATAATTCGAAGATGGCTGGACCGATTTGAAAAAATATTTTTTTGTTTGAAAGGGATACTTCACAGTTGATCCCATTGTCACCAGGTCAGGATCTGATGATGGGATCCTGGAGTAATCGAGGGAACTTTTCAAATATTATAGGCACACCTATAGTGATTTAAGTATGTTTTACACTAGCTTGGGCATTTGTGTTTGGAAATGTGGAGCCTAAGTGAAGTCAGATCTTTTTTGTTTAAAATTTTTTGAACTAGAAGCACACTTTACTGTCCACTGGTAGATCTTATATCTTGGTAATAAGGTTTAAAAGTAGTCAGGCAATTGTGTCAACATCAATACTGGTTATACATATTAGAGAATGCAACTTTTTTTTACAATGAAAAAACCAGGGTTATCGGGGATTACCTGGGTTTTTTCATATTATAAAAACCTGCATAATACATATAGTATATGATGCATAACAATTAATTTGAAAATACTTGTATGACGTAAAACGCCGATTTGTGGTTTAATATAAAATAATGCAACTTATCAACATTTTTCTGTTATCACTGAAATAATCTAAGAATGATAATAAGTATTTCATTAATTGAGAATGAAAATACAGACTAAATATTGTAGTTACAAAAACAATATCAAAGAAGAATATAATATAAAAATACTTTTGCAGTCTTATTAGAAATACCTTATCAAATTAAAACCTTGTGACATAAAAAACAGAGTAGTATTTATGTACAATAATACATTATTAAATTATTAAAAAGTAATTACATTACTTCACTGGGTCAAAGTATACGATGATGTTGTTTTTCAGGCATCATGACTAGTTGTTATTATTTTAAGACTAGCAGACTGGGTTTTCCCACAATACGTATACACAGCATAGGGACACAGGTACAAGAGCTCTTTCGGCTACCAGCAAATAGGCTAGCTTTATCCATTTCAGATTTTAAAATAGATCAGTAAAGTCTAAACACATCTTCATAAACAACAGTACTAAAATACAGCATTGCTATCACTGATGTGTTCTAACTCAATTATTACCTACGATGTTAACTAATTTTAGCAATCAAACAAACATTTACTTACCTTGAGAGATGTTTCAACAATTGGTTCTTTATAATAGTAACCATTTCTATAACTAAATTATTAACTTCTAACTAATCTCAAAGGATATTATCAAAAAATCATTATTGTAGAACAGAATCAGTACGACCTTTTCTTTTGTGTGAAATGTCAATGTCAAAATCGTTCAGGGGCGTTTTTTCACGATCAACTACTGTCTTTTCACTCTCTGGTCTTTTCCGAATATTTTCTATAAGACGTAAAGAAAATGAATTAAGAAGCTTTATATCAGTAAAAATCAGTAAAAGTTAGAACTGTTCCAAAAACTACTTCAAATCAAAAGATGAAGCCGTTGAAGGCAGTGCAATTTTAACTTTATAAGAGTAAGAAACTATAACGTATAGCGTGTAGCGGAACGTATCTGTCATTTTGTTCCACACTTCCACAGAAACGGCGCGATTTTTTGTTTGGTTGTTGTCAAGTGCAATTATTGATTTTTTGATCACAAACATTTATTGTTGTAATACTTAGATATTAATTGTTGTAATACTGTAGGAATTAACTTGGGGACCCAATCTTTCTATAGTGTCATACTGTCTGGCTGTTAATGACCAAAAATTAAACCAGTAAGCTTTTTAAAACAAAATTATTGTGAAGTTATTTAGTTGTCAAATTTAGACATATTCTACTCTTTTGTACTATTTAACTGTTAACGATTTGTGCTTAATATTACCTTATTCTTACACGTACTGCTGTATCCAGTTGATAACTAGGTATTTGTTGTGTTCACTCAGTAGCAAGATTATCGGTAGTTGGTGCATTTTTATGCAATTTATATTACTTTCTAAGTAGGTAGCACTTCTTTCTGCTTCTGTTACACCTACGTATTTACAAATTGAGCTAAGTAATACGCATATAATTGATAAAATATAGTAACACACCGTGTAAATTTAGGTATTTAGTCAACATCTATAAGCCTACTTTTTTAAAAACTGTATTTAGTATTTTTCTTTTCTAGCCACTGGCACTGGCAAGTATTTGCACGCTTCCATATAGAGCATAGATGGCAAACAAAAACTTTGTAGACACAGAGTATTCATCCGGTGATTCTAAAATGATCAAATCAAAACAGAAGTTCACGGAAGAAAATAACAATGAGATTGATGAGTTGACGAAAGAGTTCTCGGACATGGGTTGTATCGTGAACCCGGACAAACAGCCATCAAACATCTGTGTAGAGACGTGTGTGTATGAGTCTTCCGGAGATGAGGCGAATGACAATGAGGTAGATGGTTATTCCGATGAATTTGAGGAGGATAAGAGCGATGAGGAGTTGAAGTTGGAACCGGTGTCTCCGAAGAGTAGTAACAGTAACTTGCAGAATGAGTTGGCGATGAAGCTGACAAAAAGCCAGTCCTCCATGTCTAGCAAGCCCACTGTATCTGGAAGGTCAACTAGTACTGGGTAAGTACAAAATAGGGGTTTTTTCATATAAGTCTATATAGGGTAATTGTGCTAGTTTCCCGTCCAGGTCCAGTTTACTGTCCTCTTGATTAAACTGCTGCAAATAAATGGGAAAAACTTTAACTTCAACATAGTTTGTTTATAGATTTTTTAATTTTCTTTTTAATATTCTTTAGTAGATTTTTTAATTTTAAGCTTTTATTTTGGGAAAAACTTGAAGATACTTAAATATACGAATTAATAAGTATAGACGGAAAACTGAGAAGAGTGGACGAAAACTAGCACAATCACCCTACTTCAGATATTTAAAATGTGTCTTTTTCTGTACCTTTTTGTATAACTCATAAAAAATATAAGAATAATCACCTTTTGACTTTAGCTATGCGCAATATGCCTGAGATATAAATAAACTAAAAGCAAAGGAGCTAAAATAATTTACTTCAGCTAAAATAATAACAATTTAAGTGATAAATTCGACTTTGTACAATGGCCCCCACTGTTAACTGCCCATCACTCGACCTTGTATCTTTTGTAATAAGGTCCACCGATGTACAGTTAAGAGTGTTGCTGTTTGTCCTGTAGTTTTTATTGCTCACATAGGTACCTACCTACTTATTTTGTACCATACATCGTTATCGCGGGAGCAAAAACAAATGTGTTGAAGAATATATATAACAGAATGTCCGTTTAATATAAACAGAATATTATGCCTACACGTCTTAGCCTCTAAGAAGTTCTTCATATATAGCACAATGTTTTTGCTAGAAATGATTAATCAAACTAGTTTTGCTCCTTTTCAACGTTCGTTAAAGTGCGTCTTTTTTAGTAGAAATTTCGTTTAACAGGTTTATTTTTTATGAAAATTACGAGTTATTGGTTGATTTTTGAGAAAATAAAACTCTTCGTGTGTCTAAATTAATCCTTTATCTACAAGTCCAGACAAATCGATCATAAATGAAAAATGTTTTGAATGACAGGTGAATGAAGAGGTTGTCGTTAGGATTGCATGGCTTATCTTTTTAGTTTGTACTATAATCAAGTCGAATACGTAGATTAGATATTAGAAAAAACATCGATAAATTTTGAACTTGTAGGTACTAACGTCTTGATACTACTGTCACTTCTGTTATATCTTATTTGTCATAATCTTTGACTACTGTCAAATCGTTTTTGCTCCCGCGATAACGACGTATGTTTTGTACAATAATGTTTTTTTTGTTTTTTTTTTATTATATACTAGCTTTTGCCCGCGGCTTCGCTCGCGTTAAATTCGGGGTAACACGGTTCCCCTTTGCCCCCCGGAATGCTCCATACAAACTTCCACCCACCATTTTAGGGAAGTGGGGGGTTAGAAAGAGACAATAAGTAGCCTATGTTACTCTCCATCCCTTCAACTATCTCCACTTAAAAAATCACGTCAATTCGTCGCCCCGTTTTGCCGTGAAAGACGGATAAACAAACAAACACATACACTTTCCCATTTATAATATTAGTATGGATTATTTTGAAGAATGGCGGGAGTGTGCATTAGGCGGGGACAAATAGCGGGAAAGAGGGGAGGCCTTTGCCCAGCAGTGGACACCTTACCAGGATAATAAAAAAAATAATTAAAAATAATTTAGATAACCAACAGGGATACAGAGTTTATAACTCATGCTAGATTACCTTGTAGTATGGCCAATTATAGGTTTCCCTACATATTTTGTATTGGATAATGACCATCAAACGGACAATTGTACATTTAACAAGTTTGTTGCAAATAAATTACAATGAATGCAATTAGGTATTTAAAAATAACTATAATGAAAGTATGTATATAACTTGATAGAAGTAAAAATATCTAAGAAAAAGTTGTTTTCTAAAATATTTTAAGAGGAACAATGCTGCTTACAAATAGCGCTATTAATAATTTCCTTTTTAAATGCATCTTGTGAATATCGAAAGATTTTACTACTACTTACTTAACAATATTTTCATTAAACCACTATTAAATCCAAGTACCTTCCTATATGTTTTGTATGGAGTGTGCTTATACTGGCCAAACATAAAGTTAGAATTCCCAGATTTGCCTTGCAATTCTGTATAAAGAAAATAAACGTATTTTTAACTGTTCTGTTTTTACTTTATTGTTCGTTACTCGTCGCCAAACTAAAATAAACCTTATGCTCTTCACATTACAGCTCACACTTCGTCCCCACCACCCGTCGAGTCAACATGTCCTTCTCCAACGACCGACTCCGCGAAATCGAGCGACACAACCACATTCTGCTCAACAAAATATTGACGGCCAGGAACCGGACGAAGTCTTCCATACCCCCGCTTGAGGCCCCGCGGAGACCGCAGCCCCCTGCGGCGGTGCAAAGGAAGCAGATGCAAAAGAAAATCGACCATGAGAATATGGTAATAAAGTTCAGTTTTGTTAATTACTTATTCCAGGACCAAGTATCGTCACCTAAGGCCCCGCGGAGACCACAGCCCCCTGCGGCGGTGCAAAGGAAGCAGATGCAAAAGAAAATCGACCATGAGAATATGGTAATAAAGTTCAGTTTGGTTAATTACCTATTCCAGAACCAAGTCTCGTCACCTAAGGCCCTGCGGGGACCACAGCCCCCTGAGGTGGTGCAAAGGAAGCAGATGCAAAAGAAAATCGACCATGAGAATATGGTAATAAAGTTCAGTTTTGTTAATTACCTATTCTAGGACCAAGTATCGTTGAGCCCCTGAGTAAACCACTGCCACCTGCAGCTGTGCAGCAGAAGCAGGTGCAAAAGAAAATCTACCATGAGAATAGGGTAATAAAGTTCAGTTTTGTTAATTACCTATTCCAAAACCACGTATCGTCACATCGTCAGTTGAGAAAACCACTGCCCCCAGCAGCTATGCAGCAGAAGCAGGTGCAAAAGAAAATCTACCATGAGAATAAATACATTATAAATGCGAAAGTGTGTCCGTCTGTCTGTCTGTTACCTCTTCAGGCTTAAACCACTGAACCGAATTAGATGAAATATGGTATGAAGATAGTTTGAGTCCCGGGGAAAGACATAGGATATCTTTTATCCTGGAAATCATCCCTTAAGGGGGGTGGAAGTTTGTATGGGCAATAAATAACCGCTGTACCGATTTCGATTTGGTATGGAGATAGTTTGAGTTCTGGGGAAAAGGTTTTTCTCCCTGAAATCATCCCTTAAGGGGGTGGATTACTAACAACACACAGACGAAGGCGCGGGCAAAAGCTAGTCTACAAATAAATTGAGTTTTTATTAAATTGTTAAAGGGTCAATGAGATTCACAATTTGATTTAAGCAGCCACTGCTATTAAAACGGTACGCCTGGCAGTTTTAGCTCAGAATCCTTTTTATTAGCTTGTTTCACTGAATGCTATTACATTTTGTTAGGCGTTATAATCAAAATTTCAAGCCACGGTGAATGCGTCATGTACCTAAGGGCTTCCCTACACCTGTCGACGCGGAATGGGCAATACCCGATAGAAATAATTTTAAACAAAAAAATAACCGACCACACTTAGGCAGTCCTATCCAAGAGCAAATGCCCGAATTGCTGTAAAAATACTGAAATCACTACTTAGATGTGCTTATAATAGTTGAAGAGTTCCCTCGATTTCTCCAGGATCCCATCATCAGATCCTGACCTGATGACAATGGGACCATCTGCCATCTATAGTGATTTTAGTATTTTTTACAGTAGCTCGGGCATCAAGATCGCACTTTGTACTTTGTTTTATTGTGCAATGAAGATAAAATAACCTACAGTAAAACTCGTTTCAGACGATTTTGAAGGGATCCCAAAAACGCGTCTTATGCGGGACTGATTCGAGGTCCCTCAAGTTGCAGGGACTGACATAAAATGGCGTCAATGGCGTAATATGCGAGCAATCGTAGTAAACGTGATCGCACTAAGCGAGTTCTACTGTAATGTAATAAATAATTCTCTACTTGAATACTACTTTTGACCGCGGCTTCGCTCGCGTTAAATTCGGGGTAACACGGTTCCCCTTTCCTGATTGCCCCCCCAAACTTCTACCCCCCATTTTAGGGAAGTGGGGGGTTAGAAAGAGACAAAAAGTAGCCTATGTCACTCTCCATCCCTTCAACTATCTCCACTTAAAAAATCACGTCAATTCGTCGCCCCGTTTTGCCGTGAAAGACGGACAAACAAACACACACATACACTTTCCCATTTATAATATTAGTATGGATGTTACGGTTCTAAATGTTCTAATAACTTTTAACGTGAGCGTCAGGATGGCGGGTGGACCTCGGGAATTTTATCAAATTGTTAATAAAAGTACTGTACCTTTGGTGTACCTCAGTGTACCTTTAGTAGAAATCAGTGTACCTCTTTCTAAAACGAGATGTTTTCAAAAAAAGGTCCACTCGCTATTCTGACGTCAGGATGGCGGGTGGACCTGGTAAATGATACATTAAACCACATATAATGTATGTGGTTATAGTGTACCTTCAGTGTACCTCTGTATAACTTTAAAAACAATCTGCATACCTCTCCTCATAAAAATTCTCAACAAGGAATTCTCAACAGAAATTAATATCATAAGCTGCGTATAATGCACCTAAATGCGCAAGGTCTCAAAGGTAAATTCTTCGAGTTAAAATCTCTAGCCGACCGTCACAAACCACATATAATCATAGTCAACGAATGTCGCGTGGATTTTTCCAAAACCCGCATGAATCTCCCGAACTATGACAAGATCACTCACTCGATCGCATCGCATCTAACCACAGCCTTATACGTGATGCGAGGTATGCGCTGGAGTCAGACCGACGTCACTCCAGGTACAGAAGTAGGAGACCGTCTCATCGAAGGCGTCGCTATCAACCTTACCTACGATCACGTAACTGGAGATTACCTAAAAATTAAAGGAATATACATACCGCACAGGTCAGAACACATCGACGCCGCTGCACTTAAGGATGAATTAGAAGATATTGTTACCGAAGCCCCGAACATCACCATAGGGGACCTCAATCTTAAAATGACCACACTAAACCAAACGAGAGACGAAGGGGCAGGAATACTCATCCGCGACCTCTGTAACTCTGATATCTGCACTATACACCACACAGGCCTACCTTCACGACCAAACAGTGCGGGATACGGCATTCTTGATGCAGCCATCATCTCTTATGAAATGGAAGCCTTCGACACCGTAACATGCCGACAAACAACATCGGTTGGCTCAGACCATATGCCATGGCTACTAGATATAAATATAGTGGTGGACAGAGCGAAACATATGATAAGAAACACCCGTGCTATCGCAAGTAACGAAAAAACCAAACAGCAATTTCAGCAAACTCTATGGAACAAGATCACTCAGCTACCAAAGGAAATCACATCTGATTCAGAATGCGAGGAATACATACTACAACTAGAAAAATCCATTACCGAATCCCTGGATGAGTATGCGCCACTGCATGAGTACAATACAAGAGATCAACTTCCAGAGTAAATTAATAAATTAATAGACGAAAGAAACCAAGCAAAAAGTAAAGCGTGGCGACTACGCTTCAACCAGGACAGAATAACGGAACAAAGAACGACCTACAATCGTCTGAAACGGCTGGTCCAACAGGCGCTCTTGGAGTATAATGATCAGAAATGGGTGAAAATAGTAAATGACCCACGAAACAATAGAGCCCAGATGTGGCGAATCCAACGCAACCTGAAGGCACCAGTACAGAGACTCCCCCACATCCAGGGATGCACCAGCGAGAAAGAAACCATCGACACTTTAGTCGACGCAGCGATCGTAGCAGAAGCCGAGATAGATAACGAGGACAAGAGCACAGAGAAGACCCTTTCAGCCTCTTGACGCATCATCTATAGAGGAGATTAAGATAGCTCTAAGACGTTTTAAAAATAAGAAGGCCCCTGGCCCGGACAAAATCAAAGCAGATGCTCTCAAACTCGGAGGCAACCCCTTTCTCATTCGGTACAAAGTTATAACCGATTACCTATTACTAACAGGGTACTATCCCAATAGGTGGAAAATCGGAGAATGCATCTTCTTACATAAAGCAGGGAAGAATCACCGCGACGCCAAATCATATCGACCCATTACCCTTCTAAACATCATGGGTAAACTACACGAGCGCTTGCTTCTTTCGCGCCTGCGACAGACAACCGACAGACTCCAACCGTCTTTCCAGCATGGCTTTACTAAGAATAGAGGAACAGGCACGCAAATACTTCGTACCGGAAAGTTCATAACGGATGCGTTAGAAGCAAAGGAGAGCGTGGCTTTCGTATCGACTGATCTTTCAAAAGCCTTCGACTCCATAAATCACGAGGGTCTGACAAAGAAACTTCAAACAGCCGACGTTCCAAATAATATTATTAAAATAATAGAAAATTACCGAAGCGGTCGAAAAACCTATGGACGTTTCAGAACCACCAACGGCGACGAGAAAGCGATGCCACACGGAGTCCCACAGGGCGCTATCCTGGGCCCAATCATCTTCAACATGTATGTACATGACGTTTGGGACCAACGGAACCGGATCCGTGGACTAAAGCTTTCTCAATACGCCGATGACCTGTGCATACTCAACAGATCTCCCGCATCGAACAGCGCGACGAACCGTGCGGGCTGGGCCGCCGAAACTGTCATAGATTACTACAATCGCTGGGGACTAAAGTGCAACATAGAGAAAACCGAGTGTGCTATGTTCACTCACAAGAGAAAGTATCGCAGAACCATTCGCATCAAAAACGAGGTAATTGAGTATAAAAAGAGCATAAAATATTTGGGTGTACACCTAGACAAGACCATGACGATGGGTAAACAGACGGACTACGTAGTGCAGAAGGGTCTCTATCGGTTCCCATAAATTTTTACTTCCGTTTTTTTCAGTCCATAACGTTTTCCATCATAATTTTTATTAGTCATATTGTCAATAGTCATAAAATTTAACAATCTAAATTGCTGGTCCGATGTTTGCAGGTCATCATTATTCTTAGTCATAAAATCTGTTACTCATAATATTCCAAGTCCAGATGGTATCGAATACATAATGTTGAAGGCAATAAACTTGCTTATAATAATTGTTTTAAGTTCTTTAATCACAGATTATAATGATAACTAGGGGTGTATATTGGTTTCCACAAATTTTAAGTTCCGATTTTTTATAGTCCATAACGTTAGCCATCATAAGTTTTATTAACTAACTCATTGCGTCGAGGACACGATACTAGGTAATTTGAACAGAGGTCTTTTAATTGGTAGTTGACTTATTTCAATAAAATTCATGTCATGGCTTTTCATTTCGGGTTTTTTACTAAATTTTTTTTACATGTAATAATATTTATTCCGCATATAATTATTTTTCTTAGGGGTCGCAGTTCTAACCTAACCTAACCCACTTCTGGAAACAGTTCGATTTCTTGGGGGACGCAGTTCTAACCTAACCTAACACACTTCTGGCAACAGTTCGTTTTCTTGGGGGTCGCAGTTCTAACCTAACCTAACCCACTTCTAACAACAGTTCGTTTTCTTGGGGGTCGCAGTTCTAACCTAACCTAACCCACCTCTGGCAACATTTCGTTTTCTTGGGGATCACAGTTCTAACCTAACCTAACCCACTTCTGGCAACAGTTCGTTTTCTTGAGGGTCGCATTTAGTAAACGTTATACTTGAAAAAAACTATGACTATTGATGTTTATGTCCATAAATCATAATGGATATCATTTTATGACTACCGAAATTCGAAACAATAAGTTTATGGGAAACAAAGGGCATTATGACATTAAAACGATATGATCAACGACTATTAGTCCGATAAAATATATGCCTTAAAATATTTCTGAATAATTATTGATAGACCTTTGAATGAGTATACTCATCAATTTTATGCCTTTTGCGATTATAGTGTTTAATGTTATAGATCTTTATTATTAGAACTATGAAACGTTATGCTTTACAAAAATTATGACCTTTGATGTTTATGCCCATAAATTATATGGATATCAATTTCTGACTATCGAAATTCGAAACAATAAGTTTATGGGAAACAAAGGGATCCCAGTGCAGAAAGTACGACGGGCGCGCGGTGCTCTAGCTTCTATTATAGGCTGGCACGCTAAGACGGATCTGACGGTGAAACTGGCTGTCATTCAGGCCTGTCTACTTCCAATATTGGATTATGGCGTGGTACAATTACTCTCACGTTACAGTAACAGCAACCTTCTCAAAATTGAACGTCAGTATCGAATGGCTCTCAAGACTAGTGGACAGTTCCCCAAACGCCTAGAAACTTTACTACTCTGGGAGATGCTCGACTGGGATCCATGGCACCTCCTTGCACAAGATTTAAATGAGGACATTTTGCGCCGATCCGCGAAATGCACATTGCGGATCTAGATACCCCTGGTAACGCCTACATCGGACACAGGCAGCACAACCCACTTCTAACTAACATTAGATTAGGAGAAATCGATTATGTACAAAAAAAAGACAGGAGCTGGCAACTCAGGAAGCGAGCGACCGCTCCACGTCCCCATAGGTTATAGGAAATTAGTTGTTTGAATAGTTGTAAGATAGGACAAAATGGAACAACTTTTAAATTTATATAAATTTATTCTGTACGCACACACTAACAAGCACAAAGCACACACAACATGACACCTATACAGATCTTTCAGACAAACATAGGTAGATTGTAAGTAGCTGACACACCCACAGGCCGAACACACCACCGACCTGATGGACATAATGTAACATACTCGTATAAACTAGAGAAATAAACACCTTTCTATTCTATTCTATTCTATTCCTCAAAAGGAGCTGCGCTCAAAATAAGGTCCACCCGCCATCCTGACGTCAGGATGGCGGGTGGACCTGGTAAATCTTGCACTATATCACTCAAAAGGTATGTGATTAGTTTGCATCTTCAGTGTACCTCAGTGTACCTTTAGTAAAAATCAGTGTACCTCTTGCTAAATCGAGATTTTTTCGAAAAAGTTCCACCCGCCATAAACCTTATTTTAAGTTTAGCTCTTTTTCAGGAGAGGTATGCAGATTGTTTTTAAAGTTATACAGAGGTACACTGAAGGTACACTATAACCACATACAGTCGTGGCCAGATAATTAAGAACAAGATTATTTTTGCCATACAACTGCATACAAATATGACATTTTAAATTTGATCAAAATATAAATTTTGCTCAATAAATAGCATGAGCAAAATTTATATTTTGATCAAATTTAAAATGTCATATTTGTATGCAGTTGTATGGCAAAAATAATCTTGTCCTTAATTATCTGGCCACGACTGTACATTATATGTGGTTTAATGTATCATTTACCAGGTCTACCCGCCATTCTGACGGGTTAAAATCAGACGGGTTAAAATCAGTGTAACTCTTGCAAAGAAGAGATTCTTTGAAATAAAGGTTCATGGCGGCTGGACCTTTATTTGAAAAAAACTCTTTTTTGCAAGAGGTACACTGACTTTTACTAAAGGTACACTGAGGTACACTGAATATACAAACTAATTACACACCTTTTGAGTGATAAAAAGCAATATTTACCAGGTCCACCCGCCATTCTGACGTCAGGATGGCGGGTGGACCTGGTAAAACTTGCACTTTATCACTCAAAAGGTGTGTAATTCGTTCGCATCTTCAGTGTACCTCAGTGTACCTTTATTAAAAATCAGTGTACCTCTTGTAAAAACGAGATTTAAAAAAAAGGTCCACCCGCTATGAATTTTTATTTCAAAAAATCTCATTTTAGCAAGAGGTACACTGATTTTTACTAAAGGTACACTGAGGTACACTGAAGATACAAACTCATTACATACATTTTGAGTGATATAGTGCAAGTTTTACCAGGTCCACCCGCCATCCTGACGTCAGAATGGCGGGTGGACCTGGTAAATATTGCTTTTTATCACTCAAAAGGTGTGTAATTCGTTTGTATATTCAGTGTACCTCAGTGTACCTTTAGTAAAAGTCAGTGTACCTCTTGCAAAAAAGAGTTTTTTTTTTTCAAATAAAGGTCCAGCCGCCATGAACCTTTATTTCAAAAAATCTCTTATTTGCAAGAGGTACACTGATTTTAACTAAAGGTACACTGAGGTACACTGAAGATGCGAACTAATTACACAACTTTTGAGTGATATAGTGCAAGATTTACCAGGTCCACCCACCATCCTGACGTCAGAATGGCGGGTGGACCTGGTAAATCTTTCACTCAGAAGGTGTGTAATTAGATTGCATATTCAGTATACCTCAGTGTACCTTTAGTAAAAATCAGTGTACCTCTTGCTAAAACGAGATTTTTTCGAAAAAGGTCCACCCGTCAGAATGGCGGGTGGACCTATGAAATGATACATTAAACCACATATAATGTATGTGGTTATAGTTTACCTTCAGTGTACCTCTGTATTACTTTAAAAACAATCTGCATACCTCTCCTGAAAAGTAGCTACGCTTCATCCTGACGTCAGGATGGCGGGTGGACCTTTTTTTTGGAAGAATCTCGTTTTAGAAAGAGGTACACTGATTTTTACTGAAGGTACACTGAGGTACACTAAAGGTACAGTACTTTTATTAACAATTCGATAAAATTCCCGAGGTCCACCCGCCATCCTGACGCTCACCTTTTAACGGCCTCCTAGCCTAGTCGGTAGTGACCCTGCCTGTGAAGCAGGAGGTCCGGGGTTCGAATCCTTGTCAGGGCATTTGTTTTTGTGTTTAACACAGATATTTGTTCCTGAGTTATGGATGTTTTCAATGTATTTAAGTATTTATCTATATCTATTATATATATCGTCGTCTAGTACCCACAATACAAGCATTTTTAAGCTTTCTGTGGGACTAGGCGATTTGTGTAAGGTTGTCGCATAATATTTATTTACGTCACACCTGGCCATAATGTGAGTTTTACCGCACTCTGTGCGTACGGTAAAACTCGCATTATGGCCAGGTGGAGACGTAAAATTGTGTACTCACCACGGGCAGTAAAAAAGAAAGCCCTCTATCGCATACAGGGTGCCATCTGAGACGTGATCAGTTATATGTTTTTCTAACTCCATAAACAACTAGCAGTTGAATGCCCCAACTTTTACTAAAATCAGACATTTTTTTTCTTTTTTTTACATGTTTTTGTAATTTATTTTTCATTTGACGGGGTTTTCGGGATATTTAAACTACTTATTAGAATATTTAAATAAGTAAATTGAATTAGCTCTTTGAAATGGAACTGTCGTTAATAACAATTTTGTCATTTATTCCGGATAAAATGTAATTTAATGTTTTTTTTACCTTAAATATCTTATAAAACTGTTTTACACTAATATTATCACTTTTGAAAGAAAAATAAATTACAAAAACATGTAAAAAAAAAGAAAAAAAAAATGTCTGATTTTAGTAAAAGTTGGGGCATTCAATTGCTAGTTGTTTATGGAGTTAGAAAAACATATAACTGATCACGTCTCAGATGGCACCCTTGTATTTACAACCCTCGCCTGCGGCTCGGGTAACAAATACCTGCGATTTCGGGCTTTCTTTCTTTTACAGTACTTTGTAAGTAATGTACTATTATTCCAAGTGTAAGAACGCGGGTTTCTGTGCTCGCAGATTCTGTTGAAGAAGATCCAGCGCGCCAAGTCGTCGGCGGGGGGCGCGCGGCGTTGATGGCGGCGCGGGCGCATCGCCACGCCCCCCCCGCTCCCCCGCCCCGCCCCCGCCCCCACACATCTACTTCTACATTTATTATACTTATTTATACAAATGGTGTTTTATTTTCTTTGCGCTTAACAGTGAAAATTAATGTACATGTAAAAATATGATTCAACAATTCAATTAGATGACACTTTATAACGCCACTGAAACACAAACTACCATTTTCATGGCACGGTTTTCTTTGATGTTTATTGTAATTTTCTATAATTTAGGCTGATGCTATATTTTTTTTTTCTCTACTTATGTTTTACCAGATAGGCGTTGTTATTACTTATGCCTGCCAAGTGTATCGCCTCTGTATAACCAGTGTATAAAAATAATTAAACGCAACCGCAGATGGTGGATGGATACTGAGTCCATTCAATCTATTGGGTGAATAGGCGACAGGAATGGGTGAAATGCATTGCCAAAAAAGATAAAAAAAATATTCTTCAATTTAAAAAAACACCAGTTACAAACTGCCGCGATGTATCAAAATCAAAGATGGATGTGATACCTATTACTGGTGAGCTTCATAGATACCAAATAGCGGAGAGACTTGTTTAACCCTTTGACCGCCAAAGACGTCATATCACGTCCACGGAAAGTCATGCTCTCAGCGCCAGCGCGTGATATCACGTGTAAAATATAAACGAGTGCGTTTGCACACTCGCGCTCTCTGGCGTCATAGGC
This sequence comes from Pammene aurita, assembly GCA_947086415.1. NCBI lineage: Eukaryota > Metazoa > Arthropoda > Insecta > Lepidoptera > Tortricidae > Pammene > Pammene aurita. Next base: position 1,907,021 of record OX352295.1, on the reverse strand, counting down.
ATGACTTTTCTGTCCGATTCTATGCAGGGTTAAGGGGTTCCGAAATTGGGCGCGGAATACCAATTTCACTCTACTCTGATTAAGGGCTAAAGCTAGCGCTCCTAAGTATACTGGTAATACAGAAGATTCTCCTTCCTCAATTTGACGTTTAGCTACAGAGATGAAAACGTTAGCTGTCATGCGGCGCTCTTAAAAAAATAAAATAGGGTTTTCAACGTGCTTCATATCCATGCAGGTTTGAGACATGCCATTAACACTGGCTGAAATGATAATATGTGACGTTTTCTATCAAAACTATACATCAATGTCGGTTGTCATTAAGACGTTAACTGCCGTCAAAAATAATTTAGAAATAAACTCTATTAACAACCAACAAATGATGTACCTATGATTGAAAATGTTCGAACGCACCCATAAGTGGATAAGCTATGTGCCAAACGCTTCCCTCATTAGCCCTCGCGGTATGGTAAGCGCATCGGGAAAAACGGGTACAATGGAAATACAGTGAAACCCCCCTGCTGGTATACTGGTTCTTGTGTACTTCATCACCGATTTAGCGATACATTGTGAATAAGAATACCTACCAGTTGTTTCGATTTGCGTCATAGTCGGACGACTGAAAAGCCTTGCCGTGTCGAATCTGACTCAGGAATGAAAACATTTAAATGTATTGTCATAGTTATATCATGACAGGTTTACGCTCAGAGAAATAAACCAATGGAGTGGTAATTGTCAGGCGTCCCCCTCTGCCAAAAGTACAAGACCACTGGTCGTAGCGGTTATATAAAACTAGTTGTCGCGCGTCAAACGCCATTCAATGAATGTCAGTCAGCCCGGAACGATCTGAGGTAAAAATGCCGAATTGCTGCGTGTTTTCATGTAAGAAAAGATCTGAGTTATCTAGTTTACATAAGGATAACGTTTCTTTTCATCTGTAAGTATAATTACGTCTAAATATCATCAAATAGTGCACGAAATTAGCAAAAAACTAAAAAATATTGTCAATCAAAAAGTGTTGCCACTTAATGGTACTACATCTGCTTTAGGGTAATTTTTAAACTTGACTCTTCATAGTACATTGTACCATCAGGTTCATAATTGCATACCCAATTTATCAATGAATTCATTCATAAATTGGGTATGCAATTATGAACACGATTACATCGAGGGAGGTAAGTGAAATATTGCAGTGCGGCAGAAATACGTCCTCCATTATATCATTCATTGTCATAGGCTACTTACACTTAAAAGATACTCCGTGGGTTAGGCAGAGACCCATTCGGCATACAGCCATAATTGTAAAGCATTGCTCTGTTAAAAAAGCAGTGTGTCTGTGTGTGTGTTGTTATTAAATTATTTCTAAACGTATTTTAATCGACTTTTAAATTATTCAAATTACATATTATTTTTAATCATTAACAAAAATGAAAAGATTAACGTCAGTACTTCAAAGGTAAAACACATTCACACGCATAGCTTTTTAAATTATATATGTCGTCGACACAGATCTAGTATAGACAGATGGTTTGACAAATATCAAAAGTGCGACAAAAACTGAAATGCTAGAGTGTGGGTAAATTGTCTATGTGAGCGTAAAAAATAGTGGTGCCAAGTACAACAGGTCAATTATCTATCGATATTTGACTTTATTATCGATAAGTTGCAACGTTAAATTTATATTCATGTTTTACACTAAACGGCATATTAAAATTCTAGAAAACTAAAATATATTTATTCAGAATTATTTTATATTTCACACGATTAAATATGATCTGTTAAAAAGCGGGTTCATGTTATTTTACAGAAATTAAGATGTTGGCACGCCTTTAGATTTGTCATTTTTTTCTCTCGCACTTGTGGAGTGTTTATATACGTGATAGTTTGTTTTTTACATACTTCTTTATTATAGCGTTATTAATTGTGACGCTAATAAAATCGCATGCAAATGTAGTCTTGCATCAATGCAATCTTGGTGGATTGGAAGTTGGGTGGAAGTCGAATAAGTGGTAGGCGCAGCACACACTTAAGAGTAGAATTTAGCTTTCATAGATAAAAGTAAGCGGAATGACATAATGTTAATACGAGATTTATTATTTATTATAATTCTTTCGAAGCTACAATTATAATTTTCATATCGAACAGTTATCGATATTATGTCCCTACGATATTTTGTCAAACCCTAGCGTAAAATGACAATTTTGATTTTTACACAAAATAATCTTTAATATTAACTATTATGATAAAATATTCACATTCAGTAAAAGAGACATTAATATTTAATGGTATCAAACGGTTATTTACATGATTTATTTGGCTAATTTGATAAAATATGGTTTCAAAAACAACGATCGGAATATCATATTTACCTGTGAAACGAGTGATTGCCTGGGTTTTTTATTTGTGTAGTTGTGCAGTCCGGGCCGCAACGCGACACCATTCTTCTTTTGTTTCATTCCAGGTAAATGAACAGCGGATAATATTATATTTTTCAAGATTAAATATGAGCACTCCCGACGCAGGTGTTTAAGTGTAACGAGTGATGTCAAAAGTCGTCCTGCTAGGAGACTGATCATGTATCTCTTTCGCACTCGCGGAATGTTCATATACGTGTTGGTTTCTCTTTTGCGCACTTCGTCTGTCTTTTAGCAAAGCGCAATTTTAGGTCTGTGGTCGTCGAGGACCGCCGTGGGCAGGGCTGTAAGGTGGTTTGGAACTCAAAAAACTGACACTATCAGGATAAACTAGCCTATAGCACATTACGCACGGTAATGAAATAAAATATAAACACCGGTTTAACAACTGTATTGAAATCAAATCTTTTTAAAACCGTATTATGGGAAGGGCAATAAACTACTACTGGTTCGGAAAGGAGCCCCAACTGAGAAGAACCAGCGTAAGAAAATCAGCGTATGTGTGCTTGTAGTACGGCACAATAGCTGAAATTTGTCCATGGTCTCAAAAATACAGCTACCATAAACAAATTTCCCTTTTGATAGACAAATTTCAGCTAGTGTGCTGAATTCCGCACTGAAATCCGCTCTAATGTGTGGCGCCCCTTAAGTGAAATATACTTGTAGATTCTTGAAATAACGATATTCCTGTTTAGAAATTAATTCGTTCGTTTATTTTCACCATACATTTTACGTAGAATTTTAATTTTGTATGGATTATACTTTATTTATTATAAGGTACGGTATACACACTTATCCCCTTACGAGTAAATAGGCACTTTTAATTTCTGACTCTGGTATCACTGTACCTAACGGGTAAGTTTTAGTGATGGGACAGCACAAAAATAAATATCGATATTAACATTAGCAGTATGTTATACTTTTTATTTATAATAGAAAATGAAGAAGAGATAATAGAAATAAAAACACAAATTGGAAACAGATGCCCATTACAATCAAAATATCTACTGCGAAGGACTCTGGAACATCACGATATCGCTAGTGACTGATTCATCATTGTTCATTACAGTGAAAAATTCACTGAGGTGGATAGAGGAACGTCTAGTGTAATTGGAAGCACATTGGAACGGTAACCTAAACACGTGGGTTCGAATCCCGTGATGTTCCAAAGTTCTTTGCAGTTCAATGTTTCATTGTAATAGTTATTTGTTTCCAATTTGTAGTATTTTCCACTAACTTTAAAAGCAAATACACATCAAAATATTAAATTGATAATATAAAAGTTATTCTAAATCAGCTTGCAAGATTTGTCCTGAACAAATAGACAAACTAACTTACATAGAATACTAACATTGTAAGTAATATGCTGGTAGAAAAACTTGATATTTGATCACAACTTAACATTATAATTATATCAATAGCTAAACCTTAAACTTGGTAAATAAACAAAAATATATAACTAACCTACGATCAATGTTTCTCTGCGTCCGTAGGAAACACCTTAGACAACCCTACACGTAATCCCTGGGTGGTGCTAAAAGAGTTACAAACTTGGCAGCTCTACTGTCCTACCTGGACCTCGCAGCACTCACTGGATTTTCTTCATCATCTGCTTTCCCACTACCCTAGGGAAGAAATGCCTATCTATATCCAGTGACATGTAGGCATACGATAAATAAATCTACGATAAAATGTGACATTTTCAAGTCAAAGGTACATCATTATCAGTTGTCAATAAGGCGTTACCATAAAAAAATCATTTAGAAATTAACTCTATTAACAACCGACAATGATGTACCTTTGACTTGAAAACGTCACAAATATCGATACTTAAGTATATTATTATCGACGCGTTCCTCGCACTGTGTACGTTTACTTAAAGATGACATTATCTCGTTCACGGACAGGTTGTCTGTGTCTGTGTTTATACTTGTGTGAGTATATTTTATGCTAGTGTTTGATAATTTTATCGTGTGCGTGTGTAGCGACGTCAATGGAAAATGCATTAGTGTTAACAGTATTTGTGTGCGTTTCCTCGTCCCCCGCGCCGAAATTGGCAGACTTTTTCTGATAGAAATTAGTGCGCGTCTCGCATCCGGTTGGTTTAATAATCAAAGGGTTTACGTGATACTATAACGTTACGGACGATGTTAGTCGTATATTAGGACAGTCTTCCTATACGGTAACTGATACAAGTTATTCTTACCATTACCAGCACGGCTAGCACGTCTTACGCGCGACTGGCGCGACAAGAGACAGATCTGCGCGACTTCATGCGTTGTCGCTAGTTGGCAGCACAACTTGCGCGTGAAAGGAGCGACAGACTCGCGATCATGCCACTGTCATAAAATGACAGTGACTCCTGACTTTGAACTAAAATCCTTAGCACAACTTTGAGTTCTCTTTGCGTCAGTTGCAGCCGCGGGTGCATGTTATGCTACCGGAAAGCAAGATTTTTGACGGGCGCGAGAAGGTTTTCCCTACTCGCGGCTTTAGTCGCTCTTGCAAGACGTGCTAGCCGTGCAGAGAGTATGTCATTTATAGATCGCTCAGTCTAAGAACTTTATAAAGTAGGGTAGAGTACTCTCTGCCCCTCAGCGCCATCTATTAATTGATAGCGTTACTATTAATATTAAGGTAACTTTGGGTTACTCTCGTTCAGATGTCGCTTCACACTTGGAGCCTCTAAAAGTTCTTATACTGTGGCGCTCTATCCTTTACCATTACTCACAGATAACCTCAACTACTAGATAGATTCAGAAGTGCAACTCGAGGTCACCACACATCAGAGCTCCCGTACTAATTTAGTATGAGAGCGCAACCGCTTATTTCATTTGAGTTAACGATTTTTGATCATTTTATTTCTCATGTGAATTAAAAATATCCACAAAAATCAAGTTATAGGGACTAACCTGGATTGTTATACTACAAAATGGTGTAGAATACTATTGGGATGTGCTGTTCGAACCGTAGAAATTAACGAATAAAATTGCGCTTATGTGTGGTGACCCCGTGCTCCTTGTAAAAGCTTAATGATGAGTAGTCTGTGTAGTCTGTGCCTTTACTATACCTTTTTAACCCCCGGCGAGGAGGACAACGTGCTATAGTATTGTATGCAAATCCATTTTAGCATCGTGGATGATGCTAAAATATGCGACCATAAAAGTATTCGCAAGTAAGGTCTAACTAGTCTAAATTCAAAGCATTATACAGGGTGACTGGTAATTCGTCGTATTCCTTCAAGGGGGTTATTCTACAGCTTATTTGGAGTGATTTAAGTCCAGTCAACCAGGGGTCAAAACTCATTGGTTTTCAAGTTATTCAAGATTTTAGATTTTTTAAATAAATACCCGCTTTTTGACCTAAAACTAGTATTTTTTTTTAAACTACGTATTTTTCAAATAAAAAAAAAGATTTTCCGAATAGCCAATGAATCACTGATTAAGTAAAATAATAAAAAAAGTGCAAAACATATCAAAATTTTGCAAATAAAAGCATCTGAAGTCAGAAGTTTTTGATTTCTTTTTCAAATCTTGTTACATCTTCAGGCATAACTAAAAAAAAAGTAATAACACTTCGCGTACGTTTGTTTGTTTGTTTCACCAAAGGCAATCTGCAGTGCCTACTACCTCAAGGAATAATATAAGATAAGAAACTGGAGACAAAGTATGCCTTCGGCGAGTTTAAAACGACACAAACAAGTAAAGTCAAGTACGCTAAGTCCTGTACCTGCTCTGGTATTATTATTATTAATTGTAAAAAATTATCATAAAATGTCATAAATTGTACCTTTTTAGAAAGCTTATGAACTGAGGAAATAAATTCTGTAATTTATACGCGAAGTGTTATTACTTTTTTTTTAGTTATGCCTTAAAATGTAACAAGATTTGAAAAAAAAATTCAAAAACTTCTGAATTCAGATGCTTTTATTTGCAAAATTTTGATATGTTTTGTACTTTTTTTATTATTTTACGTAATCAGTGATTCATTGGCTATTCGGAAAATCTTTTTTTTTATTTGAAAAATACGTAGTTTAAAAAAAAATACTAGTTTTAGGTCAAAAAGCGGGTATTTATTAAAAAAATCTAAAATCTTGAATAACTTGAAAACCAATGAGTTTTGACCCCTGCTTGACTGGACTTAAATCACTCCAAATAAGCTGTAGAATAACCCCCTTGAAGGAATACGACGAATTACCAGTCACCCTGTAGGTAGTCAACAGGAAAATGTGTTTGCAACAATATCTGCCTTATCAATCTTATTCAACCCACGTAGGCGTTATGTGGGATATTAAGAAAGTATAGGTACCTATCTCATTTTATCATTGCTCGCGGGAGGCAAGATACAGGGGTCAGGAGGCTCAGGAGTCAGAGGTCATGTTTTACTTTAGATTACGCTGGCAAAAGCGCCCGTCCATTCACTGGTTAAGTATAATTGGTTGTTGATCGATTCAAATACATTTTACTTCTATAATTAAGTGGAAAATTACCTACTGTCAAGTTCAGTGCGCTAAAGCCATCATAAAGATAAAATGATTTATTAGAACCTAATCTTAATCGCATGTTGTATTATTTGTATAATGAGTAGAAGTTATTTTCCATTGATATCGACGTGATTTGTAATTGCAACAGGAAATGAAATTTCTTAACGCCAAGGTCAATCAACTAAAAACTGTACGTCAGATATGACACAATAATGTGAGCAACGAAACCCCTCTATTCAGTTTGCTATACTATGCTTATTTCTAGATCTGGACATCGGGCAGCTCTAAAGTGGTGGAGGTCGAAGAATGCAAACCACTTCAAGAGAACAAATCCTAGAGTTCTGGGTTTGATGCAATATTATGAGAAATTAAGTATATAAATAATAAGATTATATCATTGACAAAAGTTTTTGTTGGGGGAAAGACGTGCCAAATGACGTATGATGTAATTCATAGTTGGTCGACTTCTGTTTTTGTTTCCATAATAATATGCAATGTTTTTTGTTCTAATGTTAAAATATAGGCCCTGTCCTTTGTAACTGAGACAACTTCGGCAGTTTTTACCTATTTTGGTATTACTATTCAAAAAATGTTCTACTCTGTCACTCTGACCTCCACCCATTAAAAGCTGCCAGATGCCCGGATCAAGCTATAATGGTAGTATAGCAATCTAACCAGAAGGGTTTTGTTGCTCTCATTATTGTGTCATCATATCTGACGTGGCCAGCTCTCAGTCCATAAGCGAAGGGAAGTTCTTACAATCAACTTCGGATACAACTGTAACCTGGCTCCTGGGACGTCTCGGCGTTTCGATGGCTTTTTGATTTTGAGCGTTTGTTTCGCGATAACTTTTGTTTTTTTTTTATGATTTCTATGAAAATTTTTGGGGTTGTCCCAGAATTCGTAGGATATTTAAGAGTTCGTATATGCGCAGGATCGATCAAGGGGTTATGGAGTTAGAAGGCAAAAAACTATCGTCAACACGTTTGCAAGGAAATCGCGGGTTCTCTTCTATTTATATTTGATAGTGTGTTGCACAAATTCTGAAAGGTAACAACAAGGGCCGCGGTTCGACACGCCAAACTGCGAGACGTGGCTCTCACACTTGTCTCGCTAGGTGATAGAGTGAAATCCATCTGTCCACACCTAACTGTCAATCTGTCAGTAGGTCTCGCTAGAGCGTTTTGTCTATGGCTATGACCACCATTTTAGATGTCACTCTTGAGTGATTCCACCCCAAATTTCAACTGTCACAAAAGTGTGAGCTCATAGTTGTCTACAAACTTCCACCCCCCATTTCAGGGAAGTGGGGGGTTAGAAAGAGACAAAAAGTAGCCTATGTCACTCTCCATCCCTTCAACTATCGCCACTTAAAAAATCACGTCAATTCGTCGTCCCGTTTTGCCCTGAAAGACGGACAAACAAACAAACAAACAAACACATACACTTTCCCATATATAATATTAGTATGGATGGCTGTGTAAAATTAACTGCCGTTCCCCTCTCTTTCTAATCGGTAACCATAATCCTATTACAAGCTTTTTATAAAACGCGACCTGGGTGGTCTCATCGAGAAAAGCGGTCTCATCTGGACATTAGGTACCTATACTATACAGCCTTGGCCAGAAGCACAGAACTGTGGCCAGAAGTGTTGAGCATAGCTCTTTTTTGTTTACAATTTTGATGTTAAGTATTAATTCCCTATCATAACAATGTACGATGACGTAAAATGTTATATTTTATTCATATATCTAGAAAACTTCACTTAATAACACTTTTAAGGTACCTATAAAATATGAAAAGTGGCGGTCCCAAAAATGCGAATTTAGGTCGGTGGGAGAAATTGCAAATATTCTATGCAGTTACTACTTACTTCAACAAAACATGCCTGTTCAGTTTGAATTAATTGATAAAATAACTTCAAAAAAGATAGAAACGCCGGGCTAAACTTTCGAGTTTTGTATCAAAATCGCAAGGGTGCTCAACACTTCTGACCAAGGCTGTATATTATTTAAGAACTGCTTTTTAGCAATGCACGTGTTTCTTCCAAGATTAATTTCTTAGTGTAGTGTCGAAACAGTAACAAAAAAAAAACAAATTGTCCGTTAATCACGTTCTATTGATATGATGTAACCGTCGTGGACTCATATTTGAAGTATTTAAACAGATTCTCTCTAAAGAAAATACGTGACAATGTCTCGGTGAATCAATCATTGGGAAACATTATAGAATGACTCACTTATCATTTAATGAATAATTTATTACACTCTTCCGCAAATCCTACGTAATATAACATTTGAGTATGCTATAATGCTACTGTAAATATTTAGTTATTTTTTTCAGGCAAGTGCAGGTGCTAAAAATAAAGTGCTTTAGTAGCGTCATAATAATATTTATACTACGATTTCACAGCCTAATGTCAGGGCAAGAAAACGTGCTTCAATTAATAATAATGTATTATAAATAATTGTTTTGATACGTGAAAGAAACACCTCTGTGCTCGCGTCACAGCTAGGTTACGCCTATTTTGTTAGATCGTAAACTGTAAATACTTGTAAATGGCTATCGTTTCTCCATTTTAACCACCAACTGGGTAGGTAACTATGCTATGCGTAATGGCCCAACGGCTAATCTACTTTTCGTTGTACTAAAGTTTTTAACAGTGTTTCGTAAAATTGATATTTTAGAATACTTGGCCATCACTTTCATTTGCTGGTTTGTGACGGAGAAAGAGGCTTAATTAGGCTATCAATCCCGAAAGCTTAGTTTAATAATAACAACTGTAAATATCTTAATCATAGTAACTCAGTGTAAATAAGTGATTTACCACTGCGTTGCCATCTTTTTACATTAATCAAATATATGAATTTTGGTTAACAATTAAGTTCCTGTTATTTGGTTCAGGTACAATTTAGGAATACAATTTTATATACGAAATTAAATGCCTATCATACTTTTGTCTGGCAATTAGAATGAGCCAGTTACCTCATTACAGTAATTAGTTATAGCTCTATGGCGTGGTCACTATAACATACATGTGGGCTACACACAGAAAATAGTGGTCAATTTTATGTTTCACGACGAGAGCCTCTTTTGTTTTAAGTCCTTACCTACCTCTTCTTATGTACTTGCCTGTAAACTTATACGTACCAAGTGTAATTTTTTTAAAGCTGCCTTTTTTCTCGTATTAGGATCGAAAGAGCTCGCGATTTTGAGTAAAAACCACAAAAAATTAAAAAAAAAAGTGGAAGGTATAACAAAATACAATTTAGCCCAAGTAGGTATGGTTTAAATAGAATATACATGTTTAAAACCCACTTAGTTATTGTATTAAAAAATCTGAATATTCAAAACACGGACATAGACATGGATATGGACAAGATCGATTTACGTCAAAGGGTAGACCCTCTATCAGCCTATTTTGTTCATTTCGGGTAGTCCGATTAAAGTTCTGGCCAGACGGCATACAACCACAGTCCTCTGCCACGAGACCTTGATAGAAAACAGAGATTTTATACATGTAGCCAATGGTTGGTGCCAAATTCTACATGACCTTTAAACGCCCTTGGTAGCTATATAGGCGTGCTCTGCCAACCAAAGTCAGAAGCGGTTGGTTGGTTGTCAGCCATGTAGCCGCTCGCTTCAACAACTCGCTTCAACCAAGGTCACGTGGCAGAATCTGCGGCTATCTGCCGTCTGGCCCCAACTTTAAATTTTTTTTTTCATGCAACGACGGTGGCAAACGAGCATACGACCCGCCTGATGGTAAGCAGCTAGATAAATTACTGAGTTTACTTAAAAAAACAACTAGAATATCAAATATTCGAATTTCAAGGAGCGAATCATTTGATTTCTAAATGATTCTTATTTATTACCGCATAAACATACATTCGTAGTCTATAAATACTTAGAAAGTTTGTTTGAACTCGAACCGGGTCAAGGCACTTCTAGTTGAGATAAAAATATTAAACCTAAATTACACTGTTTTATCTTAAACCCGATAATATATTTAAATACTCGTAATTTATTTTCAAAAGACCAAATAAACTGAGTTGAACACATGTTTATATCTTGATAAATTATATAAACGGTATGCAAACCTTAGTTCTTTTAAATAATGGGCTTGTTGGAGAACAAAATGATAAATAGAGCAGAGAAATACCGTTTAAGAGTATATCGGACTAGTATAGTAGACTAGGTGACTGCTATAGTTGTTAGCCACTGATATATTTATTACCTTATTACACTCTTGATAAAGACGGAAAGAAACAAGGCAATAAAAGCATGTCTCGAAGGAAAAAGACCGGCCAAGTGCGAGTCGAACTCGCGCACCGAGGGTTCCGTACAAACCTGTAGGTATATAGCTAGGGGTAGTAACTGTAAAATTATTAAAAATGTTTTTATTATATGATGTAACTAAAAATGTACGGTTCTCGCAATTTTTCCTTTATCTGTGCTATAAGACGTTGCTTCGTACCAAAGGAGATCGTCAATTCTGGGCCACCTGATATAAACCGTATACAGTTTGTACTGCCATGTAAAATAAATACTCATTTTATTACTAAAGTAGACAAAATATTGCAAAAAAATGAAACGGGAATTAGAAATACTAAGTAAATAAACATTATGTTGATTTTTCCGCGATTAAAATACAGCAAGACAAGTCGTTAACGTCCTTATGGCATTGACATAAAGTTTAACTTCACCCTGGCCTGAAACGGGATTGTTTTTTGGTTTGACACTGTCAATGTATACCGTTACGTAATCTGCGTTTTGATACTGTTCGGTAAGTTAGAACATTGTAATATTAAAATAGTATCTAAGCCTACGAATACGAAAGTTTAAATTAGAAATCGACTGTATTAAAACGCCTAAAGATTGAAAATGCGTATTTTTGGAGTTTTGATCGGAGTTTGAATATTAAAAGTGGGTTTCATAATGGCATAATATCATGCTCCTTCGATAACGAAACGCATCTTTTTGTCAATATTGCAATGTCAGATACTAGTGCTATCGCACTTAACGGTGGTAAACCTTATCCCTTCGCAATAGGCGTTAGGAATGTTCAGTTAATAGTATCAACGATGGTTTGACAGCCGTCTTTGTTTACCGAAATACAGGAACTATAAATACGATCAAAATATGACTTTTTATTATTTCATCATGATTCCCGTTTTGTTTTCAAATCCGCTTTTGTACATTATCTTTACAAAATCAGTACTTTTTTTACATTAATATATAAATCATAGGCAATCACGCTTTCAAATATTGTCCTTGTCATATTCAAGTTTTAAATGCATGATTTTTCAATTTTCCCATTAGATTTCGCAATATTTTTACCACCATCCTGATCTAGAAATTATGACGATTCATCAAAGGTAAGAACCATTCCTAAACGGTCCTAAATAATCTGGGCCAGATCACCTAACAAAAATTGACGATCTCCTTTCAAGATTCTGAGTTCACGGGAAGTATACCCTGTAGGTTTTGATTCCCTTGCGAGTTTCGAAAATTTGCGGCATAAACGGCTGTATCTTTTGATTGCGTTGGCTTAGAAGTTTGATTTTTTTCACAGCTCCAAGGGACAGTAGACCTGAGTATTTAATATAAATTTCAGCTTGATACCTCCACGTGTTCCTGAGAAAAAGGGCCTTGACAGAAGGACGGACGGACGGACGGACAACAAAGTGATCCTATAAGGGTTCCGTTTTTTCCTTTCGAGGTACGGAACCCTAATAAATTGAATGAAATCAGAAATTACTGGTATTTCTCCTGCTTAAAATTTACTATGGTCACTCTCCATATACACAGTCATCTAACATATCAGTAATCTCGAAACTGTTTTTGCCTGTTACACGAAAACCAATTAAGTTCACTTACTAGCATTGAACTCATATAATAGGTACAGAGGACCACAGATAACTAAAGTAAACACGCTTTAATTCCCATGGACCTAGAAAACATAGACATACTCCCGTGAAGACGATGATTCCATCATCATAAATACTGTGATTCCATGCCGCCGACAGACACACGTACGACTCGTGGTCGAGCGGTGATTGCTTCGGAATAATTTTCAAGCAAGTTCTGATTCAGATTAACGTGGTTTAAAAGCTACGACCCTAGTTATATGGCTTGCACTGATCGTCGTTGGTTGGGCAGGCATGAGTTTTCGTCACGAACAACGGATCGAACTTCTTTTGTCTAACCGTCATCGCCAATGGCTTCTCATTTGCATTCGTCTAGACGTCGTCTGAATATGAAATCTCTTTTGTCTAATATTACTAGCTAGTTACTATATGTACCTACCTAATTAGTAATCACTAATCAACCATGGCGTCGGTATATTGACACAAATACTTACAAAGTGGTTTTTTTTACGTTTAGTCATATTATATGAGGTGATTACGATTAGGAAGGCCTTACTGAAGAACTTTTACTAAAGGACCAACTCCAAAATCGTTTTTTCGACGTTTTGTATGGGGAGGATTTTTTTTGAGGTATTTGGGAGCATCAAAAAGTTGTCCTGTTGCGAAGGGTTGATAAAACGCCCTGTATGAGCTGTAACAGTTCTGAAAATAAGTGTTAGGTTAATAATAACCTGCAATAATACCTACTATTACAGCCACAGGTAATGCAACTCTGAAATATACGACAAACTCATATACTTCTTAATATAGAAATGCCTATGACCCGCATTTCATTGTCCCCTGCCCTCTGCCAGAGTTCCTTTTACTTTCTATCCTATTTACCCTTTTAGAGAATGATTGCCTGGATGAAAAGCATCCTACTCTATACGTAGTATCTAAGCAGATCAATATTAGTACCGAATTACAACTACCTATCTAAATCTAATTTGCTGTTTTCATGTACTTGCAGTAGAGCTGCGATTGATTGGACAAAAATATATTAACACAGCCTTATTTGTATGGGGTTAAGGTCATGTACCTACACATATTTTTGTCCAATTAATCGCACCGATTTTTTAGAATTCGACTGTAAGTATTATATAGGTAGGTATAGTAGTCATTTTTTAAGATGTCGGAATCATACTAAGGAGTTCTATCGACAATACCGACTTCTTAAAAAAATCGTACTATACACACACACAAATATTTTTATTTATTTTAAAAATATTTTATATTGTTTTTCCTCAACGCTATTGAGGATAATAAGGATATGTCAATGACATTGGAAACCATGTCTTTAACAAGTATAATAAAAAAACTTTAAAAAACATCGGTGCTACCTTCGCAAAGCCGATGTGTAATCAGTTTGTTATATTCAAATAAATATTTCTGTACAATGTTTGTACAAGACTACGCCATAATCGGCCTTGACCAGCAGATGGGTAACATCGTTATGTACCAATTGTTAATGTGTTTATTTATATTGCAAGTAATTTTTCAGTTTATGGAAAATTTTGGGGTCTGGTGTGCCAATTAATTTAAATACAACACCTGCGTTGACGTCATTTAGGTATACGAGTTTCCCAATTCACACAGTTTTATTTGAAAAAAAAAAATGTAGTTATATAGTAGTGGGGTAATTAGAAAAGTAAAATAATGTAAACAAACCACAGAACTATACCAAGTTCTGTGAAACAAACCCATTTAACTTCATTGCTTCGCAATCACGAACTTTTAAAGAAATCATTTTAAACAAAAAAGAACCGACTTCACTTTTCATTTTTAATATAAATATCCATTAATTACTTAGTTATATTTCTGGAAAAACAAATTTCTTTAACAATATTTTGTCATCTGTCAAATTATTTTTTTGTGTAGAAACGCAGCCATATTAGTTTAAGTACCTTATTTTATTTTTCTGTTGACACCGAATATACACTAATTCAGATCTTCAGCAAGAAAACCACAAATTGCTTAACCACGATATTTTTTCTAGAAGAGAGAAGAGATGGTCGCAACAAAATACAAATACGTCAACCGTTTTTCTCCTCAGATACCTACCTACTATACTTGCTTGACATCTGGGAAATGAGACGGTAAATCTTACTTTATTTACACACGTTCGGGAAGTAAATTTTGATAAATGATTCCATGTTCTATTGTAGAAAATATATACTTACCGAGCTTTTCGGTGACCCATGGTAGGTATTATTACATCATTCGACTGTTAGTAATAAAATGGGTGAACATACTTATATTATGTTTATTTTATTATAATCGTCTGACGATTTCGACGATGTTTACTATAAATTTGTTACTTACCATCGCCAACACTGTTAACTGACCATTTGTAATCCCTATTGCAACGGCATAAGGTCAATCGATGGTCAGTTAAGTGTGTTGTGGTTTGTACATTGAGCATGCATGCAGATTTAGCTAAACGGATTTGTAAAAGATGTAAGTCATTTGTAACATCCTCCTGAGTTACTTATACGGCTAACTGTACATTTTCAATGCGAAACCAATACAAAATAAACTACTGCTCAAAATTAATTACGTAGAGCCATGTCTATCACGAAATCACATTAGCAAAATGTAAAAAAACATTGAAATGACGAAAACACGGCACCAGACTATGTACTGCGCACCGCGAGACGAGGTCAAGGTGGAGAAAACACGCACGTCTTTTAAGGTTAGTAGTTTACCTGCTGATATAAAATAAAATAAAATAAAAGTTCTTTATTTCGGACAAACAGGTATCCATAGTGTTAGTAACAAACAAACAAAAATCTTAATCTAGAGTTAGTCTTAATAATTTAACTTAATGACAATTATAATTTACATATATTTTAAGATTGGACACTCAAACTTGTCGGCAATTTCCCTTCGAATGCTGATATACTTTTTTCCGCATATACTTTATTCCACAAACAAAATGACATTTAGTAAGTACAAAAATAATAAAATTAACATACATGTATAACTTTAAATTCATCATCATCATCATCATCATCTCAGCCGTAAGACGTCCACTGCTGAACATAGGCCTCCCCCTTGGACCTCCACACGTACCGGTTGGAAGCGACCCGCATCCAGCGTCTTCCGGCGACCTTAACAAGATCGTCTGACCATCTTGTTGGGTGGACGTCCTACGCTGCGCTTGCTGGTGGTCTCCACTCGAGCACTTTTCGGCCCCATCGGCCATCTTCTCTACGTGCAATGTGGCCTGCCCATTGCCACTTCAGCTTGCTAATCCGGTGGGCTATGTCGGTGACTTTAGTTCGTCTACGAATCTCCTCATTTCTGATTCGATCACGTAGAGAAACCCCGAGCATAGCCCACTCCATAGCTCGTTGAGCGACTTTGAGTTTTGAGATGAGGCCGATAGTGAAAGACCACGTTTCGGAGCCGTAAGTCATCACTGCTAACACACATTGATTAAAGACTTTTGTCTTGAGGCACTGAGGTATGTCGGACGAAAAGACATTACGTAGTTTCCCGAACGCTGCCCAACCGAGTTAGATTCGGCGGTTGACCTCTTTCTCGAAGTTGGACCTACCTAATTGGACTACTTGTCCTAGGTAGATGTACGAGTCAACAACTTCGAGTACCGAGTTCCCAACAGAGACTGGGATGGGCACAACATTGGCATTTGACATAAGTTTCGTCTTGTCCATGTTCATTTTCAAGCCCACTCGTTGTGGGCATATAAAAACAAGGTGGTGGACGCGCCAAAGAGCTTAGGTTTTTGAGGTTTGACATTTTTTTTAAATACCTTCAGTATAAAATTCTGACATTGTTAATGATGAATATATTGCGTTTTAGATTGATCTTCATCCACAAAATAAGTTAACTGTTTTTAACTGCATATTTCAAAAGTTAACATGCCGAGACAAGTGCAAAACATGAAAATTGATATTCACCCTTAAAAGAAAGAGGTCTTTATTTTTTATAGTTAGGTCGCAGTGCGATGGACTGGATATAGAGGGATTCATACTATATTTTCTTACGATATAAAAAAAGGGGATGATTATATTGAAAAAAAAACTGATTTGCCAGACTCTTTTGTTTGCAATTACTTAAAAAGCAATATGACTTATTCAGTGACAAATGATGATTTAAGTATAATTTCATAGTTATTAGTATTAGCCGGGAAGTAAAGGATTGCCGCCCGAATACATATAGATAGAAATAGGGATTCCAGGCCCCGAATAAGTAACTACTTGTTCGGTATCCTTGTTTTCCCGGCCCCATTTGTAATATACTACCTATTTCCAAGAGGCCTAAGAGTATGAGTATATCAGAGTAAGAAGCTCGTTGAAAGCTTTATTTATTCACGAATACTCTATCAATAAATTAAATTATCTAAAGAATATTGTTATTTAACTGTTGAGTTGATGACAATCTGCAGGTTGAAGGGTTAACCGACGTAACAAGAGTCAAAAACCTCGTATTACGCAAAACGTTTATCGCAAACCACGTCAATGAAGTTAAGGAGCGTAAAAATTGACGATTAGATATGAACGTTATACGTGTGTCATGACCACTACCATGGAGAATGAAGTTTGCATGTAGTAAGAAAATATGAAGCACGATATTTTTGACGGCCTCATAGTCGGTAGTGAGCCTGCCTATGAAGCAGGATGTCCCGGGTTCTAATCCTGGTCAGGGCATTTATTTGTGTGTTTATCATAGATATTTGTTCCTGAGTTATGGATGTTTTGTATGTATTTAAGTATTTATATATATCTATCTATTATATACATCGTAGTCTACCCACAACACAAGCCTTAATTGAGCTTACCGTGGCACTAGGTCGATTTCCGTAAAATTGTCCTATAATATTTATTTATTATTTATTTATTTGCTGCTCTCCAGCATGGGCCATCATGGCTTAGTGTTAGGGATGCAGCTATACGACGGAACGAGATCGCACTATAATTTGCTCCCTCTAACGCATAGATGCTTCCCCATGATGCCTATGATGGCCTTTCTTAAATAAATCCACGCTGCCTGCAGAAAGAGACGCGAAGCATGAGCGAAGAAACTCTTCTTCCACCGGGTAAGGAGATGCAAACTCCATCGTGCATCGGTTGTAATCTCATTGATGACGACTATACCATAGGTGTACCTTACAGTCTTACGAAGGATAAAAACTTTAAGACCAAATAATAAGGCTCAGATTTGTAAAGCATTCTGCTTAGTTATTCTTTGAGGACGGTTTTTGTGACTACTACGCATCACTGAGACATGAACGTTGGTTATGTAAATCGTGTGATGATATTTGACTATACTGTACATGTGTAGATAAGTGTAGATAATATTTTTCAAAGCAAAGTTTATCAGTAGTTTTTTTTTCGCGTTTGTATAAAGATCTTTTTCTACTCCTGCACTTTTATCTGTCATTTATACATTCGTCAACACCTTTATAAGAACATAGATAATATACTCGAAGAAAAGTCTACCTAGTCTATTGCCCAAAATAACACTTGTTCTATAAAAGCGCCAAAATAGTATCGTGTAATCGCGTGCAAGCACTTTAATATAGGACAAAATAAATTACTGCCAACCTAAGAAACCTAAATAAACGCAGCGTTTTTAGAAAAAAAAACTTTAAAAAAGAAAAAATTAAAAGAACCACAGACACTTTGTAGTTTTTATTTTACGTTTCCCGTTCGTTTGTTGGGGCAAACTGTAAACTTTGAAAGTAATTTAGGTATTTTTACTAATCTCTGTAGCTCTTTAATCATTGATCAAATAACGACGTGTGTATTTGTGTTAGTAATGTTAGTATTCTTGAAAAATAGTGTTTTAAAAGGTAAAACTTAAATGATTGTTGATTATATTGACAAAATAACTGCGATATCCATGAAGTTTTCAGTTTCGCATTTTATGTAAAAGTAAGTGTAGTCGTAGAAAAAGTATTGTATGCAACGTCGTATAAGTAGGTCAAAAAATGTTCGTGGCGTTTTTCTTAACAATTTTCGCCTACGGCTCAAATTGTTACCCACGCCACTAACCTTTTTTGACCCCTCTTATACAACTGTTGCATAAACTACTATTAAGGTAGCTATATAAATAAATAAAAAACAGGAATATAATTAAAAACATTCTTGGTTTCCGATGGTTATCTACACATTATTTTTACGCGCAGTTGTATTTAATCAGGAATTCTCTAATCAACTTGGATTTAGATTAACTTACCTATTTGCACCGATCTAATAATACACAGGGATACACAATCAGCCCAAAAAATGGCCCCACAAGAGTACCGCAAGAACGACTCGGGCGGTACTTTCTTTGACAGTCTTATTACGGTATAAGACTGGCCGGTTACAAATTTTCACGAGCCATATTTTCAGTAAATCTTGTTTATATCTGTACCTCCTTTACTTTGTTGCTCCAAGCCTATATAAAGGTATATCGTATATGAAAGGTACACGGAAAGAACATGTCTAGTCACTTTATTTGTAAAATGAGATTTTTATTTCAAAATGTAGAGCTTGCAATGAACTATTAGTAGCGACTTCTGTTACAGATGTAAATTTTAACGTATATCCACTTTTTAACTCGTAAAAACCATCTAGTTACGAAAATAGTATGGTTAATTGAATCGTTCCAAATTTTAAAAGCGCTATAACTCAAAATGTTGTCAATGTGACTAGACATGTTCTTTCCGTGTACCCTTCATACATACGTAGCTACATATTTTTTGAATGCTCAATTCAGTGCTGTGCTCAGCTCATTTGTGTGTGATATGTTTTACATTACTGAATTATAGCCTTCTTACTATATAATATACATATGCAGGTAGTTCGTTACCAAGTTAAATGTTTTATAATGATATTTATAACCCCATTGTTGCACATGGAAAGCGCCGCGAACGTACGGGTTTGACGCACTAGCTTGCAAATAAATAAATACTCTACTTTGTAGAATCGAAGTAGGTATATGTTATTAATGGTTACTGTTATGAAAATATGGGCCGAAATTAATGTACACCTATATTTTAAAATATTATTTGAAATGGGCAATTTCATATTGTATATCTGCGGTCCGGCTCGGGATCTAATTCGTCAAACGTTTTATACATATGCTATGGTTTGACAACTCTGAATAATGAACTATTTATAAATGAAAAATATACCTACACGCTATTAAAATATTAAATCTTTTCATATAAATTTTAATTTATGTTTAAAAATAATTAACTTCCTTTAATAAAAAATCATTATTTCTTTCTTTAAAAACCGGTAAAAAATATATGTGTTTCTTAGTTTTACGGCTATATATATATATATATGTATTCGTACTTATATATACATGGAGGTACAACACTGTGTCATAACAAAACAGGGATATATGTAATAGTGTAGGAAGTAATATTATAAATCGGCTTAGGATAATGTCTTAAAGCACGGAAGCGTACGAAACTTTCAGAATTGGAAACATCAGCAAACTTTAGTCGTAAAATATAAATAAATCCTGACTGGCCTAATTTTTCGTAGGCTCCATCAGCCCCAGTTTGCATGACATACACCCATTGAAATAATATCACTTTGGTTTTTAAGTGTTACAAGTACGCCGGTACCGTTGTAACAGGTTTTAGGGTTATAACTATTGTTAGTAACATTGATTTATACAATAATTTTAAACAAAAAAGAACCGACTTCACTAAGCAATCCACCTTTCCAACACCAAATGCTCGAGCTGCTGTAAAAAATACTCAAATCACTACAGGTGTGCCTATAATAGTTGAAGAGTTCCCTCGATTTCTCCAGGATCCCATCATCAGATCCTGACCTGGTTACAATGGGACCAACTGTGAAGTATACTCTTTCAAACAAAAAAAGAATTTTCCAAATCGGTCCAGCCGTCTTCGAATAATCGGTGAACATACATAAAAAAAAAAAAAAAAAAAATAGCAAAAACAAAGATCCCGACGAATTGATAACCTCCTCCTTCGAAATCTTGAAGTCGGTTGAAAAGGGAGATATGGTACCAGGCGCTCGTTTGTGTGCCATCAAATATAGGTTCCGGGACCTATATTGAATTAGTCGTGTGACAGAGTCTCTCAGTCAAACTTTGTGCAATGCGCAAAATATGGATATCTCCCTTGCATACCCGTGTTAACTATATAGGTTTATCTCTTTTGCCCATGATGCACATATATTATAGCGGTGTGTAGCATTTTACAAGTGTGTAGGTGCTGGACCACATTTCAGTTTTGTTTACTATGAACGTCACTCATCTTCCTTTTTGTTTATGTATATGGTTAGTAACGGGGTATTTACTACGTGTATGTGTTATAGAGGACCTGATATATCGGCACAGTTGTATGCGCTATAATCACGGAGCAACACAAATATACCTCCATGGTAAATACCCGGTTTCTAATAGTAGTTATAACGTTTTTCAGAGTTGCGTATCTGTACCCAAAGAGTGACGAACCATGTGCCTGTCGCTGCGATGTCCATCTGTCTGTTACAGGGCTCTATCTCAAGAACCGTAATAGGTATGAAAGCGTTTCAATCCCTTGACCTATATCTTTGTCTCTATCGTTGTCTCGCAGGTTTGCACGGTGTGGTAGGAATGTCAAAATAACGCTGCTTAAAGCCTTTTGCCAGACCTTTTACACGTGCAGCCTGTGGACAAATTATACAAAAAAGGCTTTCAATGCCCTGCGCGTCCAGTTCAACAATGGGTTCAGAGTGCTGTTGGGACTGCCTCGTTTTTGCAGCGCGTCAGGTATGTTCGCGGAGGCGCGCACTGACGGTCTCAGTGCGATATTAAGAAAGAGAACGGCCTTCCTGATTCGTCGCGTGCGTGACAGTTCCAAGTGTTCCAACAGCCTTCTGCGCCTAGTGTTAGAGTCGCCTGCTTGCGCCTTCTGGAAACATTGGGACTCTGTTCACATGTCTTCCAGAGGTTTAGTATATAATATAATATAGTATAGGTTTTACTAACATAGTTTTAAGGGAATGTATACTAACACTATGGACATATGATCTGAAATAAATTATTATTTGAATTGAATATCTATTCAGCTTGACTTATTATTGAAGCCGGCTACGTCATCACCAAAGCAAATAAAAATATTACGTACGTACGTAACGTCATGTGTACTTTATTATTACGTCATAATGTTCTGTAAATATACCTAAGCAAAAGGTAAACTGGTCACTTCTTATACGAATTTCTATACAATCTATACATTTGATTTTTATACAATTCTATACAGTCCACATTGTCATTTAGTGTAGTATAAGTATTAAGTAGATATTCACACGCTCTAAAGTCGATTCTAGGATCGTTTTAAATAAGATGGACTCAACAAAAAACATACCTACCGGTGATGGAGCGCGTGCATAGAACTAGTTCTTTCTGAGATGTTGCCATTTCATTATTTGTTTTTGTAATCCCACGGGAACGAAGACTCATCAAAACAAGATGTTGGCAATTACAATTGAGTTTTTATCATATAAAATTTGTGAACACTACTTGTACTTGCTCCTACTAAACGAAATGTCCTGTTAATTCACCAAAAAATCAAGAAAAATGTGGTCATAAAAGAACATCGCCGAATAAGTGCGATATGAATCGTGATATAACTGGCTTAGTTATCCAATGAGGACCTTGGTAAGCAATATAAGTACCCTGATTTTTAGGGTTCCGTAGTCAACTAGGAACCCTTCTATGCCATGTCTGCCCGTCCGTACGTCTGTCCGTCCGCGGATAATCTTAGCGACCGTTAGCACTAGAAAGCTGAAATTTGGTACTAATATGTATATCAATCACGCCGACAAAGTGGTAAAATAAAAAGTGGAAAAAAATGTTTTATTAGGGTACCTCCCCTATACGTAAAGTGGGGAGTGATTTTTTTTTCATTTCAACCCTAACGTGTGATATATTGTTGGATAGGTATTTAAAAATGAATAGGGGTTTACTAAAATCATTTTTCGATAATGTAAATATTTTCGGACATAATCGCTCTAACTTTTGAACCATAAGTTTTAAAAATATGAAAAAAAATCTCAAAAGTAAAACTTTATAAAAACTTTCTAGGAAAATTATTTTGAACTTGAGAGGTTGAATAGTTTTTGGAAAAAAAATACAAAATAATTTCTGAACTAAGTTTGTAATTTAACCGTATAAGCAGGAGTTTATTGTACCTGTAATTTCTACAAAATCACAATGAAGTGACGTGCTTTCAAATAAAGTAAAAACGGTGAAAATCGTTTCACGCAATAAATAATTATCCCATAAAAATCATCTTCCATACTTTAAGCTCGCGCGCAATAGTTTACTTAATTTGCCGATAGATGTCGCTGTACGTGGAATTCTCATATCATATCTTACATGGCGGTGTTTTTTTAACTCTTAAGTGGGGACACTTACTGTGACGGACGGAAAACTACGGAACCCTACACTGAGCGTGGCCCGACACGCTCTTGGCCGGTTTTTTATTGTTATTGTTATTTTTATTTAAGAGCACACTAGTCGCTAGTCGCCAGCAAACTGTCCTCAGTGTTGCGAAAAAAAAAGAATTATACCTACCACTTAACATCCCGCATTCACCCGTTTTGTGTATTTAAAAAAGCACCCTTATATAATTTATTTACTGGTATTTTTAATCCTCTTATGTAAAGAAGCAATTTCAATTTCATTCAGAGAAATGCAAGTACAATGTACTTGGTCTACAATTAATTAAAAATCAGGATGTAGAGATCGCCATTGCTCGGTCTTCAAAAGAAGTACGTATTCGCAAAACGACAAGAATGTCTCGAATCACTTTCCATTTTAGGTTATGTTCCCACCGTAGTAGGACTAGTAGGACAAGCTTAATAAGTCGAAGTAATTAAAAACAAGATTCATCCGGAGTTGGCTCGAGAAATCCAGAACTAGCTTGACTTTTTCCAGGTTGTGTTAGTATAGATTGATGAGAGTTAATCTGTGACTAACCAATATAAAGTGACCCATAGCTAAGCATAGTTGTACATTTTAATAATATATTATTCTAATAAAATAAGTGCCAATATCGCGAAAATTACACCGCTTTCACAGGGCCCAATTTGCTTAATCTACTATCAGCCCAATACTAAAAACCGGACATATTAATGTCGGGCCATGCACATTAGAGGGTTCCGTAATGATCACCCATTATGTGTATACAAAAAAAACAAAATTTTTCGTCACTTCAGTTTATGCCAAGGAGGTTTGTTTTTAAATTATTTTAATTTTTATCATTATAAAAAATTTGTAGGTACTAGCTTATGCCCGAGGCTTCGCCCGCGTACTAAAAGTACTAAAAAAGGAGGCTCTCAGTTAGACTCGTATGTTTGTATGTACGTATGTAGGAACACATCCTTATCCGCGATTATCTCGTGTTTGGTTGAACCGATTTAGATTCCGGTTTCAAAAAAGTATTAGTTACATTTTAGAAGCTTCGGTATACTACGTTTTGGTGAAAGCGGTTCCCTTATTTTTTTTTAAAGAAATGGTTGCAATAATTGTTGAATTAATTGTTCCGCCAGCAACGACTTACTACTCTTGAATAGAAGCTTTTCCCCTCGATTTCGTCTGCGTGGAATTAGTAATCTACCCTCCTTTTTAGCCGCTTGACGAATGACTTCTGGGATAATAACTATTACACAATACAATACAATACAATACAATATTCTTTATTGCACCACACAAAGAAAAAGAAGTACAGAAACAGATTTAACAAAGTAAATAATGGTAACAACAGGCGGTCTTATCGCTATTAAGCGATCTCTACCAGACAACCTTAGGGTAGCAGGAGAAGGAGAACAGAGTTTCAGAAACAGGTAGTGCTCTACACAATTAGCGAGTTAAGAGAAGTTACACAATCATTATATATCCTTCACCAGAAACTCAAACTATCTCCATACCAAATCATCTAAATAGGTTCAGCATAACTTATTCCCTATACAAACTTTCAACTCCCTTTTCATCCCCTAAAGGGTTGATTTTTCGGGATGAAAACTATATTATGTCATTTCCTGGGATTCAAAACTATCTCCATACCAAGTTTCATCTAAATCGGTTCAGCAGCTTAAGCGTGAAAAGGTAACAGACAGCCAGACAGACAGAGACACTTTCGCATTTACCTATAATATTAAATCTATGTACCCAGTTTCATCTCAATCGTCGGTTCAGTCAGCGGTTAATAATTCGCCATACAAACTACCAACCCCTGTTCTACCCCTCTAGGATTATTTTTCGGGATAACACTATCCTATATTGTTTCCCAGTAGGCCTAGCACATGAATGTATCGACAGTATCTCGCGGTCGAGATAGACATCTATCACTGTCTAACTGTATTCATCAGAAAGTGACAGATGTCTATCTCGACCGCGAGATACTGTAGCTATACTCATGTGCTAGGCCTACAGGGTTCAAACTATATCCACACCAAATTTCATCTAAATAGGTTCAGCTGTTAAAAAGTTGCCATACAAACTTCCAACCCACTTTTCACCTCCGGTTTTAGGGTTGATTTTTTTTTCTGGATGAAATCTACCTAATATCATTTTGAGCTATGCATTGATGTATCAGTCAGTCAGTCATTTTGTTCTTTTATATATTAAGATGAATAGGTTACCCATGATGATTTTCAGAATTTGTCACCACGTTTCCCCCTTTTAGGGGTTGAATTCTATAAAAAAAAGAAACACGTGTTTACTCATTTATCGTTAGGAATACTCCTGTGAAGTTTCGAATAAAATAATCGAACTAATCTTGTTTTTCCACACAAATTGTGAAAAATTCAGCTCTCTAGGTCCAACGGTTTGGGCTGGGTGTTGATTTAAGTGAGTCAGTCAGTCAGGACTTTTACGTTTATATATTAAGATTTAGGCACCTACGCCTTGTATTTTCTTTGCATTGCAACAAACGTAAACGTTGTTCAATCCCTTTGAATAAAATTAGTAATTTTGCTCTCGTACTCCCGACACACTTCCAAATATTCATGTCATACAGCTTTCTTTACTATTAAACCATGAAATAAGAGAGAGAATCAACACGAATATTAAAAAAAAGTACTCGCCAAGTGTTTTCGCCATCCCATTCTGTGTCTCGCTAACCGATGGCAACGACTCGCCACTGGCCGAGTCATTGACAATAATAATGAGATACAATTGTTTGATTATTGTCAATTATTGGGGCACACAATAGTAATTAGTCAGTCGGAACCGGACTTCAGCTTTCGGTCAGTAACTCTTGCTTTGCAATTATAATGAGGACTTGTTTGTGAGAAAATAAAGTCTAGAGCGATGATAAAATGTATTGTTTAAACAAAAGGTGCTAGTTATTATTGTTTTTAGTTTACACTATACTTATCTGGATTTTTTGAAGATATTGAGACGACTTTCATAATAATCATAATGTCCACACATAATGTGTAAGCGAGACAGCACTGCACGAATTTATATAGGGGTGTTCCGCTTGCACACCGGAGCAGCAAGTGGTTCCACATCCAAAGTGAAGGCTGTAACCTAACAATTATTTTATTCATCAACTAGGTACCAGGGCCGCGATTTGACATGACAAACTGTGAGACGTGGATGTCACACTTGTCTCGCTAGTGGATAGAGTTATATCCATCTGTCTACACGCGGCCACACCTAACTGTCAAGCTGTCAGTAGGTCTCGCTAGAGCGTTTTGTCTTTGGCTATGGCCACCATTTTAGATATCACTCTTGAGTAATTCCACCCCGATTTCAACTGTCACAAAAGTGTGATATCATACTCGTAGTTGTCTCGCAAGCGACTGTCAGTTATGCCATGTCAAATCAAGGCCCTGTATGTAAAAAAAAATATATTAGTTCAAGTAAGTAAG
This sequence comes from Pammene aurita, assembly GCA_947086415.1. Classification (NCBI taxonomy): domain Eukaryota; kingdom Metazoa; phylum Arthropoda; class Insecta; order Lepidoptera; family Tortricidae; genus Pammene; species Pammene aurita. The sequence goes on along the minus strand of OX352295.1, from coordinate 1,880,356 downwards.
TAGGTAGGTAAACCTATGTGTTTGTGGCCCGATAACGCCAAGGCAACGCTACAAGAATTAGGCGTACTATGTAAAATCCTTGGAAATCTACTGCCGAAGTAAACACTAAACGTTTCCATAGCTACGTTACTATTGTTTATTGGTAGAACAATACAGACTGACAGACAGGTCAAGGCTGTAGTAATCGATAGTTACACATTTTAGACGCATTTAAGACGGCCTTAGCCGAAAAACAGGAGTTGTATAAGTAGTGAGATCACCTAGGTTATGTATGAAAAAACATGTTGAAACAACAGGTTGAACAGGTTCACGTGGCATGACATACGACAAACCAGGGTATATTATTCTACGTAACATTTTTCATTTGTTGCTTTTCAAAAATTTACGGTATACCTATTGGTTCTATTCATTTTATTCCTACTATCCTAACTAAATACTATTATAAATGCAAAATGCCTCTGTCTGTCCGTTACCTCTTTATGCTCAAACTAGAAGGTGTTGTGTTTAAAAATATTTTTAGGGATTTTTTGAAAGTAATAACTTCAAGGTATCTTAAATCTCGATATACAGATTATTAAAAATATTTATGGCTGATACTTATACGATGATCTTATCTTTCCGATTTTACAGCTTAGTAACAGGCATTAATATTAATTTAAGATATCCTATCCTATACCTGGGATTCCCAAACTTTTACCTTATGCGCCTCACCCACGGAGTATATCTAGTCCGTGGCCTCACCCAACGTCATGCTAAAATACTACGCCCCCCTAGGGGCTCAAATAGGGATCCAAAACCGGGCACCGTCCGCGCCGCGGTAACAGTAGGCATTGATTTATTATGAATTCTGAAATGTGACATCAAGAACAAATTTTGTGCGCCATTTTTGGCGGTTGACAGCTGTGACTGAATCAAAGAGTAGTATGTATGTATGTAAACACTTTATTGTACATAAAAATTAACAAACCAAACATGATAAAAGAAAAATAAACGAAGTAGTGACTTGTAGTGATTTTCACTACAACTTTTGGGACAAAGAATTTCTTAGGGATGTCATCTCCTGTTACTCAATGATAGTAGGCCTTTAGTTTTAATTTGGAGGCGCTCGCTGCACTCTCCCTTGGATTGCTCTACGCCCCCCACCCAGGGGCGCCCTTCTGGTTGGGAAACCTTGTCATATACAAAGCGTGCCATGCTAACCTACATAATGTCTTATTCACACAGCAACTGAAAAAATAAACAGTGCAAGTTATCTGTTTACCTTTTATTATCGCTGCCTGCGGTTATTTTCGTTCCAAATATTTTTATCTGCACAAAAAATTCCACTTATTTTGTTAAAAAATATACTTAAGGATGTTTACTACTTATAAAGTGACTACAGCGAAAGGTCTTGCAGTTATTAAACAAGGACGGTAGCTGAATGAGATTACACTTAACGCAAAATAATAAACAACAAACATAAGTATAGTTCAAAATCTGTAAGAATGAACTTTTGACACATCGCAACGCCCGTAGAACGTAAACGCGCTAGACACGTTGAAATTATAAACAAAATCCCATAACGATTTTACAGCTTGTCATGTACGTAAACACAATATTTCACTTTTTATAAACATAACTGAATTAATGTTAATTTTTTTCATATCTTAGTTATTGAATATTTTACGATAACAATTTAGCATGCAAACAGTTACGGTCTACGCCTCCTTTTTTTTAAATTTAGTGTTGTGACCATGTCTGCTGTTCCGATTCATATAACATTTCCGTAAGTCGATAAAATCGATTATGTAATCAATAGACAATATAAGACTTTCTTATCATATTGTATTAATTATGGAATCATTATAATGCCATACATAATTAGTAGATAACAATTATTAAATAATCATTTCCTAAATAGTTGTATGTTCTGATTTGTTATAGTTAAGTTTTCCTTTTTTAATTTATTTTTATATATTAGGCATAACTGCATACATCTCAACTCATATTCTCGGTGGAATCACTGACTTCCGAGTCACAGGCATCCGCCTAGTTCGGGAGACAGAGGCTCAGTTCCGGTGAAACTGTTTCAAACCTAATACATAAGTCTCTCTTAAACTATTAGCGTACTGTGCAAATAATACTTACACTTGTTTAAGTCAATAAACATTATTCATTCTCTTATTCTTATTGTTATAATTTGAGAAGATTTGTGATACAAAATATATAGGCATGTAACAAGAAAAAATCGGTTGTAGTAAAATAGATTCGAACAATTCATAAATAATCGCTAAATTTGACAAACGATACGTCTTAGTCCCATCACTAACGACGTCAATACTGAAGTGTCAATAGTTCATTCTTACAGATTTTGAACTATACTTAAAGTGCTGGTGTGAGACGCCAGACTATCACTCCATAGCTCGGTTTAAACTCCGTATACAATGAGTTTTTTCGGAACTCAAGGACGAAATATTATTTGATATTTACCAGTCGCTTTTCAGTGATGGAAAACATCGTGAAGAAACCTACATACCTATGTATTTTTGCGAAGAAGTCCAGGTGTACCTATGTTATGTCCACAACCCGCATTGGGCCATGCAGCGTGGGGACTAAAACCGAATCCATTTGTGCATGAATGTCCAGCAATGGGACGTATGAATACTCAATCAACTATTATTAAAAGAAATAAGGTATGTTTATTTTTAAATTACATCTGAGCTGACATTAAAAATATAACACATAAAACTATAACTATAACTAAAATAAATCTACATAATTAACTCTAAAAATAAAACTAAACTAAAACTAAAATATATCTAAAAGGGCACCTGCGGCATGGTACCGGCATTTCCTCTCTGAATTGCTAAACTTAAATATTCGTTGAGCAAGATAACATCTCTGAGTCTCTTCGACAGGTCTTGGAAGAGACTCAGAGGCCCCACGGACGAAGGGTCTCGACGTCGAATTGGACAAAAAAATATTTTTAGCAAACTTAGAACAAACAGTACCCACTCCCAAGTTACTGTGTTAACCTGTTGAAAAAAGCACCTTCATCCTATGTAACAAGAACTAAATTGCAACACAAAATTTGACACTGCAAGTAGGCAATAGTATCAGTTGGTCCAAGGCATTATGCAACCCATTTAGGTACTAGCTCAATGTTTAGGGCTTGTCTGATATCTAGGGCAACTCGCGTCCGGTCCATTGTGATTGCAAGGTCTTTCGGCCTAACGTAACTGACGTACATACCTACATTGCCTACTATGAGTACTATGACTGCCTAGCATCAATACCTGGGTATTTATATGTATGGATGTTTTTTGTTGATATATGTACATTACGTACATATATCATGTATTAACTGTTTTATGTACTTGTCTGAGTTGTCTGTCGTATTTGTTCTCGTATGCAACGCCCACAAGTCCCACAGCTTATCTCCTCTGCTTTAAGGTTGACTGGTAGGGATTGCCTTTTGGCATTAAGTCCGCCTTTTGTACATCAAGATTTCCTTTTTTACAACAAAGTTTAAATAAATAAATAAATAGAGACTAAATGCTAGTTTCTACAAGAAGAAAACAACAACGTTATTAATTTCAACAACGTAACTATTATTAATCTCAACAAATCTAAAGAAGCCCTTATTAATTACGTAATAAAGTGGTGTTTTGAAATCGGTTCTTGTTTTCCATCGTAGTAATTTTCTTCATATTGTGTTGGTTCAGACACTTCAGACGAACCAGGAAGTTTCTTATATCTGCGCATTATCCATTTGTAAACAAACACGCCCTTTTCTCAAAATTACCTCTAACAAATCACTAATAAACCCTCGGATCCCTTAGTAACTGTATTTGGCCAAACGCCAATACATTACCGGGAAACTTTCCAAAACTCGCACTTCTATTAACTTGATATTCTGAAAAGCACCTTCGTCAATTAAAATAAGGTTTATAATCGAGGCAACACAGGCTAATATTAATTGAATGTAAGAATAAAAAAACGTCTTTACTAGTAACTGTAGAACGCTCGTATCTTATATTTTCAAGCTTTTGGAAAAAGAAATTAATGGGTAGAAGTTAAAGTTCAAAATGGAAGCAATAGTTTATAGTTTTGTAAGTTTGAGTGAGTTGTTAAAAGATATAGGTGAGTATCATATCCGTATTTTCCTTGGAAATGCGATTTTCCGAGTAAATCGCGCGACTGACGCACGCATAAATCTTAATTTTTAACGATGGCGGTTATTTTATTCTTCAAGGATTTAGTTTGATATATTTGAAGTTTCTCGGGAGTCACTCTGTCTGTTGGACTGATTTGTTGAAATATTGCGACGCTGAGTAGTTTTACTACCAGCGGGAAAAATAGTAAGTAAATGATGAGTGTGACGTAGGTTTTGCTTCTCAGAAGGGAAGAAAAGTTTTACAATTTGCTTTCTTTATTTTGGCACCTGTACCTACGAGTCTGTCAATAAGAACGTTTTCAAGCCAACAGATAATTAATATTTCTTCACGTAGGGCTATGCTATACCTATATTTATACATTGCGTTTACATTTTTATTTACAGTCTGTTGACATAAAATACAAAATTACCTAATGCAAAATTTCATTGTCTGCTAGTCAATCCGTTGGGCGAAACAAAAACATTTCAGTGGTATTTAGGAAAACAGTTGCAAAGTTTAGTAAACATGCGTTCTGTTCTACCTTGTTCTAATAATGTTTGTACTAATGGATTTTTACCTCGAACAGAGGAATCACATTCGCCATAAAAGTTTAAATTCAATGTCGGCAGTTTTTTAGAATCTTGATTAAAAATAGTGTTTCACATTCTCAGATATCAAGTGCGATCAGAATTAAGCAAAAAATAAAGTAATTCAACATGGCGGTCGTTTAATGTTAAATTTTTACCTGATATTCATAATGAGGGCCTTCTCGGATCCTCAGTTATCGATTTTCATCATGTCCACACCAACTATCTCTTTCCTTACCTTCTTTAGAGACCTTGTCCAAGTTAGTCAGTCAGATATTGATTTTAATCATGATTACACTTAAAATGAAGAAAATCACGAGGGTAGCTGGCAATGTACAGACGGCCGCCGTCTTGAATTTCTTACAAATTACTTTTGGACTATCTCTGACTCAATGAAAAACAATGCACGTTTGTGTTTTTCAGATAATTATCTTAGTTATAAGTAATAACACAAATAACCTACTTTAATTAAGGCAAGTGGAGTAAACAATGATTACTTATTATCAAATATTTCTTACCCTCGTAGTTTATATCCGTTAGATAAACCAAAAACTACAACATCAAAACAATAGCAAATAATAATAACAGGCGCATTAACTACGTTGCATTTACGACGATATCAGAAATAATACTGATAATCAATCAAACAATCATTTGTAAGTAGATTAAACTGATTAACACCGTAAGAATATGATTATTTTTATCTATGGTTTAAAAACAGTTGCCAAAACTACGTAGTAAGAGTAGTAAGACAATTACGAAAGCCATGATAAATCCAATAAATTAATATATTTTTGATTTATTACTTTTTTGAGACGATGAAAGACATTTGACAGTGTACTTGAGAGATCATTGACTTCGGTGTTTATGTTTTGGGTTACCCACTAATTATCTTGGCGCCGACTACTGAATTTCACCATGTGTTCGTGTTACGTAGAATTACGCATCTCTTTAATATAGATCCCATCAAAACATTACATGTACAAAAATGACAGTCTCGCAACGCAGTTCTTCTGTACACGTTGTACAGTAGAGGTCAATAATACTTTTTGCAGTAGGAGAACTGCGTTACGGGACTTAGTCCCTACTGGAGTTTACTAACAACATGTCATTGTGATCCTTAATACGGCTAAATATACGTATAGCACAAGCGGCCGGCCTATCAATGTGTACTATTGGATTGTATAATGTGATATTATGTAGTGTAAATAGCTTGTTGTTTTTATTAAAAACCAAACAAAAACATTATCTTGATGAGAATTGAACCAAAACGAGATCCATAATTTTAGTAACGAGTAAACAATATAGGTACGCACTATGGGAGACATTTATTCTTCAATTACAGCTGACATTAAAAATATAACAAATAAAACTAACTAAAAGTAACAGTGTAAATAGCAAAAATTTTAGCAGTCGAAAAAATAACTGTGCGGTTTATAAAACTAGACAACCCGACTGATATTGCGGTATTCTTAGATTTTCAGTGGCTTTATAGCCTAGACACTACAAGTGTTTAAAATTTGGAGCTTGTGGGACTGCTATACGGTACCTTAGATATACGATGATCGTGAACCAGTGAGTCAGTGACAAAATTAAGGAACTTTGACTTGCAATCATTCTTAAAGAAAATGTTGAAATTTAATGATATTGGGACTATATCTTCCTTGTGTTATGGCCTCTTGTTCACAGAAATTTCAGACATCTAGTTTTATCGCCAACAGAATTAGAGGGAGGTCGAAAATGGCTTGAATGCCTTCGGGAAAGGGATGGTACGGACGGCCGTGTCCATGCCTTTATTGTTTGTTTTGCTCGACTTGGCGGGGGCACCGCCAGAATTGAAATTGAAATTGTTACTTAACGGCTCTACGCCTTTTGGATGTATAATTAATTACGTATGTTACTGCTATATGGAATCAGTATTGTTCTTTTAAAACTCTTGCCACAATCCTCGTTCTTTGTAAATCAGTAGTTCAAAATCATAAATCAGAACATACTCGATAAGATAAGATAAGATAAGATAAATTTATTCATAAAGCCAATTTACATGTCAAATCAAAACACTTAAAAGTAAAAATTCACATTATTAAAATGCTTAATTAAAATACAAATAAAATAAACAATCTTTAAAATACATTAAATGCATTATTTAACGGTACAAAATACCTCTTGAAACTTTTTACAAGTAACAAATTCTTTATAGCTGTAAAACGGGTGCTCGACAAGCCATTTCTTTAGTCGGCGCTTAAAGCTGCTTAAGTTGGGAGCATCCACTACAATTTGCGGCAACTTATTGAGCACTATGGGTCCCATCACATGTGTTAGTTTTTTTGACTTTGCCATACTGCAGCCAATGAGAGCAAGCTTTCCGGCATTCCGAGTGTTGTAATTATGGATCATTCTATTTGTTTTGAAGTCAGCTATATTTGTTTTCACAAACATAGCGACTTGCATAACAATTAATGCGGGTAATGTGAGAATACCCAATTTATGGAATAGTTCTTGAGCGGGCGTGTCGTATGGCACCCGAGCGATACACCTGACAGCACGTTTCTGAAGGCGGAAAACTCTCTCCCACTGGGCGCAACGGCCCCAGAGCTCAGCGCCGTGGATTAATGAGTGTACGGTAGCAAAATAACACGCGCGAGCAACTTCCGGAGTCACCGTTCTCACTACTCTGCTGAGAGCGAAGCACGCGCTTGCAAGCTTTCCGCACAGTCTATCGACATGCTTGTCCCACTTCAGACCAGTGTCAATGTCAAAGCCTAGGAAGGTTGTAGAAGCAACTTGCTCTATCACCATTCCATCCAGCCTTACCCTCAATGGTTCAAGATAGCGGCCCGACAGATTAAAATGCATATAATGTGTTTTTTTTATGTTCAAGGCGAGTCCGTTATACCCGAACCACTGAGCCAGCTCCGCGGCCACGACATTTAGTGCTTTGCCTACACCATCTAATGTGGGCGCAGTAACGATAGCAGCGACATCGTCCGCATACATTAAGATTTCCCCTGCTTGAATTGCTTCGGGGAGGTCATTTAGCAATAGCGAGAACAGTATGTTCGACACGGACGATCCCTGGGCTACACCTATTTCTGCCTCCAAAGGATCAGATCTTACATTTCCTCCTTCTCCGACTACTATTTGCAATCTTTTATGAAGAAGGCATTTAAGGAGAGACAACTCCGTGCCGTGGATTCCATAGTGCTCCAGCTTACAGGCGAGTACCCCATGGTCGGCCACATCAAACGCCTTAGAGAGGTCACACGATAAGACGGCTACGTGCTGTTCACTCTCTCTGGCAGCCATGACACGGCGAATTAGTTCGCGGGTTAGTGATGTCGTGGACCGGCCCGCACGGTATGCATATTGCCTGTCCGACAATACACCCGTTTCAGTTAGAAAGTGTGTGAGACGACTACTAAGACCACTCTCAAAAACCTTAGCTATCGCTGGTATTATTGACACCGGCCTATAACCATCTATATCTCCCCTCTTTCCTTTCCCTTTGAATAAGGGAGTTACCTTACTCGTCTTCAGTGGTGCCGGAATAGCGCCCTCTTTAATGGAGCGGTTAAATAACTCTGCCATATCAAATGCAAGAGGGAAAGGCGCTAGTCTTAGCAGCTTCATACTGATACCATAGATATCCTTTGAAGCCTTAGGAGGGATTTGCGACGTGATTAGGCGATATACTTCATCGACAGTAAATGGTTTGAATGTGAGACAATGCGCCGACGCTGACCTAACATCATGCAGGGTACGCAGAACACGCGTAACGTCAGCGCGAGGCGCTCCGCATGCCATTGCGGCACCCAGAAATCTAGAATTCATGGCATTTAGCGCACATTTCTTGGTAAGGTACCTTGAGCCGTCATCATTCAAAAGCACATCTGTTACTTCTATCTGCGGGGTATTATTTTTACCACGTTCTTTAACGTTTTACTCGTATAAAACAGTCGTGTTGTGTTACCTAGTGCCTGACAATTTAAATCGTTAAATGAGGTTGACGACGGCACAAAGCTGTTGAACACTCTAGCCTACATTGTGACAAGAAAAAGGTTCCAAAGTAGAATCTTGAGCGCTGCGAGTGTTCCACGGCATGAAAATAAAACAAACTTTACTGCGGATACCACATTTCTTTCACCACCTCTTCGCGAGGAAAATACTGGGCAATACTGGTTGTAAAACATTGCAAAAAAACTGTGGCTTTACGAGCTGATGGTGTAGTGGATATATTATTGTAACTATAGTCAGTACCTAATACCTAAAAACTGATTGCATAGTTACATGAGGGTTATATATCCTGCATACGAGATGAGTTCAACCACGGTTCAACGCACACGTAATTTGTCCGGAGCAACATTCGTTCGTAAATTGGACTCGTTAGTCAACTGGTATGATATTTTATTATCAATCATACTGATTACCCTCTAATGAGATATATTCTTGACATAAAATGGCTGTTTATATTTTAATGAGTAAGTAAATGTCAGTTTTTGATTACTAAATTGATCCTTCAATTGAAAGTCAGTCATGAACCTAATATCTTTAATTGTGGGTCATTCATACACGTTAAGAAAAACGTACTGGGTCTCTTGTTCCCAAATGTTAAACTGGCTGGGTAGTTCAGCCTTATCATCCGACTTCAAGATTTCGAAGGAGGTGGTTTTCAATTCGTCGGGATCTTTGTTTTTAATTAAGTTTGTTTTACTAACGATCCTATGGAGCTATGTTGTCTAAAAATAAACATTTAGTAGTTTGTGTGTTTTTTTACAGCAACTCGGGCATTTGCTAGAAAGGTTCTTTTTGCGGGTTCCGTACCTGGAAAGGAAAAAACGGAACCCTTATAGGATCACTTTGTTGTCCGTCCGTCCGTCTGTCTGTCAAGACTCTTTTTCTTAGGAACGCGGGGAGGTATCAAGCTGAAATTTATATCAAACTAGCTTTTGCCCGCGGCTTCGCTCGCGTTAAATTCGGGGTAACACGGTTCCCCTTTGCCCCCCGGAATGCTCCATACAAACTTCCACCCCCCATTTTAGGGAAGTGGGGGGTTAGAAAGAGACAAAAAGTAGCCTATGTCACTCTCCATCCCTTCAACTATCTCCCCTTAAAAAATCACGTCAATTCGTCGCCCCGTTTTGCCGTGAAAGACGGATAAACAAACAAACAAACAAACAAACTTTCCCATTTATAATATTAGTATGGATACTCGGGTTTACTGTCCCTTGGAGCTGTGTAAAAAGCCGTTTATGCCGCAAACTTCCGCAAATTTTCGAAACTCCCAAGAGTCGCAAGGGAATCAAAACCTACAGGGTACTTCCCGTGAACTCAGAATCTTAAAATTTGGTACGAAGCAACATCTTATAGCATAAAGGAAAAATTGCGAAAACTGTAAATTTTTTAGTTACATCATATAATAAAGATATTTTTAATACTTTTAAAGTTACTACCCCTATATACCTACAGGTTTGTACGGAACCCTCGGTGCGCGAGTCCGACTCGCACTTGGCCGGTTCTTTTTGTTTAATTTATTTTCTAACAATGACTGTAACTTAATACATACCTACCAAGATATATGTATATGTGATTTTCTTACCTAATAAATATTATGTTCATATTTGTATCTCTATTCGAAAAAGCGTCTTCATTTATCACCAATAAACATGTTGAGTCAAAGCAATTACGTGCTTATTGGTAATACTTACCCAATGTGGTTTTCGAACTTTAATTTCGACTGCATTAGGTTAGGAATCTAGATTTATATACATACTTAGGCAACACAGAATGTAAAACTATGAAGACAATCGTCGGGCAAGTTCATTACCAATTACATACCAGTAATATTCATAGTCAATAATTTAACAACAAACTTGTCTGTGTGTCCTTCAATCGTCTCAAACGACCGGTCGACCGAATGCACCAGAATCATAGTAAACCATAGACATAAACAAAAAGGAAGATGAGTGACGTTCATAGTAAACAAAACTGAAATATGGTTCAGCACCTACACACTTGAAAATGCTAATACACACCGCTATAATGTATGTGCATCATGGGCAAAAGAGCATGGATAAAACTATATAGTTAACACGGGTATGCAAGGGAGGCCTCAATATTTTGCGCATTGCACAAAGTGTGACTGAGAGACTGCCACACGACTAATTCCATATAGGTCCCGGAACCTATATTTGATGGCACACAATCGAGCACCTGGTACCATATCTCCCTTTTTGTATAAATCAATGTAGTAAACTGACATAATATGACAGACGAAAATGATCCTTTTGCCAATGACATTGTCTATAAACGGCGTGTGGTGCCGCGATGTTTGCAAGCGATTATGAATTTATTTGCATTTATAATAAACAACTACTGATCGAGTAGCAACAGAATATATTTATAACTATTTGCAGTCAAGTACGTGTCAATTGTTTATTTCTATAGTCAGACAGATAAAATCTAATCGTTAAAACTTATGCTTTATACTTTAGGCAGTGTCTCTTACAATTTTTAGTACAAACACACCTGTAAGATTGAAAAAGGTGTTGGTGAACAAGAAGCAGAAAACACTTACAAAACCACCGTTGATTCTGTATTAACTAACAAAAATTAAGTCTCATAATCATAAGCCTTTGTATTTCTCTCTACTTACCCATTATAATAAAGTAATGTAAAAAACTGAACCATACATAAACAACACATCACTTTCCGCCAGGTGCAACTAAGGTTAATAATCATATTAATCATCGGGCACTGATTAGTATATGCGATAAAATAAAAGAAATAAACAGGTTTTTTTAGTTCGTCTTGGACACGTTATTTAATACTAGCTTTTGCCCGCGGCTTCGCTCGCGTTAAATTCGGGGTAACACGGTTCCCCTTTGCCCTCCGTAATGCTCCATCCAGCTTCCACCCCCCATTTTAGGGAAGTGGGGGGTTAGAAAGAGACAAAAAGTAGCCTATGTCACTCTCCATCCCTTCAACTATCTCCACTTAAAAAATCACGTCAATTCGTCGCCCCGTTTTGCCGTGAAAGACGGACAAACAAACAAACACACACACTTTCCCATTTATAATATTAGTACAGATTTAAAAAATATTATACCGGGTGTGGCCTGTAATAGGAGCAAAAAATTTTCTACTCCTCAAACTAGATAATGTTTGTTCAACGACTTTTGAAAATTATATAGATTTTAGATTGTCTCTTTTTCATACAAACTAAATAGTATTTTCAATGTACATCAAGTTCCGCCTAAATGACATCGTCTGTCAGTCTTGTCACAGATATTACAGATATTTATTCTTCCAAGGTCGTAGTACATTGCGTGTTCGAATAAACTTTAAACTGTAATAAAATTCAAACTACTCGTTATTTTTAAAAGTTGTTGAACAAACGTTGTCTAGTTTGAGGAGTAGAATCTACGTTTTAATTTTTTGCTCTTATTACAGGCCACACCCGGTATAGACAACAAGACTCAGACTACTATTGTAAAATCTTGATAAATCATTTGGTACTTGACATTAACGAAGTATTCGTAGGTTTTTGGGTTACCTATAAACATAACATTTGTATAGTGTATCCAATGGTAGGTATATACAAAAGTTATTTAACTACCGTGTGACTTCTGATTCGAAGTGCTCCTTCGAGGAGCTAATACTAGAGTTAATTTGCATCAAAGTATCGCGCGAGCGAGATAGCGCTCTGGATGTGTATACCGCTGTCACGCTTACACACCGTCGCCGCATCTGGTTGCGGTGCCAGTGTAATAATCGCCTTAGTCCCCGCTGCTTACCTATTAACCGGGGGTCAGAAATAACTGGTTACCGAGATGTTAAAATTTTGTTTTTACTGATGCCTACAAGATACGTAATGGCCTGGGTCCGTTTTGTTTTTCTTAAATTTATCAAGTTATCAATATGTTATCAAAATAAGTAAGGCAAATTTAACGGCCTCCTAGCCTAGTCGGTAGTGACCTTGCCTACGAAGCAGGAGGTCCCGGGTTCGAATCCTGGTCAGGGCATTTATTTGTGTGTTTATCACAGATATTTGTTCCTGAGTTATGAATGTTTTCTATGTATTTAAGTATTTATATGTATATATCTATTATATATATCGTCGCCTAGTACCCACAACACAAGCCTTATTGAGCTTACCGTGGGACTAGGTTGATTTGTGTAAGATTGTCTCATAATATATTTGATATTTATCAGCCATTGGTATAATTGCAAATTGTATTCGCATATTATTAAAATCGTTACGCGTGTAGAAAAATACACGGTGTCGGCATGGTAATTTTCAATTGTTCCAGCCGTCAATATTGACGATTTCAATTCCCTCATGAAACTTTTAATGCTATTGGGTTTAGGAACTACTTAATCATGATAATATGGTCTGTCTTGTCAACAGACTTCAAGATTTCGAAGGAGGAGGTTTTGAATTCGTCGGGATCTTTGTTTTTGCTTTTTTTTTATATATATGTTCACCGATTATTCGAAGACGGCTGGACCGATTTGTAAAATTCTTTAAAAGTGTATATACTCAGAGATGTGACTTATTTGAAATACTTGTATTTCAAATGTAAATACAAAATGCAAAATACCTATTGCCTATTTTGTATTTAAATACCTTTTTAACAAAAGCATTTTGTATTTTATTTGAAATACTTTTTGGGACCCATTTTCTATTTTGAAAATACAAAATACTTTTTTTTGTAATTTAATATAATGTTGGTAGAAAGGGTAGGGTTAACAGCTTATAGTTACTTTTTACTTTTTACTTATATTGCTCCTACGTGGGTGATTGGTAGGACAGGACACCGCGTAACCAAGGGAAAAAACCAGCCAAGTGCGAGTCGGATTCGCGCACCGAGGGTTCCGTACAAACCTTTACAACTTAAAGGTATTATAGACCTGAGTATTTGATATGAATTTCAATTTAATACCTCCACACGTTTGCGAGGAAAAAGGTAGTAAGTTTAAAATTTAAAAAAATATATTTTGTATGTTTTTACTAAAAATGTCTACTTTTTGTAATTTTTTCATTGTCTATGCTATATGACGTTGCTTCGTGCCAAATTTCAAGTTTCTGAGTTCACGGGAAGTACCCCGTAGGTTTTGCGAGTGCCAAAAAACTCTAAAATTTGCAGCATAAACGACTGTATCTTTTGATTGCGTTGGCTTTTAAGTTTGATTTTTTCACAGCTCTAAGGGACAATAGACCTGAGTATTTGATATAAATTTCAGCTTGATACCTCCACGCGTTCCTGAGAAAAATGGTCTTGACAGACAGACAGACGGACAACAAAGTGATCCGTTTTTTCCTTTAGAGGTACGGAACCCTAAAAAAGGCACTCATTCCTGACGATCTCGTCATTTGGTAACTAGTCGTCTGTTTTGAAATGGAGAGTTAGTTAATAGTTAGAGTATAAGTATGGAAATCATCATCCTTTTAGCGTTTGTCCCGAACTAATCACATGAATTGGCATAGATACTTGTTCTTACAAAAGCGACTACCATCTGACCTTCCAACCCAGAGGAGAAACTACGCCTTATTGGGATTAGTTCCAGTTTCCGCGGGATGTTTTCCTTCACCGAAAAGCGACTGATAAATATCAACCGATAATTCGTATAAAAGTTCCGAAAATCTCAGTGGTACAAAGTCGGGATTCGATCCCAAGACCTCCAGATTGAAAGTCGGACGTCTTATCGCCAGGATACCAACGCTTATAAGAATGGAAATCGTATTAAATAGAAATCCATTTTTGTACCGAATTTACGTTTGAAGTATTGAAACTAAAAATAAAGTAAATTCCCTGGAACGGAAATGAATGACATTTGGATCCATATAGATAAATATAACTCACTATCAGAGTATGAAAAAAAAAACATTTATGTATCGAGTGCCAACCCTAAAAAATATTTTAACCATTTACCTACAAAACAAATTAGTGGCACACAAAACTCACCTCTAGTGAAAATTTGATTAACATTTGCTTTATGACATTTAATATGTATTTATTTTGAAGAGAAAAAAAAACCTTTATCTAACACGCACATATCCGCAGCGCAGGCTTCGTCAGGTGACAAATGGAAATCCACAACATTTGCTTTATATTTTTTAATCAATATATTGATTAAAATGGCTATGCTATGACTATGACATATGATCACGGGCACGGCAGACGGACATGACGAGTTAAGGATTCCGTTTTTTCCATCTTGGCGACGGAATTCTAAAAAGCATTTGTATTTAAAAAAAGTATTTTGAAAATACCTATTTTGTATTTAGTATTTGAAATACAATTTTGCTAAGTATTTTGTATTTTGCATTTGAAATAGTAAATCATGAAAGTATTTGCATTTTGTATTTAAATACTTTTTCTAAACCATTTTGCACATCTCTGTATATACTTCACAGTGGTCCCATTATAATCAGGTCAGGATCTGATGATGGAATCGAGGGAACTCTTCAACATAGGCACACCTATAGTGATTTGAGTATTTTTTACAGTAACTTTGCTTTTGGAAAGGTGGAGGCTAAGTGAAGTCGGTTCTTTTTTGTTTAAAATTATTACTTTATGTCCCTAGCGTCTCAAGGGCTGACCTAGTAACATCATAGCATCTAGATTGCACTATACATATTTTATCTTCTCGGCCAACATTGTTAAGAATAAATGTGGGCGAGATTTGGCTGATTCATCACGGTTAGGTCACAGGTCGTTTGTTGTATTGCCAAGCGACCTTATACAGACAATGTGTATATTTTCTATTTATTGTTCCACCCACACAATGCCAGATTAACTGCCTACATTTCTAGAAAAATGGAGAAACAAAAGACAATAATTCAGTTTGTTCAAGTAGACAGCCAAATAACTATATATACAGGGTGGAAAGATAAGTCGGGCCCTGGAGGGAAACTACCTTAAAACCTTGAGATAGCTCAATTCGCTCATAGGAAACATTCTTTTATTTTTCCTAAAAACTAAAACTGCATTCACAGTTTTTTTCTTAATTTTCACTTTTTTCCATACTAATTGTATGAAAAATATTGTTATTATTGTTTATGGGTTCTCTTGTGCCCTGAACTTGGTTGGTATTTAGAAGTTTTTATCCTCGTTGGAAACAGGATCGATTGGCATCAATTGTCATAAAAATTATTTATGGCAAAAATTACAAAATAAATACTTTTTTTGAAAACTGTACTCTTCTCCAAAAATTTGTAAATGCAGTTATGCCCCTTTAAAGAAATTAAAGAATGTTTCCTTTCAGTGAATTGAGCTATCTCAACGTTTTAAGGTAGTTTTCCTCCAGGCCCTGACTTATCTTTCCACCCTGTATACTGGACCTTTAATAATCGTATCGTATGTCTTTAGCCGTCATTTTATATTAAACGATCGGCAACGCACATGTGAGACCTCACGTGCACATGCTCATAGGCTATAGCTGCTTACCATCAGACGGGTCGTATGCCTGTTTTCCACCTTCATGGTATAAAAAAACGCTTGTGTTTGGCCGATTATTGTTTAGGTACTATTCAGTACAAGCGATGATGTAGTTGATGATCTAGTTCCCCGACACACACATACTGCTTTTAGTGGGTTTTCCTCTGAACTCCCAGTGAATGTAGTTACTCGTATTTAAATATGATACAGTCAGTAGTGTTTAGTGTTAACACATTCAATGATTTACTTCACACCTACAGTTTCTATGAAATAGCGCAACGCGGGAAATACACGTACCTTGTGCCAAAATAGACGAATTCTCGCTATCAGTGCAAGTGTAAATCCTAGTGCGGTATTCGAACGTTAAAATTATGATTTGTTACGGATTCGTTATTAAAATAATGATATCAAAAAGTAATCAATATCATGTTTTAACACTTTCACTGTCAGGAACACGCTAGTTGGGTTAATTTTGTATAGGACTTAGGGAGGCATTCAAAGTATTCACGTTTCAAGTATCGTACTCAGTACAAAAGTGAAAAAAATTGTGCGCATTGAGAAAAAGTTGTGAATTTTTGACCATGGATAGAGTGCCCCACAACGAATATTTTAAGTTTTGGAGGTCCGAAAAATTTTTTGACAGACATGCAGAATTCATTTTTGATATTAAAAATGTAAACACCCATATTAAAAAAAAATCTGCGGAGTGGAAAATAATTTAGAATAAAAATTTTTTAGAACGTTATATAACTAAGAATAATAAACAACATTTTTTTAAATAAAAATATCATAAGGAAGCATATTAATTTAGTTTTTAAATATATAACATTTTGAAGCTTTTACAATACAAAAACTACTAGAAAAATCTTTCGCGTCGTGATGTATATATGTTTACTTCATAGTAAGTATCGAAAAGCTCTTACAATACAAAAACTACTAGAAAAAATCTTTCGCGTCGTGATGTATATGTTTACTTCATAGTAAGTATCGAAAAGCTTTTACAATACAAAAACTACTAGAAAAAAATCTTTCGCGTCGTGATGTATATATGTTTACTTCATAGTAAGTATCGAAAATCAATGTGAACGTGAACATCCGTAGCGTTGATCCTCGGAGGTCACGTGATGTTCTGTATACAAAATAAAGTGTCGGAAGTGTCGTGTAGGACGCGGACCGCTACAGCGTGAACCATGCTTAATTCTGTTCAATATCAAATTAAAACCAATGTCAAATAATGTCCTTCGAACAGGCTTCGTTCTTAGCAATATTTTATTATAATCATTATTTTATTATAATCAAACAACCAAAGTGATCCAAATAAGTACACATTGTTTACGCGATTATCAAACTTATTGCTAGGCTATTTTATTATAAATTCGCGTAAATGTTAATTGTAACTTTGATCACTATGGTTTTCATGTTAATTGTGTTAATTCAATTTTACTACTTCTACACCGTTGAATTGACTGATAAGCACCATGTGATTAGACCATTGTAGAAAAATGTTACGTGTTTCAATTAGTTTTCCTATCAAGCAGACCTTATGTAGTTAACACTATAAAACCATGTAAAGAGAACAATCAATACACTACACAAATAGTCTAGAAATTAACCTATTAATTAATTAATGACATTGCCTTAATGTTACACGGCTGCATAATTAATTATGCTAAAAAAGAAGATAAATATACCTGTTGTTTAACCTCTATTTTTAACGCCTTCAAGATTTCGAAGGAGGAGGTTATCAATTCGTCGGGATCTTTGTTTTTTTTAATGTATTTTCACCGATTATTCGAAGACGGCTGGACTGATTTGGAAAATTCTTTTTTTTTGTTTGAAAGAGTATACTTAACAGTTGGTCCCATTGTAACCAGGTCAGGATCTGATGGTAGGATCCTGGAGAAATCGAGGGAACTCTCAACTATTATAGGCACACCTATAGTGATTTGAGTATTTTTTACTGCAGCTCGAGCATTTGCTGTTGGAAAGGTGGATGCTAATTAAAGTCGGTTCTTTTTTGTTTAAAATTATTACGTAACCTTATATATGTATCTGTTGTTGTTGTTGTTTGAAGTAGTTATTCAATTTATAGTAGTATATATTTCTTCTACATTTGATCATTTCTATCAGCCTCTGCCACCTCACCGTAAAACAATGTAAACTACATACAAAATAAATTCAAAGTTGGGAGCTGACCCTGATAAGTAATAAATCATTATAGAACAACTTAACAAAGAAGTACTCTAAAAGAAGATTTTTATTTGTTTATTCCTCAAATCAACACTTACAGTCTAGCTACACGTCCGGACTGATAAAACGAAAGAATATGTTATAAATTACTTAAAACTTACGTACTAAACAATTTTAACAAATCCTAATTAAATATTAATGGAGCAGAAATAGATTGACTTACTTAGGTGAGTAAGTTGACGGCTAAAAGAGTATACAAAACCTCTTCTTGTAGAACCAAACTGAGAGCGCGTACAGTCGCCATCAGATATATCGGAGCGGCCAAGGTGGTCACAAATATCTGAACAAGGCCTCAATTGTCAAAGCGATAAAGTGCATGTTGAACTATTTTTGAGCACCATGGCCGCTCCGATATATTTGATGGCAACTGTACAACAATTTGCATGTAATTTCTATTCAAAAACATTGAAATTCATCGCTTATTATTGACATTTCTGTACTAGGAGCCCGTTTCCATTTCCATTGTCTTTCAATATACTTATTCACTAAACCTACCTTGGGCAGATCCTGCAGTTAGGTAAAAACAATTTTGAGAAGGAGGCCAAAAGGAGGATCCAGCTAGGCTGGGCAGCATTTGGAAAACTACGCCGAGTCTTCTCGTCATCCATACCGCAATGCTTGAAAACGAAAGTTTTCAATCAGTGCGTCCTACCTGTAATGACCTACGGAGCTGAGACGTGGACACTCACGGTAAGGCTGGTCCACCAGTTCAAAGTCGCTCAGCGAGCTATGGAAAGAGCTATGCTCGGGGTTTCTCTGAAGGATAGGATTCGTAACGAATACATCCGACAGAGAACCAAAGTTATCGACATAGCTCAAAGAATTAGCAAGCTGAAGTGGCAGTGGGCCGGCCATATCTCGCGAAGAACCGACAACCGCTGGGGTAAACGTGTTCTTGAGTGGAGACCGCGTCTCGGCAAACGTAGTGTAGGACGCCCTCTGGCCAGGTGGGATGACGATCTGCGAAAGACTGCAGGCAGATGCTGGATGCGGCAAGCTGAAGACAGGGCGCTATGGCGCTCATTAGGGGAGGCCTATGTCCAGCAGTGGGCTAATATAGGCTGATGATGATGATGATTCACTAAAGCCTTGGCCAAACTGCCAGCGTGACGTACCGCTGCCTCCGCGCCGCGTGACGCCGACGCGATGACTGTTCAAGCTGGGCGCGCGCGGATCGCGCCGGCCTCGCGCTCTCAACACGCCCTTATCGCGCGCGCGAACGCGGCACGGGCGCGCGCGATGCGGGCGTGACTCGCGCCCGATACAGCATGCGCACAAGCGGGTCGCTCATTCCTTCCGAAGCCAAGATTTAATTTTTCTATATCCGTAATCACAATTACAGTCTATTGCTACGCTCGCACGACGCACCGCGCTGCCTAACGTCCGACTGATGTGACCCAGCGCGGCGCAGCGCTGCGCCCGCGCCGCGTGGACGCGCGGGGCCGCGCGGCGCGGGGCGCGACAGAAGCGGGGCGCGGCGCCGGCGGGACGCAGTCTGTTTGACGTCGCTAACCTGTTAATATGTGCAGCGGTCGCGCCGCGCGACCGCGGCGCGGCGCCACGCTAGCAGTTTGGCCAAGCCTTAAACCCTCTACTTACAATACTTACATACTACGGCAAACTGGAATTTCCCATTCCACAATATTTTAATTTAATTAAATACTTACTGCTTTTTCTTCAGTGGAAAATGGTCGCACAAGCTGGGAAATACCTAGTGGATCGCAAAGTAGAGAAAATGGTTTTAGAAATACTAAACCAAGCATAAGGGAATGGCTTTAGCTAACATATTTAATCGTAGGGAAATTAGAAGGCGTCAAACGCAAAGGGACCTATCGACGACATGGCCACTATTCAGTAACTAGCTAGTACAGTCGCCATCAAATATATCGGAGCGGTCAAGGTACTCAAAAATATCTGAACATACACTTTATCGCCTTGACAATAGAGGCGTTGTTCAGATATTTGTGACCACCTTGGACGCTGCGATATATTTGATGGGGACTGTACAGATATCATCGGCTGCCGTGTGCTATTCCAGTCATTTAAATTAAAAATGTTCTTGTTGCCAAGGGCGTGATATGCCGACCATGCGGTAAAGTTTTGTAACAGCGTCCTTTGTTTACCTTTAATAATCACATGTGACCCTTTTTTGGAAAATATATAATTTGGTTGAAGGCGCTTACATCGTAAGTTGTAATATTCAATATTATATTTGAGAAACAAAAGCGTAAGTGCCGACAGCCAAGTGGGGTACCTATTCCGGAAAAATACACATTTTATTTGTGGGAGACAAACTGTTTTGTTAAGATACGGTTGCGATTACCTCTATAAGTTACAAGCCCTTTATAAACCAGGAGTCATGTCACACGAGTGCGTTGTCATGAGCCAATTAATAAAGTCAAATAGCGCCTCAGTTCCCATTATGATAAGATTTTAATTAATTGTGGTTAAGAAGTTTACGACTTGTAAGTGATATACTCATTGGGGGTTTGAGATTGGATTAGCTAATTAATTTTGCGATTAAATCTTTGTAAACGGGGAATTCTGATTATTTATATACATAATATAATAATCAATATCTGGTTGCTGTCAGTTTAGCCGCAGTTTATAAACTAATCATCAAACTTTCAAATGCCATGTCATTTACACACAAACTCAATGAAAACTTTCTAAGAAAATCAAAAGTTCTATTCAGAAAACCAGCTTGTGTTAAGAGTTAAGATTCCATTTGCTGAAGTTTATTTTCAAGGCATATCTAAGTTTTATTATATTCAAGGGTCTTTGATCGTGGAATAAATGTTCAATGGTTATACAGGATGTAAAAATAGTGGTGATCCGTATAAGGGCTTAATTGGTATCGTATATTGCGACGATGAAAAAGTAGGAGAAATTCTTTTTTAATACAATTGCTCAAAAAGTTTACTTTATGTAGCTGCAAATCATGCGTAAAGTTTGATTTTATGCACTAGTGCTAAAAAGTAATCTGATCTGCAAATCGTGCGTAAAGTTTGATTTTACGCACGATTTGCAGATCAGAATTTTAAATAAATGAGTATTATGCGAGACCCGCTTATAAATGACCTGAACTACGCGCGATTGGGCATAAAGGAGTATTATGCGAGACCCAATAGTATTACTTGAACAACGCGCGATTGAATGAAGCTGTCTTTCGTACACTGACAGAATATAAATGTAATTTTATTTCATTGTAGTTTTTTCGCAATTGTATTAAAAAACATTGTTCGACACACGTGCAGAAGTGTCATTTTCACTCATCCCGAGTCTTGACCCTCGCCTCTCAGCTCGGGCCAAGTAACCTCGATACTCGTGCAAAATGACATACTTCTCGCACTTATATCGAAAACTACTATTTTGGCCCGAATATTTTTTTTGTATGGGACCGTATTCTTGCAAATAAATTATTTCATTTCATTTCATTTTAGAATACGATACCAACCCTTAAACGAATCACCAGGGCTACGATTCGACATGCCAAACTGCGAGACGTGGCTCTCACACTTGTCTCGCTAGGTGATAGAGTGAAATCCATCTGTCCTCACCTAACTGTCAATCTGTCAGTAGGTCTCGCTAGAGCGTTTTGTCTATGGCTATGGCCACCATTTTAGATGTCACTCTTGAGTGATTCCACCCCACAGATATCTCAAAGAACAGATCAGAAATTATAAGTTGAACGTTTTCTATACTTCCGATCTGCTCTTACTAACGTACTTATAAGTAAGTAAGAAAGAGATAGACACCATGCTATCTGACAGGTCTTCATCTGTCGTTGTCTCAGCCTTTCATGACTTCGTGACGAGAATTAGTGCAGTGAATGATAATTTTCTACTAAATATCGACATCGATATTTACTGTTGATGTTACTTGATATCCGTAACAGGTATTCCACACACTTAACACTTTAACAGGTATTACAGGAATGTTATAAAAAAACTAACAGGTGAATTTTGTGCTTTTCAGTGGGTTTGTTTTTTAAAGGCAGTTCCCTTTTTTTAAGAAATTAAATTAAATTATCATTTTAGTATAGTTCTTTTGTTTTGTTTTTCATTTTTCACAGCACCAATGGATTGCAGACCTGAATATTCGAAATTAATTTCAACTTGATACCTCACACGTTCCTGAGAATTTCTGTCTTGACAGACGGACAGACAAAGAACAAAGTGATCCATAAGGGTTCTTTTTTCCGTTTGAGGTACGGAATCCTGAAAAGAACAAATAGTGCAGACAACTAAAAATTCTATTCATTTCATCTATTTACACGTTTTATTATTTACAGGAGAGATATAATATGAACGGTACACGAGGACTACTGTCTACTGGGAGGACTGGCTACTGACCCATGAATAAAACAGTTTTATTTAAATGGACACGAAGCTTTTCCCCTTTCATATTTTCTTGTTTAATTATGTGATGTATTCTCACATTTAAGTAACACTCTGCAATTGATTTGATCTAGAAAATCATGTGATTATTTTCGAATTCCTGTTACAACATATGTTCGGAAAAGATTTGTAAAATGGCCTTATTTTGACAAACTTCTGATAATATTTTATTTATCATGCTCAATCTTTTATTAGAACAAGCAAGCGCTTTGTTTGAAGATGAATGCTTTTAATACTCTTTCGGATATAGAACAATTTTTTATAACACTTGGGCTCGGGTAAATTAAACCACCTAAGTTTTTTTTTCGTATCAACGAGTTGTATGGTACAGCTGATTACAAATATCTAAGACATTTCTCGCAAGTTATGAGGCTTTTTATGTTTCTGACTACAAAGCCAGCTATGTACAAAACGATCTGTTCAGCGTATTCCGTCAATTCATATTTTCCAAACAGGTAATTATGATCTCCCAAACCCTTACTGGGCCCTGGACTTAAAAAATCAGTGTTAAGATCTAGCATTCGCGATCTGCAGTCAGAATCATTAATATTTTCAGTGAATTTTTTTTTGACTATGTACAATTTAACGCCACACTTATAGTGCGGCGGACGGCAGAGCGGTAAGACGCTATAAGAACGAGATAGGTATATGAAGCCAAGGTCATATCAATTTCGCCTCTTCTTATCTTATAGTGTCGTACCACTCTGCCGTCCGCTGCGCTGAAGCATGCAGAATTGTAGACGGTCAACCGAGCTCGGCGGTCGGCATTATGTTCCTACGTCTGGCACCGACTCATAGATTATCTGTGGTCGCAAAATAAATAATACCGGTATAAGACATTGCAATTTCTACGGCACAATCTGTCAGATTGGGACGTGTAAATAAAAGTTGAGGGAGGGGTGGAGAGAGATAGGGTACATGACAAAGTGGGACCAAGAAATTGCAAATATTGCATTATTTATTATTTATCGTATGGCTACGTCACTGGATATAGATTGGCATTTCTTCCCTAGGGTATAAGTAGTGGGAAAGAAAATGATGAAGAAAATCCAGTGAGTGCTGCGAGGTCCAGATGGGACAGTGCAGCTGCCAAGTTTGTTACTCTTTTAGCACCACCCAGGGATCACGTGTAGAGTTATCTAAGGTGTTTCCTACGGACGCAGAGTAACATTGTCATTAGACAATGCAATATTTGCAATTACCGGTATTAACCGGTTTAAACAAGCGCTTTCTCAACTTACCTCAAGAGGCCTTTGAAATATGGTAGGTATTGCATTTGGCAACAATTCTTTTTTATTGGAAGTAGTAAAAACAGTTCATTTTAAAATGTTTTGAGCAGATCCTGTGGTGTTTGGTCGGCGTCCAATTATTTAGCCCTACGGCGTCGATCCATATTTGACGTAATTGATTATTTTCCGGAAATCTGAAAAATTGACAATTGATCATATAAACAATAATTTAATATAATAATATTTTGTCTTTGCCTATACAAATATTTCATATCGATAAAATATCGACATAATTATTTTCATTTAGTTACAACGCTAGCGACGTTTACAAAAATTGAATTTTACCAATAAATCTCAATAAAATCAACTTGAAACCACGTAAACAGTTCTTATTTTATAGTATCCAGCATGTGCAGTTATCCGAGACTATTATGTTACATAATGTGCTTGAAATTTTCGAAATAAAGACAATAGTGTCTTACCGATGAAAACTGGTATTTTCTCCGGACTTCTTTGCTGATTTGAACCAGCTCCGGCAGTAGGGCACTATGCATGACATTTCTGCCTAATATAATCTTGAATTATTCAATTTATACACCTTAATTATCGGAAATAGCACCATAACTTGTAAGAAACCGTTTTATGCTACAATTTTGTGTTTGACGTCTCGGTTAATTTGACAAGTTGGTTAAGTTTTAAATCGAGACAATTAGTTAACAGCCGAACAAGGTCGTACTATCTGTCCCATTCTAAGTCATCTTGGTTAACCATAAATAACCAAAGAGACAACTATATGAAAAAACGTCTGACTTATAATTTCAGATCTGTTCTTTGAGATATCTGTGTTCCACCCCAAATTTCAACTGTCACAAAAGTGTGATCTCATAGTTGTCTCCTAGCTACTGTCAGTCATGCCATGTCGAATTGAGGCCCAGCATTCTCGTTACACCTAGTATTATATTTCATGAAGAAGATAAATAAGAAATACTTATCCTTAGGCAAATGAAACAAAATGTGTCCATACATATAACATATAGTTATCTAACACCTCTCATAACATATTTATTTATTTATCGTATGACTACATGTCACTGGATATAGATAGGCATTTCTTCCCTGGGATAACTATCCCATCGCTATAACTATAGCGGGAAGTTTGTTACTCTTTTAGCACCACCCAGGGATCACGTGTAGGGTTGTCTAAGGTGTTTCCTACGGACGCAGAGTAACATTGATCCCCTCATAACATATAATAAATACAATAATTACATAAAGTAGGTACTCGTATGCATATAGATCTCTACTTCAAGAAATATCTAAGACAACCAAAGCATCAATCGCTGGTATCAAGACAATTCATCGTACAATGCTTATTATACACATTGAGTATCCATAACAAACCGCAAAGGTGTACATAGCTCAAATATCATTGTCAATCGCTCTGATACTCTGCTCTACCACAATAGCAGTAACATCCATTAGAAAGCTCATTCAATTTTGTATCTTATGTTCTTGCAATAAATCCCAAAGTCAAACTAGTTTTCCAATGTACTTTGTGCCTTATTCGTGGTGGTATAAAACTGTAAATACAATACAATCAATCCTGCCAGATTGTGCGTACTCGATCATATTATCAGACAGAAACATGATCTGCTGTGTCTACGGTAGGATACAATTGTCCTGAGTGTCAAGAGTAAGGGCAGAGCTGTGTGACGGAACTAAGAAAATGTGATGATTTGGGATTGTTACAATAGTTAGATACGAAGCAGCTGGAAAAATAGAACGGAAATCGAAAAAATCGACGCTTTTCTTACTGATCATTTACTAAAAATATACAATTTAGCAAGACAGATATAGATTTTTTATTTAGAAAAGATGTTGTCTAATAAGTACCTAATAAGTTTTCTTTTCCGTAAGAAAATTTTGAAAGGGCAGATGCCCTGGTCTTGGCCACTTTAGGGAGAGTTTGCCTATTCAGATATCCGTCATTATATGTGTCAATATAGAATTAGGTATGACACTCGTTATGTACTTAGTGACTGAAAATATATTACTATATGTATCTGAATCTCCACTGTTAAGATTCTAACATTAAATCTTTGTTTTTTCTTTAATTAAATGTCAGAAAAAAGCCCATCAGTAGCTACTTTTGGCCGAGATGACTGTTTCATCTGTGCTGCCATAATTTACTTTTATATCAAATATAACCCTTAGACTTGCAAAGTAAACCTTAGTAAAGTAGAAAATAGCCAAGACCGGCAGTCAAAATAACGTGAGGATGAAGATTTGCAATCAGGAACTTAATGTGTTATTATTAACGTTCAGGAATAACCGAAACCAATTATTTGGGATTTTCTCGTGCCGGCGAAGATGATAACCTGGGCCTCGATTCGACATGGCATAACTGACAGTCGCTTGCGAGACAACTATGATATCACACTTTTGTTATTTTGTTGTGTTGTTGAAATCAGGGTGGAATCACTCAAGAGTGATATCTGAAATGGTGGCCATAGCCATAGACAAAATGCTCTAGCGAGACCTACTGACAGCTTGACAGTTAGTTGTGGACACGGGTGGACAGGATGGATATCACTATCTACTAGCGATACAAGTGTGACATCCACGTTTCACAGTTTGGCATGTCGAATCGACCCTGTCCATACTTGATTTGAGTACATACTTCAGATCAATGAAAACAAACAACTTGTTTTCTAATACAGGTTCTATAGAAAAAGTTTGCATCGATTATTATAAGTACATTTCTTTCGTATGCCGGACACTTGACAACTAACAAATTGCTGTACAGATCAAATACGTTTATGTACTATCGTCCACACTGCCTATCGGTAGACCTTATTCCTTTGTAATAAGATCCACCGATGTACACTTAGGAGTGTTGCTGTTTGTACATATATGTATATCATCTCTCAAGATACGGATATCTTGAAAGATGGAGGAATAACCGTTTGATTCGCCAATTGTGAATTTTATCACTCTCGCAAGTGAGTCACAGTGTTTCCCCACTAACATACTTACCTTATTATTCACGTTTTGTTCGGAGTCTTCGGAGGGACACAAGTCCTCTGTGCCTCTATTCGACACGCTCTAAATTATAGCGCGCTAAATGTCCTATTTAGCTCTAATCTAACTCTAATACTGCTATGTATGCGAACATTGCGAACTAGGAGAAGTTACTTGCATTTGTGATCAATATCATATCAATTTATTGAGAACAAAAGGACAAAAAACAATATGTATAAAAAATACTTACTTCACTGGCTCAGTGACCCAAAACGGATCTTGGCCTCTGACACAAGAGACCGCCACTCTGCCCTATTCTGCGCCACTCCACGCCAGTCCGGTACTCCAAGGGTGGATATATCTTTCTTTATATTAATTAGTGTATAAAAAATACACTAATTAATATTACCTAGCCCAGCCTACGGTGATTAAACTATATGTACAAATGTCCCCCATGTCACTGCTATTTGGTAAACAATAACTTCAGAAATGGTTATAAGTTTGATCGCTATGTGTATCTGTCTGTGGGACCGTAGCGCTAAAACGGTTGAACCGATTTAAATGCGATTTTATTGTTATTTGAAAACAGCGATTTTTTATTCTAGCCAGTGATCTTAGTTATGTCGGAACTACTTTTCTCTGAGAGCTCTATTAAAATTAGATACTCAACTCCATTTGTTTAAAAATTTGGCAATTCGTTGGGAGTCTATGGACGCTGCGTCTTTAATAGGCAGTATAGGCACCTATGGTATAGGTAAAGCCTGACCAGAAATATATGATCATTGTCAAGAGGGCGCTATTATTCTTATTTATATGGCAACAGTTCAGAATAGTATAAAAGTACATTATTCTCTATGGTATAATGTCATCATGATTTGTTTACCTGCCAGCTCTGATGTTAAGAGGCCTTAGTCCCAAAATGCGCGCATTTTGCGAAATGCATCATTTTCTTCGGAGGATATAGCAAAAATGCTTCGTGTTTTTAAATTAACTTTTAATGAATATAATAGTGCGTTCCTTTATCTAGACGGCCATGGGAAAAAAATAACATTTTTGAGAAAAAAAACATGGCTTCTCTTGGTAGGCCTCTTCAGAGTTTGCAGTTAGACGTCTCGGTTTTTTTCAGATTACTCAAATATAGGGAACATTTGTTATAATATTTGGATACAATTCAATTCAGTATATCATTTTCAAGACGGCCATGGTAAAAAAAATTTAAGATTTATCTTGAATAATAGACAAAATACCTTCTGAATATTGCAAGTTTTTTGATGAAAACAGGTTTACGGGCGAATCAACTTTTAGACCGACATATTTAGGAAATATTTTTTTTTTGTCTATTCTTAAGTTAAAGGTATTGAATATCTAAGTATATTTTCTAATAGCCTAGAGTGTTATGAATGAGATTCCCTGGGAGTGTACAGCCGTTTATACTTAGTTTTAATTTATTTCTTTAAAAACTGTGACGCTTCCCAAAAATATGTCTGTCGCGTTACCACGGAAAATGATCATGAATATCGAAAAACAAACACGTTTTTGATTAGTTTTTTATATTTATTACTTTGGCATGCATAATCAGACTTATTCGTGTGTGCAGTCTTAATTAAAGTTACATACAAATTAACAAAATCGCTTATTTATGTATGTTGCGTTATCATAGAGATGTTGATTGTAATGTTTATAATTCGGTAGCGAGACTAGTATCTACTTAAAAAGTTAACATAAAATGATAATCTTATCCTTATATAATTATACCCAAAAATAATAATATATTTATGACAAATTGTGACCAGGATAGGATCAATTCTTATTTCGAAATTGGGGACATAAAAGTAACACCAGAGACAATTTGGTAACACCAAAGACACGTCCGCTAAGAATCAGAGATACATTTTCAAGTAATCATTTCAAATTAGTTCAGTTAGTTGACTTGACCACACCAAAATTACAAAAATAAAACATTTCTAACATTATTGATTGATAATTAGGCATAGTACTGACATTTTTATAGTATAACATTTTGAATCAGTTTACAATTAGTTACTTAACGATTTTCAGTAACTTTTTAAAGTTATTTATAATATTCTCAATAATCAACACGTCTTTATATGTATTTTACTTAATACGTATGTTCAATAATGAATCAGTTATTTCTCATAAACATCTATAGGAACATCGAATTGGTAATACACACGAAGTCCTTTTTTAACTACCGTAGGAACTGGTAAAATTTTAATAATATCTTCATAATCAACATAGTTGATATCACCCTCGTCCAATCGGAATAATTTTGCATCTTTTTTGCCAGCCACTCGCAAAAACACGACTTTCACCTCTCCATCTTCTTCAACAGGAGTCAAAGCTTTACACACGTATGAGTATTTTTTCTTTTTACGGTTATCACTGTAGACGAAGACGTGTAAAAAGTCACCCACGGTCACCTGGCTCGAACTAGAACCCTTATAACTCGTCGATGGTTGGTCCTCTCCATCTACTAAGGAATCATAATAATAATCTGAAAATAAATTTAGATAAGACTAGCATTATGCAATTTAGGACATATAAAAATACTGACATTGATCTTAATGTAAATTATAAAAATCACCAATTAGAAGAAGTAGATACAACAAAATTTCTTGGGATCTTTATTGACAAATTCTGTAGTTGGAAAACTCACATTGGGTATGTATGTGAGAGACTGGATAACTTTGTATTTGCTTTAAGAAGATTAAGTAGAACCTCATCTAGGGAATTGGCACTAACTGCTTATCATGGGTATGTGTCCTCTATACTTACCTACGGCTTGATCATCTGGGGAAACTCCGTAGATATCGATTATGCATTTTTGGTACAAAAAAAATGCATAAGAGCCGTGTGTGACACTCACTATTTGGCACCATGTAGGCCCTTATTTAAACAAACAAAGGTCTTACCACTTCCATGCTTGTACATCAAATAAATGTGCATGTTTGTAAGAGAACACCCTGAGCTTTTTGAAAAGCATACCCTCCAACCAAGATTAATTCGGAATAGACATAGAGATAAATTAGTCCTACCAAGATGTTGGCTCAAGTTCCACAAATACAACTCGTACTGTATGGCTATCCAAATCTATAATCTGTTACCTAAATCCATTAAAGAATGTCCTACAAACCGGTTTAAGAGAACACTAACAGAATGGCTACTTGATAAATGTTTTTACACTGTCGAGGAGTATTTGGGAAACATATCAAATATCTAGACTTTCATAACTAATATTCTAATTGCTGTTATTTTGATTATAAACTTCCGTGTAGTGTAATATTTTGACATACCTAGGCTAATAATAATCTATTAATTAATTTATTGTACATACTTAACAATTCACATATTGAACAATTCATATATATACATATATATACATATATGAATTGTTCTTGTATAAAGAAATACTGTAAAAGTGATATTTTGCATGCCTTTTTTGGTAGAACATAAGAAACGCTGTATTTACTTTTAACATCTTATGTAACTATGTTCTCGCAATAAAGAAATTGAATTGAATTGAATTGAATCGTTTATGGAAATGTCACGATTTTCTTTATTAACAGATAGATCTGTTTCGTCATCATCCGTGTCTGAATAATTTCCATAAACCGTCTGGTAAAAACTAGTTCGTGGTAGTGTGTTTTCAACATTCTTCAATACTGTAAGAGAACTAAGTGGCACATCATCATCTGAAGAAAAATCTCGATATAAAGGTTCAGTATAATTTTCTGGGGCAATCAGCTCAGTCGTACATATTTTATATATCTGTGGGTTGTAACAATCACAAAACCCTCGCCTGACCGATTCGCAGAAGCACGTCAGGGATCGGTACTTTAAGAAATTTTAATTATCTGTAAATATATGATGGACTTTCATAGTTCCAATCAATCGTGGTATATCTTTAGGTAGCTTATCTTGAATATCGCTAATAGTACCTTCTTCGATCAAGTACAATATTATTTTGCTGGCATTATTTAAGTGTTTCATAAAATCATCCATTTGCTACCATTTGGTCTGCCGTTCTCTTAAGAAACCCACCTATCCCGTCTGCAGGACCTTTTCCGTGGCCTGCTTCAAAAAATGACCACGTCGAAGCAGCGAAGCCGTAATAAAATATTTTTTTGCACAGTAAATAAAAATTCTGCTTTTGTCTATATTTTGTCGATGGGCCATCGGAAAAAAAATGTACTGTGTTAACAGACCTATGTTGATTTCTTATGAAATATATGATAGGATCCAGATGAGCCCAAATGGCAGCAGGTTGATGACAGGTGGACGAAGATATGGTACAAAAAGATTGTGCTTTATAATGTTTGTCAGGGTCGTGGGTGTACACCATCACAGTATGAAGCGATATTTGCTTTCTAGAGCCCCCAAAGTGATGCGATTGCACCTCTTCGTGATATTTACAATTGTAGTTCTCGCTGAAGTCGACAACAATGGCGCATTCGTTGGGTTGTAGGTTTTGAAGGCACATTTGGAAATTATGAAACTGGACTTTTATGTTATACACATGCTTCTTAAATTGTACTAAATCTTTTTCATATGATTTAAGGAAATTTTCAATCCTGTCACTTAGCTCTTCTTTAATATTTTTTATCGTTTTCATCTTTTTTCCTTCTTTCTCGTAAACTTCTTCCTTCCGTATCCATTGGCTGTATTTAATTTCACCTTTTATTTTGTCCTTATTGTATTTAATTGTCTTATTCTGACATGCATCACAGTTATTATACATGCAATTTTTCGACTGATCATCGCAAACTGACGCTTTAACAACATCACATAAGTTATCAGTGTGTATGATGCCCTGTTTTCTCAGTGCCTGAGTCTTGTAGGCAAAATTTATGTGAGTTTTGCACAAGCAAGTTTCGCGGGCAGATGCGGAAAGTTTAACTACAAAAAATGGTCGATTTTTTGTAAAATAAAAGTACGAACATTTACATTCTGGATTTTCTTTTTTAAATTTTTTGTGCAAGCTTTTCATTGTATCCAAAAGGAATCTCTTCTGTACTTTACTTTTGTTTCGGGTAATAGTCTCCCTTTTCCCAGCTGTGGCTCTTGAGATATCGTCGCGTAAGAAAAACCTATGAATTTTCTTCTTTAAAGCAATAGCGTTAAAATTGCTAGTTGTTGCCTTGCTGACATATTCTCGATTTGTACCTAATGCATCCTTCAACAACTCATTTTTATTCCTACACTTCACGATGTCATCACCTTTCAGTAAACTCCTTAAGAGTATTTGTTATTTCTTGTTTTTTACTTGGTTGTATTTTTCTCGAATGGAAGCGGTCAGGAGTTTGTATTTTTTTTCCAGCTGTGTAATTTCCCCTTCGTCTTTCCTACACTTTTTCTTACTGCGGCTTAATCTTTTCCTCAACTTGTCACATTTTTGCTTTAATTTTTGCATTTTTTCTTCTATCTTTTTCTTTTCGCGATACATCTTCTAGCAGTTTATTACATACATTATTTACAATGTCCCGGGTTCGAATCCTGGTCAGGGCATTTATTTGTGTGTTTGTCACAGATATTTGTTCCTGAGTTATGGATGTTTTCTATGTATTTAAGTATTTATATGTATATATCTATTATATCTATTGTCGCCTAGTACCCACAACACAAGCCTTATTGAGCTTACCGTGGGATTAGGTTGATTTGTGTAAGATTGTCCCATAATATTTATTTATTTATTTATTTATTTTTTTAATTATAATGTTTTGCTCTTGACTATGAATAGTTTAGGCATTTCTTGACATTTATTATTTAATATTCAACACTTGACTATTATTAAAGTAAACCGCCACAATGACCCATCATTAAAATTATTGCCATTGTAAGAAATTAGTTTCAATTTAATTCCGCACCATAGCGCATGATCATATATTTCTGGCCAGGCTTTAATCTTTTTTGATTGATAATTGGAGATCTCACCATATGTCCCAACCGAATCGGTAATCCAGAGATTTTGTCACGATAGTTCCCCGGTTCTTGAATTATACTTAAACCAATATGGCTGTTATTGTATGACGTATATAGTACATGAACTTTACATAAATTTCACGCCTTATCTAGGCCGAGCCTGGATTCGCCATGATCTCGTTCAATGCAAACTTGTTTGCCCTGCGTCTCGTGCACTTGCAGTGTAACTCTATATAAGGCAAATGTCAAAACGGAATTCAATTCGATAACAAATGCCCTCACGTGTACATATAAAGGCAGATGAATGAATTACTTTATATCTAGGTTATGGTAAGAGTCATGAACATTGCCAAGGATTTCTCGTGAGACGTTTACAGGTGTCCTTAAGCTCTGTTAACAGCTTACCATCAGAAGGGCCGTGCGCTTTATTTGCCATAAACCTAATATTAACATTGATTAAATAATAAATAAAGCGATAAAATAACATAAGAAAAAACTCTTACGTCACACCTGGCCATTATGTGAGTTTTACCGCACGCTATGCGTACCGTAAAACTCGCATTATGGCCAGGTGGAGACGTAAAATGGTGTACTCACCACGGGCAGTAAAAAAGAAAGCCCTCTATTGCAAATTTACAACCCTCACCGAGCTCGAGCCGCAGGGATCGGGTCACAAATACCTGCGATTTCGGGCTTTCTTTCTTTTACAGTCCTTGGTCAGTAATGTACTATTATTGCACATCTCAAATTAAAGAAACAAAGTACCTATACACAAGTTACAACCAGAAAACTAGAGGTAAAACAATTGGCGGTCTTATCTCTAAAAAACGATCTCTTCCAGAAGTTCCAGACAACCTTTGGGAAGCGGAAACCTTTGTAAATTAACAGAAAAGTAACAAATAAGTACTTAATTTAATATCTAGGTTACAGAAACGTATAAGAAACAATTGCTACTGGGAAAGGTCGCACTAATGCCCAGTTGTGTTGAAGGCGTTGAAGCACTTATCAGGCTTCAATCCTCATAGAAAGCAGGTCAAGCTCAGTGCGATAGGTACAGGCCATCTCCAGTTGTCGCGTAACATTCAATAATACATGAGCCGCCGTGACGCCAAACGCAGACGGTTCGCAACAGGCATAAAACACATAAACCCAGCGGCGTGAGGGGTATAAATAGAAGCGCCGGCCCGCCGCCCCGCACTCTGCTTCAAGCAATCGCTGAGAGCACACCTATCGCTACTTTATCCAATCGTTATCACTCAACTTTTCAACATGGTTGTGAAACTATCAGTTACTGCGCTGTACGCCGACGGTTTCCCCACGCTGCCTAAGGCGAGGGGACGCGAGTGCATCGCTGCCGACTGCCCGAGAAGACAGAAGATGCAGCAGGTATCCTTACCTGCCTTGGTAGAGGATGACTCGGAGGTTGAGGAGACCTTCGAGCAGGAGCCGCGGCCTTACATCTTACGTGCCGAGCATCTACGGCGCCAGAAATCAGTTTCCCCGCAACGGCGCGAGAGACTGCAACGTCACATGGTCCTGCCTTCGCTATCCGAGGATGAGGAGCCGTGAACCACGCTGGACAACCCTGGATTGAAGTTCTGACGCCGGCTTGCCGGCCACGCAGCTCCGAGTGACATCTCCGCCCGGCCGAGAAGTCTAGTGATCGGACTATGTGAAGTGCACTGTGTAGACTGAAAGTGTTATGTACTTATGTGCAACCAAAAAGCTGTTAAGCCAAAGCATATTTGTAAGAGCTAACCTAGTTTATCTCTAGGTTAACGTCACTAAGATAAGTCAATAAAAGTTTTTATTACATATTTCTGCGTTTTAACTTTATTGCAACGCCATTCCATTTGCTTGGGTTTTTATTGCTGTTTTTTATCAAAATCGAAAGATATTCGACTGATAAGGGCAGTAAAAATCACTACAACTCGGTAAAACAGTGTATTTGAGTTGAAAGAGTCATTAATATGCAATTTTAGGGGAGATGGTCAAATAATTAAACATTTTTAAACGAACTTTTTGCCTCAAATTACGTAGTAATTTCGTTTCATTAGCTACCCCGAGTCTTGAGTTAACTAGGTACGCTGCCACTAAAGAGTAATTACTCAATATTACTCATACGAATATGTGTATATATCAAATTAATCACATACCTACTCTACTGGATTTGATCCTACTTAAGCAAAAAAGTAAATTTTGAAATATAAGCATGTAGAGCTGATATAATGTTGCTCTGTAATAAAATTATTGAGCCTCAATAGCTTCAAGTTTTATAATTCTTTTAATATTCAGAGTGAATATGGGCTGTAACTTACATTCATAACATATACCGATACAATGCCAAGCCTCTTTGATAAACATTATTATGATAAGCTAACATCGGCTCAATGCACTAGTTCAATGCAAGAACGTCATTCAACAAACAGAACATGTTATGTTGAGTATTGAATTGTATGGTACCTAAAATACCTACATATATCGCATAGGTATACCGTATCCGTGGTACCTACACTACCTACTTTTGAATTTATGAAAAGCGAATGATCGCTTTATTTATGCCTTTCCACGAAAATAACGTTTTCCCAAAGTTTCTTAAATTACTTAGATACGTCTCTAGAGAAACTGATTAAGTTACGGTTGGAACAACTTATCAGCCATTATGTAAAACTTTACTGATGATATAATAAAAAGAACAAATTGAAAATTAAGTATTCCACCAGCAAAAATTATTTATTTATTTATTTATTTTCAGACAATTCTAGTCCATAGATTGGTAGCTAGTTACAACTTTAAACTTAAAACCTATGTTAGTTGCCTAATATCTATCTTAACTAAACTATGCAAGTATTACTAAATCTGGTGGCTGACCTATCGAATTGCATATGTTTGAACCAACGTATAAAATAAGAAGACGTAACGCCGTGAAGACAAAACTGTGATTCCATAATAAGCCCAATTTCTTCGTGTTTACGCGCGACACGCACACATCTACAACTCGTGGACGAGCGGTGATTGGTTCAAACGTCAAAAGTGAGTGTGTGTGCACGAGATCGCGGCTCATTATGGAATCACAGTTTTATCTTCGTGGGATTACGTCTTCTTAATTTATATGTCTATGGTTTGAACATGCAATTCGATATATCGATTCAGAATTACAGAGTCGAATCGTCTATAACAACTGCTCTACATAAAATAAAATACTTCTGAAAATGCCAAGACACCGCTTTGCAAGGCTTGGTTTCAGAATTTATAGTCCTAATGAAACCAATTTTTTTGGTTATCTTAGATTTGTAAGCGATATTGGTTGATTCCCCAAATTTGAAGACAAAATCGCTAGCAAAATTTTCCACGCTTCCGACAAAAATCCTTACTATTACGCATGAAATCTTTCAGTCAGCAAAACGTATCAAGTAACCTGTTAACGGACACGTTGATTGATGATGATGATTGAGCAGAACGTGAAAATTGTAATAGACAGATCATTATTCAAAGTCATCGCGCTCGGCGCTTTTGTAAACAGTCTGGGAAAAATGACGGCCAATTGGTTCCTTTCAACAGTTTCGTTCTTGATGAGGATTCGTCATGCTTTTTGATATTTTCAAAATGAGTACGGCACACTTTTGTTTATGTGATTAGTTAATACTTAATAGAATATATATTATAAAAACCCAGAAACTCGTTAAATGTTCACGTATAATTCGATTTCCCCCTTCAGTGATCATTCAGAAAACATACCGCAAAACAAAACCTGTAATATGTAGTACGGGGTGACCGCAAGATCTGCTACGTTACGTGATACAAAGATAAGCTCCGCGGCACATGTTCATAAAAGTAATGCTGAGTTCCGAAAAAATGGTAAAAAAAAATAGAATTGGCCGAAAGCACAAAAAAGTACCACTTCCAGTGTAAAAATGGATGGTATTTACCAACGTCATTTGATACAAAGATGACTTCTCTCTCTGATGAGAATTTCAATTTGTATGTAGGTACAGAAAAACCCAGTCTGCCAGTTCCTGCATGGCCGGAAGTGCCCGGCAGACTGGATTAAAAGTGACGTAAATTTAGGGTCAAACTCGTTACTTTTGAACTGCTTTTGAACCATGAAATATGAAAGTGACATGAAAACTCTATGTCAAACATATTGTGAGAGAAACTTCAGTAACATTTTTCTTCCGTAACATCATCTTCGAGTATTTTGGTCGACTCTTTCACAATAATTTTCAGCAGATTTTACCTACTTTTAATTGCAAGCTGAATTTAAAGTTAATTAATTAATTTAACTCGTTTGTGTTCAAACCAGTACCGTTTACACTTGTACATATATTAAATTATTTACCTACCTACATCATTTATAACCAACGCAATAACCAAAAGCGAATATTGTCGTAAAAAACTTTGATAATAATTATCAATTATTTCAGGAAAATCCAGTTTGTTTTCGGAATTATTCGGGTTGTTGCCAACTGATAAAGTTAATTAACTACATATGTTGCCGTGAGTGTTATCTGCAACTGAAAACCCAATTATACAAGGTAGTTAGGTTTGTTTAAAACATCTTACTCTAATTAAAGGCAATTAAAATAAACAACAAATATGCAAACTTTTGTTAAATAAAAAAAGTTTCAATTAAACAAAAAATAGGTCTCTGGTGTACGAGTATGTACACTCAAGCACAATAAAAACGAATTCTTATTTTTTAGACTTAATGCAGCTTCGTAAGTTGCATGCTGTATGACTGCCTCAGAATTCCAGCCTTTCTTTCTTGTCAATATCGTTTTCCAAAAACCTAGTAAACTACACATAGGTACAGGCAACATGAAGAATACTTAAAAGTATATCCAACTCTGATACCTATTACGCAGTAATTTAATACGAAAACATGTACGCATAGTAACTACGTCCATTATTTCTTTATAAATGTTTTGAAGTTCATTGGTGAAGTGGCTGAAATGTGATAATGGTTGATATATGGTTTATACAATTTATTACGTTACGTCGCAGCGCAGATAGTGTTCAATGACAAACACCTTGCTGTGTGAAATTATGGAAATGATGTTATTGTATTGCTCAATACTATTACAGTTTTGACGGGTGTTTAAAGGTTTTTATGAATTAACCAGTCCAATGTGTGTGGCTTATCCTGGATTCAAATCTCGGCGGCTAGAGTAGGTATAATATCGTTCTTAAAATAAATGCAATAAGGTGTTCTAAACAAATACACATATTTTAAAAGGTGAAGTAAGTACCTAATTAGTTAATTCATATTAATAGGCAAGTTTGGTAACTTTTTCTTATACAGGGTGGAAAGATAAGTCGGGCCCTGGAGGAAAACTACCTTAAAACGTTGAGATAGCTCAATTCACTGAAAGGAAACATTCTTTAATTTCTTTAAAGGGACATAACTGCATTTACAATTTTTTGGTAAAGAGTTTTCAAAAAAGTATTTATTTTGTAATTTTTGCCATAAATAATTTTCATTACAATTGATGCCAATCGATCCTGTTTCCAACGAGGATAGAAACTTCTAAATACTAACCAAGTTTAGGGCACAAGAGAACCAATAAATAATAATAATAATAATTTTCATACAATTAGTATGGAAAAAAGTGAAAATTAGGAAAAAAACTGTGAATGCAGTTTTAGTTTTTAGGAAAAATAAAAGAATGTTTCCTTTGAGCGAATTGAGCTATCTCAAGGTTTTAAGGTAGTTTCCCTCCAGGGCCCGACTTATCTTTCCACCCTGTATATTGGAAATGCAAAAAAAGAAAAATAGTGTTGTCTTACTTACTCGTAATATGCAGCTGACCGTACAACTTATATTGAGTATAGTCTGGTTCCCTCTACTCCTTTATTGATTGTATAAAGAGTAACTCGGTAATTACCTGAATTGCCAATTGCACACTTCCAGAGGCGTATTTTGAGATTTGGCGCAACGGGCCAAAAGGGCCTTAATGGTCCAGTACCTGACTGACCGGCGCCCTGAACCGTAGGACAGCTCACGCCGCCCTTGGCGTTCTGCCTAGGGTTACCAGGCCCAAAAATGAAAAAGCCGGACTCCGCGCTTAATTTAGCCGGACATTTGATCCCAAAAGCCGGACATGCCTTTTTAATAGCTAAATATAGCTTTTTGAAAAGCCGGACGGCTATCCAAAAAGCCGGACAATATTCTATAGTGAAAACACAGTCATCTTTTTTTTGTATTATGCACTTACTTACGCTACGCCGGTCTTTCGAATCGTGGCACTGGCGTGACTGGCGTGTAGCGTAAGTCAGACAAAAGTCTAAAAGCCGGACAGGCCGGACGCGGAATTATTTGGCCGGACACACCCGTAAAAAGCCAAACATGTCCGGCTAAAGCCGGACACCTGGCAACCCTAGTTCTGCCGCCTTGGACCATGGCCCGCTTGGCCCTAGAGTAAATACGGCCCAGCACACTTCGTATCTATCTAAGTACGAATGTGTAACTAAGGAAGGCCCATACCAAATATCAACAACACATATATAAAGAACATTATATAATTTCATTCCTCTATTTCGTGTTAGTCAGATGCATGCAGTGAGCTCGTGGCTTGGATATGATAATTAGATATCGCTCATATGTAAATAGAGATGGTATTGGTCACGTCTTCATGAGTTGAGCAATGTGGATGTAGTGTAAATAAAGAAATACATATTATTAATATTATGGGACAATCTTGCACAAACCGGCCTAGTCCCACAGTATCTAAGCTCAATAAGGCTTGTGTTGTGGGTACTAGACGACGATATATATAGAGATATATTCAGCAAGAATTTAAGGAAATTCTACAAGTAATTGATGATGAAGTGATTGATGGATCATCCCGTTGAGCGTGTCTATGAAGCACGAAATCTGGGTCTTCTCATGGATAGCGAGCTGCGCTATGAGATGCATATTGCAAATGCTGTCAGGGGCTGTTTTTATAAGCTTAGAGTCTTGTATAAGATCAGGCCATTTATTAACGAAAATTTGCGCATTCGACTAGTAGAATCATTAGTTTTATCAAAAGTTAACTATGTTGATGCTTTGTACGGTCCAAGACTACTTGCAAAAACAAAAAAACTTATTCAGCGCGTTCAAAATGCCTGTGCTCGCTTCTGTTTTGACATTCCTTGGAGATCGCATGTCACTCCATATCTGAACAGCCACAACATTTTGAAAATGCAGCATCGACGAAAACTTCATTTAGCTTGTCTTCTTTTTGGAGTCCTCAAGTTCAATACGCCGGCATATCTCTTCCAAAAGTTGACTGTCATCCAGTTACGTGAACGCCGACGGTGTGCTATACAGTTATTACCACCTAGTCATGTTTCCGCTGCTTCTCGTGGAAGTTTCCGCTACGCAGCGACTAAATTCTGGAATAACATCCCACCACCAATTAGGAACCTGCAAAACGTTGTGAGTTTTAGGAATAAATTTAAAAAAATTATCTTCGATCACCAGCAGAAGCAGGAAACTTTGTGTCACGACACTAGTTGCATTTAGTAAATAAGTACATAAATTAATGTTCTTACCTGTAGTGTATGTCCCTTATATGTTTTTATACTATCCCATGTGTATTTTGTATTCTCCTGTACATGTCTAGTTTTTTTCATTGAGTTTGTGTTAAGTATAACTTTGTTATCTATTTTTTTGTCTTCAGTTGTGTTATCTGTCGTGGCATCACCAAGTGGGCCCCACGGAAGACCAGCGCTAGCTGACATACTAGCTAGCATTTTGCTGAGCAGGGTCCATTTCGTGGTGCTACACCTATACGTCTTTATTTTGTTTGTATGTAAATTTTTATGTAATATTGTGTACGTCATGAATAAATATCTTGAATCTTGAATTGTAAACCGTATCCAAGACGATAAAAACGTACTTTGAGGGAAAAACCGAGTTTTAGAGGTTCTTACTTTATACTACCTTCCTCATTAACATTATGTTCTCATTTCAAAAAACATATTTGTTCCATAGACAACTTTTCATCTAATTTAAAAGTTTTACAGGTTAAGTCCTACAATTTTATTGCCAAAAATATTAACATAATTAGTGATAATTACTTAGTATGATCAAGCATTTTTTCACAGAATTAAAACTTTTTTTTAAATTTATTTAATACTGTAAACTTATATTAAACATATTACTGTAAACCTCGCCAAACTGTGACGTTTGATGGCGAGATGCGCTCATTGTTTTAAACAAAAAAAATACAAAGCAACTTAATCTAACTTAACCTATATGCACCTATTTATTTACTAACATTCTAAGCCTCTATGTAAACATTGTTGCACTTAAAAATAAGTTAGGTAATCTCTCCTCGAGTACCGCAGTGTGTTGTGTTGTTTTATGTTGTTGCAGAATTTGTGTATAATGTGCATTATGTCTCAACCTGCTTGTCCTCGAGAAGAGAGGACCTTAGCCTCAACTTCAACCTTGGTTTACTGGTTGGGGACTTTCTCTTAATATTTTTAAAGATTTTTGGTACTAAATATGCTTGCTTTGCTGCTACACCTTCTACTTACCATCAGACGAGACTGGATGCATGCTTGCGTGGTATTATAAACAACATCCTACGTCA
This sequence comes from Pammene aurita, assembly GCA_947086415.1. Taxonomy (NCBI): domain Eukaryota; kingdom Metazoa; phylum Arthropoda; class Insecta; order Lepidoptera; family Tortricidae; genus Pammene; species Pammene aurita. The sequence continues at coordinate 1,838,770 of OX352295.1, read as the reverse complement.
ATTAAACGTACCTGTACGTACAAACATAAAAGTAACAACGAACCATAGATTTCTTATCACATGTGACGTTTTAAAACTAAGTGTGTGTGTAAAGTTTACCATAACGTCACAACATGACCATGGTGAAGTCATTTTCGATGGACCTATCACGTAATAGTCGTGTGAAGTAACACCCACACTAATATGGCCACAGACATATTTAAGCGATCTAAATCTCAGCTCAGCGAGCTATGGAAAGAAAGAGCTATGTTTGGAGTTTTTCTGAAGGATAGGATTCGTAGCGAGTACATCCGACAGAGAACCAGAGTTATCGACATTGCTCAAGGAATTACCAAGATGAAGTGGCAGTGCGCCGGCCATATCTCGCGAAGAACCGACAACCGCTGGGGTAAACGTTTTCTTGAGTGGAGATCACGTCTCGGCAAACGTAGTGTAGGACGCCCTCCGGCCAGGTGGGATGACGATCTGCGCAAGACTGCAGGCAGATGCTGGATGCGGCAAGCTGAAGACAGGGCGCTATGGTGCTCATTAGGGGAGGCCTATGTTCAGCAGTGGACTGTTATAGGTTGATGATGATGATGACATATTTAAGTACACCTACCTAATCGATTTTCCAAAATCCAAACGTTTCACCGTGTCGTGTGCCAAGCCAACAATATTTTCAGAAAATATGTCAGGAAACTCTGACACTCTACACTGACACTGTCAGGAGACTGCATTCGAGTGCATATTTTAACAAAATACTCGTACATAATTTTGTTAAAATATGCACATACATTTTGAATATATAATAAAATCCTTATCAGGTTATTCTGGCGAGGCGACTATTTACGACTTTGAATGAGAGTTTCTGCGATCGAGATTTTCAGTAGATGGCAGCACCGTGGCGAGAGGTCTAGCTGTCATAATCCACCAATCATGTTCTCGGGGGAGCCTGTACCCTAGAGAACGCGTCCCCAAGGTGGCGGATAGGGGAATGCCCGGCGGATGTGAAGCAAGAAACATCCGAAGGGTAAGGGTGAAATAAAATAGCCCTCGCGGATCACCAAACCCCTTTTTTCGAGCTTCTCTAACATCTACAGAGCAGAGGTCGATAACAGTGCTGTGGTTCTAGACTGAAGATCACAGAAGGGTAGGCAGCGGAGGAGCCCCATGCGGGCCAACGGTGGCGCCCACACCTGCCAGGCAGGTGACAGCCTTGACGTCAGGCGGCAGCCGGTCGTAAAAACCCACAGCCAAACTATCTTCTCCTCACATGAAAACGCAAAGTAAAATGAGAAAGGGCAATACTACTAGGGCGTACCCCGTAAGCGACGCGAGTGCAAGAAATGCGACATTAAATGCAACGAATACTAGGGCGTCCCCCCGAAGCGACGGAAATTTGAACAAGAACAAATGTTTGCAAAAGCATTCAATTTCTTTAAGTAGGATAAGACTTGCATCGTGGAATTTGGGGTCCCTAACGGGAAGGAGCCAGGAACTACGTAATATTTAAACAAGATGGAAAGGCTCTAAATCAAAGGAAATAGGAAACGACTACCAGGTCATATACCACGGCACCACAAACCAAAAGAACGGGGTAGGCATAGTGTTGGACAGAAACTTTAAATGCCGCATAATTAATGTCACGAAAAAGAACGAACGCCTTATATGTGTCAAACTAGCGTTAGATAACCAACAAATAACAAACATAATTTCGGCTTATGCTCCCCAACAGGGCTGTACATCGACTGAAAAGTCTGACTTCTGGGACGACTTCGATGACTTGTTGCAAGAAATTCCGCTAAACGAGTACAAGATCATAGGTGGGGATCTCAATGGTCACGTAGGCTCCACAACCAACTCGTTTAGTGCCGCTCATGGAGGTTTTGGGTACGGGCAGGTAAATAAAGAGGGCGAACAAATACTGGACTTTGCACACAGACATTCCTTAACTATAGTCAATACTAACTTTAAAAAAAAACCCGATCATATTATCACTTATAAAAGCGCAGGGAAGACCTCACAAATTGATAATATTCTATCGGATTTGGCTCTGAAACGGAAGTTTAAGGACTGCAAAGTAATACCGGGAGAAGCACTGACAACTCAGCATCGCATACTGGTGGCCGTGTACGATCTGCCTAAACCTATAAAAAACACCGTTAACAGAACACCACGAATAAAATGGAAAGAGCTGGATGGGCCCAAAGGGGAACAGCTACTGAAAGTCATCGATGAACATCTTCAAACTGATATATGGGTAGAACATCAATCAGCCGAAGAAATGTGGTGCAAATTTGAGGGGTTCTGCCGTCTGAAAACAGCGGAAATTCTCGGTTCCACCAAAGGTACATTCAGGAGTGAGAAAGACCCAACATGGCGTAATGACACTGTCAAAGAAGCGTTAGCAAACAAGAAAGCTCACTTTAAGCTATGGCAGTGTTCTCAACTAGACGCAGATAAGGAAACCTACATAGAGGCGAGGAAAAGAGCAAAGATATGCGTAGCACAGGAAAGAAGTAAATCAAACCAAACATTCTACTGTAATTTGGAAAATGCTAAATCTGAAAATGAGATTTTCAAACTAGCTAGATATAGAAACAATAACACGTTGGATATAAAAGTAAATAAATACATTAAGGATCAGGATTGCAATTTGTTAACGAACAACGAACAAATCAATAAAAGATGGTTTGATTATTATCAACAACTTCTCAATGAAGAGTTCCCAAATGAAGAAACTGTCCCCCTAAATGCAGTGGTGGGACCAATGCCCGAAATAAGCTTTGATGTAACTAAGCTCGCAGTTTCAAAAATGAAAAACCACAAAGCCTTAGGCCCAGACGAGCTCCCAGCTGACCTGTGAAAGAGAATAGGAAACTCAGCTATCATCTGGCTCACTAAGCTGTTCAATATGGTTCTAGTAACAAAACGCATGCCTGAGTCGTGGCGACAGAGCTATCTCGTACCATTCTATAAAAATAAGGGGGATGTGGCACAATGCGAAAACTACAGGGGAATAAAGTTAACATCACATACACTGAAAATTTGGGAACGCGTCGTAAATGCACGTATTTCGTCTATAGAGACGAAAATCGATTTTCTGTTATTTCTGATAGCAGAAATAACAGAAAATCAGTTTGGCTTCAGAGCATCCAGATCAACCAATGATGCTATACAGGGCGTTAGAATCCTGATGGAAAAGTACAGGCTAAATAAAAAAGACCTGCACCTGGCTTTTATAGATTTAGAAAAAGCTTTCGACCGTGTGCCTCGAAAACTACTTTGGCAAGCCCTTCAAGCCCAAAATATACCCGAACACTACGTTGGCCTAGTCCAAGACATGTACAACAAAGTTACAACGAGGGTCAGAAGCCTAGCTGGTTTAAGCCAAGCGTTCGAAGTCAAAGTAGGGGTACACCAAGGTTCCGCACTAAGCCCGCTTCTTTTTAATCTGGTGATGAATTATCTAACAAAGGATATACAGGCACCACTACCCTGGACTCTACTCTACGCCGACGATATAGTACTCGTGGCCGATACCGCACAACACCTGCAGGAAATGTTGAAAACGTGGACACTCTCATTAGAGAAGTACGGTTTAAGAATTAGCCGAAGTAAAACCGAGTATTTAAAATGCCCATTTAGTGGACGTTCACCACCTGAACCTATTTATATAGGGTCGACGCCTGTAACGGAAGTGCAAAATTTTAAATACTTGGGCTCCGTCTTGTCGGCAGATGCCAATATAGACGCAGACGTCAATCACAGGGTAAATGTCGCTTGGCAAAAATGGAGATCGCTGACGGGCGTACTTTGTGATCCACGTGTACCTATAAAAACTAAGGACAAAGTCTATAAGACGGCAGTTCGCCCAACACTAATGTATGGATCCGAATGTTGGACAGTCAAGAAGTCACACGAGCAAAAGTGCCACGTAAATGAAATGAAAATGTTGAGATGGGCGGGAGGCGTGACTCGAATAGATAAAGTCCGGAACGAGTATATACGGGGAAGCTTTAAAGTCGCACCAATCACCGAAAAACTCACTGAAAATCGTCTTAGGTGGTACGGACACGTAAACAGGCGCGGTGATGATTATGTCGTCAAAGGCGCTTTAAGTATACCGGAAATCAAGAGAGGCCCAGGCCGTCGACCATTGACCTGGTGGTCAAACATAGAAAGGGACCTCAAACGATCTCAGATGTTAAAAGAGACAACCCAAGACAGAGTAACTTGGCGCCGAAGAGTGAGGAGACCCGACCCCAAATAAAGGGAACAGGGAATGAAGAAGAAGAAGATGTTTAATCATATTTTTTTGATTGATGGATTTTCACAGCTGCCACCACCTCTCGCCACGTGCTGCCATCTAGTTAAAACCTCGATCGCGTATTAAATACAAATCACAAATCGAACAAAATACAAGAATCGTTTCATAGAAGGCGTATCTGCTGAAGTTTTTAATAAATGTGAAAATGCTGCACTGATTTAGTATCAAAACCATTTACACCTGAATAGGGAATGTGGCCAAGTGTATTTTGTCAATCATAACATAAAATTCGTACTCAGTTAATAGTCCAATAGTCCAGCGATACAACCACTCGTTCTTTGCGTCCTTTTAATGTGTTTACTGTACTGTTTTATTGTATTGAATTGAGGTTTGTAATAAGGAATAGTATTGTATCGCCATTTAGACATTGCCACTTAGTCCTCCATACTAGCGGCGGTGGCTGCGACATCTATTTAACTATATGTCTGTCACTACGGCCTTTGGTCGAGGCAACACACTAGGTCAGATTTGTTTTTGTTACAGTATAAACATAATTGGGCATTGTTTACGGAACAAAATGTGCAGTTTAGAGCCAGGTGTTATGTTTTAAACTGTAAATGAACCATAATTATATGCGTACAGTCACCATCAGATATATCGGAGCGGCCAAGGTGGTCACAAATATCTGAACAACGCCTCTACTGAGGCGATAAAATGCATGTTCAGATATTTTTGAGTACCTTGGCCGCTCTGATATATATGATGGCGACTGTACCTAATTAGTTTTTTATTTACCGTTCCGTAATTCGTAAAATTGTTAAAGCGTTTTTTTTTCAAAGTTTATCCGTATATTATGAGTATACGGATAAACTTATATATGTTCGTATACGTATAAATATGTACAGTCAACCAATTTGATTCCTGGGGCACTATAGGAACTTGTCATAATAGCTCTTAGATAGTAATAGCTAGTATCCACGGGCAACTGTCACTGTAACCAGGTTCCATAGTGGCCTATAACTATGAATCAAATTGTTCGTACGTAAAAATTGAAACAACATCCAATGGTCTAAGAACTGGCCACGTCAGATATGACACAATAATGAGAGCAATGAAGCCCATCTAGTTAGATTGCAATACTATCCTTATTGATAGATCCGGGCATCTGGCAAACACCGGGTATAGCAAACTAACGAGAGGGGTTTCGTCGCTCTCATTATTGTGTCATATCTGACGTGGCTAGCTCTCCATCTACAACATTAATAACAGATTTAATACTTTTTATGACTAGGTTGTTTTTGTTTCCAAGTGAATCGCCCAGCACTCTCAATGCCCAACACTCAGGGAGTACCGAATAACCCCTCTCGTCTCGTCGCTATAAGGCGTCTTTCACACTGCTGCGGTTTCCGCAAGCGGCGCCGGTGCGCAAGCGAGATAGCGCAGCGCTCTGTGCGAGTGTATAGCGCTGTCACGCTTGCACACCGTCGTCGCATGCGGAAACAGCAGCAGTGTGATAATCACCTAACTGCTCGGATCTGCGCGAGAGCCGTACCGCGCGGACCCTAAGAAAAATACGATTTAAGTATTCGTAATTCGACTAGGCAAGCAAAGCCTGACCAGAAATATATGATTATTGTCAAGAGGGCGCTATTATTATCATTTATATGGCAACAGTTCAGTATAGCCATAGAGCGTATTATTTCTCTATGGTAGGTATAGTGACATCTTGATTTGTTTACCTGTCAGCTCTGATGTTAATTTGAAAATATTTCACAGCGAAATATTTCCATTTCCCGAGCGTATTATTTACAGCTGTTTATTACATACACTATTTACAATGTTTCGCTCTTGACTATGAATAATTTTGGGATATTTTTGTCTTTTATTATTTAATATTCAACACTTTACTATAATTCAAATAAACCGCGACAATGGCACTGACAGCCTATCACATGCACTCACACATGCATATCATTCTGTCAGTAAAATTATTGCCAGTGCAAGAAATTGGTTCCAATGAAATTCCGCAACATGGCGCATGATCATATATTTCTGGTCAGGCTTTACCAAGATTGCAATTAATTTGAGTATAACGCCACAACCTTGCAATAGGGAATGTACTACGGGCCAGAATTTTTATAATTATGCAGATTATGTAACTCCTATTATACTGTATTCTATTCAACTAATTTTAATATTAAACGAATCAGTAATCTTCGGTTTTCCGGCGTATCAGGGTTGAGTAAACAACGCTGTTATTGTTGGACCTTATTAAATAAATTTCACTCCAGCTTATATTCATTATTTCCTTCATGAATTATGAATGGTCTTATATTAGAGGTAGGATATTTGAACTGGAAGATAAAGCAAGTACCTATAATAATCAATCAGTTTGAAGATTCTATTGAAAATGTAAGTAAAATTTATGGAAATTATTTCAAGCTTAACGTACGCTGACCTCAATTTCATTAAAAGGATTAAAAGGATTTTGCCTGAGGCAGTGGATTTTTCTACTTTTCCTTTATTTCGAGGCATTGAGGATTTGATTTTTTACATTGTTATGATATCTTGTCCGTTCTAAGTTGCTTTTATTTCTACTCTCAACGTTCTTATCGGAAAAATCGGCAATATTTCTGATTGTCACACAAGCCTTAGCTTTCTAGGTCGATTTGTGTAAGCCTTTTACAGATCTAAGAAATTTAGAAGTGTTTATACTTAAGTACTTCGTTTAAATTGAGACATATGCCACTATTTACTTATGTAGTTAAATTGCAGAATTTATTTATTAGTTGGGGCGCTCCCAATTTCAATATATTTTTTTACCATTACTCATAATTTTGGTTTTATCTGTATTCATCAAGAGCCCTGCTTTTATGGTTTCGTCTGATAGTTGCTGTAACATTTTTTCTAGGTTTTTGCGACATTCCGAGAAGAGAATTAAGTCGTCTGCAAAACGCTAATGATTTAGGTTTTCACCGTTAATGTTAACTATGTTAAGTCCATTTTCGTTCCATGCTAGGTTCCTGAATCTAGGGCCGCTGAAAACTTAGGCGAAATTTTTCTGCATGAATTGTAGCAAAAATGCTCAAGCGTCTGAATTTCGTAGCACCTTTTTGAATTGAGCTCTATAGACGGTCCGTTACTGCTATCTACCTTCAATGCAATATGCAGGATTAGTTACTCATAAGTATATACATACTTTCCTTCTACTCACAGGTAAGTACGATTACTTTTATTTTTTTCCTCATATAAATTCACACGTGACATTGTCCTCTAAGTAATAACAATGCAATAACATGTTTACGAGAGAGCCATACCTCCACGCACAGCCACGATAGAGTTCATCCAGAAAGGGTTGTCTTTACATACATGTTACACAGTGACATGAGACATTTTAGTTTTGAATGGTGGCTGTGGTCTTCAAGTGAGTCACTTGAAAGAGTAAGTAAACAGAACTTGAGGATAAAGTCTTGTAATTTCATTGGGAAAAGTCATTCTTTGTTATTGTGGCAATTCTAAGTCTGTGTATTTTATTTTTGGACTCCGCTAAGCCGCCTGCTTGAAAATGTAATTTTTTTAGACACATATTTGATATTCATATATGAACGGCTCTAACTACGGAAAAACTACTACATACAATATATTGAAAATTTGTATACTAACCGTTTATATGCCGGTGCAACATTTAGGGTAGTTTTTCCTCCATAACGCGAGCCAAGCCGCGCGATCTGCTAGTATTATAAGTATAAGTATAGTTTCTTAAGGACAAGATTCCTCTTGTTCCTTTAGCCGTCAAGACAGTGAGTCCACCTTTTTGTAAAGGGTCGGCAACGCGCATGTGACACCTCTGGAGTTGCAGGCGTCCATAGGCTACGGTAACTGCTTACTATCAGGCCGTATGCTTGTTTGCCACCGCCGTGGTATAAAAAAAAAGATTCGCACTTCGGAGAATTTTTCAAATTGTCTCTTGAACTATGACCCACTCTACCGTCCCAGTTAAGATTCTATACCTAGCTCAGCTCAACTTGCTAAATTTATAAAATTCTGCAGCAAGTACACAATTGATAAAGGAAAAATAAAGAAGAATTAAATAATTCTTGGTCGTATCGTATCACACTTTAAGATGTCAACATTCAGATGTGACCAAGAAAATTATTCAGTTCAGAACAAAATCAACCATATTGCCAATTCATATTCGTGCGTATTTACCCGACTACCGAAAGAAAGGACGGTTATGTTTTTCGAGAGTTTGTATGTATGTATGTATCTATGTGTGTACCTACATAGTAAGGAAGATGTCTGGCACTACAGCTAAAAGTACCCTTTGACCGCCAAAGACGTCAAATCACGTGCACAGAATTCGCTCTCGTGCGCGCTGTAGGTACTGGCGCTGAGGGTATAATTTTTCGTCCGATGCATGGCGGCCAATGGGTTACTAAGTGACGCCGTCGTAACTACCACTCGCTCGACAAAGATGTCTCTGGAACAAAACGACCGAGAATTGGGACTCTGGGGCTTACAGATCAACAACTTATCCAATTGTGTCGCTTCGAATAAAAAGGGACCAAAGCCCAATTTGTTTTTGAGCTTAGTTAAATATAGCATAAGCCCTATGGCATTAGGTTATTTTTTGACGAATATATCTAAACAAGTATAGAAATTCAAGATGCCCTAATTCCCACATTCAACGTATACTTTCCTATTTCACGTTAAGTGGCGTTACGTAGTAAGTACCTAAACTAGGACAGAATTTTTGCGTTTTTTATTGTAAAACCAAAACCTATCAGGCTTAAAAAATTCAAATTAGTAAGTTCTTAAGCGATCCTCTGAAAAGATGCTCCACACTAAAAAAATCAAAATTATCTTTATTCCCAACAACATGTTTTAGTTACAAACAACTATACTACATAGGTATGCATGTTTACTTTTTATTTTCATTTAGTTACCTTCTCGAAATCGAAATCATAGAAATCGTGTAAGTTTAAATCAGTACAATAAACATAAGTCACATATTTATTGTAAACAATTACTTTATTGTTAAGTATCTATGTGATTGAGCGCGACGCGCCAATAAACTGGTCACTCCAGTTTGGCGCAATATTGTAACTCCCGAAACCTGTAATTGTTTTACATGAATAAATAATTTAATAATAATATACAGCTTTGGCCAGAAGTGTTGAGCATAGCTCTTTTTTGTTTACAATTTTGATGTTAAGTATTATTTCCCTATCATAACAATGTAAGATGACGTAAAATGTTATAATTTATTGATATATCTAGAAAACTTCACTTAATAACACTTTCAAGGTACCTATAACATATGAAAAGTGGAGGTCCCAAAAATGCGAAAAATTGCAAATATTCTATGCAGTTATTACTCACTTCAACAAGACATGCCTGTTCAGTTTGAATTATTTGATAAAATAACTTCAAAAAAGATAGAAACGCCGGTCTAAACTTTCGAGTTTTGTATGAAAATCGCAAGAGTGCTCAACACTTCTGGCCAAGGCTGTATGATGTTTTCCGTAAAATACTAGTTCGAGTTGAAAGCCTAAAGTGTATAGGCATATACTTACCTAAATATAATATACGCGGCGCATATGCTCGTATTGGAAAGCTTAGTCGCAGTGCAATGTACGGTCAGCTGCAGAGAAAAGGTACCACCGTGCCCTACAAACTTGTATGGCGGGTGGTACCTTTTCTCTGCAGCTGACTGTACTTTTCCATTTCAACATACACTCAAAAGTAATTAAAACAGGTTAGTTAAGTACTATGAAAATGTTCATACTGTATGACCTATCATTTCTATTAGACAAATTGGCAGGTTAGTATTTATGGGTAATTGTGTTAAAGTGAAATTGCGGTCATACTCCATAGCTATGTTAATGAAACGAGCGGATTAATTACACCGTAAATTATGGATAATTATCGACTTGCGTACAGACAAATAGTCGCACCACGGACCTAGAAAATATACGGACGGATGTAAAAAAAAACGGTGATTCCATTGTAAGCCGATTTCATCGTGTTTATGGGCGACGCGTACACATCTACGGGGCACTTTCCTTCACAAAAAATCTCGCGGTCCGCACCTATGGGCCCCGTACCGTAGTATACGAGATTTGCGTTTCAGGGGGGGAGGCAATTGCCCCTGTTGCCCCCCCCCCCCCTGTATCCGCGCCTGTGTGGTCGAACGGTGATTGGTCCAATCCCGACAATTCAGCATCTCAGACCGCGGATCATCATGGAAACGTTTTATCTTCGCGGGATTACGTCCCCATATTTTCTAGGACCATATAGCGCACTTTACTAGTCAATAGGTCACCGGAAACTGTCAGTATTTCTGTACCCGTGTGTAGTGTCAGGTGGCCTAATGGAATTGGAGCTCGGTTACATAATATTGATAACATGTATCGTGTCGAAGTTACAAATTCCTAAAGATTTCGGCATCCGATATATCTGATGGTGACCATCCAAAGGTGTGGGTTTACCCGACACCGGGTAATGTTGCAATAGCATTGGATCCACCGCGCTTACCTTCACAAAACCAAAACTGTGTATGTTCGATGAAAGTTTTCTACCCATCCGAAACCTTATTGGTACGAGATAAGAACCAAGGTTTCTTAAGTATGTCTTATGTTTACATTCACAAGATTCTATAGCCCCATTGACGCTACAGAACTGGTTTGAGATTCTTCGTATCAAGATAATGACGTTGATTTTCCAATCAGGAAAATACATATTGTTGCTTTGTATTTTCCGTCTGGTCTGTCTACCTGGTATTTCTAAACTTTATAATAGATGGAAAAGTCTATATAAAGAAATCTTTTTTAACCTTTTAAACGCTTTCTCTCTTGCATCAAAATGTGGCATACACGCCAACATCTCTACTATTGAGAAACGAATTTAAACCTTATCTGTCAACAGTAAAATTGCTTTGACAGCGTCTGCCATGACCACTTTAGTGGTCGTTGGCGTGGTAGGCACGACAGCATACGACATAGTGGCTCTTGGAGTTCAAAAGGTCACCTCGTTGGTGGCAAACAATCATCCGGCTCATATGATGGAAGAGGTCAGGGTCACCGTAGCCTATAGAAACCTGCAATCAAGTTTGGTTACAAACTAAAAAAAATTAGATTATATAAGTACTTTATACTTATTTAAGTCGTAGATACTGTTAATGATTAACAACCAAATGTACTACCATACATGGATAGTTCAGCACGGCAGCATTACCAAAGTTGAATCATAATGACCACTATTACAAGTTACAACCGCATTTATTGAATCAAACTAAATATTTTGTATTGTTTGAGCATTGCAAATACAACAAGTATACCTCGCGATAACAGCTCATTGTTGTGACTAAAATTATTATATACATAAATATCCTTATTATTACCGGCTTAGTAGAAACATTATATGTATAAGTTTTATTTAAACAAATAATAGTAAATAGGTACAATCACCGGCAATAGTATCTTCCTACACGAAAGCCGCAAAAATATGTGACACGCTCTTATTTGTAGGGCCATAAGAGCGTGTCACATATTTTTTCGGCCTTCGTGTAGGAAGATACTATTGCCGGTGACTGTAGCTACCTATTTGTACTTGGGCGCGATCAAGTTGCCATCAAACCGAAATTACATAATATATAAACATGGACTTAAAGTTATAATTTTTTTCAAGAAGAGCAAAAACTACAAAGCAAATACTTTTGCGTACGTTGGTACAGTCACCGGCAATAGTATCTTCCTACACGAAGGCCTCAAAAATATGTGACACGCTCGTATTTGTAGGGCCATAAGAGAATACAGTCACGTCGTTTGGTCTTTGTTATGTATTTATATACAAAACAATATTAACATAAACAACCGTGTTCCATTTGAAGGGCCTAATCTACATAAGGTTAATGTTATTGTCCGAGTGCTAACGTACTAGTATGACCTGTAATCATATAATACGATGATTGGCCTCAGTTCATAACACGGCGGCGGTCCGGCACCATCTAGAACCTTAGAGAATTCAACCAACCGGAGCGGCCATGTCTGTCATTTTCTATACAACAAAGTCTGCCGTTTTTTGCTGGGGAGGGGAAAGTCAAATGTATGGCTATTCGTACGTAACGTACAAATAGCCACGTCAGATAAACGTGTCTATACAATAAATATGACCACTGCTCATATGTTTTCGGCAGAGGGAACGCCTGTCAATGGCCGCTCCAGTTGGTTGAATTCTCTAAGTCTAACCAACGAGAAAGTGAACTAATGTTCACCTTTGCACTCTGCTGTGGTCTGTACTGGGAATACACGGCCAAGATATCCCCCGATCTCCTGATAAGGAGTGATAGTAATTATTATGACCCGACACGCAACGTTAAATAATATTGACCTTGCGGTCACCGTGTGATCACTTACCTCATCGAGGAGCAGTTTGGAACCTTATTCATCGAAAAGTAAAAGTTTAATAGGTGCTAAGTATCCGAAAAGGACGAGGTTGTGCCCAAGTCGATCAAGTGATTTGTGTCCTATTAAACTTTTACTTTTCGATGAATAAAGTTCCAAACAGCTACTTGGTGAGGTAAGTGATCATACGGTGGCCGCCCGGTCCATTAAGTAAGGTCTGATATTCCTAAGAGATGTGGCATTTGGTAAAATTGGGGAGATAGGAAAATATTATGTTTCACCAATACAGAAAGGTTTCTTAATTATTATTTTTTCTAAAAAATAGAATACGAGTATATCACGTAGTACCTAGAAACATTTTCGATCTCTATAATTTATATAATCAAGTTATTGCAAGGAAATTATATTTGTATGTATAAATAAGTGGTTGTGTCCGTCGGCGGAAAACCGCCTCAGATATTCTAGATATCTAGTTACGCCTAGATCTGTCTAGGTATTTAACTGTTTGAGCTAGAATACTACAGCGAGGTCATACTCTACCTATTGAAATGTTTCATAGTGTAGTGAAGTTGGTGAAAAGTTGTAAAATTAATTACGTATATATCTGGTTAATCTTTATTACCTATTCAAAGGTTTTAGTTTAAAAGAATGGTTACTTAATTAACTTTTTACACATGTTATTGATAGGTTCGACTAAATCATTAACCACATTTTAAGTCTGAAACTTAGCAGACATCTTGTTTAGCTAGCATCTTTGTATAACTTAACCCCCGCGGCACTTTCTAATAGCGTTAGCTTAAATGACTAGTGTCCAGGGACAATTATTCATAAACAAATTGTATAATGTACCTACTTATTAGAGTTCTAGTAGCCTGGTGGTAAGACGTCTGACTTTCAATCCGGAGGTCTCGGATTCAAACCCAGGCTCGTACCAATGAGTTTTTCGGAACTTATGTACGTCATTTGATATTTACCAGTCGTTTGTCGGTGAAGGAAAACATTTTAAGGAAACCGGACGTAATCCCGATAAGGCCTGGTTTCCCCTCTTATTCAGAGCAATAACGCGTAGTTTCAGTGACCGCGAGGCAACCGGATGGCTCGCGGTATTTAGTTTTTAGTACTAACTCATTCTTTTGTATTTTATTTTTATTTTTGTTTTCTGTACTAACATATATGGATGTTTCATCTGAATTAAATAAAATTGAATTTAAGCTACCAAAGTGATGAGGAGCCGCCCTGTGCAACCCGAACTGAACTAACTTGGACTGGGGCGGAAATAGAGGTTGGGTGCAAAAAAATGTTCTTTATCGCGAGGCAACCGATTGCAACAGCGGTTTCATGAAATAATGTACGCTGGTTATAAAACAAAATTTTAATGCCATCCTTCCTGGTTGGACTGGCGCCCTGTACTAGAGCGAAAAAAAAATTGTCAGGCAACCGCTTGAAAATTTGCATGCATATTATTCATCACATATAGATTCCGGAAACAAATTGCCATCCGCCCAGGCCGGGTAGTTATCGAACCATCAGAGTTGGAAGCCGGACGCAAGGTGAATTTTTCGATCGGTGGAGGAGAAATTAGGAAAAACGCACTTACATTACAATCATTGAAATCGGATGGCATTTGTTTATTAAGTGAAATTTCATCCCTCTGTGGCAATTTATTGCAAAACACTTTATTGCGCGTAATCCAATTTGACGAATTTCTCGTTTGTAGGGGTAGCCACAGAGGGATGAAATTTCATAGGATAGGGATGGTATTTGGGTAAAAGGTCGGTAACGCGCATGTGACACCTTTCGAGTTGCAGGCGTCCATAGGCTACGGTAGCTGCTTACCATCAGGCGGGCCGTATGCTTGTTTGCCACCGTCGTGATGACAAAAAAAAATTAGAAAAAAAGTCTGCTCATGACAAGGCAGTTTGACTTATTGCAAGCTTAGTGCAAAATCGGAGTCCGGCACGCAGTGGCGTAACTACGCTAAGTGGGGCCCGTGGCAAATCCATAGTATGGGTCCCTTTTACAGAACATGTTAGAGTCCTCCTTTAGTCTTGTCCCCTCCGGCCGGGGGCCCCCTTAGGCCAAGGGCCCGTGGCATTTTGCCAGCTCTGCCACCCTATAGTTACGCCACTGCCGGCACGCAATCTGTGATATAATACCCCTTGATTAGTCTATGTTTGCACAGCGTCGGGAGTGCTCAATCGCGATTGTCCAAATAGTCTGTTTGCGGCAAACAGACGTGAACATAGGCAAACAGACGTAAACACTGGCAAATAGGCTAACGGCGACGTGTTTATCCGAGCCACGGGCCGGTGCCAAGTAAGAGCGACGCCAGCCGATGGCCAAAGGAGGCAATTTGATATAAATGGAGGGTGAAGAAAATATGAATTGTGGGTACAACATTTGGCAATTTTTAGAGGATTTTACAATCTGAACCCTAGAATTTTTTAATTCTCGTCGAAGCCTGCGTTGTAGATTATTTTGTTTTCAATCCCATCATAGTACACGATACTTTATTTCATGTCAAATAAAATCATTTACATAACATTGTCAACAATAATGAAATAAAAAATACATAAATCACTAAAAACTAAACCTTAAAAATCTGCATAAACAAATAATTAAGTATGTTTAAATGAACGAAATTTTCATGACTTATTTATAAAAAATATAATGCTTTCAAATAATCCTTTAATTAGGATATGACTTTATGAGTCTAAAACACCGGTAGGTAACTGAAAAATGGCGATAATATTATGAATTTATGACTACCTATGCTAATATAATAATTTTCGATATGATGAATATGCTGTTTGTTACAATTTAAGAAAATTAATACAGGTAAGGGGCCAGATATTTTTTATTCGGTAATATGTACACAAAGTAATATGGGACCTACAATGACGTCTTTTTTCGGTAAATTGAAGAAAAGCCCCGAACAGTAAATAAGCTGTGTTCAAGAAAAAACGTTACACAATTGCGTTTTCAGACACAGCAGGAAAATTCCGGCCATTTCGGCCTCATGTGGATACAGAGGTACTTTATGTTGATAAGCCGGGGCATTCACCCCTGAACTCCGAATAAGTTACGAAACAAAACGGTACACAGTTTCGGAGCTGGGGTTGCGAGTTAATTGTTTACAAAGGTGAGGTTAAAGGTCAGTTTTAGCGAGTGAATGTGTGGAATATTCGAGAAGTAACATCTGTATTTGCGTTTGAGCGTTTTAAGAAATCATTTCCATACTTCAGTTCAATTGTTATTCCTACTTATAATGGTAAGTACACAGTATATTATTGTTTATTAATTAGGAAACAAAAAGCGATCAATATTTTTTAATGTGTACTGACTGATTGACTGACTCACTGACTGACATATCAACGCACAGCCCAAACCGCTGGTTCTAGAGATTCCAAATTTGGCACGTAGGTTCCTTATAAGGTCTAGGGATGCACTAAGAAAGGATTTTTCAAAGTTCACCCCCTAAGGGGGTAAAATGGGGGTCCAAAGTTTGTCTGGCGAATCAAGATTTGTTAGACTATTTTATTCGAAACTTCACAGGAGTATTCCTAACGATAAATGAGTAAATACGTGTTTCAGGGTTTTTGAAAATTCAACCCCTAAAAGTGGCAAATGTGGTCACAGTCTGAAAATCAACATGGGTATTGTATCCTTTTTAGTACGCGGGCGAAGCCGCGGGAAAAGGCTAGTATTTAATATTTTATTCATTATCACATTTTAACTTTGCTCCCTTGCTCACAGCGAAGCTACGTCTACAAGGTGTAACAGAAATACTAAGTAAAAAAAAATTCTCGCAAAAAAAAATTATTTAATATTTAGGGTTGGCCGGCTGGGAATGACGTGTCCCATAAATAGTAGTTTATGTAACTGTTACGTAATAAGGGTCCTTAAAACATGAGTGTGGTTTTATGAAATGAGCCGCAGGCGAATTTTATAATAAGATCACACGAGTGTTTTAGGGCCTAATTACGTACAGTTGCATACACTGCTTTATCTACACTCATATTATTTATTCTAAATGCCTTATTTGGAAACCATAGAATGGCTGCCATTGCACCGCCACCATGGCCAAGTCTCGTGTGCCGGCGGTCGCGCGGGCGCGTGTCGGGCTGTCGGCGTCGACGTCGGGAGGGTGCAGGTGTACATTATGTTATCAAAACTCATAGCACATCAATAATTGAGCATGAAAAGTTAAAATTACGTTACTGCCACAGATAAAAAGCTTATCATAGTAAAATCGGTCGTGGTAATGCTAGCCATTGCCTACCGTTTTTGAACACGTTTTAGAGAACTTACAATATGAGTGTAGATAAAAAATATTTTTGCGTCCAAAAAAATTTTCTTCTACTTTATTTTACTCGCAATACGACACCAATTATGCCTTTAAACGGATCACCTGTATTGTTATTTAAAAAAATACATTAAATAACATAAGATACATAGGTAAGTACCCAAACAGATAATTCAGATTACCAAAACAAAATACAGCCCAACACCGTTTGTGTATCAAAGCTCGCCTATTGAGACCTAGGACGCCTGTGTTATGTCTTAAAACGTTTGTTTGTTCTATACCTACTCCTAGATTGAAGGTCTCGTGCGTGCAAACAATAAGTTCCAAGAATTACGAAATTACTCTTGACATTAATGCAAAATATATTGCGCTATTGTTGTACATACAATATGGTAGGTACGTGGTAGGTATGGAAGCATAGAATTGTATATGTATAGGTATTTACTTACAGTCACATATATATATTCAGCCCGTATCCAGCCACTGCCGAGTATAAACCTCTTCTTTATTTATAACTTTACTACTCATATAATATATTACTACTACGTAATTTAATCACAACTATTGACTGGATATCAGGTGTTAACATAATTTTATAGATCGACTATCATATATAGACTATCATGATAGAAGGAAGAATAAAGGAAATATTTTTTAGTGCATCAAACCATAAAAATAATTAGAGTTCATGCAAATATGAAGGAAGCCAAGGAGGGCATATATGGAGGAAAGTAAACGTCTTGTATCAGGCTGTCAAAGAGAAGGCAAAGGACGGTTACATTTGGAAATTGCGCTACCAACAAGAAACCAGCATATATTAAAATGATTGATAACTTAGTTACGAAATTAAAATAGATTGAACAACTAAAACTAACCTTACCTTATCAGGAAATTTTAAGCGGTCCAAACAATCAGTCAGTAATAATGTCATTATTTCTGTACACGTCTTTTTCTAATATATATGAAGGATGAGAAAGACGGGTACAGAAATACTTAAAATATTACTGATAGTGTCTGTATTTGATATGAGAGTTACATACTTATTGCAACGGCCATGAAAAAAAGGCTCCAAGGGAGGGAAGGGATTTTGTAGTTGGATCGTTGGCCGTAGCCTGTCCGGAACGGTAGCCCATTACATTGTAGCTACGAACCCTTGGATTTTTACAGATTTTTTTTTGTTAATACTACGACGGTGGCAAACAAGCATACGGCCTGCCTGATGGTAAGCAGCTACCGTAACCTATGGACGCCTGTAACTCCACAGGAGTCACATGCACGTTGCCGACCCTTTACAAAAAGGAGGATTCACTGTGTTGACGGCTAAAGGAACAAGAGGGTCCCTCATCGTCAACACACTGGGTCCTCTTTGAGCTCTTTGGCAACCTTACTCACCAGCAGGAACACAACACTATGAGTAGGGTCTAGTGCTATTTGGCTGTGGTTTTCTGTAAGGTGGAGGTACTTCCCCAGTCGGGCTCTGCTCCAGATTTGAGCGAGATGACATTCACTGAACGTGCCCTACCACACTAAGCGAGATGCCATTCGCAGTGCCCATACCTCTCTTTTTGGCATAGTTTAAGGACATACCCAAGTCCGGACGTAGTTTAAGGACATACCCCGGGTCCACAAAATCCGGGTCCGGGGGGTGAATTTACAGATTTCCTAGCAAACGCCGCTAAATGTGCGTATAATCTTTGGTTTGTCCAAGAATTTTCTTATTTAGAGCACAGCCAAAGAGAATCATAATGTCTTTTCTCTAACCTACCACCGCCACAAAAAAGGGTTGAGTAAGTATATCCATAGAGAAAGAAGTACGCTTACTGATTTATCTATGTATGGTATATCAGTAGTTCATTACATTCACTGTTACTGCGGATTATGGTTTAACATACTATGCAAGGTGTAACAAATATGCTGGTGATCCTAAAGTGTATTTAGACTTCCGTTCCCACAAACCGCGAATCATCTAATCCCTTCCTCGTCCGTTACAAATAACCGCTTAACTTGTGCTCAGATTGACGTCAATGGTTAAAAGAATAACACGGATTATTACGGGACCAAAATAGAATAGAGCTATCATGACATGAACACTGGTTAATTTGTAAGTGGTATACATAACATAACATAAATACTGAAAATAGATGTCATATACTTCAGAAAAAATGACCAAACCCTCCGGTGTCCGAGGCCAGATTTTAGAGACCGGAGGGTTTGGTCATTTTTTCTGAAGTATATGACATCTATTTTCAGTTTATATATAGTAGTGTAACTACTTAAAAAAAAATGCAAATCAAAAAAAAAAAATTGAACAAAAATAATTTGATTACAAACAGAATAATCAGGGGTAAAACAATACCTACCTGTAAGTGGTATACATATAGGTATATCACTTACAAATTGAGGAGAGGAGAGGAGTTTCGTTGTACATAAGTTTTGACACTTTTTCGTAAATTGCATATTTTTTAATACTTGGCCATTACTTTCATTTGCTGTTGTGACGAAAAAAGAGACTTAATTAGGCTATCCATCCCTATAGCATAGTTTAATTATAACAACTGTAAATATTCTTAATTACAGTAACTCTATATACTACTAAATAAGGCATTGACCACTGCGTTACCATTTTTTTACATTAATCAATATAAATATATTAATGTAATTGAACAAATTCCTATTATTTGGTTCAGGTACAATTTGGTAATACAATTTTATACATGAAATTCAATGTCTATCATACTTTTTGCGGGCAAAAGGTTAATGGTTACAAAAACAGTAGAATGAGCCGTGTACTAAGTATATATAAATAAATAAATAATATGGGACAATCTTACACAAATCAACCTAGTCCCACAGTAAGCTCAATAAGGCTTGTGTTGTGGGTACTAGGCGACGATATATATAAGATAGATATATATAAATACTTCAATACATAGATAACATTCATAACTTAAATAAATGCCCTGACCAGGATTCGAACCCGGGACCTCCTGCTAAAGTAAGTAAGTTCTTAGTATACTTCCTGCTTCGCCAGCAAGCTTCGGTTAGCAATCGAAAAATAAATTCCCGCTTCTATTGCACAAAGAACTATGACTACTTAGAATATATATATATATATATATATATAGCTTAGTACGAGATAAGGTCACTGTCCAGTAAATCTAATGACGTAGTCCGATATGTCTCCATTATCTCCAGCCGCGTATTCCAGTTGCTAAACTAGTGACGGCAAACTATCAAACAAACTTGTGGATTCCTGATTATCGTGATCCATAGCAATTATCCGTTATAGAATTGCATTTACACTAATAAGACTCGACGCATTGTGATTGGCCGCGTGGATGGAGGACGGAGGAGTGGACATCCACCGACCCGTTGGGTCGACATAGTGAAGAAGGCCTGCCAAGGTTCCACACAAGAGTGTATCATCCGAAGGATTGAAGAGCCTTGGTTATTAAAGCAACGACTTCATCTCATCGCGACCCTCAGCCATGAGGAAACGAAGAAGAAGAAGAAGAATAAACTAATCTAATCATTCTTGAGGGATGAAGATGGATAGACACTTAGATTTTTTGTGGTGGCTACCCAGGAAACCAATATCAATAAGTGTCTGTCATACTAAAGTAGCAGTTTTAATTCAATACAGTAATCTGACAACTCCTGCCATATCTATATTGTAAACGACTTTGTATAGGAAGAGCTGTCAGATTATTGTACTCAATTAAAAATATTACTTTACTCACTACAATAAGTAAGTACAACACCTTTTTCTTCCTAAAAAATCTGATTTACTTAAATTGCTACAATGGAGAAGATCTGCTGATTTTCCTGAGCATTGTAACACTTCCACCGCCGTTCGCTACTACGCTCGTAGCCGGTTAGTGTTTTCCCGCTTTGTAGCGGAAATCTGCTACGCACTGCCCGCCTGGCGGGTATCTGGTGCGGACAGTGTTCGCCTGTATTCCGTAAGCGATAGTAACAGCACGTACTCTAGGGATTTCCTGAGAAAGATTGCCTCAAGCCGGAGTACGGAGATTACTCTTTTTACGACATTTATCTGTAGTTTTCCGGCGTATCTGTCACGAAATGGGTTTATTGACGATAAAGTCTATCTTAACTATTCATCTCTAATTGCTTCTGGTCGAAGGAAGATTGTGGAAAATTCTACGTTCTTTTGTTTCACAAAAGCATGATGGAAGCGATTGTGGTGTAGCGGTAAGGCGTAGCTATCAATTCGAAGGTTGTGGGTTCAATCCACGACTCATACTACTATGTTTCTCGGCTCGGAAGTTATGTAACCAACAACAGCGATTATGTCGAAAGGGTGCTGAGACAGCTGAATTATTTGTGAGTGAGAGTTTTTTTTTAATGACATAGGAGGCAAACGACAAATCGCCTGATGGTAAGCAATTACCGCCGCCTATGGACGCCCGCAACACCAGGGGGGGTCACAAGCGCGTTGCCGGCCTTTAAGATGGGAGTACGCTCTCTTCTTGAAGGTTTGTAGGTCGTATCGGTCACAGTTCATTCCACAGTTTTGCTGTTCGAGGCAGTAAGTTCCTGGACAAACGCACAGTTGAGGACTGCCAACCATCTCAATGGTGAGGATGAAAGATTTTTACTGATAAGTATAAGTAAGTTACATAAATAAGAATTTACAAATGAGCGATGTTCTTACTAGCTAGCTTCCAAAATCGGCATGGAATGATAACGAGTGTGATGATGAAATAACATTTCTGAACTTATAATAAGGCTAATGTAATGTCGCTGGAATATGTCCAAATATTACAGCAGATACCTTATTTCCCAAATGTCTTTCATTATTTGGAATATCCGATTCAGTGACCCATAAACCGCTAATCTATCCCAATCACACGATCCATTGACCGATTTTTATAGGACAATACATCTTCCTACGCATTTTACGCGACTTCATATCCAATTACAAGTTTCGATTTGATCCAATGGTTGACTGACATTAAGTCCGCTTCTTGTACACTTTTTTATTTGTGCAATAAAGTTTAAATAAATAAATATCTCTATAGATATTATAGACATAGAGGCTATCCTCTATTCCCTACAAAATAATGTCATAATACTATATGATTGTGACAAACGTATATACTATTTACGGTTCATTTGACAGCAAACGCACGCTATATGAGAGCTTCCAACTTCAGAGGTCACATGCGCGTTACTATTGCTAAATCTGTATTATTGAAAAATGTAAATGGATACCTTATTTAACACTTCATAATATTCATTTGATATTTTACTAGTTTATTTTTGGCATCGTAAGGAAGAAGGCATTTTTGAATTGAGAGGTGTAGGAACGTCACATCCTACGAGTAAACCAAATTGGTATACAATAGGGGCTTGGGGGCCTGAAGCCTTTTTGTACAAGAGTAAGCGTGTACCCAGCGGTGGGACGTATATAGTAAGAATGATACATATGGCTTGGATGCGTGTCAATGAGATTCCAGCCAACGACCCGTGTAATAAGGGAGCCACTAATCACATCCTCGGAAGAGCTATAAAGTGAGGTCACCTCATTTCGCCAAATCGTGCCGAAGAGGCTCCCTCAGACAGGATGGCTTGACCTAAATAGGGCAGGAAATTAAACCCTATACTTTATGGGTAGGGTAGGGAAAGTGTAATGTAATTTAAGCATTTTATTTGGCCCCGTTGTGTAATGCTTCGTATATTTTTTATGACTTACGCAACTGTCCAAAAAGAGAGTAGGTAACGTTTTTTGCTACCTGTTTGTAGGTATAAGAATAAATAATAGGAAGAGGTATTTGGGTACTTTGGAAATTCAGATAATTCAGAAAATGACTCATAATCAAATACAATATGAGCCATAAGATATATAAGACGAACTTAATTCATATACTAGGAGCTATTGTAATTTTTCATTCACCAATGAATCCAGCATTATCTATCTACGTGTTCCACTCTGGGTTATCATAAACGTACGATATCCTATAATAATTCGTTAATGTCAGATAACCTTTTTTGAGTTCAACTTAACCGGTTTCATTTCGGTTAGTTGTGGTTTATTCATACGACACTTTATGATTTCAATCATCTTTTAGCAATAAGGCGGTTAGATTTTAAAACCTTATTTTTTTAGAGCTATAAAACTGGTTATAACTTTGGGTTAAAATGCTGATTTTGGTCTAACTATTATCTAAGATATCCTTAATTTTGGGAATCTTACTGAAAAGCATTAAAAATAAAAGCAATATGTTTATTTTACTGGTTGTCATGTTGTACCGTGTTTTATAAAAAAAATAAGCTTATTTTTATTCCAGAAATAACGCAATACCTAAAAGCATTAAGTTAGGTTTTATAGTAGAGGTATAGTCTGCTGTATAGTGTGCAGATGGGTTACCAGCTTTTTGTCCGGCAGAAGCATACGAGCCGTAGTCGACGGAAGTTGCTCCAAAAGCATGGACATAAACGCTGGTGTCCCGCAAGGCTCCGTGCTATCCCCAACGCTGTTTTTGCTGCATATCAATGATATGTTGTCTATCGGCGACATTCATTTTTATGCAGACGACAGTACTGGGGATGCCTGTTACACGGGCCGTGCCAATATCCCTCGATCCGTTGTGGTAGAGAGTCGTGAAAAACTTGTGTCCGATATCGAGAATACTCTTTCTGGAGTCTCGGTGTGGGGTCAGGACAACTTAGTCCAATTCAACCCCACAAAGACACAAGTTTGCGCGTTTACCGCTAAGAAAACCCCATTTACTGTGGCCCCTCAGTTACAAGGCACAACCCTTACAATGTCAGGGAGTATTGGGATCCTCGGAGTCGACATTTCCAGTGACGTCCAATTCCGTAGTCACCTTGAAGGGAAGGCCAAGCTGGCATCCAAAAAGCTCGGTGTGCTCAATAGAGCGAGAAGATACTTCACTCCGGGGCAGAGACTGCTTCTATACAAGTCGCAAGTCAGACCCCACATGGAGTACGTTGTCACCTTTGGGCGGGAGCACCTGGATACCAGCTTGGGCCCTTTGACTCGGTACAAAGGCGCGCTGTGCGGATCGTCGACGATCCCAAACTCACGAGTGATATTGAACCTTTGAGTCTAAGGAGAGACTTTGCCTCCTTATGTGTGTTCTATCGCTTGTACAATGGGTTGTGCTCCGAAGAACTGTTTGATATGATGCCCACGGCAGCTTTTTATCACCGCACCGCTCGCCGCCGGCAGGGTGTTCATCCTCACACCCTGGAGCCCAAAGGGTCGCGCACAGTACGGTTCAAGAGGAATTTCCTCCCACGAACGCTGCGGCTGTGGAATGAACTCCCTGCCGAGGTTTTCCCAGCGGGCTACAGTATGAGGTTCTTCAAAAAAGGAGTGAATAGGTACCTAAAGGGTAGGCAACGCGTATGTGAATCCTCTGGGGTTGCAGGCGTCCATAGGCTGCATAACTGCTTACCATCAGGTGGGACATAAAGCTTTTTCCCACCGGATTTTGCCGAATCCCCGTCGATAGATCAGGGGAGACCCTTAGACTGCCAGAGAAACTCCTGTACGAGTTGTTCTTACAGCACTATTGGTGTGGCCATTTTTTGGGCTGATTGTGTCTCTCTCTCTCTTAGGTCGTTCCCTCATGTCTGAGGATCGTGGTCAGCATCAGGGTTGCATCTGGAGCGGATGATCTGCCTCCACCAGTTTCTGTCCAGCGCGTCTCTTACGATCGTGTAGAATTGCGCAGACGACGAATCCTTCACTTGATCGGCCTATCTTTATTACATATTGGTGCCTGAAAGGTAAACAGGTCGAAAATCTAAATTTCGTTATTTCCGTCTCTATCGGTCTTGCATATTCGAAAGATAGTGATGCAAATAGACGGTCGAACGAACGACTTGATTCGCGGTTATAGGCCAGTAACATAACAGCAACAAACGATTTTATCAGAGACGTTTTAATTGTAAGTAAAAGCACAATAACATAAAAACAAAGTTATTTTGCCTTGTTATGTTTCGCACATGCGTAAAAGAAAAGTGCAGTGTGTAAATATGATATTATTTATGAACCACCGAGGTCTGTATGCCCTTCTCCATGAATTCAGTACAAACATAAGTATTTCCATATAAGTATATATAAGTGCAGCAATATTTAAATATAAACTTAAAAACTGGCTCCTCCAGCAGACGTTCTATGACCATGAGCAGCTATTTATTGGTTAATTGTTAAATTATATTATGTACACATATATTGTACTACCGAATGACATGTAAGTTTATGATTAACTAAAGACAAAGACGATTTTACCTAAGAAAAACGGGTATGACATACGGACGGACGGATGGACATGGCGAAGCTAAGGGTATCTGTTTCTGCCATAGGAATATGACCAATAGCTTATATTATAATGTATGCCATCGGGTTCATAATTGCATACCCAATTTATGAATACATTTAAGTTCTTACAGAATTCGTACCTACATTTAAGTTCTTACAGAATTCGTTGGATTTGTATGGTCCAAAATAAATAGTTTTTATTTTGGTTATTTATTTACTTTTGCTACCCTCGTAAATTAGTACCCAGCACTTAAGAGGTATTTCACTTTATGAAATATTTAAATTAACAACAGTAAACTCAACTGTTGAAAGATCACTAGATTTCGAAACACATCGGTTATATATTATCAGTGATCGTAGATATTCCAGCATTTTTGGTGCAGTGCTAGTTATTATTATTTTTAAGCTATTAAATTGTTTTAACTATGAAGAAGAAGAGAAGAAGAGAATCAAATAAAATCAAAGGCATAGAACTGAGTAATAATATAGTAATTAAATAAAAAAATCACAAAAAACGTCATTGCACCGGTTTTGCTGGAAAATCTACGATCAATGGTTATAACTCTCAAGTTCCCAACATATATTTTGTGTCAGAAATACTGATATGCCGTCGAAAAGTTCCAAATTGCGAAATTTTCCACATATGAAAATTTCAGAAAATCCTCACATTTTTGTATGGGATTTGAAACTTTCCATTTCTTATATTTCTTATGAAATTTTCTGGAAATTTCCGAGAGTATTTCCAATTTATTGAAAAGTTTCCGCAACTTACACATCTGTAGTCAAAAACTGACGTTAGTACTGAAATAATTGAGCATCGTACAATGCGTAGCGTAGGTATTAAAGTAAAGAAAAACCTTGTAATGTTCATTGTAGTACGTGTAGACTTGTAGTAGAGTACGCAATACTCGTACTAACTGTTGCAATCGCCGGTTAACCAAGATCGTGAGTTTTTTTCCTCCCGCCCTTTGACCTGTCACATTGAGGTCAACACGGTACGAGCCGTACGAGCGATAACTAGGAACTTTGTTATTGTAAATAAGTAATTGTTCCAGCTATCGGGACGTTATCAATACTACGTGTAATAAATGGTACGACTCGTATGTTTTACTCACGTTATTTTTGTTTGTATATCAAATACATATAACATACTAGTAGTACTCCCACAGCCACATAAGTACGTACCAAAATTAATAGTACAATGGTGGAGGGTAAAATAAGTTTTCTGCCAACAAACTGCTGTGCAGTTTGGCAGATAGGTGAAATTGATTAACACGTTAACAGTCCCCATACAATATGTATGCATCTCCTCGTACGTCCAAGCAAATTACTTCAATCACACTTCCATGCTCCACATATGGGTCACTATGAAACAAACAAGCACGCTTTCGAATAAGTACAATATCTTTGTGTATGCTGTTGTCTAACTAGCCAAAAACATTATTATATCAGAATTATCCCTATATTATCATGCAGTATGAAGTGATACTAACTAATCTAAGTGCGGACACGGTCGTTAGTGGCCCATCTGTGGGGCACGGACGTGTGGAGATAGTTCAGCGTGATCCATATATGGGGCATTGGACAGTGAACGTGTTAAATGTATCTCATTTTGTGAAAATAAAGAATTTAAAAAAAGTAAACCTCGTACTAAGAATTTGATTCAGAACTCAACTCGTTTCATCAGAACTTCTGATTCCAGAAGCCCTGGTCAATCCAGCTCATAAATTCTCTAATTATATTTGTTTCTGGTAACAACTGGCGACAAACATGAAAAAAAAACGCTACTAAAGTTATCGCAGAACAAACATTAAATATCAAAAGTCATCGAAATGCACGGACGTCCACTGGGACAATTCATGTGCGTTATTTCATTATTAGCGATTGTTGTTTTCAAATCGTTACCGGGGCCTTAAATTCTAAACAGTGTTTCGTTACCATCAGGCTTCTCCGCTTAATATAAAATACCCAATAAAAAATTATATTGAAAAACTTTCGACTCGTTTGAGAACATCCTCGTAAATTGTAAAGTGGGCTAATAATCAACAAAATTATTCTGTCAATGCCAAACCTAGGTACTTGCGTTATTTAGAACTGCTTCGCAGGTGGTCGGTTCTATTCCTTCGGGTACTGCATTTCAATGTGTTGGCTATTGTTGTATCGCACCGAGGGGTTTTCCGGTAGTTGTTGAATGGTACCGCTATATGGTAAAGTCAAAAGTAGCTTGTGTGATAAGTATGTGCATTCATAGCGTTGGTCAGTTGAGACTCGAGAGCGAGCTACGAGCGGTTGAACTGCGCTGGAATGAGGCTACAAAGGGTCACTGCAAATTAAAGGGTTCACAATTCACTTGCTTTAAAGATCGTCTCATTCCTCTTTGGCCGGAGTTACTTAAACAAAAAATTCTTAAGTGCTGCATATTAAAATGACGTAACCGTCACGCGTTTTCTACTGACAAATGCTCTTTTCTGCACGTGTAAAAATGTATAGACTGAGTCATTGAGGAGCGTCCATGCCAGACACATTACACGCTACATTGCACTAATGAGTGGTAACTATCAACAACTAGTAAGTTCGAATACTAGGTACTGTAAGGTAATATCGACTTTCATTTGTTGAATTAAAGTTTAAATTGCAAAGCAGGAGTTTAAAAAAATCATACAGCTGCAATCCCTGCAATCTTTGGCAAACGGGTTATAAGCATGCTTTCAACACTGTCCTTATGCGGACTCTTTAAAGACCAAATTGGCGTGTCAAATTGATTGCCAACAAAAAAAGATAGTAATTTGCGAGTAAGTCACGAGACGCTCTAAAGGTAAACATTGGAGTGCCAATGTCGTATTACATTAGTTAAAAATTGCTATGTAATTAATAGCTTTGTTAGTATGAACAAAAGGCCTAAAATCGCTTGAAATTATTATGAGCGCTTTTGTTTAGATTTACTCCTAATGTCTATAATAGTAAAGTCGACAATAAATGTATAATGTCTCATTGAAAGCAAATATAATTTGGTACTTAATAAGTGCCAAGAGTGTCACAATGGTCGAGTTCGGGAACAATTGGGACCTTGGGCCGGTTTGCTCGGCAGGGTGCCACTTAAGTAGATTTTAGTCCGAATCTGGTCTTGTTTGGGGTTAAAGACCCAAAGGTCAATAATAGTGCGAAGTTCAACGAGTGTTTGACGCACTTTTATTTACGCAGCATGACAATATTGATCGGACATGTGGGAATGGGAAGATATCATTGAGGAACAAGAGATGACATCCCTAAGATTTTTTTTGTCCCAAAAGTTGTAGTGAAAATTACTACAAATCTATACTAGATACTCTTTAATTCAGTCATAATAGCTGTCAGCCGCCAAACATGGCGCATAAAATTTGGTCTAGATGTCACATCTAGTAGAATACATAATAAATAAATCAATGGTAGATTAGATACTAAATGTTAAAACGGGTATTAGACATAGCAATTTGTAGGGCCCAATCTGTTGTGTACCCTGCCTCTCCCTCCCCTCCTTCAGCTCCCTACCGGCACTACCTCCTATTACACCTCCCAACCTGATAGGTTGTACCCTACAAATTGCCATGTCTAATAATAGCCGTTTAAGTATCGTACGCGTCGAGTAGATTTGTAACATTTTATGCGCGTTTTAGTTATCGTCTTATCGTCTTTCTGTGAAGAGTAATGGAAATGGGCCATTGTACGGGTGTTTCCTATCTAACACCACGCGTTTTAACTTAATTCAACTCACGAGGGCGTCTCTATCGTGCTACTAATTTACAACAGCTTAAGGATGATGCACGCTGTTCCTTTTCGCGTCCTACACGGCACTTCCGATACTCCAATTTGTATAGAAAGCGTCACGTGATCCTCGGAGGACATCATCCTTTAAACGTAGCAATAAAATTAGTCACTACTAGAGAAAACTTAAAAACAATCAGTTAATTCTTAATTTATATTTTATTAATTGAGGGACTTCAGACAACATCATGGTTTGTTTTGTATGGAACTACAACGATGGGTTTGTGTTACAGCATTAGTTTCCCACAATACGAGTAGGTATAGTAGTAGTCGGTACATTTTCATGCAAAGTGTGTAGGTTATTTATGATATTACTATGCGAGACTGTACGAGTGAAAAATTACATTTCTGCCCGTCATCCACCACATTAAAAATTTTCATGAAAGTTCAAGGGAGTTCATTGTCATCTTCCTACGATGAGAGAGATAGAGAAACAAATCAAATTATTGAATAAAAAATTCTGTCATTTTCTTATTTTATACAAACACTATTTACGAAAAGTAAATGTGACACCCGAAAGAAAAAGTGAACAAGGCCTCCGGTGCCCAGGGTCCAGTCCAGTCATCCCATCGAACCAGTGTATTCTGCATTCGCGGCAGATCTATTTCTGTATATTTTATAGGTTATTGTTATTCATCTGTCCCTGCTCACAAACAGACAATATAGAATAGCCTCGGTTCTGCGCGTGAGTTTATTTTTAGTGCGCAAATTACGGGAAGCTTGGACACTTCCGTGGTCCGGGGGGTGTTATTAAACGTGTCAACTCGGTATATGGGTCATGAATGTCATGTCATGATCGAGTTTATGACGCGTCTAAATAAAGGTTGAAATTGTCTTTCAACTACCGTGAACATCGAAATACAAAGGGACATGTAAAAATGTTTATCTTGTAGATATCATTTATCAAGTACTTGCTGTAGTTTACTTATAATGTAAATGAACCTATTGCATGCTCTGTTGGGTAGATTATGTGTTCAAAAAAAATTTTAACATCTTCACCACTGTGAATGTGCAATAATCTTGCAATAATGATTACTTATTTTTCATTCATTCAAAGTTTCGACTAATAAAAGGCCAAGTGTGTTGGAACTACTTCAGATGATGTGATGTTCGTTTTGCTTACATTTTGTATTAAATGAACCTGCAGGTTGTTTTATAAGTTATTACGTTACGTTATTTACGGACATTAAGTTACTTTAAGTAAGTCTTACTTTAAGTAACTTAATGAGAACATGTGGAACACCTTTTACTATAGATTCAAACGCAAAATAACCAAAAAAAATCGGTTGTCGATCGACTTCTAAACGCTGATATTTTTAATGAAATAGTAAATTATTTTCGCGATTTCAGTGTGATTATAAGTCCTTAAACCCGAAATTGTCTTACTAACTGGTTCCATATGGCCAGGTTTTATTCAATCAAAAAGCTTATCAATCTAGATCATCGTACTTATTTACAGTCTGTGTGTAAGGCTGCGTTTTCACCAGATATGTGTTTTTTAAGAACCAATCCTAGACCTGCGCTGTGCGAGGATAAACAAATGAAGTCATTCTATTGGTGGGTAACAAACACGTTCCTCGCAACGCATCCTCGCTCATCTCTGGTGGAAACGCAGCCTAACTTTGTATTTACCTACTCATCCTTCGCAACTTGAGTTTGTACAAATAGAATTAGCAGTATCAACAATATATAAGGAAAATGGATGGTTTTCCTGAACATTTGTGGTGGGCAGAAGTTCTCATACGAGGCTGCTAAGCGCCGAAAATACGCTTCATTGGGGACAGTTACATATTTGCGGCGCTGTCAAAATTTTGCGCCTTTTGAAGTGGAGACGCTTGGCCCATGGGGACCGGAAGCAATCAAGCTATTCCAAAAGTTAAGTCACTTGCTCATCCGGTCTTCCGGTGACCATAGGGCTGGCTCGTTCCTCGCCCAGCGAATTAATATCGCCGTCCAGCGAGGCAACGCAGCCAGCCTTATGGGCACCTTGCCAAGTGGCAGCGATATAGGGGATATTTATATATATAGTTTAGGTACCAATAGCTTTTAAGTTTTTGTCGGCTGTAAAAAATAAATTTTCTTTGTATTAATTATTATATTTGTAATCTTTGTTTTTAATACATTTTAATAAATAATTCTTATGTAGGTTACAATATACCAGTACATATTGGGAATTAAACACATGATATGTTTTTAACGGAACGCCTAAATGTAGGTACGTATATTTTGCACATTCATCACGTTTTATAAAACCGCATCCCTGTAGAAATCAGATCATATTAATATTGTGTGGTTTTCATTGTTTTCCATATCACTGTTACAATGTAAACAAACAAGCCAACCGCAGAAGTTTCTCGATATAAGTTGTTTAGAATATCATGCTGTTCAAGTTTAGATTTTATGTGAAAGGCATTGGGGTTGTTTTTCGTATGGTGCTTTGAACAATTAGTTTCGTTTGTGCCTGTTTATTGTTTGGAAAATTAATAATTTATTATTAAAACGCAGTCATCAAAACAAGTTATATTGTTAATAGCAATCGCAATAATTGGTTAAATGCGCAGTAAATATACTGGATGTTGACGATTTTGGGGCTTTGAAGTTTTAATGCCTGGATCAATCGAGATTTTTCCAAGGTCAGATGCAACCTGTAATTTTCGTTGTTATGAAAGCCACATTTTCTACCATGATAATGATAATACTCTTAAAACAAAAAGAGGCTTAACCAAATAATAACAACATACCAAAAAGAAAATATCAAATAAGACATAAACGTAGTTATAATGTCTCAATAGCAAATAAAGTTTATTAGAAATTTATATTGTCACGTTATAAATTCACAACAAACATTCTGTTTCTAACATTTTAACTAACAAATATTATAAATTATTTATTTCGTCAAACATTAAAACAAGTCATTATCATTACATATTTATTTTTTAAAAAGAGATAGACAGATAGATTGCTTTACTAATCGAAAAGTATACGTACATTTATACAGTGCCCTTCAAACTGTTTCCACAGGTTGCAGGTGAGATAGTTAATAACTAATTATTCTACTGTTATGCTAATGTTATTTATTGGCACACTTAAGCGACATACTGTTTGTAGTACAGTAAGAAATGTCAACTTAAAACTAACTAAATAAACAACACAAAACTTAAATAAACTAAAATAAACTTACTTAAAAATACTAAAAACTAAAAATCTATCTCTAAAATGGGCCCCTGTAGGCCTAGCACATGAGTGTAGCGACAGTATCTCGCGGTCGAAATAGACATCGGTCACTTTCTGTTGAATACAGTCAGAGAGTGACAGATGTCTATCTCGACCACGAGATACTGGCGCTAGACTCATGTGCTAGGCCTACTGTGGGATCGTGCCGTGTGGACGCTGGCAGCATTTCCTCGCTGAACCGCAATACTTACTAAGGCGCATAAACAACCAATTGTTGTTGTGTCTCAATGTTTTATTAGCAACGTTTGTTGCTACTTCTAAGCTCAATTACATACATTCATATTTTGAATATATATTAAGTTCTGTCTTCCAACTATCTCTGTAACCTATGATATTTTTATCAGTGATCATTAATTTCTCACTCCTACGCTAGGCTAAGTTTAACCACAACATTCAGCCAACAATGCTTCGGAAGTGCCATTATTACTTACAACAAAAGATTACAGTTAATTCTCAACAGCTCTTACATTAAGAACACTTTTTATCAAATATATACTTTATGTGTTTGGAACTGGGCAGGTTTTCCTATAGCACGATTGTGTCAGATCAGTGTTTATATTAGTTATATATGTCGACATAGGTAACAAGGTGAACAGTAGGTAATACAATTCGATTCAGCACGTGCAAGTATTCTCACGCTCTAACTTATGTGTATAACTACGGTGTCTGTCGGGTTCCATAATATAATGGACTAAGAGCTGGCTCCGTCAGATCTGACACAATAATGAGAGCAACAAAACCCGTCTGGTTAGATTGATATACTATCAAAGGTTGTCTGTAAGAGATCGCTCTTTAGCGATAAGACTGCCAATTGTTTTGCCTCTGCTTTTTTGTTTGTGACTTGTGTATACTTTGTGTCTATTATTTGAGGTGTGCAATAAAGAGTATTTATGTTATGTTATGTTATGTTATCCTTATTGCTAGAGTGACAGACTAGCAAAATTTTTGAATTTGAAAATAGTAATAACAAAATGGGTAAAAACTGCCGAAGTTGTCTCAGGTATAAAGTACAGGGCCTATATTTTAACATTAGAACGAAAAACATTGCGTATTATTTCGGAAACAGATACAGTATGCGACAAACTATGAATTACATTATACGTCGTTTTGGACTACTTTTCTCCATGAGAAAGTCATGGCAATGATATTATTTAATTATTTATATAATTTCTCATAATACTGCATCAAAACCTGAACTCTAGGATTTGTATTCTTAAGGTCGTTTGCATTCTTTGACTTCCACCACTTTACAGCTGCCAGATGTCCGGATACTCCGGATCTAGAAATAAGCATAGTATAGCAAACTAACGAGAGGGGTTTCTTTGCTCTCATTATTGTGTCATATCTGACGTGGCTGACTCTTCGTCTATAAATATGTCTGCTCATTTCATTTCCTGCAGTCTCTATGGGAAAATGATAAAATCCCACAAAATTCCCTCTTCCGCGTTGAAGCGACTATGGTTAATGGCTTCCTTTTAGAATTTCATTTTGTTACTATACAATTTATTATTGAATGGTTTCTAACAAGTTATTGTGGTGACACAAAACCAGTAAGAAATGCAGGAAATATAAACAGAGATTATCTTTGACTATATTCAACAACATAGGTATCAGGTTGAATTGCTAGAAGTTCAATTTCCATGATTTTTAAAAACAACTAGGTACTGTATTTCCTTAAAGATTACCTACACAAGTAAGGAACAGCCTAATTATTACGTATTGATTTACAAACATTGCGTATGAACTACTATATACGGGTAGGACCTATTTATGAAAAAACATCGGCAGTTCCGTTGGAATTTCCGCGATAACGAAATAATAATATTAATATTTAGTGACTACAATAATACATACGAACAACAATGGACCAGACTCAATAACAGGAAAGAACAAAATTAGGTATGTAGTTATGCCCTCCTATTTTAAATATATTTAAAGGACTCTTATGCGACTCCAGAGGTGTCACATAAGGTACCTACTTGTATATATGTATAAGGATTTAGGGTTTTTTATTCAAAATTT
This sequence comes from Pammene aurita, assembly GCA_947086415.1. Lineage (NCBI taxonomy): Eukaryota > Metazoa > Arthropoda > Insecta > Lepidoptera > Tortricidae > Pammene > Pammene aurita. The sequence goes on along the minus strand of OX352295.1, from coordinate 1,804,436 downwards.
GATAACTAGGCTCTAGATTTTCTCCCACGAACGGCGGCTGTGGAATGAACTCCCTGTCGAGGTTTTCCCAGCGGGTAGTATATAGTATGAGGTTCTTCAAAAAAGGAGTGTACAGGTTCTTAAATAATAAATAATATTAATTTTATTACTTTCATGTTGATACAGAGTTTAAAACTAAACAACAACGTGAGATCCCAGACAGGGTATTGCAAAATTAAACAACAAAAAACTAATTAAAACAATATAGGCAAACATACTTACCTACTTAACTAATGAATCTAATTATATACGTATCTAGGCATAATCTAACGGTATTTCAAAATATTTTTGCAGCGTGTAGAAACACTTTTCTATTAGATATGTTTTTAGCTTCTGAACAAATTTTGCATATTTGAGCTCTGTACTCTGTAGTTATTTCTTTAGGAACGTTATTGTATCATCTTACAGTCATTAGTCATTACATGGGGGCTTATTGCTCATTTGTAGGTTACTTAAAGGGTAGGCAACGCGCATGTGAATCCTCTGGGGTTGCAGGCATCCATAGGCTACGGTAACTGCTAGGCGGGCCGTATGCTTGTTTGCCACCGTCGTGGTATAAAGATGGGTAAATTGTTGATCCGACTATGCTTATACACGTTTTTTTGCCTGAATATTAAAAATGATGGCATTTTTTTTTTAAATCACTAGAACGGTTCACACCAATTACACTTGCTTCAGGTAAATATTTACAAAATAACTTATTCTAGTCATAAATTTACTCTAATTAATTTTGTATTAAGCAGAACGTCTGCTAACACAAAACGTCTGCTGCTGCTGAGGCAGTGAATTATAAATTTACTCTGTCATAATTCACATTCACTCTCACAATAGGAGAGGCATCTGGATGCTAGTGTAGGCCAACGATCATGAAACAAGTCTACTTGTAGATCTGTATGTAAGAGTCCATTCAGGGAGTTGAGCATGTCACATAGCGGTGAGTGACGACGTGCAGCGGTCGCGCGTGGTCCTGTGCTGTCCCACAGCTGCAGATATGCTCGTCGACGAGACTTGTTCGGGGGCACAACTAGGCAGCTTAATATTTTTGATACACTACTTACACACGCTCTACACAACATAAACTTACAAACGTTGTTTTTTTACCTTTTATTTATTAATTTATTATTTTCGCTTGTCTTAGAGACGCTTATGCTACCTATATCAACCCATGAATATTCTATTTATACGCATATGTATCTTATGTAGGGACCTACCTACCTATCTCTGTAAATATTTAGGTAACCCCCAAACAAAATTGGGTCAAGATAATACTTTGCCAAAACATATTGACTCAATTCAATGCAAAACATGTTATTTACGGAAAAGCGAAGTTTGCGAAGGCGAACTACAACATGAGGATATTCGCAAATAGTAACGGAAATTACTTCTTCACTGCTCCGAACGGACGGACACCTGTCTAATATTTCCTTACTGTGTTACTAACAGGTTCTTCATGTAGGTAAATACATAAAATAAATATATATTATGGGTTTAACGGCCTCCTAGCCTAGTCAGCAGTGACCCTGCCTACGGAGCAGGGGGCCTCGGGTTCGAATCCCGGTTATAGGGCATTTATTTGTGTGTTTATAACAGATATTTTGTTCCTGAGTTATGGATGTTTTCTATGTCTTTAAGCAGTCATATGTATATATTTATTATATATATCGTCGCCTAGTACCCACAACACAAGCCATATTGAGCGTACTGTGGGACTAGGTTGATTTGTGTAAGATTGTCCCATAATATTTTTTTTTTTATGAAATAGGAGGCAAACGAGCAGACGAATCGCCTGATGGTAAGCAATTAACGCCGCCCATAGACGCCCGCAACACCAGAGGGGTCACAAGCGCGTTGCCGGCCTTTAAGATGGGAATACGCTCTTTTCTTGAAGGTTTGTTTGTTTATAGAATTATACACAAAGAGACCTAGTCCCATGGAAGGCTTAATAAATAATAAGGCTTGTATTGTATAGGTACTAGATGATGATATACACGGTGCCCATGAGCATTGCGAGAGATTTTAACCACGCATTTCTGAGGTCAAAAGAATGAAAAAACATTATATGACTTTTGTAGTAAAACGCCAAAAAAAATATTTTTTTTTTTTTTTTCAGTTTTTTGGAATGCTGTTCTACATAAAAAGTAAATGTCATTAGAAAAAAGTAACGGAAAAAGTAAATTGCTACATTTTTTCTCGTAAAAACTAGTCCATGAAAAGTGTTTCTTAGGTCTTTGATATCAGTCAATAAGAGATGTCTAGACTGTGCCCCATACCGGTGAGATCGCCATCAAAAAATCATTTTACACTGAGAAACAATTCAAAATGCAATTTTTTGTAAGTAGTATTTACTCTGAAACTATGGCGAATTTCGGAAAAGTTTAAAGGACATTTTGTTCTCTAAATATGATCATGTTAAAGTCTCTCGCAATGCTCACGGGCACGTTGTATATAATATATACCTAGATATAAATAAATAAATATATAGAAAACATCCATAAACACAGGAACAATCTGTGACAAACATACAAATAAATGCCCTTACCAGCATTTGAACCCGGGACCTCCTGCTTTGTACGCAAGGTCACTACCGAGATTTTTTGGAAATACGCATAAGATCGGTCATGACATTTTGGTAAACTAAATTGTCCATGCAAGGAAGTGGTAAATTATTATAAGAGTTTCCAGTTTTGCGCCCCTGTTAGGCTTTTTTTTAACGATTTGTGTGAATAGGCGACAGAATGTTTTGATGATGGATGATTTTAATGATAAATAGGTTTCTTTCACTGCTTATGCATGTATGGATAAAAACAATGTTGGTGTCATGTTATATGTGGTTAGTAATTATAAGGATGTAATACATAAAGTATTGTTATCTATATGTTCACATGCTTACTGTTTGCATTGTTATGTGAATTATGGAAGGTCAATGAGGAATAGTAATGCTTGCTTTATAAATATAATTTTAGAATTATAGGAAGTTAATAACATCCAATTTTCTTTCGAAAACAGAAGAATTTTTAAATAAAATCAACATGTTTGTAAGCTTTATCAATGGCGTCATAACTCCTAAACGAACGCATCGAATTCTGATTTATTTGATTTTACAAGTCCGTACCAAAATCTACCTAAAATATACACATATTAAACCCCCTTGAAAATATTTATACATATACGGAAGCTTGTAACTGTTTTTTGTTTTCGTTCTATAAATAGCCATATGAGTACCGAAATAAATAAATACATTTCCCTGTCGCACGGTGACGTGTTGAATAATGTGCATGGACTAAGAGCTGGCCACGTCAGATATGACACAATAATGAGAGCAACGAAACCCGTCTAGTAAGATTCCAATACTATCCTTATTGCTAGATCCGGGCATCTGGCAGATTTTAATGGGTGGATGTCAAAGTGACAGACTAGCAAAATTTATCAGTTGGAAAAAAGTAATAGGTAAAAACTGCCGAAGATTGTCTTATTTATAGAGGACGGGGCCTATATTTTAATATTAGAACAAGACACATTGCGTATTATTGCAGAAACAGTAGGCGATAACGTCTTTTTGGACTACTTTTCCCCATCAAAAAGTTTTGGCAATAATATAATCTAATTATTTATATAATTTCTCATAATATATAAGTAATATACAATATATAAATATAAATAATATAAATAATTAGATTATATCATTAGTATCATTACAGTATTATGAGAAATTATATCAAAACCAGAACTCTAGGATTTGTATTTTTAAAGCAGTTTGCATTATTTGACCTCCATCACTTGACAGCTGCCAGATGTCCGGATCTATAAATAAGCATACTATAGCTAACTAACGAGAGGGGTTTCGTTGCTCTCATTATTGTGTCATATCTGACGTGGCTCTCCGTCTAGTACTTTACATTCCGGGTGGGGTTTCAGCGGTATAATCGGATCACGTTTGAAGGAATTATTTCGTATGCACATAATGTTCAACATATTATTGTTTCAATTTATTCTGTGTCGGAAATGAAATTGTTATTTTACCGAAGCATCTGGGTGATGAAACATCTGGTTTTATACATATGTTTCTATACCTGCACAATATACACATCTGCTAGGAAAAGGGAGATCGATCAAGGAAAACATTGCGAGGAAATCGAACCTAATTCCAATATTCTAAAGTTTGAATGTCAAAAGGCGGTCGCTTTCTTAAAAACTATAGTAGGTATTTATTGCAACTCTTGGGATATGGTTGCCAAGAATAGACCTAGACTCAAACAAACAAAACCGGTCAAGTGCGTGTCAGACCACGCATAATAGAGGGTTCCGTACCTGCTATCGAAAAACGAATATCAAAACTTCAAAACGCTGTACTCGTATCTGCCTATGAAATAAGTTTTTTGGTGATAACTCGAAAACGCCTTAACCGATAAAGTTCTAAACAATTTTCGTTGAAATATACGACGTGTCTTCTAATTTTTTTTAGATTTTCAAGGTGATTATTTTACTGAAAATATACATTAAGAAAACCGGCCAAGTGCGTGTTGGACCACGCATAATGGAGGGTTCCATAGCTTCAATGGAATAAGAACCAAACTAATGCCAAAAGGTCGTATCTGGTGCCTAGTTTTTTGGAAATAACTCAAAAATGGCTAAACCGATTTATGTTAAAAACAATTTCGGTGGTAAGTATATGACGACGCGCATCTTTTCAATTTTTTTCACATTTTTGTACTTACGGTTCAAAAGTTACAGGGCGGAACGCTAGTTTTCCGACTTTCGAAACGATTATTTCTGAAAATATTCACTTAATCACAAAATGTTCAAAGAAACCTTAATGTTATTTTTAAAGACATATCGATTGATGTGCAACATGTTGATATTTGGTAATAAGCATTTTTTCGAAATTTAGATACATGTAGCCCCCTCTGGAATTTTTTTTCTGAATTTCACTACATAATATCTCAGTCGAATAAAATGGCTGTGACATACGGACGGACGGACGGACGGACGGACGGACAGACGGACATGACGAAACTATAAGGGTTTTTGCCATTTTGGATCATTCTCAAACAAACTTCAATGTTATTTTTAAAGACCTATCGATTGATGTGCAACATTTTGATATTTGGTAAAAGGGTTCCGTTTTGGCCATTTTGGCTACGGTACCCTAATGAGACAAATGCTAGGAGGATTATGATAGTGTCTGCTAGAAAAAAAACTATAAATAATTAGCAGACCCTCATCAAAATTGATCCAGCAATTAGCGAGTTTTTTATAGAATACCCAAAAGTAAAATATGTATGTATGTCTGTATCACTTTATTGCACATAAACAAGTAGGTAATATAACATAAAAACAACAGTAACATATATAAAAGATATGCACAAAGGCGAGCTTTTCCTTGATAGGGATCTAATTATTAAAGTAACTAATGATTAAAGTGTTGAAATTAATCAATTCCCAAATACTATGAAAGTAGTCAATTTCATTTCGTTTCATTGATTTATTCATGAACAACATGGGTTGTGTTTGAAAGTAATACATTAACATGAAAGATTTACAATGATTGATACTTAAGTAAAAATACTCTAAGTTTACATAAATCTTTCCAAACTACTTATCTATTAAATTTTTCCAAACATACTTAGGGTTTTTCCTAAGGTGAAGAATAACACGACGTAGCAACGTGATACAAATCCATAAATTATATGGCAGACAATAAAATTAATCATTCACAATAGGACAGTCATACATGCTATTAAAGGTGACTGTTATATTACTTATATATTTTGAGTGGTCATTCAATTTGTATAATAGCTTCTGCACGCCGCTTTGCCTGCGTAAAATTAGTACGTTCCATATTCCCTTAAGGCAGAGTTTCCCAACGAGTAATAGTGGAGTACGGGAACGCCTTTTTAACCTATAAAAATGACATAAATCACAAGTCCGATTTTATTTTGTGACCTGTTAGAGTACGTTTAGTACTAATAATAAAAAATATTTTCTAACAATTGTTAGCATTGCGCTAGGTATAATACACGTATTTGTTTGCTACACATAGAAAAGATTATGTAAGTTTTATTTTTCTCCACCATGCTATCGCTTTTTACTATTGCAACATAACTTCACATTTTATAACGGTTTTGTCAAGAGCATATGTCGTATTAGCCATTTATAATTCGTTTAGAATTCAAGGTCACTTATATTTTGATAAATTGTTTTCGATTATGCTCACATAATCTATTGACCAAACTGTTATAAAATGACAGATGACGTTGAAATAGTTGAATGCAATAGTATGGTAAAGGAAAATATATCTTGTATAATTTTGTGTTGTTGTTATTAACAAATATCTATATAATACCTAGCGCGACGTCAAAAACTGTTAGAAAATATTTTTTACTATAAGTAATCATATCATATTCTCTAACTAAAAAAGAAAATCGCACTTGTGAGTTATCGAAGCTCAAAACTGTTCACGTACTGTACTATAAGCCCACATGGTAGGCGTAGAGTGACGGGGGGGCGCAGTGAGCGGCTCCAGATTGACACTATATTATTTATCGTATGGCTTAATGTCACTGGATAGGCATTTCTTCGTGATTTCTTCCCTGGGGTAGTAGTAGTGGGAAAGCAGATGATAAACAAAATCTAGTGAGTGCTGCGAGGTCCAGATAGGACAGTGCAGCTGCCAATTTTGTTACTGTTTTAGCACCACCCAGGGATCACGTGTAGGGTTGTCTAAGGTATTTCCTACGGACGCAGAGTAACATTGATATTTATAAGGCCTGTACCGCGATGAGGAACCGTGCCTGGGTTTTGACTTTCCATTTCGACATCTAGGGGGGGGGGCATAGTATTTTAGCATAACGTTGGGTGATGAGGCACATAGGGTAAAGGGTTGAGAACCCTTGCCTTAAGGGGTGATTTTTTTTCATCGAATTCAGTTGAACAAGCTGTAACGTGCCGCGTCCTACATACCTACCTACCTGTCGCTTAAATGATGATTCCTTTAAGCGATAACAACCAGACATATAGAGTATTATTGAACTTTCGCATTTTATAATATTGGTAAGGAAATCGCAGACAGTAAAATTAATTATGTTAAAACTACTTAAAACATATATGTCCTTGCAATTAAACGTGACTTTTATAGTGGCCATCCAATTGTATACTAATACTACCTAAATTGAAAGATTATGGAATATTTTTTCCGTACAATCGAGGTCATAGGTAGAATCTTTCCAATTGTTATAAGATCTGAATAAGTAGAAATATGATCGAGTCCACGTGTATTGTATGTAAGTCAACGAAATTCATTAAATTTGACCCAATCTACTTTACTACACGAGGCAATTTGCTTCGTCAGGTGCATTAGTCCACTATTCGATTCGACATGAGCTAAGGCAATTGCATATGAAGGGTACACTGAAAGAACATGTCTAGTCACATTGACAACATTTTGAGTTATAGCGCTTTTAAAATTTGGAACGATTCAATTAACCATACTATTTTCGTAACTAAATGGTTTTTATGAGTTAAGAAGTGGATATACGTTAAAATTTACATCTGTAACAGAAATTGTTACTATTATAATAGTTCATTGCAAGCTCTACATTTTGATATAAAAATCTCATTTTACAAAAAAAGTGACTAGACATGTTCTTTCCGTGTACCCTTCATATACATTAACCAAATAATTTAAAAAAAATTAATTAACTTAAGACAGAAAGTTTTCAATCTGTTGGTATCTATGTTTTTTAACCGACTTCAAGATTTCGAAGGAGGAAGTTTTCAAGTCGTCATGACCTTTGTTTTTATTTACATATTCAGCGATTATTCGAAGACGGCTGGACAAAGTTGGAAAATAATTATTTTTTATTTCAAAGGACGTTCTTCACAATTTGGTCCCATTGTAATGATTCAAAACTGGTCCCAAAGATAAGATTAATTATTTTCAATGGGTTTCCGCTTCCCAAAGGTTGTCTGGAAGAGATACTTTTTACCGATAAGACCGCCAATTGTGTTACCTCTGCTTTTACTGTTTGTAACTTTCATTTTATGTGTTTCTTTATTTTGAGGTGTGCAATAAAGAGTATTTATGTTTATGTTATGTTATATTATAAGGGTTTGATAATAGAAGAAACTTGAAATATGACATGACTAATAATAATCCTATGTATTTATATTGGTTAAAATTGCATCATTTTAGCCATTTAGCGTGTGGGTGGACTAAGAGCTGGCCACGTCAGATATGACACAATAATGAGAGCAACAAAACCCGCCTGTTTACCCTGGCGGCTTTTAACGGATGGAGTGACAGTTTAGCAAAATTTTTGAATTAGAAAATAGTAAAACCAAAATAGGTAAAAACTGCCGACGTTGTCTCAGTTATAAAGCACACAGGGCCTTTATTTTAACATTAGTACAAAAAACATTGCGTATTACTAAGGAAACAAGAACAGTAGGCGGCAAACTACGAATTTCATTTTACGTCGTTTGGCACTACTTTCCCCCAACAGACACTTTTGGCAATGATATAATCTAATTAATTATAAAATTTCTAATAATATTGCATCAAACACAGAACTCTAGGATTTGTTTTCTTGAAGTGGTTTGCATTTTTTGACCTCCGCCACTCTACAGCTGCCCAATGTCCAGATCTAGAAATAAGTATAGTATAGCAAACTGGCTAGAGGGGTTTCGTTGCTCTCATTATTGTGTCATATCTGACGTGTCTAGCTCTCCGTCTAAATGGTCTAAGCCTTGACACAGCTCACAAGCAATTTACTGTGGCCGTAATTTTATTGATACATGTGGTTTTATGGCAGCCTTCACGTGAAATAGTAATAACCAGGTCAATATAAACGTTTGCGCAATAGCCCTTATCTTTCCATGATCTATTTTTATTAGTTGACAGAAAAGTCTAAGAAAGGACGCGTGTTAATGCTAAGGATGATGCACACTGTAGCGTTCCGTGTCCTTCACCTCACGACACTTCCGACACAGAGATATCACGTGACCTCCGAGGAGCACGTGACGCTTTCTATACAAAATGAAGTGTCGAAAGTGTAGGACACGGGATGTTACAGCGTGAATCATCCTTAACTTGTAAAATATTGTTGGATTATGTATGATTTTGTACTATGGACAAAAAAAAGTACAGATCAAATACCTCGTTTTTGAAATAGAAGATGAAATGCAAAGGTTTGTTTGAGATACTTGTTTTTTCAAACAATTTGGAGTGAATGTGGAAATTTTTCTGTATTTTTTTGCTTGAAATGTATACCCTTTAGTTCTTTATCTGCCCAATGACACTACTTTTACACATGTACGGCGAATATTTGGACAGATATAAATTACAGAATAGTAAATTTACCGACTGCAGCTGAGTTTAGCACCATACAATTTTTAATGGATGCAGTTTTATAATGGTTGAGAAATAATGGGTATTAAATTGTCGATACAATTAATCGTCTTAATGGCTCCACTATGGTACCATGCAAACAAACATACATGGTATGGTGGCATACAAACTTTGTATGCAGAGGGGGGTCTTTTTCTCTGCAGCTGACCGTACCACTAGGTGTCCAAACGCATTATATGTAGATACATTTACAGGCCTCGGTGTTACCACGTGTTTAATGTATTCCAATATCCATATAAGTACAATACACCATGTTTTATGTATAACTAGTGCGGGTGTCGTAATATAATAAAAACATTCCGCACAAGTGCGAATTGCGCAACTACCGCGTGACAACTGTACCGGTAGCGACGTATAATGTGTCCCTATTAGTATAGATAGAAATAGTACAAGTATTCATATCTATACTATACAGGGGGCTTGTAATACCACGCAGGTCGGGAGTGCGGAGTCACTGGGCGATTGCGCTATAAACGGACGAGTGAAGCGAAGGCGTTAAGTAACACGAGTATGGTAATGCCTAGTTGTAAGATTCAGATTCAATTGTTTATTCATAAATACTGTAAAGGATTTTTGTTTCACCCTGATAGTAAATGCCTAAAGACATTAAGTCTGATTTTTGTGTATGTGCGGTTATTTATTTACTTATTTAAACTTTATTGCACACAGCAGAAAAATGTACAAATGGCGGACTTAATGTCTAAAGGCATTCTCTACCATTGGGCTAAACAGAGACATGACAAAAAGGTGCAGAGAAAAGTAAGATAATAGTCAATTAAAATCATTGCAAACTTAGTAGTAGGGTTCCGTAATTTTCCGTCCGTCACAGTAAAGGCTCGGCCAAACTGCTAGCGTGGCGCCGCGCCGCGGTCGCGCGGCGCGACCGCTGCACATGTTAACAGGTTAGCGACGTCAAACAGACTGCGTCCGGCCGGCGCCGCGCCCCGCTTCTGTCGCGCCCCGCGCCGCGCGGCCCCGCGCGTCCACGCGGCGCGGGCGCAGCGCTGCGCGGTGAGACGCGGCGGCACGCTGCGCCGCGCTGGGTCACATCAGTCGGACGTTAGGCAGCGCGGTGCGTCGTGCGAGCGTAGCATTAGACTGTGATTGTGATTATGGATATAGAAAAATTAAATCTTGGCTTCGGAAGGAATGAGCGACCCTCCTTGCGCGCATGCTGTATCGGGCGCGCGATGAGGGCGTGTTGAGAGCGCGAGGCCGGCGCGATCCGCGCGCGCCCAGTTTGAACAGTCATCGCGTCGGCGTCTCGCGGCGCGGACGCAGCGGTACGTCACGCTAGCAGTTTGACCGAGCCTTAAGTGTCCCCACTTAAGAGTTTTTGAAAGCACGTCATTTTATAGTGATTTTGTAGAAATTACAGGTACAAGAAACACTTATACGGTTAAATTACAAACTTAGTTCAGAAATTATTTTGTATTTTTTTTTTCAAAAACTATTCAACCTATCAAGTTCAAAATAATTTTCCTAGAAAGTTTTTATAAAGTTCTTCTTTTGAGATTTTTTTCACATTTTTAAAACTTATGGTTCAAAAGTTAGTAGAGGGGACACACATTTTTTTTAGTTCCGACCGATAACAGCGATTATTTCCGAAAATATTTACACTATCAAAAATGATTTTAGTAAACCCCTATTCATTTTTAAATACCTATCCAACAATATATCACACGTTAGGGTTGAAATGAAAAAAAAAATCACTCCCCACTTTACGTATAGGGGAGGTACCCTAATAAAACATTTTTTTCCACTTTTTATTTTACCACTTTGTCGGCGTGATTGATATACATATCAGTACCAAATTTCAGCTTTCTAGTGCTAACGGTCACTGAGATTATCCGCGGACGGACGGACGGACGGACAGACATGGCGAAACTATAAGGGTTCCTAGTTGACTACGGAACCCTAAAAAACGAAAGTAATAAACTATATAAATATACACAAATAAAATAATGGGAATATTTATAGATAAATATATTACTATATATTCATAAATAATATATTGATTGATTATTATCTTATCTTTAAGTTATTTTCTAAATTAAATAATTATCTATGCATGTTATTTTACACCGTAACACATAATTAGGTACCTACATGTAAAATAGGGTGCCTATGTTTATTTTCTTTAACCTCGTAATATGGTATGACAATGCATGATTGGATGATTGAACATCATTATAATTCTGTAAAGTAATCAGTACTGATAAGGCAGGCACCCTGTATGGCGCGTGCGCATGTATGATTACGAGGTTAGCACGCACTAGGCGTCTAGTTACTAGGTACTTACATATTTACACTTACTAACTATAAACAACTACTATACTGTAACACGTGGAATAATACTCAGTAGAACATACCTACTTGGTGTCGAGGTTGTGTTTTGCAGTTGCATATACAAGGTGTTACAAAAATACTTTACCCTTTTAAGGGCGTAATTAGTATCGTATTCTAATTATAAAAAAATATGAAAAAAAAATTTTTACGCGAAAAAAAAAATTTTTTCTATGGAGGGTTGGCTGGCTGGGACGACGTGTCCCATACAAAAAAAATCCCCTAAACTCAAACTCAAACATTTATTCAGTAAGTAGGCCACAAGGGCACTTTTACACGTCAAAGTAAAAGAGAGAAAAAAAAATCAAACTACACCGGTTCTAACCCTACACCTCTGACCCGAGAAGAATTATGTCCGGCAAGAAACTCGGCGGGACTTATTTTTTCAAAACAACAGGACATCAAAACTAAACAAATACATATAAGTGCGTTGTTCTATAAGAAAACATATCAAACCAAGGTTAGATTAACCAACAATAGGTTATAGTTTAAGAAAAATACCAAAGAAAAAAGATGAGTCCAAATCTGACTATTTCAAAATGAATTACATAAAAGTTTGATATACTTTCTTACCTGAACTGTGTCTTCTACATAAATTTCTAAATTATAATAATCCATCATCAACAGTTAGAAACAAATTTTGAATTTAAATTTTTAAAAAGTAATTGATTCTAGTATACAATAAACATACTATTTCCAAATTATCCTTACAGATGTATAAGGTCTCCAAGTGTCTTGATCTATATATTCTATATAATAAAAAAATATGGATAATCAAGCACCGAATGTTGTGTCTAAAGCCAATTAAACTAAAATTAAATATGATTAATAAAAAGTTACGTAATTGTGTGGCCCCAGTTAGCCTAAACAGACCGGTCTCCACAAACAGCACCCGTTCACGAGTATGACGCATATCTCTGCCATCGCCTCCCTCAACCTTTCTTCGGGAAAGTGGCGACCCGATCAACGACGCCACCATAAGCAGAGCCTTTTAAGCGAGCATGACCTGTTCAAGCTGGCGGGCTTTATTAATTAATAATAATTTTAAACAAAAAAGAACCGACTTCACTTAGCATCCACCTTTCCAACAGCAAATGCTCGAGCTGCTGTAAAAAATACTCAAATCACAATAGGTGTGCCTATAATAGTTGAAGAGTTCCCTCGATTTCTCCAGGATCCCATCATCAGATCCTGACCTGGTTACAATGGGACCAACTGTGAAGTATACGCTTTCAAACAAAAAAGAATTTTCCAAATCGGTCCAGCCGTCTTCGAATAATCGGTGAACATACATTAAAAAAAAAAAAAAAATAGCAATAACAAAGATCCCGACGAATTGATAACCTCCTCCTTCGAAATCTTGAAGTCGGTTGAAAACTAGCCACGTTTAGTCTGGTGAGAAACAATATTTTACTCGCAACACGATACCAATTATACCCTTAACCAGATCACCACTATTTTTGTTACACCCTGTATTGTTTTCTTCTAAATACCTCTGTTAAGTTTTTGTCCTTTTTAGGGTTCCGTAGCCAAATGGCAAAAAACGGAACCCTTATGGATTCGTCATGTCTGTCCGTCTGTCCGTCCGTATGTCACAGGCATTTTACTCGGAAACTATACGACGTATCTGAATAAAATTTACACGGTGTAAATTTATAAGGTGTATTTTGTATGCAGCTACTTAGTTATGTAGTTAAATTTGAAAAAAAAAAATATTTTTAGGGGGCGCTCCATACAGGTAACTAAATAAAAAAAAAATTACCAAATATCAACATGTGACACATCAATCGATAGGTCATTCAAAATAACATTGAGGTTTCTTTGACTATTTTGTGATTAAGTGAATATTTTCTGAAATAATCGCATCGAAAGTCAGAAAAGTTGTGTAGCACCCCCCCGTAACTTTTGAACCGTAAATTCAAAAAATATGAAAAAATTTGAAGAGATGCGCCTTATCATATACTTTCAACGAAAATTGTTTTGAACATTATCGGTTCAGCCATTTTTGAGTTATCTCCAAAAAACTTCTTCCATAGGCATGAGATACGACCTTTTGGTATTAGTTTGGTTCTTATTCCATTGAAGGTACGGAACCCTCGGCCAAGTGCGTGGTCCGACTCGCACTTGGCCGGTTTTTTATGAATAAAGTTATGGTTTTTTTATGTGTTTAACTGTTAGATACCTATTATTGCTTTTTCTCAAACATGCTCGGAAATGTTCCTGTTACGTTAGTAATTAGAGACCAGTAGGGACTCTATTCCAAGGCAGGTTCAGCGCGACGTACGTAAAGGATTTTCATACAACATTAAATCACTCAGCCAGTAACTGAAGCACTAAACAAGTAATTTTATTTCCTTACATGTTTGAGAAAAGCACTATACATGCTTCGACCGTAATCAGCTTACCTGGCTTCGTATTGTAGCCGTCCTCGTCTTCGACTCGGACGGCTACTAAATACTCAGCCAGGAAAGCTTACTTACTGGTCTCTGCAGTAATGTACTATTATTTACATTAATGGCGGATGGTTTTACATGGAAAACGCATGGTGTTACAAATTTACTCAAAAAGCTATCGAATTTCTTTATATATCGTTTTAATATACTACTTCCCTATTTATCTAAATATATAAAAGAAGAAACTGACTGACTGACTGACTGACTGACTGACTGATTGATTGACTGACTGATTGACTGACTGACTAACTGACATATCAACGCACAGCCCAAACCGCTGGTTCTAGAGATTCCAAATTTGGCACGTAGGTTCCTTAAAAGGTCTAGGGGTGCACTAAGACAGGATTTTTCAAAATTCACCCCCTAAGGGTGTAAAACAGGGTCCAAAGTTTGTATGGCGAATCAAGATTTGTTAGATTATTTTATTCAAAACTTCACAGGAGTATTCCTAACGATAAAAGAGTAAACACGTGTTTCAGGTTTTTTGAAAATTCAACCCCTAAAAGTCTGAAAATCAACATGGGTATCGTATCCTTTTTGAGTACTTATACACTGAGAAAAATAATGGCTAACAAAGTCACAAAATACGCTTTGTCAGGTTTTTTTTGTTGTAGGCACAATAAGTATTGCATTTGTAACAAAGCGGGTCTATTTACTATCACAACGTTTTTGTTGTCAAATATATATTGCAGTATTAACAAGTCGTATTTTGTCACCGAGACAATATTTTTGGGTTTGTTGACTTGACAATAGAATTTTGTGAATTTAACTAGTTTAACATTAGTACGGCAACAAAGTCAACAACTATTAACAAGTCGTATTTTGTCACCAAGACAATATTTTTGGGTTTGTTGACTTGACAATTGAATTTTGTGAATTTAACAAGTTTAACATTAGTACTGCAACAAAGTCAACTACTTAACAAAGCACATTTGTATCTGCATTAAATGGTTTTATTGTTAGATTGACAATGTAAAAAATTGACAAAATTACATTAACGCATTAACAAAATGCGCGGAATGGAGGGGAGGCGGGGAACGGAACGACGTTGTACAGGTCAGTTGCTAATGGATGCCGGAAGTGGAGGACGTGACGGAGCGCGGGCGGTGTAATAAGCGCTTAGTGTTGTGGTTTTTCAATAGGAATGTGTGTCGAGGTGGGCGTGTTTCTGCAAGATTGGTTTCTGCAAGGCTTGTATACCTAATCCCTAGCATGCTTGGTAAGTAACTACTCATTATTTTTTATTACTTAGGTAATGTTGTACTTCAATTCCATTTTACACGCATGCGCAGGACTGTCGAATGCAAAATTGTATGCATTCCAGATTGAACTCTTCATTAGGTTGCACAATTTTTCTTTAGCTCATTACATACAACACTATTTATATTAAACATTCGGTCTAACTGGGCAACCACGCGGCCGCGCGCCATCTTGCACACAAGTAATAGCACAAGTAGCTGATAATTTAACTTAATCTCTTAAATAGGTATTTACGATTTTATTTATGATTTGTAAGTACGTGGGTATCTGCCATCAACGAAATACTTTACTGACCATCGGCAGACTTTATTGGTATGAGTATGACAATAGTAACGTCCCGTATAAGTAATCTAATGTATCTAAATTACATACGGAGTAACCGTACCTACTGTATGTCAATAATCTTAGTAAAAAAATGCATGATAGTTGTAAGATGTATGTATTGAAAAAATATCTATGTAGGAGCTGTAGGGTTAGAATCGGAAGTAGTTTTATAGCGCGTGACCTTGACGACACGCCTGTTCGGCGTGTTTCCGTAAGAACCACTAGAGGTAGACCCCGGCTCGCTTCTTAATAAGCTAAACCGTGGGTCAACTAGACCTTGGCGTGTGCCGCCATCTTGTATCACCGCGGAGCGTTTCAAGTGCTCTCGCCAGTGGGCAGCGCACCGCCGCATGGTAAGCACGCTGTACTCGCGTGCCACCGACCTACGATACCCAATATACCCATTCGTTACTTTGTTAACCTAGACTTTAAAATATTAGCTAGACTTGTGTCTGTATAACCCATTTGTGTTCAATTTGTTTAAATAAACATTTTTAATATCAGTGCCGCTGTTTATATACAGCCAGAGCCGCTATAGTTTCTTTTTGATTTTCATAAGTGCATTGTAAAGTACCTAAATTGAAGAATAATTAATAATTATTTTCATTTTCACTTTAACATTGCCATAAGGTCTACCGTGGTAATTAATATTTAAGTGTGTTGTTGTTTGTAGCATTATGATATATGTTTGTTTCAGGTGTCGCCTGACTTTCAATGTGTGTACCCAGCAGCAAATAAAACATATAAAGAAAGATTTCCTCTTATAAAGTTGAAGATTCTGAAACTACGAGTACTCGTTGAAAGAGGAGAATGTAACAAGGCTGACTTATCAACCATCGACCTTCTCGATTTGGCCTCTGGTAAGATCCTAAATATGTATTTTATGTTTTGTATTTCTTCAAATAATTTCTGCATTTTTAAAAGGTTGCTCATGACGACTTTATACAGTAGCACGTTTCGTAAAACAGTCAGGACAGTAGTATATTTAAGTTTTATGTATTAGTACACGGTTCAAAACTTGCATCTGAATTTTAAACCAGCTCCCGATTTCTGACCGATCTGAAAATTTTCATTCCTTCGTAACTCAGATAAAAATGCAATGTTTTGGTACCATCGAGCTGATCTGATTGTTGGACACTGGAGGTGACTATAAGTACTCTGCAATAAAACAACAAAACCTAATTGTGTTTGAGTCTGTTATAATTGTTTGGATGAGTAATATGACCCTAAAAGCTTATGTCAAAAATGAAACGTTTGACAAAAAATTTATATTAATTTATTTTTCAGTAGGCGAAGAGAAATGTGTGGAAATTATCCAAAGAAGAGCAAGACATGATTACCTGGCTCGTGTTGCGACAGTTTCAGAGATAGGAACATACTGTTATCAAAGGGAAATGCTTTTCGGCACCAAAGAAGTCACCATCATGGATGTTGCTGATATTATATTGAGGGCTCTGCAATATACTTTGAAACGTCCATTTTAAAATAAACGAAAATATATTACTTTTTGGTTTGATCTTACGTTTTATACTCCCTAAATATTTTTAGGTCACTGTTTTGCTAACGTGAAACGCTGTTTCTTGATGTAATAATCGCGCAACAGGAATATGCTTTGTTTCAGCATCATTTTTTTGGGTCGTAATGGTTTGCACTTGCTCGCAGTTTGGTCATGATTGGCACTGCTTTTTGTTTTTTCTGTTTCAACATAACATTTAGGTATATAATGTTATTCATACAACATTGGTTCCACCTTTAATAATGTCAACGGCCTTGAACCATCATTGATCGACATTTTAACTATTTGGTCTCTCGCAATTGAAAAATATGCAATTTATAGAAATTGGTCTTTTGCATAATTATCCAATTGCGAGATATAAATTAAAATGTCGAAAATTAAAGTTGAAGGTCGTTGTTATTAAAATATTGAACTAATGTTGTATGAATAACAATAAATTGTATCTTGAAACAGAAATACCAAATGGTTAGCACAACAAAGTGCCTTTGTCATTATGACTATAAAAAATGATGCCGAAACAAAGCATGTTGCTATTGCGACCACGTAAGATTTGGTTAATTTAACAACGTTAGCAGAATAGTGACCTAAAGATTTGATGCCAAAACAAACCATTTTGCTGCTATGACAACGTTTAATTTGGTTAGATTAACTACGTTAGCAGAATAGTCACCTCAAAGATTTGATGCCAAAACAAAGCACATTGCTATTATAACAACGTTTATTTGGTTAGGTTAACAAAAACTATTTTGTGGTATTGCCACAATACAATACAAATTTGTTTCAAGAACATAATTTAAACAATACAATAACAAAGTTACTTTGTCATTTGCACAAAGCAATTTTGTCTAGGTAGCAACTTAAACCAGAACGTACTAGGTTAAAAGTTGCCAATATCACAAAGTTTATATTGTTGTAACGACAACATATAAAGCATTGTAATAATAACAAAGTGAAAATGTTATTTATATAATATTGTCAGATTAACAATAAGAGTTTGACAACATAAAAGTTGTACTATAGACCAAGCTCCATAGACGGTTGTATAGCGTTTAAGTTTTATTGTTACGCCCAACAACATTTTTTTCTCAGTGTAGTACGCGGGTGAAGCCGCGGGAAAAGGCTAGTTTTGAATAAAGAATAAAAATGTACATATGTCATATATCTACTAAAGAAGTGACCAAGGCCTCCAACGGCCAGGGCTGGAATCTTACAGTCGCCATCAGATATATCGGAGCGGTCAAGGTGGTCACAAGTATCTGAACAACGCCTCTATTGTCAAGGCGACAAAGTGCATGTTCAGATATTTTTGACTACGTTGGCCGCTCCGATATATTTGGTCGCGACTGTACAAGTATTCGATATTCGCGTAACTACGTAAAATAATGTTCATGGAACAAAAAATCCGTAGATTAATGACATGAAATGATTAAAGTGAGTAAAATTAGCTTTTACGTCATTCTGTATTACGCGATTACAAATTCGTAGAATTGATACGTTATTTGCATTAAGCTTTAGCTTGGATTCTCCGGATTAACCGATTACTAGATATAGCATGCACTGATGATAATGGTCTGTAATTATTAAAGGGCGTCAGTGATAAGAACTAGCCTTATGTTTTGTTGTTTAGTGAGGGGAGAGTTTGTCGTCAATGGATAATGACTAACACTAAGCCGGAAATGTTATATCCTGTATATACAAACGTATCTATATGTTCTTACGGTTAGGAAGCCCGGGCAAGACGCATATGTTAAGGGAATGATGAAAAAAAACATCCTAATTGTTAATCAAAATAACACTTTATATTTTTAATTTGTACTATTTATGTACAGTTAACTTTGGAAAATGCTATCACAAATCCTTATATAATATTGTCTTCGGTTGCCGCGATAGTTATTCATGAAATAAAACAATTAAAAACGGATTTTATCGCGTGTATTGAGTTTAAATTACATCCCGACGTTTCAAACACTTTACAGCGTTCGTGGTCAACGGGTCGACTGAGGAAAAATGTACAATTACCTCCGTTCAAAAACTATCTCAATATGCAAACCTACCCACATATTAAATATTAAACAAATTTAGTGTTTGCACATGCCGGAGGGGCCTTTATAAAAACAAATTATTTTTTATTACAAAACAAATTATTAAACAAATTATTTTATTATTATTAATTATTATTTTCATTTTTATTTTTAATTTTTTAAATTAGTATTAAATTATTATTAGTGTCCACACTGTCCACCATTATGGTCTCACAGTCCTATGTCTAGCTTGCTCCTTAAACAAATGAATAACTGGATCCCAAGCTGGTGGTACCGAAAAACCATCCTCTCTGTTGAAATTTGGATATTTTTTAATCTCGATTGCCTCTCGCAACTTCCGGGGAATGTATCGTTTCTCCTTGACGAGGACTTGCGGTTTGTCAAATTTAACTGAGTGGTTGGGTCTATCCATGACATGCTCACAGACTGCTGACCTTGGTCGACGGTGCTTTACATCGGCTATATGTTCCTTTACCCGAGTAGAGATGCTCCGCTTAGTCTGGCCTACATATGATAGACCACATTCACATTCCAGCCTGTAGACCCCTGCACTCTGTAGAGGAGTAGCCGACTTCACTGACCTCAGGAACTGTGACATCTTCTTCATTGGCTTAAAGTAAGTTTTTATAGAAGCACGTTTCAAGATGTTGCCAATCCTGTCAGTGACTCCTCGGACAAAAGGCAAGACGGCAGGCCGGCGCTCAACTGTAGGAATCTTCATCCGAGCTTTCTGATTGAGCCGTGGAATCTTGAGCCCGTACAGTGCGGCCTAAGGTATTATCGGGGTTTCGGGGGTGAGAAACCCCGATAATACCTTAGGCCGCACTGTATATAGGAAACCTACACATACAAATAGATATTTGAATGGTAGATCACACCACCACCCCAGTCAGCTAGCTACTGTAGGCAAGTCTTTGTTTCAGAGAGCCCAGAGGATATGTGATGAGCAGCACCTGGCGGCGGAACTCCGGCATGCCAAGGATGCACTTCAAGCGAACGGGCTCAAGATTCCACGGCTCAATCAGAAAGCTCGGATGAAGATTCCTACAGTTGAGCGCCGGCCTGCCGTCTTGCCTTTTGTCCGAGGAGTCACTGACAGGATTGGCAACATCTTGAAACGTGCTTCTATAAAAACTTACTTTAAGCTAATGAAGAAGATGTCACAGTTCCTGAGGTCAGTGAAGTCGGCTACTCCTCTACAGAGTGCAGGGGTCTACAGGCTGGAATGTGAATGTGGTCTATCATATGTAGGCCAGACTAAGCGGAGCATCTCTACTCGGGTAAAGGAACATATAGCCGATGTAAACCACCGTCGACCAAGGTCAGCAGTCTGTGAGCATGTCATGGATAGACCCAACCACTCAGTTAAATTTGACAAACCGCAAGTCCTCGTCAAGGAGAAACGATACATTCCCCGGATGTTGCGAGAGGCAATCGAGATTAAAAAATATCCAAATTTCAACAGAGAGGATGGTTTTTCGGTACCACCAGCTTGGGATCCAGTTATTCATTTGGTTAAGGAGCAAGCTAGACATAGGACTGTGAGACCATAATGGTGGACAGTGTGGACACTAATAATAATTTAATACTAATTTAAAAAATAAAAAATAAAAATGAAAATAATAATTAATAATAATAAAATAATTTGTTTAATAATTTGTTTTGTAATAAAAAATAATTTGTTTTTATAAAGGCCCCTCCGGCATGTGCAAACAATAAATTTGTTTAATATTTAATATGTGGGTAGGTTTGCATATTGAGATAGTTTTTGAACGGAGGTAATTGTACATTTTTCCTCAGTCGACCCGTTGACCACGAACGCTGTAAAGTGTTTGAAACGTCGGGATGTAATTTAAACTCAATACACGCGATAAAATCCGTTTTTAATTGTTTTATTTCACAAATCCTTACACTTAAATAACTTCTTAGTGTTATTATTTTTTAAACAAATAGTTCCAATTATCCGTTTTGCCCGACCACCTCGGGCAAAAGGGATATACCTCAAGGGCAAAAAGGATACATATATGACAAATATATGAATAAGGCATCGCATGCATCAAAAAAATAGCTGTCTACCCTTGAATAAGAAGTGCAACCCTAATGTGCCTATTTTTGCACTGGTTACACTGAGTCTGTCTTCGGTGGGTGGGTCAACCCAAGTAACACATCAAAGCAGTATAACGGCCGTCTTACAGCATATCTGTATGCTTTTAGCATTTTCAGTTCGTTTTATAGTAGCATTATAAACGTTTATAGTGCTGATATAGGTCTTAAATGGGCACGAATTACCCAGCTTGAGATCCTATACAGGTCATTTAATAGCATTACAGGCGCAATATGTCTGCGCTATTAGCATTATCGTTGTCATGGAAAGTGCCAATCGCATTAAAGAATCATTAGTACGCTCTATTAAGTTACCAACTGCATTAAAAAAGCATTAATACGGCCAAAAAACTTGCTAATCGCAGTAAAGAAGCATAAGTACTCTCGATTAACTTGCCAATCGTAATACAAAAGCATTATACTAGCATAAGAGTGTAGTAAAATAAACCTTACGTCAATGCAAAAACGTCTCTAACACCGACGGAACAAATGTTATAATACAATGAACGTTGTGATTTAACTACTTTGTCTCGCAATATAAAATGGACGAAGACGGTACAAAAAACTGAATGCGTGACACGTCATATTTGTTTGCATCCTAACAAAATTTATAAAAGTTTTTGACTCTTTTACGTTATTATATCCTTCAAATATTACTGCGCAATGTAGTTTACTGTAAATGTGTATATAAGTTTCATTGAAAATTTTCACGCGCCTTTAATTTATTGTGGTTTTGCTATAAAATATTATAAAAAGATATGCGTCAAATACACAAAACAATTGTGTAATCCTCGTATATAACGAGTTTTGCATTATTAACATAATAGTGTTGGTTGAGCAGTCTTAAATTAAGTAATTTCATTATTATATAGGTATTTTCCTTGTATAAATAGGTCCGCATGATTTTATTTTTAGGTTATAAATTATTTACAAAATGGCGTTGGTCTATATAGACGGAGAGCTAGCCACGTCGGATATGACACAATAATGAGAGCAACCAAACCCCTCTAGTCAGTTTGGTATACTATGCTTATTTCTAGATCTGGACATCTGGCAGCTTTAAAGTGGTGGAGGTCAAAGAATGCAAACCATTTCAAGAAAATAAATCCTAGAGATCTGGTTTTGATGCAATATTATGAGAAACTATACAAATACTATACAATATTAAGAGAAATTATACAAAAGTTTATGTTGGGAGAAAGTAGTGCCAAACGATGTATAATAAAATATAGTTCATAGTTTGTCGCCTACTGTTTTTGTTTCCGTAATAATCATACATCGGGGTTTTCGGTGCGGGAACGGTTTGAGAAAGAGTAGAGATAAACAGATAGGTTGAGAGTTAGTCTGAGAAAATATCATATTATGCCTAATGAATAACTACCTCTCTGTGAATAGCTTACACACTATGATACGAGCTTTTTTTCTTAGAGGCATGTTTGTATTGACTATAATATACTTAGTATTTTAAAAATGCAATTGCATATCCGAAATTTATTAACTAGATCTACCTAAGACAAAGACACGGTATAATAAGTGTCAAATATTAATCTTGACGTCCGATATTTATATACTATTTGATTAACTGAAGAGGTTGACAATGATCAGTCATTACATGAATTAATAAAATAATACTTGAAAAAATCATAGGTATATGTACCTACAATATATATACATAATAGTCAGCTATTACATATAAATTGTATATACCTATGATTTTTTCGATCAATTATTCATTAGGTAGCAACGTGCTAGAGTACATTCTGTTTTTTAAGTTAATGCCTACTCTTTGGCTAATGTCAAACATTCCCGCACCGAAAACCCCGATGTATGGTAATAATAATATGTTTTGAGTCGATATTCCAACATATTCACTATAGATAGAATTATAAGGCAAACGACTATCGGTTTTTGAATCTTTTATCTCCATTCTGTAGAGCCGGATCTTGAAATAAATGAGCCGTTATTTTTTTATGATATTTTTAAAATATGGTCTAAAAAAACACTTTTATCGATATTCGAATGGTGTAAAGAATCTTACATATACGTAATCTACATATTAGGGTTCCTCTTTGATGTCTCTAAAAACTGTAGAGATTTTAATTTTTAACTAATTAAAACAAAATTTATGACCATAAAACCACTTTTTTAGCCTAAACCGGTTCGACTTTGATGTCAAATATCTCGAAGACAATGAATATTGAAGTAAATATAGGATACTATATTGTTTAAAGCCGTTACTGATAATATGATAAGCTATATAAATCATTAGAAAACTAAGGGAATCAGATCTAAGGTCGTTGGCGCCAGGGAGCCCCTTAAAATATAGGCCCTGTCCTTTATAACTGAGACAACTTCGGCAATTTTTACCTAGTTTGGTATTACTATTTTCCAATTAAAACATTTTGCTAGTCTGTCACTGTGACCTCCACCCATTAAAAGCTGCCAGATGCCAGGATCTAGCAACAAGAATAGTATAGCAATCTAACCAGACGGGTTTTGTTGCTCTCATTATTGTGTCATATCTGACGTGGCTAGCTCTTAGTCCAATAGCAGCTCAGTGACCCTTAAATAATGCCTTATTTATGCCTACAGCATTACACGTGAATAATTATGCTATTAAACAACATTAAGCATTTATTTATGCTATTGTAGAACCTAAGGCACTAAAACCGCTAAAAGCTGTATAGGGGCTGTTCATAAATTACGTCATCAATTTTTGATGATTTTTACCCCCCTCCCCCTAAAATCATCCAACCCTCCCCCTGCCAAATAAAGTGACGTCATTAAAAAAAATGCGTTTTAAGCTTAATTGTAAAATAAAAAACTATTTAGTAGATAATATTTTATAGCATTAAAAGTTTATAGAAACACGACTTTCATTCCTTTTTTTACACATTCATGATGTGATCTTCGGAATGACCGCCCCCCCTCCTACGTCATGCTACCATCATCCGATGTCCAGATCCCCCCCCCCCCCATTAGAAGTGACGTAATTTATGAACAGCCCCTTATAGTGAATTACTTGGCTTTATAATGGTTTATATTATTGCTATTATACTGCATTAGGAACGTATTACCTACTTATAAATGCTATTGTACACCCTAAGGCATTAAAAATAGCTGAAAGCTGTATAGTGAATTTACGTGGCATTATAATGGCTAATATTCATGCTCTTAAACAGCATTAAGCATTTATTTATGCTATTGTAGAACCTAAGGCACTAAACCAAACCGAAGCATTAGTGTAGCAAACCAAAACGCAACTGTACAGCATTCAGCTGTACAGTTGCATGTTGTTCGCTGCACTAAAACTAATGGCTAAACAAAAGCATTTACATATGCCATTATACAACCGTTATACAGCGTAAAGCATCATAAAATGCTATTGTAGAACCTAAAGCACTAAAAACATCTGAAAGCTGTATACCGGATTTACGTGGCATTATAATGGCCAATATTCATGCTCATAAACAGCATTAAGCATTTATTTATGCTATTGTAGAACCTAAGGCACTAAATCACACCGAAGCATTAGTGTAGCAAACCAAAACGCAACTGTACAGCATTCAGCTGTACAGTTGCATTTTGGTTCGCTGCACTAAAACTAAAGGCTTTAAAAAAGCATTTATACATGCCATTATACAACCGTTATACAGCTTAATGCATTATATAATGCTATTGTAGAACCTAAAGCACTTAAGTGCTTTTAAACAGTCGAAAGCTGTACAGTTGCGTTGTGGTTTGCTGCACTAAAGCTAAAGGCTTTACAAAAGCATTTAGATATGCCATTATACAACCGTTATACAGCTCAAAGCATCATATAATGCGACAAGTTGCTCGGTGAACGTATATAAGAGTTTATACGGTCCTTAAGTTCGAAATAAGTTGACTATTCATATGTTATAATGCTTCCTGTGTTACTTGGGAATGCATCTTTCAGCGCATACCAAAAAGAACACTATAAATTATTCTCTTGTTTTTTTTTTGTTTTAAAAGAAGTTTTTGTTTGTTAGTTTTGCTGGGGCCTAGAAATTAGAAATTTTAAGTTATATTTATATTTAGTACTTTTTTGGTGTTTTCCATACACGCATGGCTATTCGTTTTGCCCATATCCGTCTTGCCCAAAGTACTCAATATTTCAAATTGTTTATGCCAAGAATACGTTTAACAGGTGGATAAAAAGTTATAGTCACAATTTAAGCCAAAGTTAATATACTATAGTTTTAACTAACCGTATTCGTAGAGATACGAAACGTAATACTAAAAGTTGATAGACTTGCTTTTCCAAAAATCACAACAAAACAGTCAAAAACTTTGTTTTATTTCTCCACAACAAGTACACACGTTGTTTGCTTTGATTGAACAGTCATGGCGCTCTCGTATCGCTACTTTACCGACTTCAGCAAGCCTAGATACGCTATCTATTGTATAGCTTTGGTAAAATCAGATATTCTTCTTACCCACACTATGCGTGTTGCCCGGGCTTCCCCTATTACTTACAAAATACAAGTAGGGAATCAAACATAACCGCCTGTGGCGTATTCTAACCTTAAAACACATAAACAATACATTAAAAACACTATCTATTCCCAACACAACTCCAACGCACAACAAATAATCAACCAATATTGAAGTTGTATTGGAGTTGCATCGGAATAATTTTCAAACAAATTCTGATATTACTGATTCAGACGTTTAGGCGGTAGTGTCTTGCGTAGAAATAGGTATTGTTAGAATAATATTGTAATCCGTACCCCACCCCACCCATTTCATCGTACTTTACGATACAGCCTAGCGCAAGTATACCGTTCCCCCGTGGCCCTCTCCGGATGATCTACATTGCATCCTATTTACATGTAACCGTATCGTAGGTATAGGGGTTGGAAGCAGTACGTTGACTTGGGGTAAAAATACATACTATCATAAATGCGAAAGCAACTCTGTCTCTCTGTTAACTCTTCACGCCTAAATTGCTGAACCGATTTAGATGAAATTTGGTATAGAGATAGTTTGAGTCCCAGGAAATGACATTTTTCATCCCGAAAATCAACCCTTAAGGAGGTGAAAAGCGGGATTAATTACCAGTCCCACGCAGACGATCTCGCGAGTAAATTAAAGCTAGAAGTAAATATTTTGATACGGGTACACCTGTGTTAAAATATTATGTAGTGTGTAGCCCGAATGTTGGAAACAACAACACTGCAGCAACACTGTAGTTTATTTATTGCTTAATACACAACTCGACTCGGTGACTCAGCTGCCATGAATTAGTTAAGAATATTTTACTATTAAGTGATTAACCAAACATAATAACGATAATTTGAACTATTTTGAAAAACCATAAACCGCGAGCGGTAAAAATACAAACATAACAAAATACACATTTCTACTTGCAAATAAACACTTGAGCTATACAGGATGTAAAAATATTGGTGAACGGTTTAAGGGCATAATTAGCATCGTAATCATCGTATTGCGACATTTGCGACTAAGCAAAAGCATTTTTGTTTCACCTAATCGATGCACGATACAAATTTTGGACATTTCTATCAATAATAAGCTGTTTTACCTTCACCCAAAATGACCCTATATTCTTAGCAGTCCAGTTTCATTTTTTTCTCTATTATATAATAAATACGTAATGAATAAACTATACCCACGTAATACGGGGGCAACATTACCATTTTTTTAATTTGGATCCTTATTTTA
The DNA here is from genome assembly GCA_947086415.1 of Pammene aurita. Lineage (NCBI taxonomy): Eukaryota > Metazoa > Arthropoda > Insecta > Lepidoptera > Tortricidae > Pammene > Pammene aurita. The sequence goes on along the minus strand of OX352295.1, from coordinate 1,777,238 downwards.
TGTCTATATTTAAGAGTTCTAATTCGATTTTTAATTTTTAATTTTACAAGTATGCGGAGACACGCGGCTATAGAAGTGAGGTGAATGTGATTGGTGCTTAATTTCCAATATTCTATGGAGGCCCTCCATTCCTCATAGTCCAGCTTCTGCTTTTCATCTGCTATGGCACGGAGAAATCAATAAACTAGCTGGTTAAGGGCAAGGGTCAGAGGTGAGGGAAATGTCAGCGGATGCTGAATTTAGATCTCGCAATGCACTTTATGTCCTATTTCAGTTTATCTCTCTACCAACAGGTTAATTTATTAAATGAATCAATGAGCCCTAGAGAGATGCCCTTTCAAAATATAGATGTCTGATGGGAGGGCAAATAACACAAACTGTATCTATTTAAATATTTTTATTTATTTTATATATGTAGAACTATTTTATTTGTGAAGCGCCGGCGGACTTTCAATCCGGGGGTCTCGGTTGCAAACCCAGCATGTACGAAATATCATTTGATATTTACCAGTCGCTTGTCGGTGAAGGAAAACATCGTGAGGAAACCGGACCTAATACCGACAAGGCCTAGTTTCTCTGGGTTGGAAGGTCAGATAGCAGTCGCTTTCGTAACAGCTAGTCTACGCCAATTCCTGGGATTAGGTTGCCGAACGGACCCCAGGCTCGGTAGAGCCGTGGTAAAAAGCCGGGACAAACGCAAGGAGGATGATGATGTAGTACTATTTGTATTTAATAGTAAGTAGGTAATCTTTTTTTTTACAGTTACAATTAATCAATTCTATTCAAACCGGCTTGCCTAATAGTTTACATCACTTTTCTTAAAGAATTGAAAATCCAAATTGTTTAATCCAAATTGCTATTTGCCAATGTATTTGTCGCGTCGCAACTGCTACTCACAAATGCTCACATTATTGAAATAAGGTAAAAAAAAAGAATTTAAAAAATGCAAGTATTTCAGACTAATTGCTGTCCATATTTTGTTAGTTAAAACTTATATGTTAAATACCTCTGTTAAGTTTTTGTCCTTTTTAGGGTTCCGTAGCCAAATGGCAAAAAACGGAACCCTTATGGATTCGTCATGTCTGTCTGTCTGTCCGTCCGTATGTCACAGGCATTTTACTCAGAAACTATACGACGTATCTGAATAAAATTTACACGGTGTAAATTTATAAGGTGTATTTTGTATGCAGCTACTTAGTTATGTAGTTAAATTTGAAAAAAAAATATTTTTAGGGGGCGCTCCATACAGGTAACTAAATTTAAAAAAAAAATTACCAAATATCAACATGTGACACATCAATCGATAGGTCATTCAAAATAACATTGAGGTTTCTTTGACTATTTTGTGATTAAGTGAATATTTTCTGAAATAATCGCATCGAAAGTCAGAAAAGTTGTGTAGCCCCCCCCCCCCCCGTAACTTTTGAACCGTAAATTCAAAAAATATGAAAAAATTTGAAGAGATGCGCCTTATCATATACTTTCAACGAAAATTGTTTTGAACATTATCGGTTCAGCCATTTTTGAGTTATCTCCAAAAAACTTCTTCCATAGGCATCAGATACGACCTTTTGGTATTAGTTTGGTTCTTATTCCATTGAAGGTACGGAACCCTCGGCCAAGTGCGTGGTCCGACTCGCACTTGGCCGGTTTTTTATGAATAAAGTTATGGTTTTTTTATGTGTTTAACTGTTAGATACCTATTATTATTGCTTTTATTTACATTAATGGCGGATGGTTTTACATGGAAAACGCATGGTGTTACAAATTTACTCAAAAAGCTATCGAATTTCTTTATATATCGTTTTAATATACTACTTCCCTATTTATCTAAATATATAAAAGAAGAAACTGACTGACTGACTGACTGACTGACTGACTGATTGATTGACTGACTGATTGACTGACTGACTAACTGACATATCAACGCACAGCCCAAACCGCTGGTTCTAGAGATTCCAAATTTGGCACGTAGGTTCCTTAAAAGGTCTAGGGGTGCACTAAGACAGGATTTTTCAAAATTCACCCCCTAAGGGTGTAAAACAGGGTCCAAAGTTTGTATGGCGAATCAAGATTTGTTAAATTATTTTATTCAAAACTTCACAGGAGTATTCCTAACGATAAAAGAGTAAACACGTGTTTCAGGTTTTTTGAAAATTCAACCCCTAAAAGTCTGAAAATCAACATGGGTATCGTATCCTTTTTGAGTACTTATAGTACGCGGGTGAAGCCGCGGGAAAAGGCTAGTTTTGAATAAAGAATAAAAATGTACATAGGTATGTCATATATCTACTAAAGAAGTGACCAAGGCCTCCAACGGCCAGGGCTGGAATCTTACAGTCGCCATCAGATATATCGGAGCGGCCAAGGTGGTCACAAGTATCTGAACAACGCCTCTATTGTCAAGGCGACAAAGTGCATGTTCAGATATTTTTGACTACGTTGGCCGCTCCGATATATTTGGTCGCGACTGTACAAGTATTCGATATTCGCGTAACTACGTAAAATAATGTTCATGGAACAAAAAATCCGTAGATTAATGACATGAAATGATTAAAGTGAGTAAAATTAGCTTTTACGTCATTCTGTATTACGCGATTACAAATTCGTAGAATTGATACGTTATTTGCATTAAGCTTTAGCTTGGATTCTCCGGATTAACCGATTACTAGATAAAGCGTGCACTGATGATAATGGTCTGTAATTATTAAAGGGCGTCAGTGATAAGAACTAGCCTTATGTTTTGTTGTTTAGTGAGGGGAGAGTTTGTCGTCAATGGATAATGACTAACACTAAGCCGGAAATGTTACGAGTATATCCTGTATATACAAACGTATCTATATGTTCTTACGGTTAGGAAGCCCGGGCAAGACGCATATGTTAAGGGAATGATGAAAAAAAACATCCTAATTGTTAATCAAAATAACACTTTATATTTTTAATTTGTACTATTTATGTACAGTTAACTTTGGAAAATGCTATCACAAATCCTTATACTTAAATAACTTCTTAGTGTTATTATTTTTTAAACAAATAGTTCCAATTATCCGTTTTGCCCGACCACCTCGGGCAAAAGGGATATACCTCAAGGGCAAAAAGGATACATATATGACAAATATATGAATTAGGCATCGCATGCATCAAAAAAATAGCTGTCTACCCTTGAATAAGAAGTGCAACCCTAATGTGCCTATTTTTGCACTGGTTACACTGAGTCTGTCTTCGGTGGGTGGGTCAACCCAAGTAACACATCAAAGCAGTATAACGGCCGTCTTACAGCATATCTGTATGCTTTTAGCATTTTCAGTTCGTTTTATAGTAGCATTATAAACGTTTATAGTGCTGATATAGGTCTTAAATGGGCACGAATTACCCAGCTTGAGATCATATACAGGTCATTTAATAGCATTACAGGCGCAATATGTCTGCGCTATTAGCATTATCGTTGTCATGGAAAGTGCCAATCGCATTAAAGAATCATTAGTACGCTCTATTAAGTTACCAACTGCATTAAAAAAGCATTAATACGGCCAAAAAACTTGCTAATCGCAGTAAAGAAGCATAAGTACTCTCGATTAACTTGCCAATCGTAATACAAAAGCATTATACTAGCATAAGAGTGTAGTAAAATAAACCTTACGTCAATGCAAAAACGTCTCTAACACCGACGGAACAAATGTTATAATACAATGAACGTTGTGATTTAACTACTTTGTCTCGCAATATAAAATGGACGAAGACGGTACAAAAAACTGAATGCGTGACACGTCATATTTGTTTGCATCCTAACAAAATTTATAAAAGTTTTTGACTCTTTTACGTTATTATATCCTTCAAATATTACTGCGCAATGTAGTTTACTGTAAATGTGTATATAAGTTTCATTGAAAATTTTCACGCGCCTTTGATTTATTGTGGTTTTGCTATAAAATATTATAAAAAGATATGCGTCAAATACACAAAACAATTGTGTAATCCTCGTATAGAACGAGTTTTGCATTATTAACATAATAGTGTTGGTTGAGAAGTCTTAAATGAAGTAATTTCATTATTATATAGGTATTTTCCTTGTATAAATAGGTCCGCATGATTTTATTTTTAGGTTATAAATTATTTACAAAATGGCGTTGGTCTATATAGACGGAGAGCTAGCCACGTCGGATATGACACAATAATGAGAGCAACCAAACCCCTCTAGTCAGTTTGGTATACTAGGCTTATTTCTAGATCTGGACATCTGGCAGCTTTAAAGTGGTGGAGGTCAAAGAATGCAAACCATTTCAAGAAAATAAATCCTAGAGATCTGGGTTTGATGCAATATTATGAGAAACTATACAAATACTGTACAATATTAAGAGAAATTATACAAAAGTTTATGTTGGGAGAAAGTAGTGCCAAACGATGTATAATAAAATATAGTTCATAGTTTGTCGCCTACTGTTTTTGTTTCCGTAATAATCATACATCGGGGTTTTCGGTGCGGGAACGATTTGAGAAAGAGTAGAGATAAACAGATAGGTTGAGAGTTAGTCTGAGAAAATATCATATTATGCCTAATGAATCACTACCTCTCTGTGAATAGCTTACACACTATGATACGAGCTTTTTTTCTTAGAGGCATGTTTGTATTGACTATAATATACTTAGTATTTTAAAAATGCAATTGCATATCCGAAATTTATTAACTAGATCTACCTAAGACAAAGACACGGTATAATAAGTGTCAAATATTAATCTTGACGTCCGATATTTATGAACTATTTGATTAACTGAAGAGGTTGACAATGATCAGTCATTACATGAATTAATAAAATAATACTTGAAAAAATCATAGGTATATGTACCTACAATATATATACATAATAGTCAGCTATTACATATAAATTGTATATACCTATGATTTTTTAGATCAATTATTCATTAGGTAGCAACGTGCTAGAGTACATTCTGTTTTTTAAGTTAATGCCTACTCTTTGGCTAATGTCAAACATTCCCGCACCGAAAACCCCGATGTATGGTAATAATAATATGTTTTGAGTCGATATTCCAACATATTCACTATAGATAGAATTATAAGGCAAACGACTATCGGTTTTTGAATCTTTTATCTCCATTCTGTAGAGCCGGATCTTGAAATAAATGAGCCGTTATTTTTTTATGATATTTTTAAAATATGGTCTAAAAAAACACTTTTATCGATATTCGAATGGTGTAAAGAATCTTACATATACGTAATCTACATATTAGGGTTCCTCTTTGATGTCTCTAAAAACTGTAGAGATTTTAATTTTTAACTAATTAAAACAAAATTTATGACCATAAAACCACTTTTTTAGCCTAAACCGGTTCGACTTTGATGTCAAATATCTCGAAGACAATGAATATTGAAGTAAATATAGGATACTATATTGTTTAAAGCCGTTACTGATAATATGATAAGCTATATAAATCATTAGAAAACTAAGGGAATCAGATCTAAGGTCGTTGGCGCCAGGGAGCCCCTTAAAATATAGGCCCTGTCCTTTATAACTGAGACAACTTCGGCAATTTTTACCTAGTTTGGTATTACTATTTTCCAATTAAAACATTTTGCCAGTCTGTCACTGTGACCTCCACCCATTAAAAGCTGCCAGATGCCAGGATCTAGCAACAAGAATAGTATAGCAATCTAACCAGACGGGTTTTGTTGCTCTCATTATTGTGTCATATCTGACGTGGCTAGCTCTTAGTCCAATAGCAGCTCAGTGACCCTTAAATAATGCCTTATTTATGCCTACAGCATTACACGTGAATAATTATTACTATTAAACAACATTAAGCATTTATTTATGCTATTGTAGAACCTAAGGCACTAAAACCGCTAAAAGCTGTATAGGGGCTGTTCATAAATTACGTCATCAATTTTTGATGATTTTTACCCCCCTCCCCCTAAAATCATCCAACCCTCCCCCTGCCAAATAAAGTGACGTCATTAAAAAAATGCGTTTTAAGCTTAATTGTAAAATAAAAAACTATTTAGTAGATAATATTTTATAGCATTAAAAGTTTATAGAAACACGACTTTCATTCCTTTTTTTACACATTCATGATGTGATCTTCGGAATGACCGCCCCCCCTCCTACGTCATGCTACCATCATCCGATGTCCAGATCCCCCCCCCCCCCCATTAGAAGTGACGTAATTTATGAACAGCCCCTTATAGTGAATTACTTGGCTTTATAATGGTTTATATTATTGCTATTATACTGCATTAGGAACGTATTACCTACTTATAAATGCTATTGTACACCCTAAGGCATTAAAAATAGCTGAAAGCTGTATAGTGAATTTACGTGGCATTATAATGGCTAATATTCATGCTCTTAAACAGCATTAAGCATTTATTTATGCTATTGTAGAACCTAAGGCACTAAACCAAACCGAAGCATTAGTGTAGCAAACCAAAACGCAACTGTACAGCATTCAGCTGTACAGTTGCATGTTGTTCGCTGCACTAAAACTAATGGCTAAACAAAAGCATTTACATATGCCATTATACAACCGTTATACAGCGTAAAGCATCATAAAATGCTATTGTAGAACCTAAAGCACTAAAAACATCTGAAAGCTGTATACCGGATTTACGTGGCATTATAATGGCCAATATTCATGCTCATAAACAGCATTAAGCATTTATTTATGCTATTGTAGAACCTAAGGCACTAAATCACACCGAAGCATTAGTGTAGCAAACCAAAACGCAACTGTACAGCATTCAGCTGTACAGTTGCATTTTGGTTCGCTGCACTAAAACTAAAGGCTTTAAAAAAGCATTTATACATGCCATTATACAACCGTTATACAGCTTAATGCATTATATAATGCTATTGTAGAACCTAAAGCACTTAAGTGCTTTTAAACAGTCGAAAGCTGTACAGTTGCGTTGTGGTTTGCTGCACTAAAGCTAAAGGCTTTACAAAAGCATTTAGATATGCCATTATACAACCGTTATACAGCTCAAAGCATCATATAATGCGACAAGTTGCTCGGTGAACGTATATAAGAGTTTATACGGTCCTTAAGTTCGAAATAAGTTGACTATTCATATGTTATAATGCTTCCTGTGTTACTTGGGAATGCATCTTTCAGCGCATACCAAAAAGAACACTATAAATTATTCTCTTGTTTTTTTTTTGTTTTAAAAGAAGTTTTTGTTTGTTAGTTTTGCTGGGGCCTAGAAATTAGAAATTTTAAGTTATATTTATATTTAGTACTTTTTTGGTGTTTTCCATACACGCATGGCTATTCGTTTTGCCCATATCCGTCTTGCCCAAAGTACTCAATATTTCAAATTGTTTATGCCAAGAATACGTTTAACAGGTGGATAAAAAGTTATAGTCACAATTTAAGCCAAAGTTAATATACTATAGTTTTAACTAACCGTATTCGTAGAGATACGAAACGTAATACTAAAAGTTGATAGACTTGCTTTTCCAAAAATCACAACAAAACAGTCAAAAACTTTGTTTTATTTCTCCACAACAAGTACACACGTTGTTTGCTTTGATTGAACAGTCATGGCGCTCTCGTATCGCTACTTTACCGACTTCAGCAAGCCTAGATACGCTATCTATTGTATAGCTTTGGTAAAATCAGATATTCTTCTTACCCACACTATGCGTGTTGCCCGGGCTTCCCCTATTACTTACAAAATACAAGTAGGGAATCAAACATAACCGCCTGTGGCGTATTCTAACCTTAAAACACATAAACAATACATTAAAAACACTATCTATTCCCAACACAACTCCAACGCACAACAAATAATCAACCAATATTGAAGTTGTATTGGAGTTGCATCGGAATAATTTTCAAACAAATTCTGATATTTCTGATTCAGACGTTTAGGCGGTAGTGTCTTGCGTAGAAATAGGTATTGTTAGAATAATATTGTAATCCGTACCCCACCCCACCCATTTCATCGTACTTTACGATACAGCCTAGCGCAAGTATACCGTTCCCCCGTGGCCCTCTCCGGATGATCTACATTGCATCCTATTTACATGTAACCGTATCGTAGGTATAGGGGTTGGAAGCAGTACGTTGACTTGGGGTAAAAATACATACTATCATAAATGCGAAAGCAACTCTGTCTCTCTGTTAACTCTTCACGCCTAAATTGCTGAACCGATTTAGATGAAATTTGGTATAGAGATAGTTTGAGTCCCAGGAAATGACATTTTTCATCCCGAAAATCAACCCTTAAGGAGGTGAAAAGCGGGATTAATTACCAGTCCCACGCAGACGATCTCGCGAGTAAATTAAAGCTAGAAGTAAATATTTTGATACGGGTACACCTGTGTTAAAATATTATGTAGTGTGTAGCCCGAATGTTGCAAACAACAACACTGCAGCAACACTGTAGTTTATTTATTGCTTAATACACAACTCGACTCGGTGACTCAGCTGCCATGAATTAGTTAAGAATATTTTACTATTAAGTGATTAACCAAACATAATAACGATAATTTGAACTATTTTGAAAAACCATAAACCGCGAGCGGTAAAAATACAAACATAACAAAATACACATTTCTACTTGCAAATAAACACTTGAGCTATACAGGATGTAAAAATATTGGTGAACGGTTTAAGGGCATAATTAGCATCGTAATCATCGTATTGCGACATTTGCGACTAAGCAAAAGCATTTTTGTTTCACCTAATCGATGCACGATACAAATTTTGGACATTTCTATCAATAATAAGCTGTTTTACCTTCACCCAAAATGACCCTATATTCTTAGCAGTCCAGTTTCATTTTTTTCTCTATTATATAATAAATACGTAATGAATAAACTATACCCACGTAATACGGGGGCAACATTACCATTTTTTTAATTTGGATCCTTATTTTATGTCTATATTTAAGAGTACTAATTCGATTTTTAATTATTAATTTTACAAGTATGCGGAGACACGCGGCTATAGAAGTGAGGTGAATGTCATTGGTGCTTAATTTCCAATATTCTATGGAGGCCCTCCATTCCTCATAGTCCAGCTTCTGCTTTTCATCTGCTATGGCACGGAGAAATCAATAAACTAGCTGGTTAAGGGCAAGGGTCAGAGGTGAGGGAAATGTCAGCGGATGCTGAATTTAGATCTCGCAATGCACTTTATGTCCTATTTCAGTTTATCTCTCTACCAACAGGTTAATTTATTAAATGAATCAATGAGCCCTAGAGAGATGCCCTTTCAAAATATAGATGTCTGATGGGAGGGCAAATAACACAAACTGTATCTATTTAAATATTTTTATTTATTTTATATATGTAGAACTATTTTATTTGTGAAGCGCCGGCGGACTTTCAATCCGGGGGTCTCGGTTGCAAACCCAGCATGTACGAAATATCATTTGATATTTACCAGTCGCTTGTCGGTGAAGGAAAACATCGTGAGGAAACCGGACCTAATACCGACAAGGCCTAGTTTCTCTGGGTTGGAAGGTCAGATAGCAGTCGCTTTCGTAACAGCTAGTCTACGCCAATTCCTGGGATTAGGTTGCCGAACGGACCCCAGGCTCGGTAGAGCCGTGGTAAAAAGCCGGGACAAACGCAAGGAGGATGATGATGTAGTACTATTTGTATTTAATAGTAAGTAGGTAATCTTTTTTTTTACAGTTACAATTAATCAATTCTATTCAAACCGGCTTGCCTAATAGTTTACATCACTTTTCTTAAAGAATTGAAAATCCAAATTGTTTAATCCAAATTGCTATTTGCCAATGTATTTGTCGCGTCACAACTGCTACTCACAAATGCTCACATTATTGAAATAAGGTAAAAAAAAAGAATTTAAAAAATGCAAGTATTTCAGACTAATTGCTGTCCATATTTTGTTAGTTAAAACTTATATGACTGTTGGTCAGGTTCTAATGATGTTATCCTGTAGAAATCGAGGGAACAAAATAATATAGGCACAGCTATAGTGATTTCAGTATTTTTTTAAATTGGTAACCCATTCAGCGCTAACACGACACGTTGTCGTCACGCCTCTACGAAGCATTTTCGCTACATAACGGGAAACCAATCGGCTACGGCTTAGCGCTACGCGCGTAGCATAGCGGTGAATGTGTCCTCATAGGACGCACCTTTAAGTCTGCTACGGCGTAGTAGGGTTATAACGTATGTAGCGGAAAATCCATCATAGCTCGATGATGCGCTAAAGAATCATGCTTTCATTTCACAATTAGTAGTTCGGCGCTCGTGCGCCCGAAGATGGCTGACGTAGCCGATCTTCATGCCCTGTAAAAGGGTTGAAAACATAGGCGTGTAACATTTTTGTACAACATTTTATACTAGTAGTACTGAATAGATGTGGCTCAGCCATTTTAATAAATATGCAACTCACAATGGCCTTAAGCACCATACACGATGCTCACAAAGGGGCACCACACATAAAAGCAGAATACGGAATTCAACTTTTTGATGACAAAATTCTCTATAGTGGCTGAACTTTTGTATAGACGCTATAAATAAACTTCAGCCGGAAGTTCGATATTTCCGCTTTTTTTGTCTATAAATAGCTGAATGCCGCTCTAAATGGCCGTGGGTGGTATAAATGGCTTCCACATCAGAAAAACGACAACAATCAAGTAACACCACATGATAACATCATGTGAATCATGTCTATCAAACTCCCAGCTCCTTAAATAGACGGAGAGCTAGCCACGTCAGATATGATACAACAATGAGAGCAACGAAACCCCTCTAGCTAGTTTGCTATACTATGCTTATTTCTAGATATGGACATCTGGCAGCTGTAAAGTGGTGGAGGTCAAAGAATTCAAACCACTTCAAGAAAACCAATCCTAGAGCTCTGGGTTTGATGCAACTATATAAATAATTAGATTATATCATTGCCCAAAGTTCATGTTGGGGTAAGTAGTGCCAAACGACGTATAAAGGAATTCATAGTTTATCGCCTACTGTTTCTGTTTCCATTATAATACGCAATGTTCTGATGTTAAAATATGGGCCTTGTCCTTTATAACTGAGACAAGTATTACTATTTTCCAATTCTACAATTTTGCTAGTCTGTCACTCTGAGCTCCACCCATTAAAAGCTGCCAGATGCCCGGATATAGCAATAAGGATAGTATAGCAATCTAACCAGACGGGTTTTGTTGCTCTCATTATTGTGTCATATCTGACGTGGCCAGCTCTTAGTCCAAAAGATGTCAAACCGTTTAAAGCTTACAGTTACGCAAACTTACAGCGGCACTTCGTAAACCATTTTCCCACTATTTACATACCGTAACACAATGGCGCTAGGGTAAAAGTAGCTTAACAGTTAGTTTGCTCAAGTGATTGGTCTGAAGGTGGCCGTGTTCTATTTCGATGTAACGGTGGCATGGCCTCGAACCTTCGTTTTGGGGTCAACTGATTGATTTTCAAAACTATTCAAAACAAATAGAGGTAAAATGTTACGGTACCGTTGTTTACGTTAAATCATCGATAGCATATTCGAATGCCATTTGAAACTCAAGGTGATGTCATCTCACTCGCTCAGTCAGACTGGACTTTTTAACCGACTTCAAAATTTTTAATTAGGTTGTCTATTCAGCTGTATGTTTTATATTTTAATGAAATTTAATTAGGATGGGAACTCTGGAGATAAAGTTACCTATCTTATTTTAATCTTATTCTATTTTAATTTGATAAATGATGACCTTGCCATTCAGTTGGGATTTTTTGTGATTAAGTAGGTGTCATAGGTATTTATTTAATATTTAAAATTATTTTATATGAATAAATAAATAAAATAAATATTATGGGACAATCTTACACAAATCAACCTAGTCCCACAGTAATCTCAATAAGTCTTGTGTTGTGGGTACTAAGCGACTTAATATATAATAGATAGATATAGATAAATACTAAAATACATAGAAAACATCCATAACTCAGAAACAAATATCCTTTATGAACACACAAATAAATGCCCTGACCAGGATTCGAACCCCGGACCTCCGGCTTCATAGGCAGGGTCACTACCAACTAGGCTAGGAGGCCGTTGCATAAAAACAGTAGGTTAAAAAAATATTACAAAAAAACGCTTTGTTTTTGTGTGTAATTGTGACGTTAAATTTTTTTTTTCTTGAAATAAGAGATACATATGTAGGTAGGTACCTGGTACAGTCAGCAACAAAAGTAGCTAAGCGGGTGAGGTGTTCAAAATTATCTAAACATGACTTTATTCTTAAGAGAATAAGACCGTGTGAAGGTAATTTTGAACACCTCATCCACTTAGCTAGTTCTGCTGCTCACTCTACCATCAAATATACAATTATACATAGAAACCAGCATCTATTAAAATGGTTCACATGAAAAAGGAAAAACACAAGGAAGACGTTTCCAGTTTAAACAAAATTTCACCATAAGGAAAATGTTTTCAAGACAAATTTCTCCTGAAAGCGTGACCTGAAATAACTTTTCTGTGTCAATGTCTCTTGATACCGGGAATCCACTGAAAAATCTCGCACCGTGTCGCAATAATATTTTAGTAAACTCTCATGAATGTGAGTGCATATTTCTAAACTAACACGGTTCTTGACGCTTCGTTGAGTTCTCTTTATGATAAAATGACGGTAAATTATGACAATTTAAATTGAAAAAGTGAACTATTTTAATAACACAAAAAGAAGAACAGGCACTGCTAGTGGCTGCGTGAAAAATCTACCCCAAAATACTGGGACCCATTCGCAGAGGATGGGACCTGGAGGCTCCGTATGAACCAGGAAATCGAAGATCAGGAGTGCGATTTTTGAATCTCACCAAGTGACTAATTCTCACCGATGTGAGTGATTTCTAAAAGTAAATCACTCACATCGGTGAGAATTAGTCACTTGGTGAGATTCAAAAATCGCACTCCTGGTGTCCGAACCGAACATCATTGGGGAAACAAAAACCGGGTGGGTGAAGATCGTGCTGTCTGGAGAGCATACTCTGGCCAGCCAAATTGTCGAAGACCATCTGGGCGGCCTAAGGTACCATTGGAATGACGAGGTGTTGGAGGATCTCACCGCGCTGGGCGCCGTTGACTGGACAGAGACGGCTGTGAACAGAGAAGCCTGGCAATCTTTGGTGTCGGAGGCCAAGATCCACTTTCGGTCGCTACGCCACTGCAGTAAGTAAGTAAATTGAAAAAGTTGCCACACTCACAGTAGTTCCTATAAATTCCAGACGTCTAAATTTCCTTGTATTGCACCTGATTGATAAAGTAATGTGGAATCCCCTTTCAGTTTTTTGGTAGTAAAGATATTAATTATCTGAGATGGTCGGACGAGATTAAAAACGGCAGGGCGGAAAGGGCCATGGAAATTCATGAAAGTTTCCCGAAATTTCCCAGTTTTCCCGGATATGCTTAAAAGAAGTAGGAAAAGAAATCTACAGGATTTCAGTTTTCCACGCTACCCACACTAACTCCTGGAGAGGCTGATGTTATATAGAGGACCCAGTGTGTTGAGGACGAAGGACCTTCTTGTTCCTTTAGCCGTCAACACAGTGAATCCTCCTTTTTGTAAAGGGTCGGCAACGCGCATGTGACTTCTTTGGAGTTGCTAGCGTCCATAGGTTACGGTAGCTGCTTACCATCAGGCGGGCCGTATGCTTGTTTGCCACCGTCATCGTATAAAGTAAAAAAAAAATGTTAACCCTGAGAAATTAATACAGTGTAACAAAATTAGTGGTAATCCGTTTAAAGGCATATAGTCGGTGGTGTACACTTATTTATACGGAAAATGATGATGATGGAATTTCCATTTACAGAGCTAATCCTTTAGGCTCTAAGATTAATTTAAGAAGGGGAGCCAATCAAATTTCTGATGCAAATTTTTGACGAAGTGGGGGGTGCCCCCCATAATTAATTAAAAATAAAATAGAGCTATATAGTCAATTTTGATATAATTTTCGTGTAGACCAAGAATGCCGAATTCATTTTTGGCATTTTATTTACAATGGGGTTCATAAGAAGGCTCAAAGTCACCCAAAGGGCAATGGAGAGGGCTATGGTTGGAGTCTCTCTGCGTGATCGCATCAGAAATGAGGCCATCCGCAGCAGAACCAAAGTAACCGATATAGCCCTCCGAATCGCTAAACTAAAGTGGCAGTGGGCGGGGCACATTGCTCGTAGAACCGATGGCCGTTGGGGCGGAAAGGTTCTCGAGTGGTGACCACGAACCGGAAGGCGCAGCGTGGGTAGACCCCCGCAAGGTGGACTGATGACCTGGTGAAGGTCGCGGGAGTCCGCTGGATGCGGGTGGCGCAGGACCGGTCATTGTGGCACTCTTTGGGGGAGGCCTATGTTCAGCAGTGGACGTCTTTCGGCTGATATGATGATGATGATGATTTTATTTATACCTTTCTGTATAAGAAAACTGAGAAAACATTAAAAAAAAAAAAAAAAATTATAGGACAATCTTACACAAATCGACCTAGGCCCACGGTAAACTCAATAAATGTGTTATGGGTACTAGACGACGATATATATAATAGATAAATATGGATAAATATTTAAATACATAGAAAACATCCATAACTCAGGAACAAATATCTGTGATAAACATACAAATAAATGCCCTGACCAGGATTCGAACCCGGGACCACCTGCTTCGTAGGCAGAGTCACTACCGACTAGGCTAGGAGGCCGTTCAAAAAAAATATGAAATCAACGTTTGATATTTTTTTGAATAAATGCCTATATTTTTTTTATTTATGGTCGTAACATGAAAAATATATTTTCATGATAAAGCCCTGTTATTCCCCTTTATAAAAAGTATATAAATCATATATTTGTTATAATATCTTTAACGAAAAAAAATATATTAATAGGCCTGTTATCAACCACAATCTAATTATGTAGGAAAAACGATGTGGTTTGAGCTCTAATGCTTGCCTAATTATATCTTTCACAACTATATTTACCTTGCCTTAGTATGCTTGTTATAATCCGTAAGAGATAAATAAAGAGATCGTTTAGAAGATACCGGAACCGGGTACCAATAAAGGGGTATTAGATCGAGTGAGTAGTTGGTAGGTTTGTTTTTAAAAACTATCAATTTAGTAAGCACATCATTGCGTTACCCAAAGGTAAGCGCTTGTCGGGTACGGATTGGAGGAGTAGAGCAGAAAATCGACCACAGTGGCGTGCCACGGGAGAGGCCTATGTCCAGCAGTGGACTGATACTGGCTGCTACTGCTGCTGCTAATAATGATAATGTAGCGCTTACCGAAATGAAAATCCAAAATGACGTTTACCTATTAAGCTATATTCATCTCTATTGCTAAGACATTAGACAGGGACATAACATTAAATACAGGGTTACCGTATAATTTTGTAACCAAATAATAGGGTTACCCTATCGAAAAGAGTTATCAAATAGAGGAGTTCTCCGGTCCCTGTTATCTTGTGACGTTTTCAAGTGAAAGGTACATCATTGGGGATTATCAATAAAGTGGTAGGTATACATCTTCAACTGAGGACAGTCTGTTGGCGAATAGTGCGCTCTTAAATAAAAATACCAACTTTGTGTTATACCTACTTAGACATTACACAAACTTATTTGAAAATTTGTTAATTTATTATAACTAATATTTACATAACTAAATGCAAGTCTGCATATCTACATGCTTCATCCCACATCTCCATAATTTTGTGGTTGAAATTTTACCCTCGTCCTGTTGACAAATTGATCCGATATCTGGTGCACACCTAAAGTTCTGATGACAATTATATTTTAATAGATTCAGTATCATTGTAAATCCAAGATGGCTGCCGCTACAGAATGCCGCGTATTACATATTTCTTAACAATCCCCTCAATCAAGTATAAAATGAAAGGGATTTACTAGTAGAACCACAGATAAGGTAACCATTAGATAAGCCTTACAAGGCGACTTGGGGTCACCACTCGTTGGAGTAAAACGACTAATAAATTGCGCGGGCGTCCGCCGTGCCGTTCAGTTGCGACCATGTTTTAGACCTGCACGTAGAGTGCGTGTATGCAAGTTTTTTTTTAAATACGTATGAAAACTATTCAAAATTCTGGCATATTGTAGTGTAAGGTGGTGTGGCAAATGTTTTTAAACGTTAAGAATCAAAAGAGTTGGAGTTACATTCCACTTTTACTTCAAAATATTTTTTTTACTTTAATATGTTTCTAGCCAGCGGAGTTCATTTTGAATTAGTCAATTGAGAAGTAGTTAGTATGCCCGTCTCTTTTTATCATGTTAATAATGCAATGTGATATTCCTTTCTTACGGAAGCACGTGTAGGATAGCGATGTGCGGATGATGTGTACCGGACTTATATACCGGCACCACGTACTTTCGACTTAACAAATATACGAAGTACAATAGAAAACAGAAGATCTTTGTTTTATTTTCTTTTTTCTTTTAGTTTGAGTAGTTGGTAGAATTTAAAGATTTATTCTGTCGGTAGTTTTTCTTTTCATATATGTAGTTATAATAAATATGGGTATTAAGTCTACTATTAAGGGTATTAAGTACTTCTATAAAACGGTTTTAATGAGTGTCACATGAGCGTTGCTTCTATAAGACGCTTTCCATGGGTGTCACATGAGCGTTGCTTCTATAAGACGCTTTCAATGGGTGTCACACGAGCGTTTCTTCTATAAGGCGCTTTCAATAGGTGTCACATAGGAGTGGCTTTAAGCAACTATTAATGGATGTCACATGAGCATTGCTTCTAGAAGACACCTCGAATTGGGTGTCACATGGGACCAGGGACCGGAAAACCCCTTCATTTGATTAATCGTTTCGATAGGGTAACCCTATTAAAGTCTTACCCTAATGATAGGGTTACCCTATCATTGGGTTACCCTATCGATATGGAAATCATTTTGAATAGGCTTAACCCTTTTCAATGTGGTTTCCGAGTCGAATGGGGTAAAGATAGCTTTAATATTTACCGCTTACCCTATCATAGGGCTACCCTTTTCCTGTCTCTTTTCCACGCAGGCAGGCGGTTCTATCATTCTCATTTGAAATGGAACAGGAGAGGTGGCGGCGGAACAAATTGAGTAAATATAAGATTTGCTGTCGTTTATTCATTCTGGAAAAGTCACACTCATAGTCCAGTCCTCTGCTCACGTACACAACTTTCCATTAAAGAATTTCTGTTAAAGAAATGTGTCTTACGTTCAGTTTATTTTTGCATAGTTCGCACGTACTGATGAGATGGGCAATAATTATTTTGAATAAGAATAAAAACACAATTTTTATTCATATTCAAATCGATTTGACACAAACCAATATTCATCCTCCTTTTGTCCTGTTTGTCCCGGCTTTTGCCACGGCTCAGTTGAGCCTGTGGTCCGCTTGGCAACCTAATCCCATGAATTGGCGTAGGGATTGGTAGTCGTTTTCGGCTAATTATGGGATATACGATTTTTTAAGCTCACATGGTCATTCACATTATAAATATTATTTGAAACGGGGTATTTACCATGTATATTAGCGTTATTGCCTATTGGGCACCCGATATTTCGGGTACGAGGTAAATACCCCGTTACAAATAATTAATATTTATAATTAGGGGATGTAATTTCGAAAATTATTCCTGTTTTACAATCCAAGATGGCGGTTATATACTTTTTACTGAAAAATAGTCATGGTAGTTATTTTCGGTTAATTATTCGGGGTGTATAAATTATATCTGTTTTAAAATTCAAGATAGACTGGTTTTTTTATTATTATTATACACGGTGAATCTGAGTAACCCGAAAGATTTCAACCATAAATTCCTGAGGTCATAAGGAGTAATAAATGTTTTACGAATTTAGTTCGATTTCGCAAAAAAAATTTTTTTTTTCATTTTTCCGATTTTTAAAATGCTTTTGAACATAAAAACATAAATGTTATTGGTAAAACTGTCAATTAAAATAAATTAGTACATTTTGGCCACGACCACTCTGTAAAGAGTGTAACGTCAAAGAAGAAGAACTCTGAAACTAGGCTAATTCCAGAAAAGTTTATATGACATTTTAGTCTCAGTCAGTTATTTATCAGTCAATCATCAGGAATTTATGGTTAAAATCTGTCGGGATACTCAGATTCACCGTGTATATAAATTTTTTTTTCATTTTATATAAAAAAATCAGTGTATAATATTTTTGTTAATTTTTTTTTTTCTTTTTTTTTTCATTTTATTTTCGTTTTATTTTCATTTTTTTTCCGTTTTATTTTCGTTTCGTTTTCGTTTCGTTTTCGTTTCGTTTTCGTTTCGTTTTCGTTTCGTTTTCGTTTCGTTTCGTTTTCGTTTCGTTTTCGTTTCGTTTTCGTTTCGTTTTCGTTTCGTTTTCGTTTCGTTTTCGTTTCGTTTTCGTTTCGATTTCGTTTCGTTTTCGTTTCGTTTTCGTTTCGTTTTCGTTTCGTTTTCGTTTCGTTTTCGTTTCGTTTTCGTTTCGTTTTCGTTTCGTTTTCGTTTCGTTTTCGTTTCGTTTTCGTTTCGTTTTCGTTTCGTTTTCGTTTCGTTTTCGTTTCGTTTTCGTTTCGTTTTCGTTTCGTTTTCGTTTCGTTTTCGTTTCGTTTTCGTTTCGTTTTCGTTTCGTTTTCGTTTCGTTTTCGTTTCGTTTTCGTTTCGTTTTCGTTTCGTTTTCGTTTCGTTTTCGTTTCGTTTTCGTTTCGTTTTCGTTTCGTTTTCGTTTCGTTTTCGTTTCGTTTTCGTTTCGTTTTCGTTTCGTTTTCGTTTCGTTTTCGTTTCGTTTTCGTTTCGTTTTCGTTTCGTTTTCGTTTCGTTTTCGTTTCGTTTTCGTTTCGTTTTCGTTTCGTTTTCGTTTCGTTTTCGTTTCGTTTTCGTTTCGTTTTCGTTTCGTTTTCGTTTCGTTTTCGTTTCGTTTTCGTTTCGTTTTCGTTTCGTTTTCGTTTCGTTTTCGTTTCGTTTTCGTTTCGTTTTCGTTTCGTTTTCGTTTCGTTTTCGTTTCGTTTTCGTTTCGTTTTCGTTTCGTTTTCGTTTCGTTTTCGTTTCGTTTTCGTTTCGTTTTCGTTTCGTTTTCGTTTCGTTTTCGTTTCGTTTTCGTTTCGTTTTCGTTTCGTTTTCGTTTCGTTTTCGTTTCGTTTTCGTTTCGTTTTCGTTTCGTTTTCGTTTCGTTTTCGTTTCGTTTTCGTTTCGTTTTCGTTTCGTTTTCGTTTCGTTTTCGTTTCGTTTTCGTTTCGTTTTCGTTTCGTTTTCGTTTCGTTTTCGTTTCGTTTTCGTTTCGTTTTCGTTTCGTTTTCGTTTCGTTTTCGTTTCGTTTTCGTTTCGTTTTCGTTTCGTTTTCGTTTCGTTTTCGTTTCGTTTTCGTTTCGTTTTCGTTTCGTTTTCGTTTCGTTTTCGTTTCGTTTTCGTTTCGTTTTCGTTTCGTTTTCGTTTCGTTTTCGTTTCGTTTTCGTTTCGTTTTCGTTTCGTTTTCGTTTCGTTTTCGTTTCGTTTTCGTTTCGTTTTCGTTTCGTTTTCGTTTCGTTTTCGTTTCGTTTTCGTTTCGTTTTCGTTTCGTTTTCGTTTCGTTTTCGTTTCGTTTTCGTTTCGTTTTCGTTTCGTTTTCGTTTCGTTTTCGTTTCGTTTTCGTTTCGTTTTCGTTTCGTTTTCGTTTCGTTTTCGTTTCGTTTTCGTTTCGTTTTCGTTTCGTTTTCGTTTCGTTTTCGTTTCGTTTTCGTTTCGTTTTCGTTTCGTTTTCGTTTCGTTTTCGTTTCGTTTTCGTTTTCGTTTCGTTTTCGTTTCGTTTTCGTTTCGTTTTCGTTTCGTTTTCGTTTCGTTTTCGTTTCGTTTTCACTTCGTTTTCGTTTCGTTTTCGTTTCGTTTTCGTTTTCGTTTCGTTTTCGTTTCGTTTCGTTTTTTTTTTCGTTTTTTTTTTCGTTTTTTTTTTCAGTTTATTTTCGTTTTTATTTTTGTTTTTATTTTCATTTCATTTTCATTTTACTTTCATTTTATTTTCATTTTATTTTCATTTTATTTTCATTTTATTTTCATTTTATTTTCATTTCATTTTCATTTTATTTTCATTTTATTTTCATTTTGTTTTCATTTTATTTTCATTTTATTTCCATTTTTATTTCATTTTTATTTTATTTTATTTTTATTATAGTAGTAACAAGTGCATAAAACGTACGATTTTACGCGAGGCGTTTAAAAGTCGAGTGTAAAATGGGTTTTATGGACGAGGGTGACACTCAAATTTTCACTTCATTTGCGAGAAAATTATTTATCGGTAATCGTAAAACAATTTCAAGTTCTAACAAAAATATTACAATGAAAACAAATATGGTTCCAACCAATTAATTTTTTAATATATTTTTTTGAATTTTTAACATGTGAATTTAGAAATTTTCTGCCAAGTCATCAAAACATTTCGGGGCATTTCTAAACTATTATCAACTCCTATTTTATTTGATTTCATTTATTTAATTATAGAAAACACGCAATTCAAATAATTATAGCAATACTCAGATAGAATTAGCGGAAAAATCATAAAAAGTACAGTCAATTCCTATTGGACGGGAAAAAAATTGTTTGTATAGATCAAAGTGTCAGGAATTGATATCAATAAAATTTATAAGTGATCAATCTTGGGCGCTAAGGTGCCAAAAAAATGGTAAAAACCAGTTTTTCGCTTCTAGAGGAAAAACTACGAGTCGGACCAAAAATAGTTAAATGTTTAAATGTGCGCAATAAGAAAACAAAGAGAATGAGCCCCGGTAGAGCAAAATCGGTCCAGAGGATCGTCCGCAATTCGCAAAAAAACACATTTTTTTTGCAAATATTGTAAATTCAATAACTCGCGTTCCGGAAGTGCTGGAGAGCTGAAATTTGAATATGATGTCAGTTTTGTGGTCCTCTAACTACAGTTAAATGTTCAAATGAAAATGTTGTAAAAATGTTGTTTCGAAAAACGTTATAATTTCGGTTTCTATGCATTAAGGAGGAGTTGAACTACAAATTTCCAAATTTACAGATCATTTGACAAGGAATAAACTTGTTTAAATAATCTATGAAGATCAGACACTTTTTGCGCGCGCGGCAGCGGCGCACTATGGCCCAAACGCCCGATCTAGCTGGACAAAATTATTTTACACTCATAGACTAAAATTGACTATTTTTATTATTATTTTGGTATAATTAATGTGAAAAAAATTAACCAGTGTAAGTTGACCTTTTTATAAGAATAATTACTAGGGCAGAGGAGATCAGCTAAACATGGTTATTAAATTTTAAGAGAAATGGAGCATTATTGCAAATGGCACCTAAAATATAAGAATAGCAGAATTAAAATACTTAAATATAGTTTAAGTTAATTATTAATTTTTTTAGGTGCCATTTGTAATAATGCTTCATTTCTCTTAAAATTACAACCAAGTTTAGCTGACCTCTTCTGCCCTAGTAATTATTCTTATACAAAGGTCAACTTACACTGGATTATTTTTTTCACATGAATTATACCAAATTGCACTAACACGTGTCCTTGTTTAGGTACAGTTGTCTTCATTTTTAAGTGAAGTGCTAATATTAAATATTTTTAATTATTGTAATTTAATTACATTCTGGCCACTAGGGAGGTTGTTGAATGTGAAAGTGAAATAGGTACAGTTGTCTTCATTTTTAAGTGAAGTGCTAAATTTAAATATTTTTGTTATTGTAATTTAATTGCATTCTGACCACTAGGGAACTTATTGAATGTGAAAGACCCTTATTTAGATGCCGTTATTGTGATTTTTACGTGAAATGCTAAATTTTAAATAATTGATTATTTTTGCTAATATTAAATATTTTTACTTTGTCGTCAAAATTAAACGTGTTAATGCAATTAAGAAGTGTTTAACACTTCTTAATTAAACGTGTTAATGCAATTAAGAAGTGTTTAACACTTCTTAATTGCATTAACACGTTTAATTTTGACGACAAAGTAAAAATATTTAATATTAGCAAAAATAATCAATTATTTAAAATTTAGCATTTCACGTAAAAATCACAATAATGGCATCTAAATAAGGGTATTTCACATTCAATAAGTTCCCTAGTGGTCAGAATGCAATTAAATTACAATAATTGAATGTGTAATGTCCTTGTTTAGGTACAGTTGTCTTCATTTTTAAGTGAAGTTCTAATATTAAATATTTTTAATTATTGTAATTTAATTACATTCTGGCCACTAGGGAGGTTGTTGAATGTGAAAGTGAAATAGGTACAGTTGTCTTCATTTTTAAGTGAAGTGCTAAATTTAAATATTTTTGTTATTGTAATTTAATTGCATTCTGACCACTAGGGAACTTATTGAATGTGAAATACCCTTATTTAGATGCCGTTATTGTGATTTTTACGTGAAATGCTAAATTTTAAATTATGTGATTATTTTTGCTAATATTAAATATTTTTACTTTGTCGTCAAAATTAAACGTGTTAATGCAATTAAGAAGTGTTTTACTGCAAAAAAAAAAAAAGAAACTGTCAAGTTGTCAACATCTGTTTCTCAAATATAATTTCTCTTTTTAATCATTTTTAAGAGTAAAAGCTACAAAATAGTAATCTTTGGATCGTATTTTTATAATAAATTGATGTGAAAAGTAATACAAATATAAATTACAAATTTTACCATAAAAATATTTGGAAACAAGATTATTTATCTTTCATGTACATCTTTTGAGACTTGACTTATGTCAAAGTGCCTTCACTCCAACTTAGTACTCTTCATAAATCATGGAATATGTGTAATACGCCAACCATAAAGGTCTCGTATAAGCCGCAACCCAGCGCAGCAGCGGCGGGCGGCCAAAGGCCTAGATTCCGCCGAGCGCCGCCGGTCGCGACGGCGTACCGCAGTCCTGCTCCTGCCAGCCATTGACAACGTTGCCGTGACAGACATTTGATATTGTGTTTTGTGTTATTTTATAATTAGTATTATTTAGTAGTTATTTCTTTATTTTTAAGTTTTTTTTTTTTTTTTTTTAATACCACGACGGTGGCAAACAAGCATACGGCCCGCCTGATGGTAAGCAGCTACCGTAACCTATGGACGCCTGCAACTCCAAAGGCGTCACATGCGCGTTGCCGACCCTTTACAAAAAGGAGGATTCACTGTGTTGACGACTAAAGGAACAAGAAGGTCCCTCATCGTCAACACACTGGGTCCTCTTTGAGCTCTTTGGCAACCTTACTCACCAGCAGGAACACAACACTATGAGTAGGGTCTAGTGCTATTTGGCTGTGGTTTTCTGTAAGGTGGAGGTACTTCCCCAGTCGGGCTCTGCTCCAGATTTGAGCGATGACATTCGCTGAACGTGCCCTACCACACTTAGCGAGATGCCATTCGCAGTGCCCATACCTCTCTTTTTGGCGTAGTTTAAGGACATACCCAGGTCCGGACGTAGTTTAAGGACATACCCCGGGTCCAAAAAGTAGTGTAGTAGTGTTTTTAAGTAAGTAATTTTTATTTATAAGTTCATTCATATTTTATAGATGCTTGCTGCGACCCAACCCACTATCTCGACCGTCCACCAATGCCATTTATGTTCAAAATCTTTCGAAAGTTCCCGCGGCCTTAATATACATTTTTCAAAAAAACACCGAAATTGCTCGTCTCTTAATGCTACCGCGGTCATTGGTCCAAACCACACACCACCTCCGATTAATAACCCATCATATTCACGTAACTTGCACCTGGAACTTAGCCACCTCAAACTTAACTTTCCTGTTATAAAAAGGATTCCACGGGGCGCCAGGATTTCCATCGCTACCCGCCTGTCTTTCTTAATTGATCAATGTGTAGAAGTAAACAGTTTTGACACGTGGCGCAACCTCTTAACTTTCGCGTACCATACTCTACACGCTGATGATAAAGAGATATCAATTTCACTAACACAACAAATTAAAAATAACTGTTCTATCCCTTCTGAATTACCCGCTAAACCAATACCAAGAATTAGCAAGAAAAACGACGATTCTTCGTCATTTAATTTAGCACAAGCTGTTGAAGCTAAAATCAGCGACGGAGATCTCAAAGGCGCTGCCCGCATTTTGTTTTCAAGTGATACCTTATCGCCCGACACTCCTGACACTCTCTCGGCCCTGCGCTCGAAACATCCCTCAGCCCCCTCCACGCCTCCTTTCTTAGATCCACCAACTGCTATCCAAGACTGCCTGCATATAAAACAAAAGCATATCACCAATGCAATTGCAAGCTTCAAAACTGGGTCTGCAGCCGGTTTAGATGGTATCTCCCCTCAACATTTAAAAGACCTTACTGCACATGGTGTCGGCGTTACCGGTATAAAATTGGTCACGTCCTTAAATAATGTTATAAATCTAATGTTGAGTGGGCGTATAAATCCAGACATAGTGCCCATTCTCTATGGAGCTAACCTGATCGCTCTCACTAAAAAAGACGGCAGTGTAAGACCGATAGCAGTTGGGTCTACTCTCAGACGCTTAGCGTCCAAAATAGCAGTTAGGCACATCGTATCAAAATTACAGCGCAAGTTTGAACCGGTTCAACTAGGCTTTGGAACAAGAGGTGGGTGCGAAGCCGCAGTTCATGCGCTCCGCACCTTCCTCAGTACTGATGATTGCCAAGTTTTATTAAAAATAGACGTAAAAAATGCTTTCAATTCGGTGAACAGAGACACCCTGCTGACTGAAATTAGTAATCATATCCCAGAACTTTATAATTATTTACTACACTGCTACGCAGATCCCACTAAATTAATGTACCGCAACCACGAGCTCTCATCAGAAGTTGGATGCCAGCAGGGTGATCCCCTCGGGCCGTCCATTTTTAGTTTGGTGATAAATCCCATCATTCAAAATTTAACCTCAAAATTTAATGTCTGGTATTTGGACGACGGCACCGTAGGAGGAGACATAAATACCGTACTTTCTGACCTCTCGACCCTCAAAACCAAATTTAAATCTATCGGCCTTGATCTAAATGACAATAAATGCGAACTCTACATTCACGAACCATCCTTAAACCATTTAGATACTGTTAACAAATTTAATATTTTAACACCAAATATTAAATCTGTTACTAAAGATACCCTTAGTCTCCTAGGGACTCCAATTTTTGACGATTTTCTTCCTGTTTTTATAGACAACACAATATCAAAATTTCAAAATTGCTCCGATCGTCTACTAGAAATTAGCTCCCATTCAGCATTTTTCATTCTTAAATTCTGTCTTTTCGTCCCAAAATTAACGTACATGCTTCGGTGCAGCCCTTTTTGGAAACATAAAAATTTACTAACGCGTATAGACGCCTTAGTCCAAACCCAATTAGAAAAAGAAAGAAAGAAAGAAAAAACGTTTATTCGTGACGTAATATATGGTACACATGTACTTAGTGATTAAAATTAAATGATTAATTTGTCACGAAATGGTCCCGACTCAGCGTGGTGCTAGCCTGGAGGGCCAGCGCTGGTCTTCCGTCGGGGCCACATGTGGGTGAGGTCACGGAGACAACACATTAAATTATAGTAACAAATAGTAATATTAAAACTAAAAAATTAAAACACGACAGTTATAAAAGAAATACAAAAACAAAATAAAAATAAAAATCAAAGAAAGTAACACAGAAAATTGGGCAATAGAATTAACTGTCAATAAAAGCTTGTTTCTGAACGCGACCATTCATCATTTCATGTCATAATTGATTGACTGACAGTGACAGCGAACAGAACATTCCGACTTTTAGTGCTACTGAAAAAACATAAAATTAGATCTAAGATTAAACTATCTTGAAAACCACAACAACAGAGGGAGTTAACATACTTAAAAACAACTCGTAAAACTATCAGTTCACATAAATACTAATAAGGAAATTCACAAAATTATGGGAAACAGTGAGGTTATGCATGGCATAGCGGATGAATGGGACATAACATGACAGTGAGTACAATATACTACAAATGCTGGAAAATTTAACGAATATAATATAATATAAATAATATACTACTTAGACTACCTATATGCAGCTCGTCTCGAGCCTGAGGGTTTCCTCGCTTACCTGATGATCAAGCATGAACTTTCGTAACCTAATTCTGAAACTATTAATGTTTTTCAGGTCTCTTATAGGGGGTGGTATATTGTTCCAACACTTAGTGGCTGCATATCGGAAACTGCCTCGGAAGGCTGCAGATGCGTGTCGTGAGGTGAATAAAACAATCTCACACCGCCGACCTCCACGAGACCTGGTTAAAGAGAGTTTCTCAAATAAATATATTGGGGCTTTATAGTTTACAATACCGAAAAGTAAAGAAGCAAGGTGAAGCTTACGGCGATGGTGCATTTTGAGAATAAGGTGCTTATTTAGAAATGGAGTGACATGGGCTCTCAAAGGAATACTGAAGCAGAAACGGGCACAAGCGTTTTGTACACGTTGAATGAGACGTTTGGTTCTAGAAAGTAGACGTGGACTGAAAACCGAATCTGCATAATTGAGTTTTGATAATACTAGTGACTCTACCAACCTAACACGCAGTGTTTCATTAATAAAAGGCCTTACTTTGTATAACACCCTGAGCCTATAGAAGCAATTCCTGACAGCATCAGCTACATGCTTCTCATACCGAAGGCCACAGTCTATCTGGAGACCCAAATTCCTAGCCTCATAAACACGGTCAATAGGCTCATCCAACAGCATGACTACCTTTGTGGGAGTAATACCAGCCAACTGATGCATGCTGCCAAAGACCAGATATTTGGTTTTGTTTGGGTTAAGTAGCAAGCAGTTTTCAGTAGCCCAAGATGCGATGTTATTGAGATCAAAGTTAAGTTTAACAATGGCTTCATCAATTTCAGACGGCTTGCAAGAAATATATACTTGGATGTCATCTGCATAGATGTGGTACTTGCAGTGTGTGATGCGTGACCTAATGTCGGCAGAATACAGAATGAATAAAATAGGGCCAAGGATGGAGCCCTGAGGAACCCCTCTCGATAAGCTAATAGGTTCAGATGTGCGCGAGGAGCCATCACTAAGGTTAATTTTTACATATTGTCTGCGGTTATTAAGGTAACTATCGAACCACCTCACAGTTTTGTTGTCAAAACCATAGTAATTCAACTTGGATAATAGAAGGTCAATATTTAGGCAATCAAAAGCTCTAGAAAAATCTAATAAAACTAACAGAGTGCACATTCCCTTGTCCTGGGAGCACAAAATACTATCCGTAACGTCCAACAGAGCAGTTGTTGTGCTTCTGCCCTTTCTAAAGCCTGACTGAACATCGGGTAAAATATTGTTGGTCTCTAGGTACTCAGTACAATTAGAACTTATTCTAAATTTAAAGCTCACCGAACAATCTTCGCTCCAAGCATCCCTTCCCGTCCGGTACGGCGGGCTCGGGGTGCGCAAAATTTCCAGTGTTGCACTGTCGGCTTTTCTATCGTCTGATCACAGTTCTGGTGATCTCATAGGCAAAATCCTGAGGGCTTCGCCCACAAACTATGAGATCTCAGACTTGGATGACGCTAGAAATACCTGGCTGTCTGCGTGCCCGGGGCAAAATCTGCCATTTAATCCAAAATCACAAAGGGGCTGGGATGATGTTTTGTGTAAACTAACATACACCTCTCTTTTGGAAAATAGCACAGGAGCCGAACGCGCGCGACTGATGGCCGTGGGCTGCAAAGAGGCCGGCCACTGGTTAAATGCTTACCCCTCGCCTAACACAGGTACCCATTTAGATGCAAACACCCTCCGGTTGGCGGTCGGGCTACGTTTAGGGGTCCCGGTATGCGCGCCACATAAATGCCTCTGTGGCAAGGATGTCGACCGGCTGGGGCACCACGGATTATCTTGCCAACGTAGTGCGGGCCGTTTTTCGCGTCACGCCGCTTTGAACGACATAATCCGTCGGTCTCTTGCCACCGTCAACGTACCGGCAATACTAGAGCCTACCGGTATAGCCAGAGATGATGGCAAGAGACCCGACGGCATGTCACTGATACCGTGGAGGATGGGACGAGTGCTTGTGTGGGATGCTACCTGCGTGGACACGCTGGCGGCGTCCCATCTCCACGGTACTACAAAGAAAGTAGGCGCGGCGGCGGAGGCGGCTGAAGCCCTCAAACGGCACAAATACAGGAGTCTCGACGCCAACTACAACTTTGTTGCTTTTGGAGTCGAGACTCTTGGTCCGTGGGGCCCAGCAGCACAAAATTTTTACAGAGAGTTGGCTAAACGGTTGGTCGACAAAACCGGGGATAAAAGAGCTGGCAGCTTCCTCGCCCAACGCCTTAGTATTGCGGTTCAGCGAGGAAATGCTGCCAGCGTCCTCGGCACGATGCCACAGGGGCCCATTTTAGAGATAGATTTTTAGTTTTTAGTATTTTTAAGTAAGTTAATTTTAGTTTATTTACATAGTTTATTTAAGTTTTATCCTGTACCTAATATAAATTAATAACAAAAAAAAAAAAAATTATACCAAAATAATAATAAAAATAGTCAATAGCCCGTAGGGCAGCTTGTGGCGAGCTGTCGGGGAGTGACGACCCCGCGGACCCGAGTGCCCAGAGAGTCGGTCAGGGTCTCCGTCTCCGGCGTGTCTTCGTCGGTCGGAGTGGACCCCAAGGGGACCCGCAGGACTCTCGGCTCTGGCTTGCCTTAGTTGGCCGTCCAGAGAGGAGCCGTCAGAGCTATATGCTCGCTGGGTGGAAGTGAAATTTGCATAAGTCGCGAGTTGGTACAGTGGCTGGGCTTCCTACAGTCGCTGGCAGAAAGCGGTGTACACCTCTCCACACCCTGAGCCGCTCACACCGATGTTGCTCCTGGTCGTTTTTGCGACGGCAGTTTCAGGGGCCCATCTAGTCGGCGGCGAGTCACCGCCTGCCTCGATAACATGTAATAAAATTGTTATGGCAGGTGTCCGGACCTCTTTACAATAGCCTAATCTTTGACCAGCCTAACTTCAATACCATAGCCCATTACTCTGTCCATTTTATTTACAATAGCCATAACGTCTGCTGGAACCGGTTCACGGGTATCTATTAATGTACCCGTGAATGGGTTCTAGCAGGTGTATAACATAGCAAATTTCTCCAAGGGGCCTCTGCGTGTTGGATCTGTATCCCCACGCAAGCCTACCAAAAGACCGGGATATAAAGGCCCGTGATTCTCAAAGAAAATAGTCAATTTTAGTCTATGAGTGTAAAATAATTTTGTACAGCTAGATCGGGCGTTTGGGCCATAGTGCGTCGCCGCCGCGCGCGCAAAAAGTGCCTGAACTTCATAGATTATTTAAACAACTTTATTCTTTGTCAAATGATTTGTAAACTTGGAAATTTGTAGTTCAACTCCTCCTTAATGCATAGAAATCGAAATTATAACAGTTTTCGAAAATTAAAATACCCTCCCAGTCGATTTAAAAAAAGGTCACTTTTTGCAAAATTCGACGGTTTGCAAAAAGTTTACAACATTTTCATTTGAACATTTAACTGTAGTTAAAGGACCACAAAACCGACATCATATTCAAATTTCAGCTCTCCAGAACTTTCGGAACGCGAGTTATTGAATTTACAATATTTGCAAAAAAAACGTGTTTTAACCAGTGTAAGTTGACCTTTGTATAAGAATAATTACTAGGGCAAAAGAGGTCAGCTAAACATGGTTGTGTAATTTTCAGAGAAATGAAGCATTATTACAAATGGCACCTAAAAAAATTAGTAATTAACTTAAACTATACTTAAGTATTTTAATTCTGCTATTCTTATATTTTAGGTGCCATTTGCAATAATGCTTAATTTCTCTTAAAATTAAATATCCATGTTTAGCTGACCTCTTCTGCCCTAGTAATTATTCTTATACAAAGGTCAACTTAAACTGGTTAATTTTTTTCACATTGTGGACGATCCTTTAAACAGATTTTGCTCTACTGGGGCTCATTCTCTATGTTTTTTTATAGCGCACATTTGTTACATTTAACTATTTTTTGTCGGAGCCGTAGTTTTTCCTCTAGAATCGAAAAACTGATTTAATAAATAAATACTCTTTATTGCACACCTCATACAGTTACAAGCACAAATTTTACAATTAGATAAATTTAGGTAGAGGTAACAACAGGCGGTCTTATCGCTAATGAGCGATTTCTTCCAGACAACCTTTGGGTAGTGGAGACTAGAGAAAAACAATAAGCAGTAGGTGGTGCATAGAAACAAAAGAGACGAAATAGATAGCACAGCACATTCATATGAATATACATACTTAAATAAATACAAAATAAACATACATATACGTACATATATACATATATAATACACACAATAAGAAACAACACTGATTTTTACCATTTTTACCATTTTTTTGGCATCTTAGCGCCCAATATTTACTTATAAATTTTATTGGTATCAATTCCTGACACTTTGATCTATACAAGAAAAAACCCATCCAATAGGAATTGTCTGGGCCAGAAAGCTTATTCTATCTGAGTACAAGAATATAATAAAAGAACAAGTTTCAGTATTTTACGAAATTTTACTGTTCAATTAAATTGTGCAATATATTTTGACTCTTTTTGGCTGTTGAGCCACATTCTTGGTCTTAGAAGAAAATTTTACTTTATGCCCTAGAGCTTAAAATGCGATTTTATATCGTCCACGCACGATTTTAAGTCGAACTTTACGAGCATGAGAAGTGAAAAGAGTATATCTGCCTACCGTGGATTTTAAAACAGATATAATTTTTGCTGGGCATAAGGGAAACTACGCCTTATTGGGATTAGGTCCAGTTTCCACACGATGTTTTCTTACACCGAAAAACCCAGAATACATTCTTATACGCGGAACATTATTTAAAATAAAAAGCATGATTAAATAATTCTGTTAAGAATCAATTATTTTTATTACATTTTCTCGTATATGAATTAGTCCCGACGAAATTATTTCGAATCATTTTAACGGGAATACAATCAACATAAGTTTATTCTTACGATATTTTTTCAAATAATCATTTTATTCTTGAGTGTCCAACAATGACTGATATTGATCGTTTCATTATACTAGAAGTATCGGTGAACGGCGTCACATTTTGCTGGAGCCATTGAAACAAAGTACTACCTATAACTAGAATAACACAAAATTATATATTTTAACCATAAAGCTCTATAAATGGAGTACGCTTCGCCTCATCTTTCCAAACAAAAAAGTCTGCCAAAATCTGAGGGGGGCGAGGTAGCACGCATGTGATGTTTTTAAGTCAAAGGTACATTATTGTTGGTTGTTAATACAGTTTATTTCTAAATGATTTTTTATGGCAGCAACGCTTTATTGACAACCGACAAAGATGTACCTTTGACTTGAAAACACTAAACATATTTGACATATTCTTTTAATACTTCATAACACTAAATGGAGCAATAGATATTCGACTGTACATACGTTAACATATGGTTCATTATTGGATGCAGTCTTTGCAAATGTCAAACAAAAAAGCCAAGGATCATTTTTAATTGTATTTTCATACAAAATATGGAAGACAGCAATCCTTAAGCGCGTTAAATATGGAGAAATGTCAAACGTCAAATAGTTACTGCCCGTCAGAAAGAAAACGATTGTCTTTGAATCGATTCTGTAAACGAAGCTTGATTTTCGATTTAGGTTAAATCTTTTATTACGAAAGTAATGATAAATAAAGTAAAACTTTACTTACATCTGAAATGGTATTTCATGTTTTTGTAAACTAGACGAAACATAACATTTTTTACATCCAAAAACAGCGCATAAGGGCATTTTCACGGAGCTTGTTATCCATCGACAGCGATGACGAAAGTGCGTGATATCGATTATTGAAATAGTTTTTATAGATGTACTAGATTTTCCTGCTAATACTTTTGACAGAGGGGAAATAATACCTAAGGCCTCTCCTGGTTTAGAACTCTCTGATTTTAACACTTCACAATATGCATTTGATTTTGATTCCTATAAGCCTGGGTCTAAGATTCAATCGACACGAGCCGTCACGCTCGAATGGCAAGAACAAAAACACCGGCACCACACAACGATCTTTTAGCGCACTAACAAGCAATAATAGCGTCTAGATCAAAGGCGTAAGTACGAAAACATACGCAAAAAGATTCTTGTTTGTCTGTAGGCTCGCTCGTGCCGCCCGGCAGCGCTTAGCTCGTAGGGTGCTCGAATAATAAATAAGCCAAATGTATTGGTCACAGAGTTTAAAATAGCTTAATCGCATTTGAAAAACCCTATCTGATAGGGAAACCATATGCTGGGTTGTAACCACTTACCCGAATTAACTGTATTGACATGGTTAGCCTTTCGTTCGGGTAAGTCAAACGATACGCTTACCGAATTGATAGGGTTTTTAAAAACAACTCTATCAAATACCCAATCTAATACCCCTTTAATGGTTACCGGTTCCGGTCCCTGCATGGGACTCGCTTCTAAAAGTACTTTCAATGCACAGATAAGGTAATTTTAGATTAGTGTATAAGGCGACTAGGTAAAATTTATTGGTAATACGTTTTTAAAGTAGGCATATACATATTGCATTATTGTTATTTGTTATCAATTTAGTAAACAGTAAATACCTCAATCAACAACAACAAATTACGGTACGGTACGGTACAGTACTGTTTACTTGTAGTACACATGTCCCATCACTACACAACCACGTGATAGCGTGGTGATAGCGCGCGGTCCTTGAATCGACCAATCGCAGCGCCGCTATCACCCACCCGCCCCTCACGTCTTCCACAAGATTTGGTGACTCGCGGCGCGAACAAAATGAGCAACATTATTAGTTATTACTCTATAGGAGGTTCTCTGTGAGTAGAACACAGTGCATTGCGGATCATTAAGTAAGCGGAGTTTAGACAGTTTTAGTAACATAACAACTTGAAAAGAAAATAAGTATTGTTTAGGTAAATTCAAAAGCTTTTATTCAAAATAAACAATGCTATAGATAATGTACAAAAAGCTATAAAAATAATTCGGTAGGTTCTAGGTCCCAGTCATCACACCACTCTTCTCATCAATGTAGGTAGAGCATTGAAAAGACAAAAAACTAAAATCGTGGGGCGCTTGAATCTTTTATCAACGGACAACGCCTAATATCATTATATTATATATGAACTTCGGTTAGGTACGCTACGCTAGTGGTGTGATGAGTGAGAGAGATGAGTACGTTACCTGCATCATTATTTTCAATTAAACCGTTTAATATACGACCTATAACATACTAATAATTACTATTAGAAACAAGTCAAATATACATGGTATACCATAAATACCATACCAATAATAATATTTTAATAGTACCTATCTAGTCAAACAGAAAATAATTATTTTACTTATTTTAATATATTTTATATACGAGACTTTCAAGCCAAATCTAAACTCTGCACTATAATGTGTTACAAATATAACAATTATTTTCCCCACTTCCCACAAAAGTAGGAACATACATTTTTTTTTATACAAAAAAACGGCTGAAGTTACCACAAAACTTTCAATGAAGGAAATATTCTTCATGAAATTCTCTACAATCCTTGCCTTTGAAGTTTGTTGCTAATACTTATAGTTTTCAATCTATGTATCGCGAAAATTTTAACCTCCCCTTTTTACCCCCACCGCACCATAAATTTAGGTGGCTCTGCTTCCTAAAATGGCCTATGGGTCCTAAAGTCTCACTATGCAAAAGGAGATCCCATCATCACTAAAATCCGTATAATGCCCTTTGTTGTCGTGTGCACCACCGACTAATAATTGGTATCGTATTGCGACGAAGAAAAAGTAGGTGAAATTTTTTTTTGACGCTATAAAAAAAATTGTATTGGACATTTCGTCCCAGCCGGCCGACCCTCGATACAAAACCAAAACCATACAAAACCAATTTTTTCTTAAGTGTGAAATATGTTTTTAGGGTTCCTGGTCAACTAGGAACCCTTATAGTTTCGCCATGTCTGCCCGTCCGTCCATCCGTCCGTCCGCGGATACGCGGTACCTCCCCGTATGACGAGTGATTTTTTATTTTATTTCAACCCTAACGTGTGATATATTGTTGGATAGGTATTTAAAAATGAATAGGGATATATAAAATATTTTTTTGATAATGTAAATATTTTCGGAAATAATCGCTTCGAAAGTCGGAAAAATAGCGTCTCCCCCCCTTGTAACTTTTGAATCGTAAGTCCAAAAAATATGAAAAAATTTGAGAAGATGCGCATTATGATAAACATTTTAGGAAAATAATTTTGAACATTATAGGTCTAGCTATTTTTGAGTTATTTCCAAAAAACTTCTTCCATAGGCATCAGATACGATCTTTTGGCATTAGTCTGGTTCTTATTCCATTGAAGCTACGGAACCCTCCATTATGCGTGGTCCGACACGCACTTGGCCGGTTTTTGTAACTAAGTTACTGGCGGAGCAGCGATGTAAAATAAGAATATATGAATTGTTATGTGATCAGGAAAATACAACTTAGTTATAATTAAATCAGTTTGGTATTCAGTATATCAGACGTGTGTCTTTTAAGTTGGTGTCTAATAGGATACCGTCATACTTTTTTTTATTTTGTCGTCATTAGAATACGATACCAATTAAACAGATTACAAGCATTGTTGTTACACCTACGTTCCTTGGAGATATAATTGTAGTAATTACGGAATTTGTCCTGAAACACTAGTAGTTTATGTAACTGTTACGTAATAAGGGTCCTTAAAACATGAGTGTGGTTTCACACGAGTGTTTTAAGGCCTAATTACGTACAGTTGCATACACTGCTTTATCTACACTCATATTATTTATTCTAAATGCCTTATTTGGAAACCATAGAATGGCCGCCATTGCACCACCATGGCCAACTCTCGTGTGCCGGTGGTCGCGCGGGCACGTGTCGGGCTGTCGGCGTCGACGTCGGGAGGGTGCAGGTGTACATTATGTTATCAAAACTCATAGCACATCAATAATTGAGCATGAAAAGTTAAAATTACGTTACTGCTACGGATAAAAAGCTTATCATAATAGTAAAATCGGTCGTGGTAATGCTAGCCATTGCCTACCGTTTTCGAACACGTTTTAGAGAACTTACAATATGAGTGTAGATAAAATACTTTTAACCCGTGAAAGAATAAGAAACAATGAGATCAGACCTTCTTACATGTTCGTGGATCGAACATTATTTGAAGCCAAAAAATAAATAACTATTTTTTGTCGCCTGATGCCAAGATTTCACCGAATCGTTAAAGTAGTGACGCCTGTCGCTGTATTACTAACTAGGAGACAGGTAGTTTATTTATTATGTGAGAGAAGACTGTTTATTAGTTGCTATTGCCAAAACTTCTAGAGTTATTTACCTATAACAAAACACTTAAAAATGCCATCATTTTATAGTCATCGTCAGTAGCGAGACATAATGCCCAAGTAAAAGATAAAAGATATACATATATTTTTCAATTTAGGCACATTACAATACACTTATGAACGTCAGAGAAAAAAAACTACCACCGGTTCTAACCCTACACCTCTGACCCGAGAAGTATTATGACCGGCAAGAAACTCGGCGGGACTTATTTTTTGAAAACCGCAATACATTAGATCTTAAAGATACAAAATAATGCGTAGTTCTATAAGAAGACATATCAAAACAGCTTGAGACAGCTTGCAGAGTAACTATGTGTAAGAAATATTTCAGTCTTATCTTTTATTAAGTTTTCCATTTCTATTGTTCTGTTGAAGTTTATTACTGATGTTTTTTATTGCCTTTTTGTTATCATAGATTGTACTCGCTAAATATGTTTGTTACCTGCCGTGAATTTTTCACCGGATGGTCTTTTCGGAAGATCAGCGCTGGCTAACGCTAGAGCAACATGCTGAGAAGAGGCCATTTCGTGACACTTGTTTTACTGTATAATTATCCGTAATTTATTTGTTCTGTCTGTAATGTCACGAATAAAGATATTTCTATTTCTTATATGGGTGAAGGTACCTATATTATTTAAAATGTTCCCTATGAATCTTGATTTGATGAAATCTGGGGCCAAATGTAAATAAACAGAAATAAATAAAAGTCAGTCCAACCGTCTTTCAAAAAATTACAGAATTTACATAAAAACATAAACAAATTCATATTCAACTTTTTGATGTCAGCTAGAAATATCTAATCTTTTTCACCATTTTTCGAAAAGGTAATTAGTACAACTGAAGAACGAATCAAATTATGTTTAATAAATATTTTGATTTGTTTATTTAAGTGGTAAAGGCGTCTGCCGCGAATGCAGAAGACGCTGGTTCGATCCCAGCCCTGGGCACCGGAGGCCTAGGTCACTTTTTCTTTTGTATATATAGATGTCAATCTATATAAGGTTAAGGTAATTAGTATTGAAGTGCTTCGTATATTACTTAATTTATACAATTTATACAAAACTTCTGAGTTTATCTGCTATCGGTTTCTCTACGTCAATCGTTTTTCGATTAACTTTATATGTTATCATTAAAAACCCGCCTCAAGGACTTTTATTACCACTTAGTACTTCAGTAAACATTTTTATTGGCTTTGCAACTTCGAAACTTAGTACCATACAACGTCAAATGTTAACATAACTTTTAATAGCGTTTGAAACTTTTAAAGCTGTAACTTAGTACTTCTGACTTGTTTAGTACCTACTTTAAACATTAAATGAAACGACTTCGGTTATTTATTTAGATAATAATGAAACATATTAATCTTTGCTCGGAATATGCATTATCGTGGCAATAAATAAAATCGTTAGGTACGCATAATTTTACACTTATAATTAAAAGTACTTTCTATGCTCGTAATTTTAGGATATCACCGCACCACGATCGCATTACATTACATTCTCAGCAATAACCAAATTAAATCTCTCGTTGAAAAAATATCAAAGTACGAGTAAATTTTGGACCCGGGGTATGTCCTTAAACTACGTCCGGACTTGGGTATGTCCTTAAACTACGCCAAAAAGAGAGGTATGGGCACTGCGAATGGCATCTCGCTAAGTGTGGTAGGGCACGTTCAGCGAATGTCATCGCTCAAATCTGGAGCAGAGCCCGACTGGGGAAGTACCTCCACCTTACAGAAAACCACAGCCAAATAGTACTAGACCCTACTCATAGTGTTGTGTTCCTGCTGGTGAGTAAGGTTGCCAAAGAGCTCAAAGAGGACCCAGTGTGTTGACGATGAGGGACCTTCTTGTTCCTTTAGCCGTCAACACAGTGAATCCTCCTTTTTGTAAAGGGTCGGCAACGCGCATGTGACTCCTTTGGAGATGCAGGCGTCCATAGGTTACGGTAGCTGCTTACCCTCAGGCGGGCCGTATGCTTGTTTGCCACCGTCGTAGTATAAAAAAAAATATATATTATATCCTCATATCAAGATTTTGAGACAAAAAACAGAGTTGATTGGCGACCACGAACCAAAGGCAGCAACCAGAGAAAGCCCCAACAAGCAGACCGACGATCTGGCTAAGATTGGAACCGTTGGATGAGGACAGAGCAACCGTTGTAGACGTTTTTTGGCGGACAAAATCATGATATCCGTAGGTGTTGAGTGTATTTTTGCCAGCAATCATTAAAGATGTTTATTTCGGCCGCCTCCGATAGACATCTGTTCAGCTGAGTAGGCAATTAACGTGACACTTCCCTGCGCCCGCCTTTGCCAGACGTCGAGGCGCAGTTACCTATGTAATTATATTGATATTGTGGTATCATATGGATGTTTTCTTCGGATCTATACATTTAATTTCTAAGGCTATTTACAGGTGCCCTTTAGATATCCATTTTTGTCGTTCATTCATATAATGTTCGTAGAAAGCCTAGTCTTCCCTCCGGGTTGGAAGGATATATGGCAGTCGCTTTTGTGCACTACACCTATTTTTGGGATTAGATTGCCTATCGGATCCCATGCTTCATTGAGCCGTAGGAAAAGCCAGGACGAATAATAGAAGGATGATGATACCATAATCCAGAAATCTTCCAACTCAGAAGGGAAACTAGGCCTTATTGCAAATAGGTCCGGTTTCCGAACGACATTTTCCTTGCCCGGAAAGCGACTGGTAAAGTACATAAGTTCCGAAAAACTTAGTGGTACGAGCAGGGGTATATTATGTACGGCCAAAGATAATGAAGTACTTACTTATTTATCTATTTTGTGGCTCTTTTTAATTAATATATCTGCAGATTTCTT
Source organism: Pammene aurita (assembly GCA_947086415.1). Classification (NCBI taxonomy): domain Eukaryota; kingdom Metazoa; phylum Arthropoda; class Insecta; order Lepidoptera; family Tortricidae; genus Pammene; species Pammene aurita. The sequence continues at coordinate 1,739,057 of OX352295.1, read as the reverse complement.
TCGTTTCGTTAGATCTTATTTGTGTTAAGTATAAAACCGATCCAATCGAAGTAAATTTCCACGAAAGTTTCACAACACAATCAGAGTTTCTCCGTAAAGGAAAAAAACAGGTCGTGACTACAGTTTTCTTACAACTTCGCATTTTTATCGTCGCCCTCACTTCATTATCCACTTTTTCAGACAACGTTGTACTGGCGCATTGCCAGACGATTCTACGAAGACGAGTACATTTACCAACTTACAAAAACACTTGAAAAAAATTACTCTTAGCTCTTAACACGACAGCAAAGGAATAATTTTGCTTCTAAATTCTGTTTCGTATTGGTAAATGTTTTGGTATCTGAGCTGGGAGGTGTGTAAGGAGTTAGTACGGTTAATTTAGAACAGGTTATTTAGTGGGTGACAAATTTTGACATTAATACGTTTATTTACTTCGCATTGGTCTGTGACGACCAGACGAGCCGTCGCCGAGGTTCGGGGGATTGAGCCTTTGTACATTTATAGACGGAGAGCTAGGCACGTCAGATATGACACAATAATGAGAGCAACGAAACTCAGTCAGTTTATTTCTAGATCTGGACATGTGGCAGCTGTAAAGTAATGGGCGCCAAATAATGCAAACCACCCGTTGGGCTTCGTACATAATTTCGCTAGAGGTCCCCAAGCAGCGCTTTCTTAAAGCTTATTCAAAGGCATCCTGTAAATTGTAATGTATATCAAACGTGAAGAAAAACAAAGGTCACCTTTTAAAACTTGAGTCGTATTAACTGAACATTATTCAGTCTATGACTGTATGCGGATATTATAAAATAACTTTACCTATATTTATTTATTTTATTTTATTTTGGAGATACAACAGCTGTGACATAAACATTATACATTATACAAGGTGTAACAAAAATGCTGGTGATGCGTTTAAGGACGTAATTGGTATCGTGTTTTAATTACGAAAAAATAAAGAAAAAAATGGTTTTGTATGGAGGTGTGGCCGGCTGGGACGACATGCACCATACAAAAAAAATTTTTTGAATTCAAAAATTTTTGCTACTACTTTTGGCTCCCTTAAATGAATCTCCAGTATTTTTGTTACATCCTGTATTCTATCAATGCAAAATATTTATATTTGCGCGCTGAGTTGACCAAATCATAAACCGATAACCGATAAAGTATCATTCCATTCGTTCCAGATTATTTAATCAAATTAGGTACTGATAATAGGCAGTGAAATAGGACGCAGTACTTAATAAATAAACATCACTTAAATCTATTTGTGTTGAGCGAAATAGGTAAATTCAATACTGCTGTAAAAGGGAGGCCTGATTTTGAAATGATTATTAATTTAAGGACAATGAAAATGGGTCGCCGTGTGTGGAAACTATTTATTTTCAAAATAATTATATAATGATAGATAGATAGATATATTCTTTATTTGCTTGCACCAATATACACACAGTTAGGTAGGTACACAAATTACATCCTTAAAAAGAAAGAAGCTAGGAAAAAAGTTAAACCTATGAAACAATAGGAAAAAAGAACGATTTCTGTGTGCGTTGCAGCGATACTATAATGTTTTTTTTTTACAAAAGCAGTCTTGTTACTTTCTGCGGCTACTATTAGCCGCAGAAAGTACCTATCTATGTACGTCGTTTTGTAAGTCAAACTCAATCAAGAACTTTACTTCTCGAATCAGGACTACCTAATGATAACGCATTCCTTTATTTTGTACTCTTCATCCATAAAAAATATGGGACTATTTTACAATAATCGAACTAGTGTTCCACTAAGGTCAATAATAAATAATAAAGCATGTGTTGTGGATACTTGATAACATAACGCACTAGACATAATAGAGAACCATTACCTACAAAACATCCATAACATAACAATTCGGATCCGTATGGTGATTATAGGACAGGTTTGCTCGACTGGACATACCATTATAATTATCAGTTAATATACGTCTCAATGCGAATTGCTAAACACGTAAGGACCAAGCTTAATTTCTTTCCTCTAATTATTTTAGTTGCTCAATGACCCACCGAGGTTTTTGGTATCCGACACAACGCTTCTGCCCTATTCTGCGCCATTTCACCAGTTGCATACGCTGTCAACTTGTTTCGCAACAAGTTGACAGCGATTTAAAATTTTAGTTACATGAAAATGTAAACGATTTAAGTGATTTCAAAGTACGATAAAAAAAAAACTAAAATAGCCACGAATTTTCAAACCATTTTAAAAACATGCTTGGCTTTTACCCTTTTATTTAAGCTATCAAACACGACTGTAGCTACTGTATCCTTGAAAATAAGCCACCTAAACCAACTGGGTAGCTAAAATGTTTCACTCTACTTGTGATACTTGTGGTAGTTGTGGTGACGAATCTCATTATGATTTTACAATAAAACATTGGTTCTGAATACTAAGTTGGCGTTGACTTGACATTTGACTTGTTTTAAAAGGGTTAAGTGTATTGGACAAAACTACCACATGCAATTTTAACAAACAAAGGCTTGCGGCGGTGAGAGACAAAAGGGACTGATAGCGGCAGGCGGCGGGCGATAAGACAATCATGTCTCAAGCCATTTTATCTTTGAAAATAGGCTACCTGTACTAATAAGAGGGAATGTTTAGGGTAAATTAAAACACAAGCATAAAAGATAAGTTATTTATTTTTACGATCAACACATTAAAATTACACATCATCGCTCGTTTTCAAAATGTGACCCGCCGTTTCGAATACAAGCACGAGCCCGTCTTCTTACTTCTGTGGTGGTTGTTCCGAATATCATTTCTTCCCTCATCCTTTCGAACGCCGCTTCTATCCTCTCCCTCAGCTCTTCTACGGTATTAATGACCTCTTGTGTGTAGACTAGCTCCTTAGCTCGGCCCCAAACGAAAAAATCCAATGGTGTCAAATCAGGTGACCGAGCGGGCCAAGGGATTCGTCCGCCTCTGCCGATCCAACCGTCCGGGAAACAGTTATCCAGATGCTCCCTTACAGCCAGAGAGTAATGGACGGGACAACCGTCGTGTTGAAATGTCACTGCACCGGGCAGCTGGTCTTCGTCAATAAGCCTGGGCAAATCGTTTTGTAAAAATTCCAAATAATTTGCCCCATTTAAATTATTTGGCAAAAAATGTGGCCCAATAAGGACTCTGCCGATGATTCCAGCCCACACATTGACGGAAAACTTTCTTTGGAAGGACACTTGCTTTTTCCAATGTGGATTGTTGTTTTTGTCAGCCCATTGGTGTAGGTTATGGAAATTTGTGATCCCCTCCCGGGAAAATTTCGATTCATCGGTCCAAAGAATGCTTCGCAAAAAACGTCGGTCTTCGATATCCGCATTGAGTAAAAATCGGCAGAAGTCCACTCGGCGTGCAGGATCTCCTTCGTCCAAACCTTGAACTCCGATGCCGCGAAAAGGATATTTTCCCTCACGATTCATTGTGGCCCATACTTTCCATGTGGACAAGTTCAGATTACGAGCTACCACTCTGATGCTCGTATTCGGATCCTCTGCAAATGCCTGTAGAACGTCTTCCTCCACTTCAGGGCGATTACGTCCTGGATTCCCTCCATGTTGCACAGCAATACCATTCTCACGTAGCCTTCGGAATGAATTGTAAAACACTCTCACATTAGGCAATCTCCGGTTTGGAAAACGCTCTTGGTACATCCGTCGGGCCATCGCTCCATTACTGTCAGCTTTGCAGTACATGTAGATAATGTCGGCGTATTCTTCGTTCGTAAACTCCATGTTTACAATGAAGAAGTCGTAATTACACGTGAAGGAGCGCCTACGGCAGCTACAACTTGACACGGTAAATTGAGATGAGAGCGGGAAATTAAACCACAATGAACGTCTAATCGCAACTGAAGTTGTAACTAGACTAAATTACTAGTTTTTGCACAAATACTCATGTAGCTAATCAGTTTATCTTTGTCAATAAAGCACAAAACCGATCATCTTTGTTTAACGCCGCTCACCGCCTGCCGCTATCAGTCTCTTTTGTCTCTCACCGCCGCAAGCCTTTGTTTGTTAAAATTGCATGTGGTAGTTTTGTCCAGTACACTTAACCCTTTTAAAACAAGTCAAATGTCAAGTCAATGCCAACTTAGTATTCAGAACCAATGTTTTATTGTAAAATCATAATGAGATTCGTCACCACAACTACCACAAGTATCACAAGTAGAGTGAAACATTTTAGCTACCCAGTTGGTTTAGGTGGCTTATTTTCAAGGATACAGTAGCTACAGTCGTGTTTGATAGCTTAAATAAAAGGGTAAAAGCCAAGCATGTTTTTAAAATGGTTTGAAAATTCGTGGCTATTTTAGTTTTTTTTTATCGTACTTTGAAATCACTTAAATCGTTTACATTTTCATGTAACTAAAATTTTAAATCGCTGTCAACTTGTTTTCTTTAGACACAGATGTTTGAAATCACTTTTCTAGTGTTTGATAGACATTGCACAATACGAAATAAAACAAAAAAAATCTACCTGCAGTAAAAAAAGTTCTAATTATCGATTTAGTCTGAAGTTTTGCAGTTTTCTCCGACAAATCTTAAAATTTAAATTAAAAAAAAACTAATAACATTTGTCTAAGACAAGTATGGCTAAAAATGTTCTACATGACCTAGACTATCTCCTACTTTCGGCTTTGCATCCGGTTACCAAACACCCTGTATTCTGAGCGTGGGGATTTTAGCTCTTTAGTTTAGTTATTTGCGATTCTGTAAAAATCGTTACGAAACCTTCATCTACGACTACAAAATTTGCTATTTTTATTGATGCTAGTTTTCGCATCATTCATTTCCTTGAAAATTTCTAATAATACTTTAAAACGAGATGCAAGAACGAAGCGCCAGTGCACGTAAATAAGCACTTAGGGCCCATTTAACTAAACTAGTCTTTATGTAGTTACGATAAGGTTGACGAATAGTCAATCAACAGTGACGATGGTACACATCAGCACTTCAGCACTGATTTGCGTCACTTGAGAGATCTATATCAGAGAGAGGTCAAGCGGCCGCCGCGCCGTCTCTGTGTATTTCGAGTCCCGGGTTCGTTATAAATAACGGAACCATAAATTATCTGGCATATACCTGGACCTTGGTGGATCTGGTGAGGATCAGAGGAAATCTAAGCTGACGGTGATGATCTGCCGTTAACATCGGTTAAGTAGTTAAAAATAGTGATTAACTAAACCAGCACTTTTCTGTTTCATGCCACGAAATTAATGCAACGAAAAGTAATAGTCAAGAGCTCAACTTTTTTTTAACACGCATGTAACTATGTAATGGAATCTAAGGTAACTAATTTAACCATCTTCCAAGGGTCGTAGCGTAATGAAAATTGGCAGCTGTATGTAGTTCTGATGACAATACAATAATACGATACTGTCGAACTGATCTGATGATGGAGCCGGAAGATATGAACTGGAACTTCATAATGGAAAATTGTATCATAGCTGTTTTGGATTTCTTAGAAAAGTCTTGTAATGAACTTTGACCACGATTAGGTTTCAAGGTCTGATGATGAAGCCGGATGATAGGCAACTTAGGGTCCCGTAGTTTTGCGGCTGGACAGGCGTATGTGGCCCTAAGTAGAGTAAAATCACTTAGTGGTCTCCAGATTGAAGAGCTAGATTGTTCTAAGCTGACAGATAAAACACCATGCAATTCAGACGCACTGGCGGAGATGGAGAGGATGCGGGCTCATTCGCCTACTTAAAATAAATGTATAAATGTTAAAAATATTTCGTTATCAAAGACAAAAAGTATAAAATAAATTAATAGTTTAAAAAACACTAGAAAAACACGCTTTTATAAATGCACGTAAAAACAAAAAAATAATTATGGATCGTTCAAGTTGTCTCTATTTCTGGGCTGAAGTGTAAACTATGTGCTTTTAATTATAATATTTGATTGTAAAAGCGTGGGGCGCTGGAACAGGAAAGACTTTCTTGTTAACAAATACTAATACTAACTTCCTGGCGGAAGCTGCATGAGGTCTTTCCTGTTCCAGCGCGCCACGCCACGCTTTTACAATCAAATATTATAATTAAAAGCACATAGTTTGCACTTCAGCCCAGAAATAGAGATAACTTGAACGATCCATAATTTTTTTTTTGTTTTTACGTGCATTTATAAAATGGTGTTTTTCTAGTGTTTTTTTTGATAAATTAAAATATTTAGGTTTCTAACTTTGTTGCATAGACTAACCTAAATATATTTTTTTTTACAAATTAATCCTAATTTATGAGTTTTCATAAAGGTCCAGGCGTAATCTATCAGGAAAAGAAAGAATATTAACAAAAAAATATGAACTTTTTAGCACTGACTAACCTAAAAATAAAGCTTGTCATGCTTTCAACACCCAATTATGCAGCCAAAATGTTGAATATTCCCGTAATGAATGAGTTTCCAAAATGGGAACTTTTCCATCATAACAATCCAACTTTCATCTGGGAACCATTTAAAAGCCGTAAGACACACTTAATCAGATATATAAACAGTGGACGTTTCTTTGATCTGAGTCCGGACAATGATTTACTGGCCCTCGTTTGTTGGGGTGGAAAATGCTATTTCTAATCTTATTAAATGCTTGTTAAGCTGTAAATGTGTTGGGACTATTTTCTGTTCTAATAAACATGTTCTCTTTAGAGTTTTAAATAGGAGACGATCGATGCGTCATCTTCATTAAGAGTCCGGTAACGATTTGAAAACGAAAATCGCTTATAATGAAATTACGCATATGAATTGCGATTGATAAGATAGTTTGAAGTTTTGTTACTGCAAAAAAATACTTTAGGTCCATTGTTATTTAATACCCGAAAACTTAATTCTTACAGAGCTTATGTAGTGAGGACGTTGTTTCGTGCAAAGTTGCAAACTTGTCGCTTGATATTATTATTTCTTATACCCTCTTATATGTTCTATATTATCTGGATAAAGCATAAAGTCAAGTTTTTTTCTACATTTTTATTTTCAAAAATATCACCCAAACTTCAGCAATTTTTCTTAAAATTGCCCTAGCTAAACAAACTCTTGCTTAAAATATATATATGTCGACGCGCAGGCGATATTATAATTAAATTGAAATAATAATGACCTTATTGAAACTCCTTAGGTACTTACAAATTGCAAAGTAACATTAAACACATTGTTTACACATTTATTATAAAAACTCGACGGCGACCCATCGGCTAAGGGTCGCAATAAACATGTCAAATGACAAGTAGATACTTAGAGAGACACTCGGTGATGGGATTCGATGGTGAACGGACGAAACCAACAGACCTAATTACGCTTCGCGAATAAGTTCATTTCTTGCGTTACACTTACGTCCTCTATGTTGTACCTACTACCTAGTACATTTCTTAGGCATTCCTGACTACCTAAACCTATCTTTGCGTCCCGATATATATGAAATTGAAAAAAAACTGTTATACTTATTTCTAAGACTCATCTTTCCAAGCAAAAATCGCGAAACAGCTGTTAGATTATGGTGAATGATTTATAAATGAAACATAAAATATGTACTTATATCGAAACTAATATAATTTTTGTTAGTTACAGCAAAATAGTATCAAAAAGCTGAGTGAAATCGAAAAAAACTCTACCGGACTCTTAATCACTTTCTTAACTTTCCCTTAATCGAATTTCTCATAGTTTCCGCGTTTCTGTAAACATGGTTCCGGCATTATGGAAGGCTGCAAAATCATTATTAAAAGATTCTCAAAGTTATTTATAAAGTGCATGAAATTCTACGTCCGGAATTCATGATTTTAGTTTTTCTTAACTGGTGGAAATTACTATAGGTAAGAAGTGTAAGACCAAACTACGATATGTTTTACTAAATATATTTATCTTATCTTATCATACGCGATTAGGTCCTATTTTTATTTCAATAACGAGTGATAATGTTTAACTTTCAATCACTGCGTATATGAACTTATCTTGCCCTATAAATCGTTAAATTTGACCCATTTTCTTTTATGAATAGTTATAAGTACCTAACATTATTTTCAACAATCAGCACAGGAAGAAAGCATCTACACATCACATAAAATATGTCCCCAATTTAATTTTGGTAAAAAGATGACCTCAATATTTAGGTACTTTTGTCCTTGTTCATAAAACACACCGCTCATTCGTTAGTACGCCATAAAACTGTTAGCATAATGTCCCAGAATATTTGTAACTCCGGAAAATACTCGTATAAGTATTCTACATACATTTTGACGTCATCACCATCACATCGTTTTCATACAAAATTGACAAACGACATCCGACCCATATATGCGTTTTTAAAATATTAAATGTAAGTTTGTTTATTAAAAATATTTTAAGGACGACTTTTTTCGTAGCGTTGAAAAGACTTCCTCGTTTCGGGAACACGCTACAGGAAAGATCAGTGACCTCCATCAGTTCTACCGTATCTTCGATTCGAAAACCTAAAAAAAAACGAATGAAAATTCAAAACTATAAAGACAGAAAAAAAACCGGCCAAGTGCGAGTCGGACTGGCACACCGAGGGTTTCGTACAAACCTGTAGATATATAGGGGTAGTAACTTTAAAATTGCTTCGTACCAAATTTCAAGAGTTCACGGGAAGTACCCTGTAGGTTTTGATTCCCTTACGAGTTTCGAAAATTTGCGGCATAATCGGCTGTATCTTTTGATTGCGTTGGCTTAGAAGTTTGATTTTTTCACAGCTCCAAGGGACAGTAGACTTACATGACAGTATTTGATATAAATTTCAGATTGATACCTCCACGCGTTCCTGAGAAAAAGGGTCTTGACAGCCGGCGGACGGACGGACGGACAACAAAGTGATCCTATAAGGGTTCCGTTTTTTCCTTTCGAGGTACGGAACCCTAAAAAAGACGCTAAATACGGCAAGCCATACTCATAGCTATGGTTCTGGATGGTACAAGGAGGATCGGTCTCTCTTATAGGAAAACGGTCGAAAAAGTGTCCAGCGGTAAGCACTAAACAATAGTTCCAAATATCTCCGGGTGGCGCTAGGTTCAGCATTTGATATGAATTACCGATATTTAATACTTATATGACATCCATATTAATATTATAAATGGGAAAGTGTAGTTATGTGTGTGTTTGTTTGTTTGTCCGTCTTTCACGGCAAAACGGGGCGACGAATTGACGTGGTTTTTTAAGTGGAGATAGTTGAAGGGATGGAGAGTGACATAGGCTACTTTTTGTCTCTTTCTAACCCCCCACTTCCCTAAAATGGGGGGTGGAAGGTAAAAACGCCACCTAGCGACCTAAGAATGGCAATAAAAAAGAAATTACATGCGATAGGGTGATAATTTCTTATTTATCTTATAGCCAGTAAACGTAGCAATACTTAAGACAAAAAAAACCGTTAAAAAATAATTCAAGTCTTTACGGATAAAAGGTTATAAATCAAAAGTTATGTTTTATTTTTTGTTTATTTAAAATCAAAGACGATCACTCAAAAAAAATTGTATGGTAGTTCATGTAAAAATTCCATAAATAAATTCCGTAACTCATAAGCTTTTCAAAAAGGTAAAAATGTAGGCATAATTTTATTTAACTATCAAAAATAATAACAATAACAGAACAGGTAGCGAGCGTACTGAGCGTATGACCCGCAATCGGTTTGTTTGTGCAACTTTCGTTCTTATCTTAATCCTTCGTTATCTTGATAACTTGATAAGTTCTTGATAACGAAGGATTAAGATAAGAACGAAAGTTGTACAAACAAACCGATTGCGGGTCATACGCTCAGTGGTTTGTTTGTGCAACTTTCGTTCTTATCTTAATCCTTCGTTATCTTGAGAGGTCCAAGTTCAGTCTTCCCTTTGGTAAGCATTCCGGACATGTTCGTAAGTTATTAATTAAAGAAAGTAATAATAATTAAGAAAACCTAACCACTTTCTGGTTTGTTTGTGTGTTTTTATGGCCAAAAATGGATTTGTTGTTAGTAATAAACATTGAAAAAATTAAACAACTGTTTTTACTTTTAACTTTAAATAGCTACTTGTAATCTTAATAATAACAGACAGATAATTTAGTATCATAATAAAAGCAGAAAGACCATAATAAAAGCAATAAAAAGTACAAAATTAGTCATAAAATAAAAAACAAAAATTACAAATCAATTATTAATTTAATAAATTACAAGTCTTGTTCGAACTGTTTTCCCTCGTTTCGTATACAAGCATAAAGCCTTTTGCGTACTTCAGTGACTGATATTCGCGTCGACATGTTTTCTCTCATGGTCTCAGCAGCCTCTACAATTCTTTCTCTCAAGTGTTCGACATTTCGTATTGGTCTGTCGTACACTAATGCCTTCATGTGACCCCAAATGTAAAAGTCACATGGAGTCAAATCTGGACTACGTGCTGGCCAAGGAATCGGGCCCCCTCGCCCAATCCATTTCTCTGGATAGTTAATGTTCAACCACTGTCGCACGTCCCGGTAGTAATGAGCTGGGCAGCCGTCGTGTTGGTAAACCATGGCCATCCTTGTTCCAAGCGGCACATCCTCCAGCAGTATGGGCAGTTCTTCCTTTAAAAAATGTTCGTAAGCGATACCGGATAAACGTGCAGGCAGAAAAAATGGCCCGATCAACTTATCGTGCACAATCCCCATCCACACGTTTAAAGAAAATCTCTGCTGGTGAGCTCCTTCCTTGGATTTTCTTGGATTTTCACCTTTTGGGGCCCAAAAATGCAAGTTGTGGTAGTTTGTGATACCATCGCGGTCGAAGTTGGACTCATCGGTCCACAAGATATTCTTCAGGTACTCTGGATCTTCAATGTCAGCATTGAGTAAAAATCTGCAGAAATCCATCCTCCTAGCAGGATCTCCCTCCTGGATGGCGTGAACCGGAGTGTAATGGTATGGATACAGTCTTGCTGAGTGGAGCGTGAACCAAACTTTCCATTGTGATATCCCAAGCTGGTTAGCCACAAATCTGGTTGATGTAGTGGCGTTGGCCCGGAACAAGTCCAGTATTTGTTCTTCTGCTTCAGGATTATGAACTGCAGGTCTTCCAGCATCTGCTTGCCGTCGTTGAACCGATCCCGTTTCTCGAATACGACGGTAAGTCGTACCAAACACGCTGACATCAGGTAAACGGCGATTTGGGAATCGTCGTTCATATTCTCTCCGTGCTGCAGCAGCGTCACCATCAGCGAATCCGTAACAAAACAGGATATCTGCGTATTCTTCAAATTGGTAAGCCGCCATTTGATAAATAAACTGTCAACGAAATGTCCGAATCGGAAGGATAGTTGGAAGTTACTGATTTGATTACTAAATAAATACCGACAATGAAGCCTCGGTAAATCACGAACACTTCCGAATACTTCCTTTTATTATTATTACTCTCATTAATTAATAGCATCATAACAAGAACATGCACTGAACTTGAACCTCTCAAGATAACGAAGGATTAAGATAAGAATGAAAGTTGCACAAACAAACCGATTGCGGGTCATACGCTCAGTACGCTCGCTACCTGTTCTGTTATTGTTATTATTTTTGATAGTTAAATAAAATTATGCCTACATTTTTACCTTTTTGAAAAGCTTATGAGTTACGGAATTTATTTATGGAATTTTTACATGAACTACCATACAATTATTATTGAGTGATCGTCTTTGATTTTAAATAAACAAAAAATAAAACATAACTTTTGATTTATAACCTTTTATCCGTAAAGACTTGAATTATTTTTTAACGGTTTTTTTTGTCTTAAGTATTGCTACGAAGATAAATAAGAAATTATCACCCTATCGCATGTAATTTCTTTTTTATTGCCATTCTTAGGTCGCTAGGTGGCGTTTTTACAAAAAAAACTTAAAACTCGTATAACTCGAAAACCATTAATTTTTGACCCCTAGTTGATTGGGCTAAAAACATTGTAAATGAGCTAAAGAATAACCCCTTTCAAGGAATAGGTCGAATTAAAAGTCACCCTGTATTAGAAGGCATTGGCTATTGTCAGACCAAGCATGTAGCACGTAGCTACTTAGCTCTGCCAATAGCCACTTCCACCCACACCTTCGTAATCGGGCAGTCGAGTCTCTCGGCCAACACCCTAAGAAGACCGTTGCTGCTGCCGCGCACTCGCCTCAGCATAGAGCAGACTCTTTTTCGCCTTATGGCAAAGAAATCGTCTACTCGTGCCTCAGCAAACATGCCAGACGCACTGCAGTGCTTCGGCAGCCGCAACAGCATCCTCAGGATGTTATTATATTGAACGCGTAATGCATTATAGGCCCGTTGTGTAAACCTCACCCACAGGCTGCACGTGTAGAACGTCTGACAGTAGGCTCTAAAGAGCGTCAATAATAAATTTAAATAAATTTAATCAAATTTAATATCATTGTGGCGCCATCAGTTAATCGCCTTTTAACGGACACTTGTAACATAGAGATTTATATCCTCCTTATACCATCCATAGCCATGGTTTTCGGTAAAAACATAATAACACCAGACACTGTCAGTAATAATTTAATAGGCAAGGAAGGTCTTAGTTACAGCAAATTTGCAGCATATGTAAAGGAAAAAGTTCGAAAATGGCATTGATTTATTATGTATTCTACTAGATGTGACATCTAGAACAAATTTTGTGCGCCATGTTTGGCGGTTGACAGCTATGACAGAATCAAAGAGCAGTAAAGACTTTTACTTAAAACTTTTGGGACAAAAAAATTCTTAGGGATGTCATCTACTATTACTCAATGATGCCTACTGCAGATTTGAAATTAAATGAACATTTTTTAAAGAACTCCTCAAAAAAAGAGGAGAGGGGCAGCATAATATGGCACCAAATTGGAATATACATCATATGTTATTGTGTTACGTAACCGGATTTTAATATTAGGTTTTTACTTTATCTACCTTGTGCACAATTTTTGTAGAAGACAGGGGCCGTATTCTAACTTTAAAACACGTATACACGATCCAACTTCAATACAACTCCAATGCATTAACAACGCAATACAGCTATTGGCTATAATTGGTATGTAGGATGGAGTACGCTTCGCCTCATCTTTCCAAACAAAAAAGTCTGCCAAAATCTGAGGGGGGCGAGGTAGCACGCATGTGAAGTTTTCAAGTCAAAGGTACATCATTGTCGGTTGTTAATACAGTTTATTTCTAAATGAATTTTTATGGCAGCAACGCTTTATTGACAACCGACAAAGATGTACCTTTGACTTGAAAACACCAAACATATTTGACATATTCTTTTTATATTTCATAACAATAAATGGAGCAATAGATAGTCGACAGTACAAATGTTAACATATGGTTCATTATTGGATGCAGTCTTTGGAAATGTCAAACAAAAAAGCCAAGGATCATTTTTGATTGTATTTTCAAACAAAATATAGAAGACAGCAATCCTTAAGCGCGTTAAATATGGAGAAGTGTCAAACGTCAAATAGTTACTGCCCGTCAGAAAGAAAACGATTGTCTTTGAATCGATTCTGTAAACGAAGCTTGATTTTCGATTTAGGTTAAATCTTTTATTACGAAAGTAATGATAAATAAAGTAAAACTGTATTTACACCTGAAATGGTATTTCATCTTTTTGTAAACTAGACGAAATATAACATTTTTTTACATTCAAAAACAGCGCATAAGGGCATTTTCACGGAGCTTGTTATCCATTGACAGCGATGACGAAAATGGCGTGACATCGATTATTGAAATAGTTTTTATAGATGTACTAGATTTTCCGCCAATACTTTTGACAGAGGGGAAATGATACTCAGGGCCACTCCTGGTTTAGAACTCTCTGTATGTAGGTTATTTGATTTGGGCTAAGTCCTGTGTCAAAATTTGGAGCGGTAGGCTCGTTGATAAATTTAGGCCAAAAAATTGTATTTTCAACTTGACGCCATACATAACTTGTGGCCATAAGACCTTTAAGACTCCTTCATTATCTCCGAGATGGGCTCTACAACGCTATATGGAAGAAAATTGGTCAGGATTTTGATAAATTTCCAGTTAGGCGGGCTCCAGCACTACTACGGCATAAACATCTGAATCAGAAATAGCAGAATTTGCTTGAGAAATATTCCAATGCAACTCCAATACAACTTCAATATTGGTTGAATGTTTATTGTGTGTTGGAGTTACGTATGTTTGAGATAGGTTGTATTTTTATTGTATTGTTAATGTATTTTTAAATTAGAATCCGGCACCATGTTTTCGTAAACATTGACTGGTCTCTGACTTAAAGCAATAGATACAATGATAGAACATTAATAAAACTACTCGAGAAATGATCTTCAAAACACGCTAAATTGCATTGTTTATTATTCCGACGAATTGATTGTGATTGATATATTGAGAACAACAAAAACACGTTTACTGCATTCGAAATACTGAGAAAACATTCGGGGCAGGAAAAAGCCGTTCGCAAACATTGTGTGGAAACTTAACAATGTAGGTAGTTGGTAGCAGAAATTACTAAGCGGGTAAAGTGTTCCAAATGAAACACATAATTTTGTTTATCTACACTCATATTGTAAGTTCTCTAAAACGTGTTCGAAAACGGTAGGCAATGGCTAGCATTACCACGACCGATTTTACTATGATAAGCTTTTTATCCGTAGCAGTAACGTAATTTTAACTTTTCATGCTCAATTATTGATGTGCTATGAGTTTTGATAACATAATGTACACCTGCACCCTCCCGCGCATCCGCCGACAGCCCGACACGCGCCCGCGCGACCGCCGGCACACGAGAGTTGGCCATGGTAGCGGTGCAATGGCGGCCATTCTATGGTTTCCGAATAAGGCATTTAGAATAAATAATATGAGTGTAGATAAAGCAGTGTATGCAACTGTACGTAATTAGGCCTTAAAACGTAACAGTTACATAAACTACTATTATCTACACTCACATTGTAAGTTCTCTAAAACATGTTCGAAAACGGTAGGCAATGGCTAGCATTACCACAACCGATTTTACTATGATAAGCTTTTTACCTGTGGCAGTAACAGTAACGTAATTTAAATTTACATGCTCAAATATTGATAGGTTATGACTTTTGATAACATAATGTACACCGGCACGCGCCCGCGCGTCCGTCGACACAATGGAGTTGGCCATGGCGGTGCAATGGCGGTCATTCTATGGTTTCCGAACACGGCATTTAGGATAAATAATATGAGTGTAGATAAAGCAGTGTATGCAACTGTACGTAATTAGGCCTTATTACGTAACAGTTACATAAACCTATGAAGCAGGAGGTCCCGGGTTCAAATCCTGGTAAGGGCATTTATTTGTGTGTTTATCACGAATATTTGTTCCTGAGTTATGGGTGTTTCCTATGTATCTATGTATATATTTATCTATATAAGTATGTATATCGTCGCCTAGTACCCATAGTACAAGCTTTGCTTAGTTTGGGACTAGGTTGATTTGTGTAAGATTGTCCCCAAATATTTATTTATTTATTTATTTAAACTACTATTGTAAGAGACTAAATAAAAGTATGTCAGGTCTAATAACTGCCTAGTGCGTATATCTGCTTATAAAATTTCATCAACCAATGTTCTGTGATTAGGGCATCCTATCAACCTTCTAGCATTTGTCCTGGCTTCTACCACGGCTCAATTGAGCCAAGGGTCCGCTCGGGAATCGAATCCCATAAACTGGCGTAGGCACTAGTTATTACGAATGCGACTACCATCTGACCTTCGAACCCAGAAGAAACTAGCCCTTATTGGGATCCGGTTTCCTCAGGATGTTTTCCATCAGCGAAAAGCGATTGGTGAGTATCCTACATTTAATGTTACCTATTACGTTATACCTTCGATATTTCCGACGCTTAGTCAAAGTAAACAGCCATCGACATATAAGTTAGTAGAAACAATTATGAATGCTAGTGGCAGTTGGTCACGCCCTTTTGAATAAGTAATCACTAACAAGAAACACGATAAACTGGGTTTTCTTTGTAGAACATCATAACATTTCAGTGTTTGTACGGAACCAACTACTCTGTTCTACGAAAAGTTATTACTTATTAGGTATTCTTTCAGCTAGAATGCGTTGCTAGGAATGTGCTTTATAGGAACCAAGCCTGGACCTGCGCTGTGCAAGGATAAAATAAATAAATAAATATTTGGGGGACAATCTTACACAAATCAACCTAGTGCCCTATGGCCTAGTGGCCTATGGGTACTAGGCGACGATATACATACTTATATAAAGATAATAGTAGTTTATGTAACTGTTACGTAATAAGGGTCCTTAAAACATGAGTGTGGTTTTATGAAATGAGCCGCAGGCGAATTTCATAATAAGATCACACGAGTGTTTTAAGGCCTAATTACGTACAGTTGCATACACTGCTTTATCTACACTCATATTATATATATTAAATTAATTGTTCGGAAACCATAGAATGACCGCCATTGTACCGTCATGGCCTACTCGATTGTGCCGGCGCTCGCGCGGGACCAATCGAGTTGGCCATGGCGGTAACATTATGTTATCAAATTCGATGTTCCAAATTTGAAACTCATTGCTTAACAATATTTGAGCATGCATAGTTAAAATTACGTTACTGCCGCAGATAAGAAACTTATCATAGTTAAATCGTTTGTTGTAATGCTTGTCATTGTCTACGGTTTTTGAACGCATTTTAGAGTACTTACAGTATGAGTGTAGATAAACAATATACTTAACCTAGTATTAAGTCATTTTATATGTTTTTATATGTTTATTTTGTAGTTCGCAGTGCCTTGGTTTTTACTGTAATGCTGTGTAACTGTTTTTTGAATAATAAATAATAATAATACTTAGATACATAGAAAACACCCCTAACTCAGGAACAAGTAAATGATAAACACACAAATAAATGCCCTGCCCAGGTTTGAACCCGGGACCTCCTGCTTCGTAGGCAGGGTCACTACCGACTGGGCTAGGTGGCCGTTAAAAATAAGGTTAGGTAAATGCAGTGATTCAATTTTTTCTTAACAAACACATTCCTCGTATCGTAACGCATCCTCTCTCATCTCTGGTGGAAACGCAGCCTAAAGATAACAGCAACCGTGTTAAAACACTAGCTTATCATTTAAGCTGTTGCAGCTGAGAATCTATAAATAATTGAAAAACATGTGTAGGTGCATTTTACGTTTTATAAAACATATTTTTGTTGTCATAATCCTGGTAACTGCGCACTTTGCATTTACCTCAGTTATCATATCGGTAACCAGACATTGGTATTAATAGATATAATTACATGATAACTTTGACAGTTGAGTAATTAGTTTTTAGTTATTCAACCAAAACATAGTCATATTATTTTCACTTTTGTTTTCACTTACATATAGCCCGGAGTTTTGTTGATCTAAAAATACGTTATTTGGAATATATCAATCGATAAATTATTAATATCGTGTGCCAAATCTTACTTATAAGTTATAACATTAAAAATAATACTAGATCACTATACATGCCACACCCTAATATTTTTATAAAAAATATAGAGAGGAACGTAGATATGTCCCTTGTGTTTAGGTTAAATATAAATAGCAACGTAAATACAAACACAACCTACGTAAGCGCTAAAGAACACAATGCTGAAAGTTTCAGCGATATCAGCTGAGAAATCGCTCGGAAACCTGAAACTCGGTTACTAGAACAATGCGTTTTCTCTTGCTTAATGGTGAGTAAAGTGATGGTCACACTGCCGGTGGGTGAGCTATTTCAATACTTTTTTAATAATACTTTTTTTTTATTCCAATATAAGGAAGACATTATTTCTAAATATGCAAAATTTTACCTTGTTAATATTTTTGGTATAATAACCACGCTATGTTTAAATTATTCAACTTTAAAGCATTGAGTAACGGGAGATGACATCCCTAAGAAATGTTTTGTCCCAAAAGTTATAGTGAAAATCACTACAAGTCTATACTACTCTTTGATTCAGTCATAGCTGTCAACCGCCAAACATGGCGCCCAAAATTTGTTCTAGATGTCACTGGCAATGTATGGAAGCCACATAAATCTCTTTCCGTTATTACTTACTTTTCGGTTTACACAGATATTTAAGCATGCACCTTACATGCCCTCTGAAATATATACATATATGCAACAAGATACTCTTGGCATATGTTTATTTCACACCTTACAGACGTACCATTTGGCGTGAAAACTTACTGGCATGGCCTGCGGTTATCTAAGTATAGGTAAGAGTGAAAGGTCAGGGCAGTATATCTTCTAGCCTATGCACGCCGCTCACCACTGCCGCTGCCTCGCGGAGTCGTGGCCAGACCGTTAGCGAATCGGACTTTAGTAGGATCAGTACCGGCTTTACTCACTTAGGGAATACAGAGACAGAAGAGAGAAGCCAGGACACAAGAGAGAGTTTATGGTAGACTCTTGCCGCTGCGCGTGTGACAGGTGCCTATGGAACCTTGCTCTCCATAACATAATTATGGAACTCATGTTTATCTAACTAGGCCAAGGCGACGTATGTAAATAATATGGTCTGTTCTAGATTAGTGGAAGGTGATTTACAATAACATCTTTCATTATTAATACCTACCTATGTTATGTCAACATATCCTGTGGTGTGAAATAATAGCGACGATTCCTCTTGATTTATTTAATGTAAATGGTTTTAAGTGTTGTACAAAAGAGAAAATATTTGTTATTAGAATTATTTTAAGTATCGCCAAATATATTTTAATAAATAAGTACTGTCACCAAAATTTGTGCCAGTGCAAAAATGTTATGCCAAAACTAATTTACATTCCCTGAAAATAATTCACAAAAAATATACATGGCATTACAAGTAATAATATTTTGACAGATAGACGTGCCCTACCTATTAAACTATTATATGGAGGCACCTACTGTCATTACCCCCGACAAAACTGAAACGACATATGCCAGCTTGTACATAGATGTGTGTGTTTGTGAATACAAAACTAATCTCCCAAACGGCTTGCCCCTGCCAAATGGTTCTAAAATAAATGTTAATGTTTAACCTACTTAATACGTTTTTAAATTTTTAATATACGAGTAGTCTTGTATGTCATTATCGAATTACTAAAGTAATCAGATACGACGTTCCCAGCTGTATTTACTCATATAAAGTCATCACAAAAGAAAAACTACGCAGCGATTCCAAGGATGTCTACCGTTTATTGAAAGACGACATGATTTAAACCGTGACAGACTATCACGACTATCGCGAGTAATAATAATAATAAAATACTCTTTATTGTACACCTCAATAAAAGAAACTGAGACAGAAAAATGTAACATGTTTAGGTAAAACTAGCTCAGTCTGACCACACCTGGCAATAAAATTTTATTCACACGAATAATTTCGAAAGTATAAACCGGACGTTTCTTATTTATACATGATGTAAAAATCATGGGGGTGCCAGAAACGAAATAATAAATTAGTAAGTACCTACCGGAATTTTGTAACGCTGAGCTAGAGATTTTTTCTATCGAAATTCGATACAGATTGTTTTATTTATACTGAAATATGAAAAATCCTAAGTGGGATAACCTAGTTTTAGTCAAGCAATTCGTTATCATCTACTTACTTACTAAACAATTAAAACTTTAGCCCCTCTAGACATTGAATAACAGGAGATGACATTACTAAGAAATTTTTTGTCCCAAAAGTTGTAGTTGTAGTCACTAAAAGTCTATACTACTCTTTGATTCTGTCATAGCTGTCAATCGCCAAACATGGCGCACAAAATTTGTTCTAGATGTCACATCTAGTAGAATACATAATAAATCAATGCCTCTTGAGGATAAATTCAAAAATAAGGAAAATAAAGAAAAAGAGGATGATTGACAGCATTCAACCTTGTCATGTCATGAACGCAGCCGCGCCCCCAAACTACCCAATAATGGGTCTGGCGATCCAAGGTCGCCGCCATTTTCCATTCACTAATTCCGAAGAACTGCGGACTCGAGGGACCGGCTTCATTCACATACATTCATTCATTTTGTAATGGCGCGCATTTATGTTTATATCAGAGTCATCAGAGACAAGGAGATGGTAAAGACTAAAACGCAATATTCAGAAAATTTATGATTTATGACACTGGTAAACCAAGTGAGGATCTTTACAATGATATTTTTACCTAATTTTGCAGCCCAATGGGAGTGGGTTAAACCCGGGTACGTCTTTAAACTATGTCCAAAAGAGAAGTATGGTTACTGCGAATGTCATCTCGCTATGTGTGGTAGAGCACAGCCCTACACATAGTATTGTGTTCCTGCTGGTGAGTAGGGTTGCCAAAGAGCTCAAAGAGGACCCACTGTGTTGATGATGGGGACCCTCTTGTTCCTTTAGTCGTCAACACAGTGAATCCTCCTTTTTGTAAACAGTCGGCAACGCGTATGTGACACGTCTGCAGTTGCAGGCGTCAAAAGACTACGGTAGCTGCTTACCATCGGCGGGCCGTATGCTTGTTTAAAAAAAAAAGGTATAAATTAAAGGTAATTAATTATGGTTGCATTAGTTGCTCTCCTAAGGATCCACTGTATTGGTAACGAGCCTGTATTATCCCTTCCCAAAACATGTCAAAACATTGACGTCCCTGTGACATGGCGGGAGAGTAGCATCTGTTTGTGGATTCTGCTACCTACTAGACTTATTTGCCACGACTACAGCACATATTATAAAATAAGTTGTTCGAAACAGAACATTTCCCTGTTATTTACACATTTACCTACTTGTTAGTGGTAACTTGTTGATGGTTTTAATCAAGGTGCGTGACGTATTACCAAGCTCAAATGGAATTTGGCAGGCCATGTTGCCAGGCCGGATGAAAGCAGGTGGACTAAAATGTCGATGGATTGCTGGCCACTTTCAGATGAAAGGAGTCCTTGTTGTCCGTTGGCTCGTAGAGTAGACGACATTCGGAAGATCGCGGGTCACTTCTGGATGAGATTAGCTCAGGATCGGAACAAATGACGTACTGGAAGCCTATGCTCAGCAGTGGGCGACAGATGGCCAAAATGACGAGTGGTAATTGGTAGTAAGTGGTGGTAAGTGGTAGTGGTAAGTGGTAATAATTAATAGTGGTATTTTTATCCGCGGTTTTCATTCAGCGATGACATGTTAGATATATAGTCCTTAGTAGATACTTATCTCTGACTCCCATAAAGTGTCCCTGCGGCTTTAATTTCATGAATTTTGTAAAATTTACGGCGTATACTGGATGGAACACAGTTTTCTACTCAGGGCTATTGTAAATTGGATTAGGTGGGGTCGGGTTTTTACTTAATGAAATTGTCTTCTTGTAATATATTATGCAAAATGAAATGGCGGATGGGATAAAGAAAAAACACCGTATTTTATTTAGCCATACCTAGATTTTTGTTAGATTAACATAAAGAACGTAGTTAATCTAGTTACTTTACATACCTACATATAATTGACTTTCAAAAATAAAGAGGCTTTATTTAAAAAATCACACTATGTTCTGACCGAGCAAGTGAAACGAGCAAAGCGCCTACTTTTCAACCTGGGCAAAATGCTTTCATATGTCCGGATGTCCGACTATTCTCCTCCACCGGCCGCATTTTTCAAACGATTCTTGTGTTTTTTTTGTAAGTTTGATGTAAATTCTCAGGAGTATTACAGCGTGTTGCCGACTCTTTAAAAACCACTGCACTCGTTTTTGATGAACTCCATATTGCAGTCCGTTGTAAAAACCTCAGGAGGGAGGTAATTCCACAGCCGGAGTGTTCGGTTTTTTGTTGTTTTCCTAAATGCACATAGCCATATCGAGTTTTAGATTTCTAGGTTATCGCCAGTAATGAGGTCTAGATAGCGGGCACTTACAATTTTTCCACACGTTAATAATATGGCGCAATCACTAATTTATAATAATAATAATAATAATAAATACTCTTTATTGCACACCTCATACAGTTACAAGCACAAATTTTACAATTAGATAAATTTAGGTAGAGGTAACAACAGGCGGTCTTATCGCTAATGAGCGATTTCTTCCAGACAACCTTTGGGTAGTGGAGACTAGAGAAAAACAATAAGCAGTAGGTGGTGCATAGAAACAAAAGAGACGAAATAGATAACACAGCACATTCATATGAATATACATACTTAAATAAATACAAAATAAACATACATATACGTACATATATACATATATAATACACACAGTAAGAAACAACAGTGTCAACTTAAAAACCTAAGAAAGAGATAAATAGTATTCCTTAAGTTGCGATTTAAAGCTACCAATAGATTGCGCGCGTTTTATGTTGAGAGGGAGAAAATTCCACAAACGAACGGCCTGGAACGTAAATGAGCAATTATAAAATTTGTAAGATGAAGATGGCACTTTTAGGAGCAATTTTTGAGAGGATCTAATAGAATTAAGATAAGAGCAACGCTCTTTGAAGTAGCGGGGAGTTGCAGGGTTAAAAAGTATAGAAAAGAGTAAAGAAAGTATGTGAGAGTTACGGCGGTGACGGATAGGGAGCCATTTGAGTTGAGAACGAAAACTAGAAACATGGTCGAATTTGCGTAATCCGAAAATGAACCGAATGCAGGCATTTTGAATACGCTCAAGCTTATTAAGTTGCTCCTCGGTTAGGTCTAAATAGGAGATATCTGCATAATCAAGAATGGGGAGAAGTAACGACTTTAGTAGCAATTGGCAGGAAATTCCGGAGCCGTCTGAGAGACCCTATGGCAGCAAACATCTTCCTGCTCACTTCACTCACCTGAGGCACCCATGATAGACAACGATCCATGATTACGCCAAGATTTTTCACTTGGTTGGAAAAAGGAATTTGGATACCATCGAAGACTATCGGAGGAAGCCTGAGAAAGTCAATTTTGGAGATTTGTTTAGCGCTACCCATCACAATTACCTGTGACTTTAGGGGGTTCACTTTTAAACCGTAATTTTGACTCCAATTTGATATGCGGAGCAGATCAAGATTCGTGGCTTCTATAACTGAATTGAAATCGCTATGCATACCCTGCGAATATATTTGAAGGTCGTCGGCATAGAGGTGATACGAAGAGGAGAGATCAAGAGTTATGGAATTAATGAAGATAGAAAATAAAAGAGGAGACAGCACACCACCTTGTGGAACACCAGCTGATGTGCTGCACCAGGAAGAACACGAAGAATCTAGTTTTATTCTTTGCCGACGATCAACCAAATAGCTGCGGAACCAGTCAATTGCTGCAGCCGATATGTTAAGAGACTGTAAGAACGCGAGCAAAATGTCAAAATCGACCGTGTTAAAGGCATTACTGAAATCTAGAAGTGCAAGAACTGTAAGCTTCTGGTCATTCATACCCAAACGGATGTCATCGGTAACCTTGACAAGAGCCGAGGTAGTACTATGGCCCGGACGAAAACCAGATTGAAATGGGTTTAGGAGGTCATTTCTATTCAGGAAGGAAGTTAGTTGCTGATGCACTAGCCGTTCGAGGACTTTGGATAGGAAAGGAAGAATGGAGATGGGGCGATAGTCAGAGAAGGAACTGGGGTTGGATTTTTTGGGTAAAGGAATAATATTGGCATCCTTCCACAGACTGGGAAAAGTACTTGATGAAATGGAAAAATTCAGAATACCGGTGATAATAGGAACAAACAAATCAAGGAGAGAGAGTATCATATTTCGGCTAACACAGTCAACACCAACGGCGTTAGAAGTGATATTCAATATACCCTTCCTAACATCACTCTCACAGAAATGGCTAAAATAGAAAGAAGAGAAATCTAAGGCAGGAAGTGATGAAAGATGATGAAGTGAGTTAGATTTCTTAGGACCACTGAAACAGGTGGACGATGAAAAATGCTGGTTAAGCTGGTCAACGCTAATATTGTTTAAATTGGTTGCCTGTTGAGATTTGCCAACTCCGAGACCTTTCAAATATTTCCACACTTTGGCTGGATTTCCATCTTCAACAGAACTGTGAATATGATGCCTCTGAGCATCTCGACATATAGTGCTACAGCGATTGCGCAGGGTATGATATTTAAATTTATTTTTCTCAGAGTTGTTAGCCTTATACTTAGATTTAGATTGATTCTTCCTCTCTATAAGGGCTTTAATATCCTCAGTGAGTCAAGGAGCAGGGAGATGCTTGACTTTTATTGCACGAACAGGAGCATGAGCGTCATAAAGTTGTATGAGGAGCGAATTAAAGAGAGAAACTTGATCGTCTACCGAACACGCTCGAGCGATACTGCTCCAATCAATTGTTAAAGCGTCGTCTCGAAGCTTTTCCACATTTAATCCACTAAAATTGCGCTGCAAAAGAATTTTTGATTTAGATTTGGGAGGACGAATTTTGTAAGAGAGATAGAGCAGATCATGATATGAGAAGGCATCCGCGGAGTATTGTCCAAATTCAGACACATGAGAAGTCGAAGAAACTAAAGTTAAATCAAGAAGAGAAGGCGAGCAATTTGGAAAATAGTGTGTGGCGTCTGAAGGGAGAATAGTTAGATTGCATGCATCTACCAGGGATTTAAGGCGCCGGGATCGACTGTCATCCTTCAGAAGACACGTATTTAGATCTCCCATAAGAATGTGATGATTATAAGAAGGCATAAGGTCTTCGAGAAGTTTCTCAAGAGAATCAAAGTAATTAACGTGAAGGGAGGGAGAATAAAAAACGCCAAGTAAAAGTTTGGAATGAGAGAGGGAAACGTCGAGAAACATATACTCTGCGGCATCAGAAGTAGAAGAACTGGCAGATACATTAACAATTGAATAGGGGATGTAAGAACGAAGGTAAATCGCAACTCCACCGCCACAAGGCGGTCGTGCCGAATTAAATTGAAACCAGGTAAAGAGTAAGACGTTGAAGGCAAAGCTTGTCTGAGCCACGATTCGGAAATTAAAATAGCATGAATGTTCTTAATGTCAAAAGAGAGTAACATATCGCTGTAATGTGCAGCAATACTTTGCGCATTTAAATGCACATGATTACACGTCGAAATAGAAAAGCGTCAAGCAGTATAACCCGAACAAATACAGAAGAAAGCTACACTATGTACATACTAAGGCTTCAATTTGGCAGCCGCACGTCTGGGCTTTATCTGTTTCTCCGGTTTCTCGGCTTTGCTGCAATTATCTGCCTTGGGAGGAGCATCTACGCTTGGGGTCGGAGTCACAGGCTGCTCTGGCGCATCCGAAATCGCCTTAAGCTGTGCAAGGCTCACCACACGCCTGCGCACGTCGCTCGCATCCAAGACATGAACAACGCCGTCCCAGGTCCAACATCTTCTGACGCCAAACCGCTCCCGAGCTGCCAAGAAGGTCTGCTGACGTGATTTGGTCAAGAACTCGGCTATCGTTACGCCGGAGCCTTTCAATGCCACCTTACCAAACCACACTTTATCACGGACGGCAGTCTCACAGAACTTCACCACAATAGCCCTGGGTTTGCTGCCTCTGCGACGGCCAAGTCGGCCAAATTTAATTATGTTAATTAATAAGAAGGAAGTACAGTCTATTTTCAAACAGATCATGTATTATTAATAGATATATCACTCATCAACCTTCATGTCACGAAGTAATTGTTAAACATTGTGCTAAATTTAGCCCTGAGGTAAATCGGGATGTGTACAGCTACTAAAATAAAGGCGGATGTTTCCTTGTCGTGTCTCGAAGATGACAGATCTAGTTAGGTAATGCTGATTAGAGATAATAGATTGTTTGGAAAGACGAACCCCCGTATTCATTAACGTCTCTGATACGTAAATTAACTAATATTCGTTTCTCCTCATCTGTCACGTTGACAGTTGTGTTTGTTAGAAACAGACAAAACATAAATTAACTTATTTAAGCCTGCGAGACGTTTTTGAATAAGGTAACGCCTTGGCCACAAAAGAAACGGTTGGTTGCCATACATTAGTGTGTGGCTTTTGGTGGAAACTTATAAGTACTATAACAGTAAAGATATCGGATATACAGTCTTTTTGTCAGTAAAAAAAACAATTGAAATTAACATTTGTAACAAAGTACAATGAAGAATACGAGTAGAAACCTATAACTCGTTTGGGGTTCCGCAGCCGCTACAGGAGACACTTCCGGGGAACTTTGCCAAATCCATATACAAGATATCTCTATACTCCGCTTAGCGCGTTATTTCTTTGAAACCTAAGCTGCCAAAAAGAAGGGGTGCGGGGTGCGTGTTCCCCGCAATGCTAGACAGGGAACGTGCCATTGTTCCGTGGGGCGTCAGAGACTCAGACATGAATGGTTGCCATGGAGACGTACTAAGTTTACTGTCACTTACAATAAATCAGTGTCTCACTATAGGGTGAAATTACTTCGAGCGTTCCAGCGGGGGTCGCCCGGCTATGCGGGTCCTTGGGTGGGCGGGTCGGGTTGTAGTCTATGGTCAAATTCTACCCCGGCAGAAGTGGGCCGATTTTTGACTTTCGAGCGCTCGAATTCAAGGACATTGAGGTCAGGTAGCTTGTCACCATTATTTTCGCATGAAATTAGTAGTTTAAATAAACATGATCCTAAATTCCTATCGCTGTTATTTTTAGTTAAATGTCAGATTCGAGCTCTCGAATCTCAAAAATCGCCCCCCAGGTGGCACAACAGCAAACCGTAATGTCGCTAAAACGATAGGTTTTTAGTTTATTTTTATATTATGTATGCTAGTTTTAACCTTTTGACCGCCAAAGACGTCAAATCACGCGCACGGAAAGTGGTGCCCTCACCGCCGGCACGTGATATCACATCCAAAATATAACCGGTTTGCCTTGCGCTGAGGGCACCATTTTTCCGTCCGAGGCTTGGCGGTCAAAGGCCCTCAAAGGTATCTATGGGCCCCTAGTTGTCTGAAAATAAAGATATTTTATTTCATTTCATAACGTTGAGTAATACAATATTTTTATAGTAACGTTTGAGCCATACGTTAGGTGTCTGTTATATACAATATGTGCCTTACACCTGCTTAACTAAATGTATATTTATTTATTTATTTTATTTTATTTTATTTGGGGCATTAAAAGCAATACAACAAACAATACAAGACTTAAATAACAGAGAAAAAGCCAATAATAGATGATCACAAAAATATAACTAACATGCAATAACAAGCGGAAATAATAAGTGAATACCATGACAAAGAAAAGATTGAACTTTTTAAACAAAATATATAACTAGCTTAGTAATAAAATAAAAGGGGAATGCAGTTGAGGGGGGGGTGTATAAGTATTTTATATAATAAGGGAGGGAAATGCAGTTGCTACGAGTACATAGGCCTGTTCCAGTTCAGGTATTATGTTCTCTTTTTTTATTTATACCTATATAATGAATCATCGTATACAACAATCGTAAACAATTTGCACAATATATGAATATTCTTAAAAATAAACTACTTAAGTATTATCTTATCTCTTTATCATTGTAAGCTACTTATAGAGTAGTTGAATCAGTTGTTATAAATAGCACTAGTTTCAAATAGTGGCTGTTCTAGTGCCACCACTTCCAGCTACGTACTTCATACAAATAGGTAATCAGTGTCATTGTTATCTATGGATTACCCGTACATTCAAGTCAAGAGCAATAACATGTTTTGATTTATATTTACCTACTTGGCACGTCTTACAATTTGAATATCTAAATCATTTACCATTAAACCACCCTAGGTGTAGTACAAAAACTTCCAACTATAGTCCATACCACAGACTAGAAAAATACTAACTGTACTCCGTGGTCCAAAGTGTCCAAACAATTCGTTTAAAAGCCCTGTTACACTTTACTTTTTTTAGTATCCTAACTAGCATCCTAATTAGGATCCTAACTTGTTTTCATAGTAAATTTACGTGCTAAATGCGGTTAGACTTGACTAAATTTAGAAACTAACTCATTTAGGAAGCTAACCAGGACAAATGTAACAAGGCTTTAAGGGCCGGCGTATTCTAACTTTAAAACACGTAGACACGATCCAACTTCATTACAACTCCTACGTAATACAGCTAGCGCCTAAACGTTTGAATCAGAAATATCAGAATTTGCTTAAAAAATATTCCGATGCAACAAATATTAGTTGATTATTTATTGTGTGTTGCAGTAATGTTTGAGACGTTTGAGACAGATTGTGTTTTTAATATATTGTTTAATGTATTTTTAAATTAGGATACGGCACTAGGTGTGACTTTTATTTATTTAAATGACGCAGTTCAAATGCAGTATATTTTCGTATATGCATAAAAATATTAAATACAATCAAAATGTAGATTGGGGTAATTACGAAACATTTTTGCACTAGTTGCTGGTATGTACGTTTATTCCTGAACCATCCGGTATAGGTAGATTTTTTGAGACCTTTAATGAAAAATGTTTTTACTGGATGGGCTAATCATGTATTCATTGTCACGAACTTTCACAAATAACTTTGGATTTATTAGATATATGTGTTACAAATCTTTAATTTATTTTAGTTATAAAAGTGCAATTCCGAATTAGCTCGGGTAAATCCGAATACAATTAAATTACGTCCTATTTGCTTGAAACACAAAGCAAATATTCGCTTTTCAATGAGATTTACCCTCCCTCTCTTTTTTTTTCGGTTGTACCTATAGAAGTACCTAAACAGGTGTTTAACAAACTTTTAGTTCGGAAGTATCCGACATGAAGTTAGTGGTTCTCAAACTTTAATGATACAAGTATCATAACAAATATCACAATAGTAGTTTATGCAACTGTTACGTAATAAGTGTCCTTAAAATGTGAAAAGAGCCGCAGGCGAGTTTCAGAATAAGATCACACGAGTGTTTTAAGGCCTAATTACGTACAGTTGCATACACTGCTTTATCTACACCACAGACCTAATATAGCGCTTACGCTAAAAGATAAATGAAATGTGCAAAAGAGAAACCTACACGTATGAACGTTCCGCGAGTGCGAAAGAGATACACGATCATTCTCCAAGCAGGACAACTTTTGACGTCCCTCTTTACACTCAAACACCCGCGTCGTGACAGCTCATATTTTATCGTGTAAAATATAAAATAATCCAGAGCAAAATCACTTAAAATGTAAAAGCAGAAACGTGGTGTCGTATTATGTACCTTCCTGATTGCACCATTACACATAAGAAAAACCCAGGAAATTACTCATTTCATAGGTAAATATGATATTCCGATCGATGGTTTTGAAGCGATATTTTATCAAATTAGCAAAATAAATCGTGAAAGTAAGCACTAGATACAATTGAATATTAGTCTTTGTTTTGCTGTGTGGTAATATTTTATCAATAAAGTTAATATTCAGAATTATTTTGTATAAAAATTGAAACTGTTATTCTACGCTAGGGATTGACAAAACGTCTTAGGGACTTATATCGATAACTGTTCGATAAAAAATACTGTCGATGTCCAAGTTAAAGTACAAAAGTGACAATTGGCACCCGTTGCAATCGACAATCAACGGTACTATAGGCGCTAGGCCGCTAGTTGGGTTTTAAATTGGATAATGCGTCAAACTCAGACTTTATAATATAATAAGGTATCAGGTTAAGTATGGAACATTTTATAATTTCAACAAAAAAAAACACATTATGTTTTTACGGATTCTAACATGCTGTTTGCGTAAAATATGGATATAAATGTTTTGCAACTTATCGATAAGAAAGTAAAATGTCGATAGATAATTAACCTATTGAACTTGGCTGCACTTTTTTTAACACTCACATAGACAATTTACCTACACACTTCCATTTCATATTTTGCCACACTTTTGAACGTTGTCAAGCTATCTTACTATATTAGATCTGTGATCTACACACATATTACAAATCCTAAATGACGTGTTTGGAAACCATTTGAATGACCGCCATTGCACCGCCATGGCCAACTCGGCTGTGCGAACGGTCGGGAAGGAGGGCTGGATTTTCATTCGTTAACAAAGTCGATGTTCCAAATTTGAAACTCATAACTTAACAATATTTGAGCACGTAATGTCAACATTATGTTACTCCCACAGATAAAAAACTTATCATAGTAAAATCGGTTGTTGTAATGCTGGCCATTGCCTACCGTTTTTGAACATATTGTAGAGGGCTTACAATGTGAGTTAGTTAAAGCAATGGTGCGTAGTTCAGTGACCGCGAGGCAACCGGATAGCTCGCGGTATTTACGCTCCCAAAGTGATGAGGAGCCGCCCTGTGCAACTCGAATTAACCCAACTTGGACTGGGGCGGAAAGGGAGGGGGGGGGGTAACAGAGCGGTTACCTGAAAGAATGTATACTGGTTATATAACAAAATTGTAATGCCATCCCTCCTGGTTGGACTGGCGCCCTGTACAAGAGCGAAGAAAAAAAAAATGTCAGGGAACCGCTTGAAAATTAGCATCCTTGTTCTTCATCACATACAGACACCGGAAACATTAATGAATTTGTGAGTTGGCCGATTTCTACTTATACTTGTGCTACTTTGGAGCACCAGTATTAAAGTGATGTACCAAAATATTCTATTGATGTTACTGTCAACATCTATAGGTAGATGTTAGTCAACATAAATAAATATTATTTATTTTCTTCGTAGCAATCGTAGCGGAGTATTACCTCATATATTATTCTTACTCTAGCATATGAATGGTACTGACAGAAAATTGTCTTATTTTGAATTGAAATGACATCCGCATAATTTTATTATCTTAAGAGGCTCTATCTTTGTTATAGTTGTAATCGAGGATTTTCAATTAGCATATGTATTAATATATATCGATATCTTTATTATCGATATCAAATGCCTAGAACTTGACCCGAGTTAGCACAGGTATGCTTATAAATAGTCAACTACTAACAGGCTAAAATATTTTATTACGAAAATTCATATTCGTAGTATAGTACAATTGATTGTTTGAGAACCATTGGCTAATGGCATGGCACTATGGAGTAATAAAGTCGGGTAATTCCGAAACACTCTTTGATTCGGAATTCCCCAGTGCGGGTTAATCCGAAAAATTCAAAATTTTCAAACTAGAAGGTTTCGAGTCCATTGAATAGTAATTAAAATCGAAAATATATTAAATACAAAAGGATTAAAACCATTTACTTACCACAATTCCGATTTATTGATGTGCGGCTAATTCCGAAAGATCAAAAACGCGGGAAATAGCACTCGCTCACAAAAATGTCACGCAACTCACGTGATTCCATCGATAGCGTTCCGAGCTGACGGATGCAGGGGGCCAGTTAAATGAGCGTCAAGAGGACTGTTGCTAGCGCGCATTAAAATGCCGCGTTTAGAAGAAATTTGTAGTTTTCGAAATTTCCCGAATTACGAAATTATCCGAATGCACCTTAAGTTATTAGATACTTAATTACGTATTGAAGTTGTGACCCATAGTTGCAGTACTGGGGTAGTTGAGTGGTTCTTCGGTACCAGTCCATCCTCATCTGATGTGGTCATCGGAAGATCAGCGCTGGCAATCGATGGCTCCATGCCATGAGGCCATTTCGTAGATTTTTCCGTTTCCTCTTTCCTTCATTGACTACGTTTGTGTGTCTCTACGAATTCATTTTATTTCTTTCTTTCCAACTATGGTCCGAATTAGCTTGAATAGTACATGATAATTATTACGGATAAACTCTAAGCCAATTAATTATAAATTAAACAAATTGAAATATAAAAACGAATTAAATTACAATACAAATCGTATAATGAACGAAATTAATGAGTTATCTTTTGGACCCTTAAGGTGGGAAGTTTTACGGTACCGAGTTTTGTACGCAGATTTATAACTAAAATGTTAATATTTTCATGGAAATTGTCACTAACTCTTGTGAACCAGACTAAAGTAAGTAAAATTTAACAAGCCGAAATCCTCGACTATGTCTACCAGCTTAATAAAAAGCTTTTCCTTCAAAGCCATTACACTTGAAATCATGATGACACCAGTGGAAATCGCAATAAATATAGTTTTGTTATTACAAAATAGATGACTTCCCCTCCTTATTATGTAACGGTTACAGCACCGTACCAGAGGCCTATGAATCATGCCCGCGCGAGCGAGTTATATACCTACGTTTTGCGCCTACGCCGAGGGAGCTAAAGTCAGTGGGTTATATACCAACGCGCTCACTGAACGCACGTCGTACCGCGCGCGACGCTACTCGGAACTCGGAACAATGTCATCACGAAAAATTTTTATTTATTGCGATGTGGATGGATGTAAAAATGTAAAAAATAGCAAAGCTAATAAAAATAAGCTAAGCTACATATAAGCTTATCGTATCTTAGACTATTAACGAAATACAAATCTCTCAAATAACTATGATGATATTGCTAAAAGGCGATTAGAATAAGATTGAGATAGCTGTCAATCCATATTAATTTTGACAGTGTGTGGCAAATCTGTCAAAATTAATCATACTCTCATCGCGGCAACAAAATATCAATTAATATTACTCATGTAACTATAATTGTTATGCCCCATGCGAACCACTTAAACACTGAATCAATGCAAAATACCTATTTCCTTACCTATAAAACATATCCAAGCATATGCAACCCTAGCGATTGTACGGGTGCGCGGGAGGTGCGGGGTGCCGCGCGTTGAAGGCCGCTCCATTGTATTATTGCGTAGGTACGTAAATCGTTGGTATTTGCTTTGATGCTATGAGTGATTCATATCTGTTCGTAAGAACTATTTTATAATCTGTGACCGTACTTCGACGGTATAAACAAATTTGCGTCATTTTATGTTAACTAAGTCATTACATTATTTTTCGGCATAATTAATTTTGCGCTACCTATCTATTTAGCGTATCTGGAAAAAATATTACATAAACATGTTTAAAGACGATCCCTGATATATGTATTAGGTATCTACGTGTTAAATGCAATATTTTATATTATTTCCGTGCTTAAGTAAGTACCTATTTCCGGTATCGATGAAATAATAAAATAACTAATCTTGAAGTCGTGACACATTATTACCAGAGTATAAGTATTTATTTCAACGTCTTTTTGGGCATTTCAGGGAGATTTCAGATTTTAATGCATTTTTTTCCGCGTATCACATCTTATCTAGCTTCCAAGCCGTTTTTTATACGGCCAAAGAGACAAGAGGGGTCTCCCGTCGCGAACACACTGCATACTTTCAGACATCTACCTATTTAAGTTTATAATACATCGAAGCACAAGTCTGCGCCCGACTTTATAGACATTAAATGGGCTAAAACAGCCGTAACCCAGTTGTCTGTAACTGTAAACTGTAATCTGAATTAGGTCGCACGTTAATTCAAATAAAGAGTTTGACGTAAGCGCGGGACCTACCATTGTATTTACTTTCGGGGCTCCTACTTCGTTCTCCTTTCTCATCTGGAATAAAATATTATTGAAATGTTTTTTACTTTATCGCTACAGACTATAATAAATGAGAAGCCAATTGAAGTTTCCTAAAGAAAATGTAAGTGGAGACGAACAAAGCGCATAAATATAAAATTAATTTAAGTACCGTAAATTATAGTTCCTAATTTTATTTTTTTATACTACGACGGTGGCAAACAAGCATACGGTCCGCCCGATGGTAAGCAGCTACCGTAAACTATGGTGTCACATGTTCGTTGCCGACCTTTTACAAAAAGGAGGAATCACTGTGTTGACGGCAAAATGAACAAGGGGGTCCCTCATCGTCAACACACTGGATCCTCATTGAGCTCTTTGGCAACCTTACTGACCAGCAGGAACACAACACTATGAGTAGGGTCTAGTGCTATTTGGCTGTGGTTTTCTGCAAGGTGGAGGTACTTCCCCAGTCGGGCTCTGCTCCAGATTTGAGCGAGATGACATTCGCTGTGCTGAGCCCTGCCACACATAGCAAAATGGCATTCGCAGTACCCATACCTCTCTTTTGGACGTAGTTTAAGAACATACCCGTGTCCTAATAATTATCTACTGCAAATAAATATCTATATGTTCGCAATTTGAGTATTATAATAAGGATACGTATGCGTTCATATATGTTCTTTCGATACAAAAAAATCATCACATCACAACCATAAATCATAATGAATCACAGCATTCGTAAGTTAAGGGTCTCAAAACATATGATAAGAAAAGAAGGGACCGGTTTTGTAAAGGCGGTCTTTGTGGTTACATATTTAAAGTGATTATGTCTATTCTATACTACCTATATGCGTATACTCGTAGTAGGTACCTTATATGATTATGATCGAGTTTCTTTCTCTGAGATATAAGCAGAGAACTTCTCCAACTAATATGAGAGTATCGTGGCCGTGTAAGCTGTTACTGGTACCACCATTGATTAAGAGTAACAAACTTGGCAGCTGCATTGTCCCAGCTGGACCTCGCAGCACCCACTGGATTTTCTTCATCATCTGCTTTCCCACTACTACTACCCCAGATAAGAAATGCCTATCTATATACAGTGACATGTAGCCATACGATAAATAAAATATTTGACTGATAATAGGCATTGCAGTCACGATATGACTAATAGACTAAATTAAAGACACTAGTAGGGGCTCACACCCGCCTAGCCTTGGTCCGAACCGGGTTCGTTCGCCCGTGCAAGTGCGTCACTACCATCAGTACTATCTACCAGCATCTAGTAGTATATGCGGGATGACATCAGACCCTGTTAATTACAGTAAAACTCGTTTAAGAGGATTTTGAAGGGACCCAGTCAAAAACGCGTCTTAAGCGGGAAAGCGATACGAGACCGTCCAGCTCCTGTGGAACCTTAAGGCCCAGGGACTGATCTAAAATGGCGTCTTAAGCGAGAAATCGTACATATTAAACGTTACTTTATTAAGCGGGTTCTACGGTATTGCGTTGTTGAACACCACTGAAATATAATTTCTGAAAAAACAAAACAACGACGTTGTTAGGAAATTAATTACTTAACCTTTCAGGTTAACGCCCCTTGATTTGCAGGCTTGCAGGCGTCCATATTAGGCCATAGCCATATAGTGACCGCTTATCAAAAAACCGGCCAAGTGCGTGTCGGACCACGCATAGGACGGTTCCGTTCCGTACCTTCAATGGAATAAGAACCAAACTAATACCAAAAGGTCGTATCTGATGCCTATGGAAGAAGTTTTTTGGAGATAACTCAAAAATGGCTGAACCGATAATGTTCAAAACAATTTTCGTAGAAAGTATATGATAAGGCGCATCTCTTCAAATTTTTTCATATTTTTTGAACTTACGGTTCAAAAGTTACGGGGGGGGCTACACAACTTTTCTGACTTTCGAAGCGATTATTTCAGAAAATATTTACTTAATCACAAAATAGTCAAAGAAACCTCAATGTTATTTTGAAAGACCTATCGATTGATGTGTCACATGTTGATATTTGGTAATTTGTTTTTAATTTAGTTACCTGTATGGAGCGCCCCCCTAAAAATATTTTTTTTTTTCAAATTTAACTACATAACTAAGTAGCTGCATACAAAATACACCTTATGTGTACATTTTATTCAGATACGTCGTATAGTTTCCGAGTAAAATGCCTGTGACATACGGACGTTCAGACAGACAGACAGACATGACGAATCCATAAGGGTTCCGTTTTTTGCCATTTGGCTACGGAACCCTAAAAACGGGCTTTACATAAATCGTAGTATTAGTAGTATAATACTTTAGTGTACAACAAAGAAAAATAAAACAGAAAGATTGTATGATATTTGTACAAAGGTGGACTTGTCCCTTAAGGGATCTCTTCCAGTCAACCTTTGAGCAGTTGAGGAAGAATTAGAACTGGTAGACATACCTGGCTGTACAAAACGGTAATAAATAAAAGAATACTCGTAATAAAAGAATTAAAAATTCTAATCTAAACAAATAGATACATGTAGGTACACTATATGTATATATAATAGATATGATATGATATATACATAAATAAA
This sequence comes from Pammene aurita, assembly GCA_947086415.1. Classification (NCBI taxonomy): domain Eukaryota; kingdom Metazoa; phylum Arthropoda; class Insecta; order Lepidoptera; family Tortricidae; genus Pammene; species Pammene aurita. Next base: position 1,703,151 of record OX352295.1, on the reverse strand, counting down.
TAGATATGAGTATATACATGCATACATAGTGTAAACGGCAAATAACACATTAAAATTCGTCTGAAAGCCGTAACTTTTGTCTTAATGCCCTGAGGTGGAGACCCTAGTTATAGTTATGTGTGACAACCCTAGCTGTAAGTATATCACTCACTGTATTGTGGAATTGAGCAGTAATAAATAATCTTTAACACGATTCACACGTATTCCTATTTACTACTCCCCCGCACCACACCTCATGGCGACCCTGCCACCTGACGCCGTGGCTTGCCGCGAAACCGCTGACGGGACAATTTCGGTCACGTAGCCAGTGCAACTGTGCTCTCTTATAATTAATTTTAGAATAGGACGTTATCACCTTGAATTATGTGTGCGAGACAGTGCAGTGCATTACTCGTACTCGGACAGTCACCGCCACCAAGCGCTAACAGTTATTCTCTAGTGATCGTTGAACTTTTTGTATCAATTGCTGTTTTTGTGTTGCTGTACAAGTACGACAAAAATGGGGAAAAGTTACTCCAAAACTGAAGATAAGGAGGTAATAATAACTCAAACTGCGGGGGCTGGGAAAAATACAGCCTCGGAGAACGACAGTGACCTTCACGGCGGCTTGGCGCTCAACAATATTATGGTGGGCATCCTTCTGGCAGCGATTGGGTTGGCAGCCTTACTGATTTTATACAAGAAATATAAAAAGCAGCAGCAGCAGTGGATACGGAGAACTATAAGCGCAGAATTTATACGCCGCACTGCAATGCGTATATCCGGACGGAAACCGACGGCGCCAGAAGAGGACATGGTTTGAGCGGACGGTCAAGGTTAGTTCCAGTTCAATCGGCGAAAATGGCTATCACACGACAACAGTGAGTGATTATAGAAATAGTGTTAATGAGTGTTTATGTTCGTATTCCTGGTTCCTGGACGGTTTTCTATAACAAGACTTTAAAAATCCCTAAATTAATTAAGCAAATTACTTACTTATTTTACTTTTAATGGCATGTGAATTAGAATTAATATACTCAAAAATCTCTGAAATTCAAGTAAGCTTACGAAAACTGGGTGCAAAGAGAGAAACAAGTAAGGATTTAGTTAAAAATAAGATAGCTTTAGCAGATAAGTACTATGCAGAATACAAAATAATTTTGCAAAACTTGGAATGTACCTCTAGTGATTTTAAGTCTCCAGTATTGTCGGATTATATTTTAGATGTTATTATAGAGAAAATTGAGGCAGTTTATGCCAAAATAAAAAGTTATATTACTTGTGAGTCGGTTATAAACAAAGGCATAAAAATGGATAACTTTGAAATAAAAACGGCAACTAGCTTGGTGATGGTAATGGACGGTACGGAAGAAACTACAGAAAAAATTATTGATAGTGTTGAGATGTACAACTCTTATTTGAAAGATGCTGCAAACAAAAATATGCTTATAAATTTTGTTCTCAAAACGCGACTTTCAAAATCCGCTAAATTAAAATTAAAAAAGACTTATACCAGCTGCGAGGAACTGATCACTGATATGAAACAAAAATTATTAACGCGAAAATCATCAAATTCATTACTGTCCCAACTCAACAGCATCTCTCAAAAAGAGTCGACAATTTCTGAATATGCGGATAAAATTGAACAACTGTTTGTGGATCTTACAATTTCACAGGCGAATTCTAACGAACAAGCCTTTGAAATTTTAAGTCCCATAAACGAGAAACTTGCAATCAAAAAGTTTGCAGATGGGCTTAGAAACAGACGCCTAAGCACTATAATAGCAGCCCGCGACTACTCAACTTTAAAGGATGCGGCGCGTGCTGCCGAGGACGAGGAGCTGGCACAGCCCTCATCGTCGAACGTGGTCCTCAGCTACAGAGGTAAGCCAAATAGATTTTCACATTATAGAGGCGATAGAGCCAGAGCGAATTCCAATTATAGACCACGTGGATATTATCCTCGTAACCAAGGATATTCATACAATCGTGGGGGTAGCTCGTATTACACTAGATACAACAGGGGACGGCCCAACACTAACACTAGCGGTTTCCCTAGGAGATTCGGATCAAGGTCAAATCGTTATAATAATCGTTACCCTAGAGGTAACCAAGGTCAAGTGTACACCGCACAACAACCAGGAGTAGATACTCCCTTACCAAGGGCAGAAAATATTGAATCGGGAAGAAGTCAGTTTTTTCGAGACTAACATTAAACATCATGTATTTACTTTCGACAGTGACACGAAATATATACTTTTGCAATTAGGAACTAAGAAATGTTCATGGCTTATAGATACAGGCGCATCGTTATGCGCTATAGATAAACGTGCGTTGTCTTCTCAACATGTGTAATTATTCAACGACAATATTGTTGTAAATGGCTAGGGTGGAAAAGTTTATTCGGAAGGTTATGTTATTTTGACGTTAACAACACAAGATAACATCACTTACACACATAAATTTTACGTATTTGACAATCTACCCTGTAAAACCAATGGCATTTTAGGACTAGATTTTTTAAATGCATTTCAATCCCATATAGACCTAGAAACTTCTACTATTACTTTTAAAAAATTGCACTCACAACAAACATTGCCAATGTACAGTCAACCGAAGATTTCGATTAACTATATAAATCTGCCACCGCGATGTGAATCTATACATTATATACAAATAGATCAAAATATTACTAATGATTGTGTTGTTTTGCCGAAGCAATTACAAGAAGATATTTTTTTAGCCAGTATGATAGTTACACCCAATAACAGCGTAATTCCCATTAAAATTTTGAACGTTAGCGAAAAAACGGTAGAGTTACCTATATTTAAACCAGAATTGTGTTATTTAAGTGAATATTATATATGCAATTTCAAGTCGGAGAATAACAGCGTGGGAAGAGCAAAAACTTTACTGTCCCAGTTGAAACTTGATCATTTACATTCCCAAGAACGTGACACGATAGAGTCTATTTGCGCGAAGTATGCGGACATATTTTACCTACCGGGCGATAAACTGACGACTACAAATGTTTACGAACAATCAATTCAATTGAAACCAGGTGTTTCTCCTACATATGTAAAACCGTACAGATTACCAAAAAGTTTACAACCGGAGATAGATAAGCAAGTACGTCAAATGCTACAGGATGATATTATAGAAGAGACCAACAGTGAGTGGTCTAGTCCCATTCTTTTGGTACCGAAAAAGGTAGATCAGACAGGAAAAAAGGGATGGCGTTTAGTAATTGATTATAGAAAGTTAAACAACACTATTCAGGATGATAAATTCCCGTTACCAAATATTTGTGACATTTTAGATTCTTTGTCAGGATCCGTATATTTTTCACATTTGGATTTGAGTCAATCTTATTATCAGGTAGCATTGACACCAGAATCGCGTAAACTGACAGCTTTTACAACAAATACAGGCCAATATTCCATGAAACGTTTACCAATGGGTCTACGAATTTCACCTAACGCATTTTCCAGGGTCATGACTGTTGCAATGTCTGGTTTGACATATGAAAAATGTTTCGTTTATCTAGACGATCTTGTCGTTTTCGGCAGGAATTTAGAAATTCACAATAAAAACTTAATCGATGTCCTTGAAAGGCTGAGAAAAGTAAATTTAAAATTAAATCCAAACAAATGTCAATTTTTAAAAACAGAAATGTTATACCTAGGGCATATAATTTCATCAAATGGAATTTTGCCCGATCCAGATAAAATTTCAGTCATTCAAAAGTACCCAACACCAACGATGTCAGACGAAGTACGTCGCTTTGTTGCATTTTGTAATTACTATCGAAAATTTATACCAAACTTTGCTTTCATTACACTGCCACTTAATGCTTTATGTCGGAAAAATGTAAATTTCAATTGGACAAAAGAATGTGAAGAGTCTTTCGAACTTTTAAAATCTGCAATCATGTCACCACCCATACTACAGTTTCCAAATTTTTGTGAAGATAACGAATTTATACTACAAACAGATGCATCAGGTGTTGCCATAGGATCTGTTCTTTGTAACAGTGACATGAAACCAATAGCATATGCTAGCAGACCCTTAAACAAGGCGGAAAGAAATTACCCCACTATTCAAAAAGAATTGACTGCCATAGTGTGGTCGGTAAAGTATTTTAGACCCTATTTGTTTGGAAGAAAGTTCACAGTAATGACAGATCATAAACCGTTAGTATACCTGTTTGGCATTAAAGACCCTTCAAGTAGGTTATTAAAATTCAGATTAATTTTAGAAGAGTACGATTTTAAAATTGCGTACGTGAAAGGAAAGGATAATGTAGTAGCAGATGCTTTATCAAGAGTATGTATCACATCAGACGAGTTAAAAGAACTTAATAATGAAGTAGTATCCGTATTAACAAGAGCGCAAACTAAACGTCTAAATCAAAATACAGACTCAACTGCCACTCAAATCCCTAGTAAACCCCTTGACAATTGGACTGATCAACCAAGAGTCGTGGAGATATTACGGATTCCGTGTGGTTCGGTGGAGATGAAGCTTGTATATGGTAAAAAATTGAAGGATGTCAAGCGTGAAAAAAAAATTAAAGTTGAAACCGAGTGTTTTGCGTATGCGTCAAGTATTAATATGTTATACATTAACCTTGATTTCAAATCACATTTTACTCGAGCAGAATTTGTGACGAAATTGAGTGATTTTTGTAATAAAATAAATGTCGACAAAATATGTATAATTAAAGATGATAGTAACGCGTTATTCATAAAAGAAGTAATAAATGAAGTAAGAAGAGTTAAGACATGGACCGGTCCACGAATATGTGTCTTAAGAGGAGTAAAAAGAATTTATGATAAACATGAAATTAAATTGATTTTAAATGACTATCATTTGCTGCCAACCGCGGGGCATGCAGGTGTACGGAGAATGATAAATAACATAAAGAGACATTTCTACTGGCCAGAACTCGAAAATGACGTTAAACAATTTATTAATAAGTGTGACAAATGTCAAAAAATGAAATATTCTCGTAATGTTAAACAACCTATGGTTATAACTACTACGACATCAAGTGCGTTTGAAAGAATATTTCTAGATATTGTAGGTCCTATTGATAGAGATATAGATAATAATTCCTATATTTTAACTGTTCAATGCGATTTAAGTAAATTCATTGAAGCGTATCCTTTACAGAGTAAAGATACGGTTAGTGTAGCTAAAGCCTTAGTTAAGAACTTTATTTTAAGATTTGGGATACCAAAAACAATAGTATCAGATAGAGGTACCGAGTTTATGTCATCTACAATGACAGAAATATGTAAGTTATTAGAAATAGAAAAAACGAATTCCACAGCTTATCATCATCAAACTGTAGGTTCTTTAGAAAACTCACACAAGCATCTGGGCGCTTATCTGCGCATACAGAGCGAAAAGCACCCAGAAGCTTGGAGTCATTGGTTACCGTTTTGGTGTTTTACCTATAACAATACCGTACATTCTATCACCAAGTACACGCCATATGAATTAGTTTTTGGTAAAAGGAGTCAAATGCCTTGCCAAATTGTCTGTGACGTTGAGCCTTTGTATAACCCCGATAATTATTACCTAGAACTTAAGTATAGGTTACAGTTAGCTTGTAAGGAAGCGAAGGAAAATCTTATTCAAAGTAAAATGACTCGCAAAAAACTGTATGATAATGATAAATCTGTACACCCAATTACTTATAAAAAAGGAGATAAAATTTTAATAAAGAATGAAACTGTAACAAAATTGAATCCAGTATATAATGGTCCATATATTGTAATAGAGGACATGGAACCTAATGTAAAAGTTTTAAAAAATAACAAGGAAGACATTGTTCACAAAAACAGAACAAGACTTTATTGTACTTAAATCAATAGAAACAAATGTAATTCTATGTTTAGAATTTTATTATTAATTAGCTATAAAAAAAAAAAAAAAAAAAAACTGTCACTAAAGTTGCATTTTTTTTTCCTATTCTCCCCGGAGATGAGGTGGAGACCCTAGTTATAGTTATGTGTGACAACCCTAGCTGTAAGTATATCACTCACTGTATTGTGGAATTGAGCAGTAATAAATAATCTTTAACACGATTCACACGTATTCCTATTTACTACTCCCCCGCACCACACCTCAGCCCATACATGCCATAAATTGTAATTAATTAAATTAATATTATTCACATTGGCATATTTTTCAGTTACAACAACACCTCGTAACTAAATATAAATAAATAATTACCTATTCTATGAAATAAATCACATTCTACTATATTGTGTCGCATTATATGCATTGTTGATAAAAGAGTCAACAAATTGTAATAATATGTATTGTCTTCTGTTGCCGCGATAATTATTCATATAATGTATAGGTACCTACATATATAATGTACTTTATCAAGCCATTGATATATATATACGTGCAGGTACAAACCTTGTTTCAATATTTCGATTTTATAGATAAGTATTTGGTTTATGATGAATGAAATCTTGACAACGACATATATATCTGTCTATCCCGTGAGTCCCGTGACCAACCGTGACAGTTGCCTGAAAGAGATCGCTTACTAGCGATAAGACTATCAACTGTTTCCTCTTTTTATGTGCATCATGTTGTATTTAACATAATTGTGTTGTAATTTCTGAAGGTTGCAATAAAATAAAGCATTCATATTAATTCATTCATGAGCGCTGGAAAGGGCTCAAAACGTCGGGATGTACATAAAAACTAAAACCGGCCAAGAGCGTGTCGGGCCACGCTCAGTGTAGGGTTCCGTAGTTTTCCGTCCGTCACAGAAAGTGTCCCCACTTAAGAGTTAAAATAACACCGCCATCAGGATATGATATGAGCGTTCCACGTACATCGACATCTATCGGCAAATTAAGTAAACTATTGCGCGCGAACTTAAAGTATGGAAGATGATTTTTATGGGATAATTCTTTATTGCGTGAGCCGATTTTCACCGTTTTTACTTTATTTGAAAGCACGTCATTTTATTGTGATTTTGTAGAAATTACAGGTACAATAAACACCTGCTTATACGGTTAAATTACAAACTTAGTTCAGAAATTATATTGTAATTTTTTTTCAAAAACTATTCAACCTATCAAGTTCAAAATAATTTTCCTAGAAAGTTTTTATAAAGTTCTACTTATGAGATTTTTTTCATATTTTTAAAACTTATGGTAAAAGTTAGAGGGGGGGGGACACATTTTTTTTTACTTCTGGAGCGATTATTTCCGAAAATATTAACATTGTCAAAAAATTATTTTAGTAAACCCCTATTCATTTTTAAATACCTATCCAACAATATATCACACGTTAGGGTTGAAATTAATAAAAATATCACTCCCCACTTTACGTATAGGGGAAGTACCCTAATAAAACATTTTTTTCCACTTTTTATTTTAGCACTTTGTCGGCGTGATTGATATACATATTAGTACCAAATTTCAGTTTTCTAGTGCTAACGGTCACTGAGATTATCCGCGGACGGACGGACGGACGGACGGGCAGACATGGCGAAACTATAAGGGTTCCTAGTTGACTACGGAACCCTAAAAACACGCGATATATTATTATTATTTATTAATACACTAGCAGCTCTTATAGCTGATGCGTGTACAGCCTTCGCCAGAAGTGTTGAGCACCCTTGCGATTTTCATATATAACTGGAAAGTTTTGACCGGCGTTTCTATCTTGTTTGAAGTTATTTTATTTATCAATAAATTCAAACTGAACAGGTATGTTTTGTTAAAGTGAGTATTAACTGCATAGAATATTTGCAATTTTTCGCACCGACCTAAATTCGCATTTTTGGGACCTCCACTTTTCATATTTTATAGGTACTTTGAAAGTGTTATTAAGTGAAGTTTTCTAGATATATCAATAAAATATAACATTTTACGTCATCGTACATTGTTATGATAGGGAATTAATACTTAACATCAAAATTGTAAACAAAAAAGAGCAACACTCAACACTTCTGGCCAAGGCTGTATATCACAGCACTTGTGTTTCTTTTGCACTTTATAAAATTTAAGATAAGAGTCTAGTCTATTTTTGAAAGAGTTCACTGATGGTGCAGTAACAACAAATTCTGGTAGAGAGTTCCACATATTCACCACACGATTCGGTAAGAAGTGTTTTCTAGGATTCATATTACACAGAGGCTTGACAAGTTTTTTAGAGTATCCTCTCAATAACAACATTTAAGTTGTAATAATTTAGGAACGCTGGGAAACTACATTTAATTAATAATACCTTAAGACCTTAACCACATTCTGCATTGAGTACCTATTGTTCGTGTTTATTCATTAACTAAAACAATAAACCTATGTTTATTACTAGTTTTATAACCCTGATGCTGGTTGAAGTAATGACCAATTAAGTACCGCTGTTGCTTCTTTTGATTTGTTATTCAATCGATACTTCTTCTTGAATCGAATGATAGAGTGAAAAGTACTGCAGTACTGTGGTAACTAAAACAATAATGTATGTTCTAGTTTATTCCATCAAAAAGTAATGTAAAACTAAGCCGGTGTGCCGGAGTTTACTAACAACATGTCATTGTGACCCTTTGAATATTAGTTGTCTATATTTTTAGGCTTATAATTTTCCGGGTATCTAAAACATGAATCGGCAACTTTTCTAAGGCATATAATAATTTAAATTGGCCGTGAATTAATATTTTAGCGACAATATTTTTTGATAAGCGTCAAACATGTGGCATCATATTATTGAAAAACGGCAGCAATATATAGCTGACCAAAAAAATAACCGGGAACTTGAAATAATAGGTTGGCAACAAAAATATTAACTTGGCATCTATTATTCAAAGCAGGCTTGGTATTTGTTGCCAGCTATTTGTTTCTACCTAATTAACCATTTTTTGTGTATCAATTGCTGGTATCATTTTAATTACGGGAGCACAAAAATTTCAGGAAACTGGAATATTTTTAAGGTTCCGTACCAAAATGGTTTAAAAGGGAGCATTTGCTACTTTGTTTTGTCACAATGTCTATTTGTGTAAGTATTTGAATTTTCTTTCATATTATTTAAAAAACTAACCCTTTACTGCATACCAAGCCATTTCTGGCCGTTATAGCTTTCAACTTTATTGGCAGTGTGTAAATTAAAGGGCTTGTTTTGAGAATGAAATTTTTTATTTTTCGTCATAAATATCTTGTGGTGAAGTTAAGAATCGGCCTCAAGAAAAAATATTATTAAAATTGTGTGATGTGTGGAACCCTCGGGGCGTGACTCCGATTCGCACTTGACCGGTTTTTAGGGTTCCGTAGCCAAAATGGCAAAAACGGAACCCTAATAGTTTTGTCATGTCCGTCTGTCCGTACGTCTGTTTGTCCGTATGTCACAGCCATTTTACTCGGAAACTATAAGACGTATCGTACTAAAATTTAAACAAAGTGTATTTTGTATGCGCTATTTAGTTATGTAGTTAAATTGCAGAAGAAAATATTTTGGGGGTGGGGCGCTCCATACATGTAACTAAATAAAAAAAAGTTATTACTGAATATCAACATATTGCTCATCAATCAATGGTTCTTTAAACATAACATCGAGGTATCTTTGGACATTTTGTGATTAAGTGAATATTTTCAGAAATAATCGCTGCGAAAGTCAGAAAATTTGTGTCTCCCTGTAACTCTTGAACCATCTTGAAGTCCAAAAAATATGAAAAAAATTGAGAAGATGCGCCTTATTAGATCTAGACACACGGCAGTGTGTCCGCCAAGTTCGAGCAAAAAAAAGCGACACACCGGCCGTGGGTTATATTACACGAACCATTTCGGGCCAATTTCGACCACCCTATAACTCAAAACATATTTTATCTACGCATATGAAATTTCGAGTGTCTGTTGACATCCCCTTAATTGTCTAGAATACAAAATTTCATTATTCTACCTATAGCAGTTCTTGAGATATTGACGTCAGAAAATCGCTATTTTTACTATACACTCACTCACTGACTCACTGACTCATCAAAAACCTAGACCACTTCCAATGGTCGTACTTAGGTCTTAAGGTCAAAGTAAAGGGAAAAATCTGAAAACGGCCAAGTGTGAGTCAGTTTTAAAAATAGCGAAGGTGTAACTTTGTTCTACTATGAAGTCATAATGAACTAAATGGGTCTATCTTCCAATGGTCGTACCGACCTGAAATTTGGCTCGAAGGTTTGTCTTTAGGTCGAAATAAAGTAAAAATCTGAAAACGGCCAAGTGTGAGTCAGTTTCTAAAACAACGAATGTGTAATTTTGTTCTACTATAAGTAGGTATGGAGTGGAAATGAGATAAGACTTATTTAAATTTAGATACATACCAATTTAAGACAATACATGTTTGTCTTAAAGACAAGAACAATAAAATTGTTCACCACTCTGTGTGTGTCTGTTGCGGGAACCGAACCCACGATTTACGAAGTGCAAAGCAGGTCACTTAGGTACACTAGGTGCGCTAAATCAGTCAAACAAAAATGAAAAGACTATTTTTTCTCGCATAGTCTAAATAATTTCTAATTTTACAACTAATAAAATCGCAGATTCAAGAACATGGAAATCATATATACTCTAAGATGGAATTATATATACTACTGCCCATCTCACCCTCCGATACGCCACGGAATGAGATGGGATGGTGCACTTCTAGGGCTACATAATAGGCCACCAATTATAATACCTACTGGTAGGTAGGTATTACCAAGTTATTAATTATCTATGTAGGTAGCGTACTTACAAACAGAATAAAGTACGTTATTGATGTATGTAATTATATGTAAGTAGGTACATTTTATAGGTGTAGGGAGCCAGTTTATTTGTAAAAATCACCTATAAATAAATAGTAAAATAGAATTAGACGCTTAGTATAAAGGGTTATAGTATAAAGTACATGCCTAAGTGGAATGAGACATTTCCTAAAGCAAAAGTGATAAAAAAATAATAAAGAACCTACACCTAACAAAAATAAATGAAATCCCATCAAAAACATAAATGTGAAAGGCTGCCAAGTTCGATACTATGGGAATGCTTCGCCTATAAAAGAAGTGAGATCTGAATAAGTACCAAGTTCCATAAAAATACCTCAAATCATAAATAGTTATAGGAATGCACACTTGATTTCCAGCAGTTTTTAAGGTGCATTTTGAATAAGTATCACGTTACATAGAAATACCTAAAATTATAATAGTCAGAGAAACGCACACCGGTTTTTTTAGCAGCTTCCTGATAACATTTATTATTTTCAGTACTTTTTAATGATGTAACTTGGCAAGTTTTAATAGAAAATTATATACTTGACACATTGCAGTCCAAAGGTGTCGATTCATTGCATTGAAATGGTGTGTGGCGTGTGAAAACTTGCCAAGTAACATCATTAAAAAGTACTGAAAATAATAAATGTTATCAGGAAACTGCTAAAAAAACCGGTGTGCGTTTCTCTGACTATTATAATTTTAGGTCTATGTAACGTGATACTTATTCAAAATGTACCTTAAAAACTGCTGGAAATCAAGTGTGCATTCCTATAACTATTTATGATTTGAGGTATTTTTATGGAACTTGGTACTTATTCAGATCTCACTTCTTTTATAGGCGAAGCATTCCCTTAGTATCGAACTTGGCAGCCTTTCACATTTATGTTTTTGATGGGATACTTTCTACGAAAATTGTTTTTAACATTATCAATTCAGCCATTTTTGAGTTATCTCCAAAAAAACTTCTTCCATATGCATCAGATGCGACCTTTTGGTATTAGTTTGGTTCTTATTCCATTGAAGGTACGGAACCCTCCATTATGCGTGGTCCGACACGCACTTGACCGGTTTTTTAATAAAACATGAAAACGGGTAGCAACGTAAACTTGATTTTTGCCCGTAATCCGCGGGTAGCCATCAAACTATCGGCTAATTAACGATCCATTGCGCCTATGTATCTTTTTTTTTCAGCCCTATGAGGGAAAACTATGACAATCGCACGATTTTTCTAATCTAAATAAAAGGAAGTATATGTAGGTATTTAGGTAATACCTACACAAAACGCACCCTTCATATTTTCTATTAACTAGGTAGGTAGGTATTTAGGTAATACCTACACAAAAGGCAACATTCATTATGCTCTATTAACTAGGTTGGTATTTTGGTAATACTATACAAAAGGCACCTTTCAGTTTTTCTAAATCATAATGTGGCATATGAATTTTGGTTCTAGATATCTGAATATAGATACTTACCTACTTATAGGTACCCTACCTACCAATATTCATAGACCCTAGTAACTTTTTAAGTATCCATTTTATCTTATAATTACAGCTCGTGTAAAGTTGCCAGTTGTACTAATATTGAATATGTAATTCACTTTAATTGCTTCTTAAATATTTTAAAAGTACCTTATTTTTAATTTAATAGGTAATCGTTTTCGATTAAATAAAGGCTTCTTAAAATTCTATATATAATAGTTATAAATTCAGATTTCAATATAATTATTTGATACCTACCTATAGTTAAACAATGGCTATTAAGACATTAAAAAACAGCCCATATTGAAATAATGTACGGCCCCAAATTAGTCGCCAACCTATTAATTTTGGTACCCATTTTTATTTTTTATAGCTACCCAAATTCAATTATTTAGCAGCCTGGTTAAATACATGCCATATTTTTATAATAAACAGAATGATCTGGACATCGCACGGCTAACTATACGCATAGCACAAGCCAGTCTATCAATGTGTACATATTGGATTATATAATGTGATATTATTAGATGATTTATTGTCCTGTGAGATTTCCAAGTCATTCTATATATTATAAAAAATATAGACATTTAATATTCAAATAATCACAATGACATGTTGTTAGTAAACTCCGGCTTGGAATTAAATACTTTTCGCAGTAGGAGAACTGCATTGCGAGACTGGCGAGTGTTACGAGTTTTAGTACATGTAATATTTTTTATCTACACTCACATTGTAAGTCCTCTAAAACGTGTTCAAAAACGGTAGGCAATGGCTAGCATTACCACAACCGATTTTACTATGATAAGCTAAAGCACAGATAAAAAGCTTATCATAGTAAAATTATGATAAGCTTTTTATCTGTGGCAGTAACGTAATTTTAACTAGCCATTGCCTACCGTTTTTGAATACGTTTTAGAGGACTTACAATGTGAGTGTAGATAATAGTAGTTTATGCAACTGTACGTAATTAGGCCTTATTACGTAACAGTTACATAAACTACTATCATCTACACTCACATTGTAAGTCCTCTAAAACGTATTCAAAAACGGTAGGCAATGGCTAGCATTACCACAACCGATTTTACTATGATAAGCACAGATGATAAGCTTTTTATCTGTGGCAGTAACGTAATTTTAACTTTACATGCTCATATATTGATACGTTATGAGTTTCAAATTCCGAACATCGAATTTGATAACATAATGTAAATCCTGTCCTCCTTCTCGACCAACGGCACGCGCCCGCCCGCCCGCCGGCACAATTGAGTTGGCCATGGCGGTGCAATGGCGGTCATTCTATTGTTTCCGAACACTTCATTTAGGATATATATTATGAGTGTAGATAAAGCAGTGTATGCAACTGTACGTAATTAGGCCTTATTACGTAACAGTTACATAAACTACTATGATGGGATTTTATTCTTTTTTTTAAGTACCTAACTATGTAGTGAAAAAAAAAAAGCTAAAATTTTAGTAACAGAAAAAATAACTTTGTTATCGCATATATTTATATAGGATTACAATGTTAATTGTGCCGTTTGTAAAACTAGACAATCCGACTGATATTGCGGTATGTTTAGATTTTCAGTGGCTTTATAGCCTAAACACTAGAAGTGTTCAAAATTTTTAGCTTATGGGACTGCTAGAAGTACCTTAGATAAACGATGATCGTAAATCAGTGAGTCAGTAACAAAATTTTAAGTTCAATTATATTGGGAATATATCTTCCTTGTGTTATGGCCTCTTGTTCACAGAAATTTTAGACTTCTAGCTTCATCGACAACAGAATTTGAGGGGGGTCAAAAAGGGCTTGAATGGCTTCGGGAAAAGGATGGTACGGCACGGCCGAGACTTTGTTGTTTGTTTTGCTCGACTTGGCAGGGACACTACCGTGCCCCCAGATCTGGCTTCACTACAGTTGGCACATTTACCTTCTCGGTGTTATTATTCCAAATTTAAGAAGTTAAGCTCTCTACATTATATAGTCACACAGATTTATTGGTTATTTAATTGTATTAAAATTATAAATATAGTTAATACAGGGCTTTAAAATAAAAAAGATAAAAGATATTTATTCTTCAATTTAGGCACATTACAATGCACTTTCATACGTCAGAGAGAAAAACTACCACCGGTTCTAACCCTACACCTCTGACCCGAGAAGTATTATGTAGACCCCGTTATCGGAGGTGCAATTTGGTAGCTTGTCATTCTTAGGGATGGGTAAAAATTATTTCGAAATACTAGCTGCATGTCGATATTTTTCCTTTAACATAATGAGAGTGACTTTAATTAACCGTGATTATTTTGTAAAATTAAACTTGTAAACTTATTAAAAAATGAATATTTATTTACCTTTTTCATTTTTATAAGTAACAATTTTCAATTTTAATTTTTAGGGTACTCTGCGAGAAGTGACTGCATTTTTAATATTATGAATATTTTTAATATGCGAATAAAATATGCTCGTAAATACAGCTAAATAATCTAAAATATTGTTGTGAGATGACATTTACTATCTATTGACGTAAATAATTTATTTACAGTTATAGGTGGCCAGTATTATATCTCTATGGGTAAGGTTTATCTCAAGAGCGTTCAGGCACGGCCCTGCAACTCGAAACATTAGAAAAGTAAAATAGCAACCATATCGTTATTGTTCGACTGATAATGGTTTCTACTTCTGATGACAATGATTTTCATGGGTGACAAAAAAACATGTAAAATTTTAGTCCAAAAATGGTATATAAGACAAATTTACAAGATAAAGGAAGAGTATCGATATCGACATTATAAATATTTTTACTCGTTCCTAAGAACGCCAAGCTACCAAATTGCTCCTCCGATAATGGAGTCTAAAATGTTTAAGATATAATATTACTGTATTACTGTTTTGAAAAAATAAGTCCCTCCGAGTTTCTTGCCGGTCATAATTTAAGACCGCCAAGAAACTCGACGGGACTTATTTTTTCCAAACAGTAATACAGTAATATTATATCTTAAACATTCCGTTAACAAACAGATTAAGTTGGACAGAATCTGGAACAGCCATAAAAAACACCTTCATAAAAATGTGACGTTTATCTTAGCTCTCCAACACTTTTTCGCTTAAATAGTTATTGCAAATTTTCAATGTTTTCAGATGCAGCTTCTTGAGCTATCGAGTTACCCAACATACTTTGTATTTAATATGTATCAGTTCATACAATTTCTCCATATTTTATCGACGATACGCCATTATGTCCTACTTTACGTGTAATTTGCAAGCTAGTGTTGTTTACGACCAGTCACAAAACCGCAAAGCACTTGGCAGTCTAATATTGGAAACGTACATAAACAAAATTATACCCTTGGCAACAACCGCTTGGTACTTTTTGTTTTTACTAAAGATCGTAGAAAATCAAATAGACGAACAAACGAAGTGATTAGCGATTTTAGGCCTAAGCTTCGAAGGCCGTTCTCGTAAGGCCCTGGTTCCCTGGTTAACAGGACATTAAAAATAAGAAATATTTAATCCACGGTGGATATTGGGTGGGTCATCCACCCGATTACTTGTTTAATCGATTCATCAAAGAATGGACTTAGGTCACCTTAGAATCCAGCTAAGGCTGTGTATCTTTGTATCTGTTATCTTTTAATGTGCCGCTTACGGTCTATCGTGATGTGGCGGTATTAATCATGCACCAGCTGACCTGGGCCCCGATTCACATGGCATAACTGACAGTCGCTTGCGAGACAACTATGATATCACACTTTTGTGACAGTTGAAATTTGGAGTGGAATCACTCAAGAGTGATATCTAAAATGGTGGCCATAGCCATAGACAAAACTAGCGAGACCTACTGACAGCTTGACAGTTAGGTGTGGACACGTGTGGACAGATGGATGTCACTCTATCCACTAGCGACACAAGTGTGACATCCACGTCTCACAGTTTGGCATGTCGAATCGAGCCCTGTAACGCAAATACGGCACTGTGCTTTATCTATAACTATTGTTGGACTTAGCTTTTCTAGAAACATCTAAAGTACATTGCAGTTAGGAATTTAGGATGGAATGGTTAGCTATTGGAAAATATAACTATGCGTAAGTTAAAGATAAGTACCTAATGTATTTAAATCATAACCCAAGAATTAAAGCGTTTTTATTTTTAACAATAACAATTACTTTAGTCCTTTGTCGATTTAATTAGAGTGATGCTGTCAGGATTCTGAAATCTTCATCGAATTTCAACAAAAAGTCATAAAAACATCGGTAATCAGTATTGTTATGAACTTCCCCTTGGTCATGATAAAATGTGTGTGTAGATAAAGCAGTGCATGTAAAAATTACTTAGGCGTTAAAACACTCGTCTGATATTATTATGAACCTTCGTTCGTTTCATAAACGCACACTTTTATTTTGATGCCCTTTATAGCAGTCACAGAAACCTATTAAGGCTGGTATATCATTAAATATCATTATTTTGACAAAAACGGGACTTAATCGCGTACACTTATTTTTATTATTTCCCTGACGTTTCGAGCATGCCGTAACGCTCGTGGTCGCAGGCAGACTGGTGAGGTATTGTATTGTGTATGTTAAATATCTTTATTTACTACTATTACATTAACAAAATACATTACAATGATTGTATAAATCTAAGCTGGCTCGGGGCATCGTTCCCAGCACGCCAGCCGCATTTCCCCGCTGGATGGCTAAACTAAGCCTTTGGGCGAAGTAGGAACCTGCCCGTAGGTCGCCAGACACATTGACTAGTTTTTTAGATATGTCTTTAATAATGGTTTTAGTGTCTGACGACCACGGGCCGAAAGTTTCTACCGCAAGTGCCGCAAATATGTAATTGTTTTTTAAAAAAGCATATTTGCGGCACGACCAGTTGGGTTGGGCGTCGTCTGCGGAGGTCCCCGGCTTCTGGGCCGAACGTCGGACGTGGGACGGGGCCAACGTGTCCACGCAGGTCACGTCCCATGCCAGAGGTCGCCCCAAAGACCAGGGCACAAGCGTGCAACCATCGGGTCTTTTCCCGTCCGCCGCAGACAAGCCGACCGGCTCCTGGGTTGACGGTATGTTTGCCGTCCCAAGGGCTCTGCGGATAAGGTCGTTGAGTGATGTGTGTCTGTAATATCGACCGGCGCTCGACTGGCAATAAAGTCCATGGCGCCCAAGGTCGTCTACTGGGTTGCCGCAGCGGCAGCATGGATGTGGTTCGCAGACTTTGAGCCCGAGCCTGAGACAAATAGCTACACGAAGGGAAGCCGGGTCCAAAAGGGACCCAATGTTTCTCGACGGAAAGCGTGCAGCCAATGCCCCGACACAGGTTCGGAAATTGCCAGCAGTCGAGCGCGCTCACTAGAATTTAGACAGTTTGCCAAAAGTAAAGAAAGTCACAGAAACTACATACTATTATTTATTTATTTATTATTAATTAAGATATGGGTAATAACAAAACCCTCAGAAAATTGAAACGGATTGGCCTAACACTGCACAAAATGGCAAGAGCTGGAGGAGGCCTTTACCCGCAAGGGGTCCTAACTAAATTTTTGTTAGTCATTAATAATATCACATTAAAAAATTAAACAAAATACCTTTAATACAAAAAAAAAATATATTTAAGTTATTTTTTTACTTTGGTTATGGAATAAATGGGATTTCATTTTATTTTATTCATAATAACAAAACCAAGAAAAAACAAATGCGCGTCCTATTTGCTAGTAAAAGAAACTGATAAGTGAAAAATCTTTTTCAGAATAATTTTGGAATAAGCCGCTGTAATTAATAAATAATACATACATCAATAGCATTGTGTTGTTAATCATTACTTAAGGTAAAGTACAACCTCTAATCAATACAGAATTAATAACCAACTCCGACATTACACATCAATGCCATACCCACGTGTAGGTCCCATACAAAGTTAATGGTGACCTGGTTTTGAACATTCCTTGACCCGCACTCATAACTACTGTAACTACGTTACCTTGGCCCTTTTGTTACTACGCTGAAGGTGAAGATAATGTGTTTACAAGGAACTCTACACGATTTACCAAAAATACTGAGGATCCGTTTGAGGGGATATAACTATATCGTATTGCGGCTAAGAAAAAGTATTAGAAAAATTATCGGACAACCCTCGATACAAATAGTAGTTTTCGATACAAGTGCGAGAATGTCATATTGCACGAGCTCGGCTCGGGTCAAGACTCGGGACGAGTGAAAATGACACTTCCGCACGTGTTCGAACAACGTTTTTAATACAATTGCGAAAAAACTACAATGAAATAAAATTACATTTATATTCTGTCAGTGTACGAAAGACAGCTTCATTCAATCGCGAGTTGTTCAAGTAATACTATTGGGTCTCTCATAATACTCCTTTATGCCCAATCGCGCGTAGTTCAGGTGGGTCATTTATAAGCGGGTCTCGCATAATACTCATTTATTTAAAATTCTGATCAGCAAATCGTGCGTAAAATCAAACTTTACGCACGATTTGCAGATCAGATTACTTTTTAGCACTAGTGCATAAAAACAAACTTTACGCACGATTTTCAGCTACATATACTAAACTTTTTGAGCAATTGTGTTAATAACAATTTTTCTTAGTTTTTCATCATTCTAATACGATACCAAATACACCCTTAAACGGATCACCGGCATTTTTGTTATAGATCACGTTGGTCGCAAACAAGCAGCCTGTCCAAGCCGTCACGGTAGCCTATGGGCGCCTGCATCTCTAGGGGTGTTACTTGCGCCTTGCCGACCATTTCAAATTTCATTTCATTTTTTCATCTCATTTCAGATGAAAGAAGTTCCTGACGTCCGTTGGCTCGTTGGGTAGACGACATTCGGAAGGTCGCTGGTCACTTCTGGATGAAATTGGCACAAGACCGGGACAAGTGGCGTACACGAAGAGAGGCTTACCAGTGGGCTATAAAGGGCTGATGATGATGATGATGACCATTTCAAAACCAGTAGATACACTACATATTTGAAGAATTCCATATCGGGTAGACCGAAACGAATCCGATCGTAGGGCGATACGGTTCAAGCTAAACATTATTGTCATGTCATGTAGGCAGCCCACGGCGGTGAAGGTAAGGCCAACGCGGGACGCTGACCAGCTGTCCGGGGCTACCCACGATCATTAGAATTTGTCAAAAATACCCGTAATTATTTTTGCATATTTTTAAAGTGGGGAATTCCACTCATACAATACGCCGCAGTTGTAAAACTTGTAAAGCCGATGTAGATCAAAATAAATGCTAAAAGTTTATCGAAGGCATTGAAAATTTTGTCAACTTAGTAACTTGACCCATAGCTTAATCGGTAAAGCGATCCAGCCCGGGCAAGGCGTATCGATGCAGGTTCAAGTCCTGCTTGGTTGATTATTTGTTCAATGTTTACAATGTATTTGATTTAATGACAAACTATTGTCAAAAATACTTACGTAACTTGATCCAAATCGCCTTTCCGCCCCTAGCTCATTCCATAGCTGGAACGTGAACGCAGTTGTACCAAAGGCGAACTTTCTTCACTGGCTATGTGTGACCCTAATGTCAACCCTACAATTTGTAATTTTGTAAAAAATGCATTTACCGCACCAAAGCCCCTAAAACATACTTTCTATGTAAGGTAACTTTTTCGTAGCACGTTGGGGTCCGAATGGGTCTCCGACGTAGCACCGTTTCACTCGTAGCGTGACTGTACAGTCACGTTTCAAAATATGGATACATTTAATGTGACAAAAATGTGTAGCCACGACTCTATTACCAAGGCGTAAAGTCTTGGATACGTGTTTTTGTCTCATTAAAAGTATCCATATTTTCAGACGTGATCGTATGTAGCTATCATTTGTTTTATTTAACAATTCAAAATACTTACCAAACGTTTGGTTCCTAAATATAGCAACCTTATACCTATTAATGCAAATGATTGTATTTTCTATATAGGCTTTAACAACACTAGTAGTGACCCGTTTTAATTACCTGATAATGACCGGGCTTAATCGGTATCGTATTGCAACAGAAAAAGTAGGAGAAAAATTTTTTAGACCCGGATTTTTTTTTTGTATGGGAGGCATGGTCCCTGCCAGCCAATCCTCCATACAAAACCAATTTTTATTTTTCGCGCAATTTATTTTTTATTTTTCTTGGTTTTTAATAATCAGAATAAAAGGATCAAAATCATTTTTGTTACACCGTTTATAGGCAATTTTAACAATATTGATTTCATACGTTGATTAATAAAGTTACATATTGATATTTCTCTGGCATAAAAATTGCTACTGTTTCCAACTCCAAACAAGTTATTATTAGGGCAGTTACATAATTTATTTGAATCGAAATAGCTGTGCAATTCTCTGACGTAGCTGTATTAGGTGTACTCGTGTGTGTGTGTTATTTTTATTTTCTTTGTTAAAAACAAAGTAAACAATGATGAATTCGGCAAATTACACACTCATTTACGCTGAGTCAGTCGGCACTGAATTTCAAGGAATCCCACAACACATTGGCCACAGAGTGACAGTGTCGTGACAATATTGTATTGTTTTATATATATTACCTTTTAACCACCGCAACATTTCATAGTTACCACTGAGAGTAAACAGTCAGGTACCTACCTATGGCAGTGTTGGTGGTGAAAGAGTTGAAGAAAGACATACATATGTATGTATGTGTGTTATTTGAATAATCACTACATTGTATAAAACAAAGTCGCTCTCCGCTGTCTGTCTGTGCTTATATCTTTAAAACTACGCAACGGATTTTGATGCGGTTTTTTTTAATAGATAGAGTGATTCAAGGCGAAGACTTTGTATGTATAATATAGTAAAGAAACACTGCTAAATTTAGAGGTTTCTAATTTGATGTCGTAAATAAACACATTTTTTTGCGCTTACATTGCAAACGCTGGCTGGACCCTACGAGATAGATCAAAATAATGTACTACAGTATTGTACACCTTAAAAAGGTCTACAAAAAGTCCGCGATGGTATATGTCTATCTCTTAGGGATAACCCACTATAACCATTTTTTATCCCGTGCGAAGCCGGAGTGGGGCGCTAGTAAATACATAAATCACTTTTTTGGAAAGGTACCATACATGTTGAATATTTTATTCAAGCAGTAAAAGCTTAAGCGCCAGATGCAAAAATGGCACCTTTTGGACTAGATTGTCACATATGTATCTCCTAAAAATAACGAAAGAATTTAAGTCCTTTTTCATCAAAGGAATGCAAGATGTCCGTCGAGGACTCTTTCATCTTTCTTGCGGTCTATGCTCATTTGTGACCGCCGAGGACAGAGGAGAGAAAAGGGTTTTTCATAGAAATTATTCCCATTTGCTCTTTCTTGCGTCGTACCGTCCCCCGTTTTTTCTTATACCTTACACCTAATTGTAATTAGACACAAAAAAAACTTTACACTGGCGTAATATGTGGATTATAACACAAGGACATTGAGTCATGATTGTTGAATGACTGAACAGCTACTAAAAATATTCTCACTTAGTAAATATGAATTTCCGGCACTGTAGGTAATATTTGCTACAGGATATGACGTAAATACTAAACACATTTTAGTTGTCAGCATCACGTAAAAATTACACTCTTTTATAATTGCGGAAATTGAAAACAGGCATCTTTATCGTAGCTTATCTATATGCGTAGCTTACAATTATTTTACTACAAAAGCATGTGAATTTCTAAAGCAACTCTCAAAGCCAAGTAGGTACTGAAATAATGGTAACACAATTGCCTGACACACTAACCCACAAAGAGCCATAGTAAATGTACATCAAGGTTTTTAAGTTTTATAACCTATATCTTTAATGAATTTAACGTCCAGTGACCTCAACAATTCCAAAGAAACAACTTAAGTAGGTGCAAATTCAAATAATTTATTTGTAAAAACAAAGGTACATTGAAAGGTCTTACAATATTTAGGTAGCATGCACTAATAAAATAACAATATACAAAATGAGAATAACAATCAGTCAAGTAGCTATGAAAATACAGATGTCAATGTGTTATGAGTAGATTAATTAATAACAAAAATAAAAATACTAATTTAATGACATAAGATCTTGATGTAAAACAGAATAAATATGTCATTTTAGCAAAATAATTGAAGTAAAAAGAAAATATGTTAATGATGTAAGTATTCAGTCAGAGAATAATTAGTGCACTAGTTTTATCCGACTATCCTATTAGGAATACAAGGAACCCACTTTGTTATTTTATAAACAACATACACGCGGAAGTCTTCAATTAAACATAGGACCTTTTAGAATGGCAAAGCGGTTTGTTTCCATAACCATAACCGGTGTGTTCTGGTTTGGTTGGATTGAGCACGATATGGAAGATGTTCAATTGGGGACTCGCTCATTGATCAAGTTCTCTTTGCAACTCACGTAGCAATGTTACGTACTATAGTCCCAGGAGAGACCCCGACCCCATTAGTAACCGATATAGCCCTCAGAATCGCTAAACTAAAGTGGCAGTGGTCACATTGCATGCAGAACCGATGGCCATTGGGACGGAAAGGTTCTCGAGTGGCGACCACGAACCGGAAGGCGCAGCGTGGGTAGACCCCCCACAAGATGGACTGATGACCTGGTAAATGTGGCGCGAGTCCGCTGGATGCGGGTGGCGCAGGATCGGTCATTGTGGCACTCTTTGGGGAAGGCCTATGTTCAGCAGTGGACGTCTCTCGGCTGATATGATGATGATAGTCCCAGGGTTAACAGCAATGTTAGGTACAGTGCCAAGAACACCTAAAAGTGTTATGGTGTTAGCTGTCAAAGTAACTTAACCCTTTCAAGTAAGGTTTATATAGGCTCGCTTGCGCCGTGATCTTGACGTGTGAGTGACGTTTTTGTAAATTACATTTGGCGTTCAAAGGGTTAAATGATGTATGCCGTATATCAGGCTTGTAAGTGCTTACTCGACCATACATACATACAAATTTAATACGTGACTTGACAGCGGTATCTCAAGTGTTGACGGTAATAAACTAATGCTTTTTATGGGTTTATTACGACAGAACTGTAACTTTATCCTATAGGCATTTCCCTTAACGCAATCACAACACAGGGGAATTTTTCATAATTAGGTACGTTTGGTAACAACTACAATAAATAGGTAAATAATCTGTTCGTTGTGATTTATTTTTGCTGTTGTTTACCGCTCAAAACCTGTGCCCGAGTGTGACCAAATATGACCAGAAGGCATGTATGTGTTCCGAAATAGTGATTTAATTATATACATATTAGTTTCAAGTTTTAAGGTTCAATATTAATCAACTTTGCAATTAGTCTTACTTCTAGTGTTTGTCTCGACTTTAGTCACGGTTCAATGGAACCTGGGTTCCGTTCGGCAACCGAATGCCGAGAATCGGCTTAGACCCTCGATTTTACCAATAGCGACTGCCATCTGACTTTTCAACCCAGAGTAACCGGGTCTTGTATTTAAAACCAAATTGAAGATGCATATACTTACAAAATAATGAAATATTATAATAACCTCTAGCGATCATGCTACAACTTAACTTTAATTTTAAGGAAATCTAGTATTTAAGCTCATTTTTAGTGAACTGTATTGTTCTTATGACTAATAAAGTAAACCTAACCTTGTTGGGATCCTAAAATCCGGATTCCTCACGATATTTTTCTTCACCTATCACAATACCATACAAAAAAAAGTCGGGTCATCCGACAGACACGTTAAAAAAATAACATTTTTCCGTTAGGTGTTAGAAGCTCAGAGTTTTATATATCGCTAATAAGAAACAATGTGATGATCACAACTATTCATTTAATGATCACCATGAATAAATAGATGTGATCATCAGTCATTGTTTCTTCGGACACAACAATAAACACTAAATGAAACCACATGAGGTTATTTTCCACATCAACGCCTCACGTGCCTGACCGACCAAATTGGATTCTTATGACCAGACTAACTTATAAATTGCCAATTGATCCCTATAGAGCAATTTACAAAACAATGAGTGTGGACCAGTCCAAGTTTTACCTGTAATAACTCTGTTGCTGTTTATCGTTAAAGAGAAATGACGGCTAAAAGCCCTTGCCAGAGTCAGTTTTTAGAAAGTAGACAATAATTGTGATAGATAGGCAGTAATGCCTTATGGCATTAAGTCCGCCTTTTGTACGCCTATTTTTCTTATGTGCAATAAAGATTAAATAAATAAAATAAACTAAGTCTACAATAAATACGACACATTATTTACTATAAAAAAAAACTAAGTAGGCCGCCTCGAACTGAGAACTCGCGATTTACTTGCAAACGAGATGACCAATTTAACAAGACCCATCTAAAGATTTTTTTCGCCTTCTAGCTCCTCAACCCCTTGATCGATCCTGCTCAATTACAAATTCTCAAATTATATGTATGTATCTCTGCTACAACCCCAACAAATTTCATAACGATCAGAAAAACGTTACTAAAGTTATCGTGGAACAAAACCTCAAAATCAAAAAGCCATCGAAATGCCGAGACGTCCTAGTAGCCGAAGTTGTTTGTAAGAACTTCACTTCGCTTACGCTCCGATTTTCGATAAATAGTTTAGATCAAAAGGAAGCGTTTGGTGGCCGGCACTTACGCTTTTATTGCTTGCCTTACCTTTTCCAAAAAAGTGTCACAATTATCAATAAATGTGTCAGAAATATTGGCAAAAATAAATGATGTCATGGAGCCTTTTTGTTTCTATATTCGTGGCATTTCAATACAGGGTGTAACCAAAATACTGGTGCTCCTTTTAATGCCATAATTGGTATCCGTATTCCAATTAAGAAAAACTAAGAATGATTTGAAAGATTTGTGCAACAAGAGAGGAAAGTTGTTTTTTCTTGCGAGTGTTGATTTTGAGTCCCGAGTAAGCGAAAGATTCTAAGTTAGAATCTTGAGCGTAGCGAGGGACTCAAAAACACAAGATTCAAAATAACTTTGCTCTCGTGTGACACATACAACTTTTCACCTCAGTAGTCAGAACATATTAAAGGTTAAAATATGTATTTTGAATTTGTAATAGATCCCGAAATATGAAGTGGCAGTTCATGGCCTTCGTTAAATTAAAAAACTACTTTGTCTCACTCCCTGGAGTGACGAAAGTGCGACTTTCGTCACTGTGTATTCGCAGGGAAGTAGGCTTGTTCGAGCTGCTGAGGTGAAAATATAATTTCGCACGATTTTTTTTTGTATGGAGGGTGGGCCGGCATGGGATGGGACCACGTGTCCCATTTTTTTTTGCGCCAAAAAAAATTTCTCCTACTTTGTCATAGTCGCAATATGACGCCAATTATGACATTTATACCCTTAAACGGGTAACCGGTATTTTTGTTACATCCTGTATTTAAGAGCTGAACTTATCATGCTGTCATTTTAGTTTCTATCTAGGATATTCAAACAGTCTTTCACGAACTCGGGGTTCATATTATACTATGAAATAAGTCACTGACGAGTAGAACATTGTGTGAAGAGTCTTTCCTTCGATTGTAAACTGATGCAAGAGTTGGTACATTTTCGTTGGCGACACAATTGGAACGTTAAATATGTATGGGTTCTAAAATATATATCTATGAATACCCAGGTTTATGATTCATTTAAGTGATTGTGTAACATGTAGGCCATAGTGTGCAAACGTCTACTTCCATGAATATGTTGAGTGTCAAGAATATTTGTTATTGACTTTTTGAACGACAATAAATGGATGTAGTCTATGTTATACGTCCTACTACTGGTATCGACCTCTTATCAGCACTCGCGAAACATTTACAACTAATTACATAGGTACAAAGTTATATTTAAGTGTTATCATATTAAAGCTAGCTAGCATAGCTAATTACATGTCGATGCATAGGTAGAAGAAAAGAACAATTCAATAGACACTTTCAGTCTATTTCAGTTCTCGGTAATGCTTTTTGGACTTAACGCCGCACCTTACAAACACGACAAGAATAAAGACCTTTGTTTTCTAACAAAATTTTCATCAACACCAAAATGGAAGTAATTCTTCATGAAACCCAGTTAAGTGTTGCCTACGACCTTCGTGAGACCTTGACATTAAAAACCGTTATGTTCATGGCGCTATGGCGAAGTTGTAGAAGAGTACAGCAGAATTTAAAGGGGCTAATGATAGCAAGATTTGTTTTAGTTATCAACTAATTCAGTTAAAGTTTACTAAAGCTGATTGTGGTAGCCCTTCCCAAAACGGAGGCCATTGTATTTGGGGGAAGAGGCTGGCAGCCGCCAGCCGGAACGGCTATCCCTGTTAGTGGCGAGATGGTTCAGGTGAAGCCCTATATCAAATATCTAGGCATAAACCTGGACAGGAAATGGAATTTCGGGGACCATTTCAGAAAACTTGCTCCCAGAATTGTGGGTGCCGCCTCGGCTCTGGGACGGCTGCTGCCTAATGTGGGGGGCCCCGAAACTCCGTGCCGCCGTCGTTACGCCGGTGTGGCACGCAGCATGGCACTATATGGAGCCCCAGTTTGGGCGGATCGGCTGAACGCGGATAATAGGGCGTTGCTCCGGAGGCCGCAAAGGGTGGTAGCCATAAGAATTATACGGGCCTACGTGACGGTGTCGTGGGCGGCAGCATGTGCCTTGGCGGGTACACCACCATGGGAGTTGGAGGCCCAGGCTCTCGCTGAAGCGCATAAGGAAAGGGTTAGGTGCAGGGCTCAAAATGAATTCCCTGCACCTGAAGAGGTACGTAAAGCGCGCCAACTAGCGTATGAGCGGTTGTTGGAAAGGTGGAAAGATGACCTCGGGATTTGCCGCTACGGAACCCGCACAATAGAGGCACTCCTCCCGTCCTTCCAGGGCTGGTTGGAGAGGTCCCATGGGACCATAACATTTAGGCTTTCACAGGTAATGACTGGACATGGGTGCTTCGGTCATTACCTGTGCAATATTGGAAGAGAGGTCACTCCGGTCTGTCATGAGTGTGGTGCGCCGGATGATACAGCCCAGCACACATTTGAGGAATGCAGTCGTTGGGCGTTGGAGCGCTGCAACATGATTGCCGCCCTTGGAACGGGGGACCTCTCGCATAACATAGTGACGGCTATGTTGGGCAGCGAGAGAATATGGGAGGCAGTCTCCTCCTTCTGCGAGAGCGTCATCACTCAGAAGGAGGCCGCTGAAAGAGAGCGCGAAAGAAGGGCTGACGCGCTGCCGATGCGGCGCAGAAGGCGGGGCAGAAGGCGGGCTCAGTTTGCCGCTCGCATGAACCCCTAGTTGGGCCACCGGGTCAGGGGAACCCGCATCACAAAGCCCAACATGTGAGGGGGGAGAGTCTAGCGTCTCCGACTCTTCTCTCCTTCGGCGTGGATGCCCTAGAGCTAAAGCCAGGGCCGCCGGAAGACGTCACGGTCGAATCCTCGGCATCCCGAGGCGTCTTCAGACACGGCAAGCAGGGTGAGCGCCGGAGTGGGTTTTAGTGGGTATACTCCTTCCCGCCTCTTGTTCTCAGAGGCGTGGTGATAGGAGAGAGCCCCACATATCCCCCATATCCCCTATGATGGCTTCCCCAGGCCTTTTAGGGGAATGCGTAACGCATTTCGACAAAAAAAAAAAAAAAAAAAGGTAGTTAATACATATTTAGGTCCGAATATACTTTATGTACGACTGTACATTGAAGGTTGTCAATAGTATCTTCCTCAACGGAGCCGCAAAGGTTTGAACCTATTAACACCTTTTTGTCATGTTATGAATGCCGAAAATAAGGTAGTTTTAACTTACTCGTAATTAGTATTACTCAAGTTTAAAAAAAAAATCAACGACAAACCTAAAACAGTCAAGAATAAGGGCTCAATATGAACAGTTCAAACAGATTAAATCGGAGAAGCAAATCTAGCTGCAACCAATGCGTTATCTGTCCTGACCTACGTGGGCGGATGGCCTGACCCGTGCAACAATTCCACGTATTACATTGTTACAAATTAACTCTGCAACAATGTCTTTTCAATTATAGCTAGGCTCATTAAGATTACAAAGTAGTCCTAAAGTCATCCTGTTTTAAGATACCTAAAGGATTTGCGTAATACGTACATTAAATTTGGTATAATGTATTCCTCTCTAGACCCTGACAGTATAGGTAATGTTTGTGCTGTTTTAATTATATACGATATGTCTTCTAAAATTGCACTGATTCAGGTGTAATCACCTGCCCATCGCTCTAGCAGGTAAGCAACCGTTACGTAACTTAACCATACATTTACCAGGATACCTAAACTTCATTGTAATATAAATGTTAGGAAAATGCCAACGACATCTGCCTTGAGAGTACTACGAAGGTACCTACCGTTTTAACGGCACTAACGACCAACATTTTTTTGAAATTAATTAGTAATAATGCGTTTAAAAAAATATCCTCTACAAAAAGGCGAAGGGCATCTTCAGGGACATCGACTTTTTTCAAGTTATCAAGTTCTGTTAAGGTAAGTCATACAACAAGGATAAAAAGTAACTAATTAAATATGATTAGAGGTATATTGACGTGCGTGGGTAATCGGATTACATCAATTATCCTCGCTACCTCCTTTACGCGTTAGCAAAGGACCGTTGAAAGACGTCACTGATAAATGCACTTAGTACTATTATCACGATTATTGTGAATTTATCGTAGCATTAGTGACGCCATTTTTCACAATAGGAGCATTTGTCTATTACATTATACAGTCACGAAGGTTTGACGTCAGGTGTCAGGCTATCGGGTGTACGACGTGTCCTTTTGTTCCTACCTCCACTTACCTCCTACCTCGGAGCTTGTAGCATACCTACTGATAGGTGGGAGGAGCGTGCTCGTCTCAGACCGGAATGGCGTCGGATGGTTCGGAAGGGTATAGACTTTTTCGAGAACCAGCGTCTACAGAACCTTGACGCAAAACGCCAAATACGGAAGACTAAACCGAAGCCCTCCTACACCTACACTTACAACTCGGCTGGTCAGCTTCTTTGTGCTCCGTGTAATCGCGTCTTTAAAACTAAGTTGGGTTTCGCGAGTCACTTAAGAGCCCACCAAAACAAGAACAAAAACTCAGACCAAATAAGTTAGTTGGAGTCGCCGTAGCCGGATACGGCTTGGACGACATGATGATGACCTCCTCTGGATAGCGTAGCACAGTACCACGTAAAGATGGTTTCCTGAATCGATTTTTTCACCAGATGGCAGTATTGTAGCAAGAGGTCTAGCTGCAATAATCCACCAATCATGCTTAATCGTATTTTTTCGATTAGTGGATTTTGACAACAGCTGTCAAAACGACCTCTCGTCACCGTCTCGCCACCTGGAATTCCAGAACCCTCATGGGAGCGCGTTGTACCTTATTGCAATGAAGTAAGGTGCAAAATTGTATACATATATTTAGCGTTGACTGTACCGGCAAGAGGAGGCAGGAGATTTATTGTTTTGTAATGGACTTCTGTTTCCAAATTGTGGAACGTTCTTTTTGTAAATAATCTAAGAGTATAAACTTTGCTTGACGAATTTAGATAGTTAGCGCTCCACGTTTAAGACGCGTGCGCACGCTAAGTACTTTAGATTGGAACACATTAGAATACAAAATAAACAGCATTGAGAACACGAAGACACCAGCTGAAAAGAAAAACATAGGTTCAAATTTTGTTAGTGAAAAAAAAATGGAAATTTTACCTCCACTAGGCTCCTTTTATAATATTGTTTAAATACTTAATAGTAATATTTGTGCCTACTTTGATTTCATTTTCTGATAATTTACTAAGTAAATTTAATCTGAATTATCATTCCTTTAGTTATAATTCCTTAAAATAATTAAGTTTCTATTATTGACTTTTTGCATTCTAAGCATCATACATCTTTACACATGTTATGTACATATTGTGCCTATTCAATTTAATATTAAAAAGGAGTTAGAACAATCTGATTTCCTGAACAGATCATAAATAGAACAAGAATAATCGGTTTCAGCTGTTGGTGTTGCATTATTACTTGACTACTTGTAAATGATAACAACGCTTAATTTAAATTAGATTTAGATTTTTATTCTATAACCAACAATTATAGTTTCATACCTTAATATTCAGAGCAATATGTATAGCGTAGTTTCTGTGTCCGCGAGGCAACCGCGGTATTTAAGCTGCCTACGTGTTGTGGAATCAACCTGTGCCTCAATTTCCAGTATCTTATGTGATGAAGAAGTAGCATGCAAATTGCCATTCACCTGGCCGGTTATCAATCCATCATGGAAGCCGGAAAAAAATGAGGCGGGGGAGATGAAAAACAAAGTCTAACGTGGGTCAGTTCGGGCTGGTGTGGTTTAACAACACGTAGGGAGCTTAAATACCGTGAGACATCCGATTGCTTCTCGGCGGACACAGTAACTACGCGCCGTTGTTTTACTTTAACTATCCTTATAGTTAAAGTATAAGGCGTCAATTTGCGTCATATACGAGTACGTAATGCAAAATTAGTGTGTTCGTCATACTATTATATGGTCCTTAAAGTCAATTGATGATGAGATACATGCTGTCCTGAAAACGAATAATATGACCATAACATCAATTAAAACACGTACGCAAACCGTGACTCAACAATTATACGACTTTTATACGTTGAAGTTTTAAATTAAAATTAATTGGTGTTCGTCATACCCACTACACGTGCTGAAAGGCATATCTAAACCGAATTTACTAGACTCTTATTCAATTTAAGCGTCTAGGAATGTAAGGTTCTAAATGAATTGGTTTTTCATCGTAGTCTTATCGTAGAAGCTATAAAAGTGTTATCAAACGAGTTCTGTTAGAGGTTTATTAACGTTGGTATACGGTGAAATGATTTGTCACGACTTTTTATTATCGTACACGCGGATTCGAGATATGACGTGATTACTAAGTTTACTTACTTTGTAGTTTTAAATTGACTACCAATCTAGTTAGTACAAATAAAAAACATAACCCTCGTTCAACAGTCAGTTAATAAATATGTTCATTTGCTAAATTTATCTCATATTTACTCGTCTAATCTCATCCAGAAGTGCCCCGCGACCTTCCGAATGTCGTCTACCCAACGAGCCAACGGACGCCAGGGGCTTCTTTCATCTGAAAACGGCCACCACTCAGTCAACATTTTAGTCCACCTGCCATCACTCCGCCTGGCAACGTGTCCTGCCCAACTCCATTTAAGTTTGGTAATGACGTATCCCACGTCTTGCACCTTAGTGCGACGCCGGATCTCGACATTCCTCACTCGGTCTTGAAGTTTGATGCCTTCTGCCGGGCACTTCTGGATGAGATTAGCACAAGACTGGGACAAGTGGCGTACACGAAGAGAGGCCTATGCTCAGCAGTGGGCGATAAAGGGCTGATGATGATGATGACTCGTCTAATATTTATAGTCTCACAAGAACAAAGATACTTGATTACTCAAACCCAATAAAATGATATTGTTTTGAAAGTACAATAAATTTTATCTGCACTCATACTGTAAGTACTCTAAAATGCGTTCAAAAACCGTAGACAATGACAAGCATTACAACAAACGATTTAACTATGATAAGTTTCTTATCTGCGGCAGTAACGTAATTTTAACTATGCATGCTCAAATATTGTTAAGCA
Organism: Pammene aurita; assembly: GCA_947086415.1. NCBI lineage: Eukaryota > Metazoa > Arthropoda > Insecta > Lepidoptera > Tortricidae > Pammene > Pammene aurita. The sequence continues at coordinate 1,671,296 of OX352295.1, read as the reverse complement.
ATGAGTTTCAAATTTGGAACATCGAATTTGATAACATAATGTTACCGCCATGGCCAACTCGATTGGTCCCGCGCGAGCGCCGGCACAATCGAGTAGGCCATGACGGTACAATGGCGGTCATTCTATGGTTTCCGAACAATTAATTTAATATATATAATATGAGTGTAGATAAAGCAGTGTATGCAACTGTACGTAATTAGGCCTTAAAACACTCGTGTGATCTTATTATGAAATTCGCCTGCGGCTCATTTCATAATACCACACTCATGTTTTAAGGACCCTTATTACGTAACAGTTACATAAACTACTAATTTAGCCCAGAAAACCTAGGCTTAAAGCTCTATCTATTTTCTTAAACAAAGGGATGAAAAAGTGTGTTCAACATCCATACTAATATTATAAATGGGAAAGTGTATGTGAGTGTTTGTTTGTTTGTCCGTCTTTCACGGCAAAACGGGGCGACGAATTGACGTGATTTTTTTAAGTGGAGATAGTTGAAGGGATGGAGAGTGACATAGGCTACTTTTTGTCTCTTTCTAACCCCCCACTTCCCTAAAATGGGGGGTGGAAGTTTGTATGGAGCATTCCGCAATTTTCAAGGTAGAAAGCTAAAAATTGGTATGCGGACTATTTGTGACTAACAAAAAAATCGTGCATAAGCTATAAAGACAAATAATATCGTCTACAGTAGTGTATTAAAATAATATTCTGTTCCGAGTTCTCTTCTGTGTTTTAAATCAGGAAAGGGGAACCGTGTTACCCCGAATTTAACGCGAGCGAAGCCGCGGGCAAAAGCTAGTATTCTTATATTCATAGATATGGTATCCTACTAATAACATTTCGTCGGGTGACACTGACAAGCAAAACTCACTAACTTACAGTTCAGTTAGTAAGTATAAGCAGGTAAGTTAAGTTGATATCCATAATGTTGAACGTCCTCCTAGCCTAGTCGGTAGTGACCCTGCCTACAAAGCAGGAGGTCCCGGGTTCGAATCCTGGTAAGGGCATTTATTTGTGAGTTTATCACGGATATTTGTTCCTGAGTTATGGATGTTTTCTATTTATTTAAGTGTTTATATGTATATATCTATTACATATATCGTCGTCTAGATAGTACCCACAACACAAGCCTTATTGAGCTTACTGTGGGACTAGGTCGATTTGTGTAAGATTGTCCCGTAATATTTATTTATTATTTATTTATTTATAATATACCGTACTAACAACAAGACAAGGTAGATTATTGTTTATTTTTTTTTTGCAATTACTGAGTTTTGGTTGTCACCTGAAGATATATATTTTTTGGAAAAGAGTTATTTATAATATCCAGTTGGCCAATGATGGATTTTTATTATCATAAATGACATGGATTGTGATCAGGCGGTTGAAATTTTCACATGAATTATAAAACCGGCCAAGAGCATGTCGGGCCATGCTTAGTGTAGGGTTCCGTAGTTGCCGGCCTATTACAACACATCTGTTCAAAAGTCGTTTATTATGGAATATTTTGCGGCACTTTTCAAATTTTTTGAACCCACGGTTCAAAGGTAGAAGGGGGGCGCCCTTTTTTAAACTTTCGGAGCAATTCTTTACGAAAGTATTAGTTTTATCCAAAAATGGTTTTCGAAAACCCTTATTCTTTTTTAAAGACCACCGGCTAGGGTTGGAGCGAAAAAAAAAACACCCTCCACTTCATGTGTACGGGAGGTACCCTAAAAATATTTTTTTTTCAGATTTAGTTTTACCACTTTGTCGGCGTGTTTAAAACACATACTCATACCAAAAATTTCAGTGCTAACCATCACTGAGCAAAGGGGACGTACAGACGAACAGACGGACGGACGGAAGGACAGACGGACATGGCGTAACTATAAGGGTTCCCAGTTGACTACGGAATCCTAAAAACGGTGGCAAATGTCATTTTATACAAGCATACGAGTATGTAACGGTATCTACACGTAATTACTGCATCATTGAACTGCATCCATTATATGATTGACTGTAGTATTCGATTTTTCGAGGATCCCATCATCCTGACACATCCTGTCCTGATCCTGACCGTTTGGAAGGAGGGGTATCTCCTAACACAAGTATTATTATACTTACCAGGAGGTACCTGCCGCAAGATATTTTTGTAAACCTGTGGGATACCAATAAATATATTTTGATTTTGATTTTTGATTTGATTTTTGACCTGATGACAATAAGACTAAGTGTCAAGTATAACTATTCAAAAAAAGAATTTTCCATATCGGTCCAGGCGTTTTCGAATACTCGGTGAACACAAAACAACAACTAAGATCCCGACGAATTGAGAACCTTCGAAATCTTGAAGTCGGTTGAAAACAGAGCAATCAAACGCTTGAAGCGAAAAAAACAAATGAATTTATCAACAGCTGCGAGTTCCCAGTCAATTTGAGCTATTTTGTCGGTCGCTATCGGGGAGCATTATGCATAACATCGTTTATTAGAAACGATCACGCGAAAACACGGTGTTTCCTTATCTATGGCCCTGTGCATTGTTCGATTATCTCTGGTTAGGTTAGGTCATGAGTTAATAAGCAGTTGAGTATGAGTATGTATAGAGGTATAGGTGTGTCACGGGAGTGATGTACTCCATTCCATGTGAGTTGAATGAATGAATCAGTATTTACTATTTAGTAAGTTGAAGTCCGAAAACGTTAAGTTATTTCATATTTTAAACTACAACTGTAATTTTAGTGTAAAAACGGTTTCCATGGTAGCCAAATATTGTGCCAGACTTTAGTTTCAGACGTATGGTTTTTTATTATTATGCAGTATAGGCAAACGTTTGACCAAGATCTTACCTGATGGTAAGTGATGATGCGGTCTACGGTGGAGCACGCTTACCTATGAGATACCTATTTACTCTCGCTTTGAAGAGACCCAAATTACTCAAGTGGAAACACAGACTCGGGCAGACCGTTCCACTCCTTGGCAGTTCGCATAAGGAATGTTGAAGCGAAACGCATCGTGCGTATATGTGGAATACCTACCATTACCGTTTGAGCTTTATCGGATCGAGTTGAGTTACTAAGCGGGTTTATCAAATGAGTGGGCTTTAACCACAAGTAGCCTAAAGCCACCCACTAGTTAAGTGATTGTGCCCTTTGAACATTGCAGCCACGTGCAATTCCACACTCTCTCTCTCTCTTAGGTCGTTCCCTCATGTCTGAGGATCGTGGTCAGCATCATGGTCGCATCTGGAGCGGATGATCTGCCTCCATCGGTTTCTGTCCGGCGCGTCTCAAAGCGCGTGCAATTCCACACGAGCACACTTAATATCATTTTTTTCGAATGTCTTAACATGACAGATAATATTCAAAAGAAATTTTATTTCAAAGCTTTCAGCTTAAATACTTAAATTAACTGTTCTTCATAATAAAACGTATCATATACTTGTCATTCGCAACAGGGCTGGATTAACCCCTCTCGGGGCCCCTAGGCAATGCAATTCTTGGGGCCCCTTTTTGACAAAAAATATTGTGTCAAATATACAGCATGTTTTCTATGTACCAACTGCAATTTCACAAAAAAACAATTTGGCTGTTTCATACATTTTTTATTTATGCTGTGGTGTGTGGTGTGGACAGGGTGTTTTTTCAATAACTAGCCATATTGTGCAAGGGGATTTGATAGGTCATACTAAAGAACTTTTACTATGGGATCAACTCCGAAATCACAAAATTCTTTTTTTGGCTGTTGGTTACATTTCGGCCGATCAGACGTCGACGTTTTCTATGGGGAGGCCAAATATTTTTTAGGATTTCGGGGTTGGTCCTATAAAAAAAGTAGTTCAGTATAATCTATTTACGTCGTACAATATGGCTAATTCCTTTTCCTTTTGCTTGTTTCGACTAAAGGACTACTACTCACACTACATACATAAATTATATAATTTACTTTAATTTAATTACCACTTTTTGTTCAAAAAGTGTTGTTTATAATTATAAATTGTTGTATTTTTTTAACTTCACACAGTATTAAAAATTAAACAGTGTATTTACAATATTATTGTAAATACACTGTTTAATTTGTAATACCGCTTGTCCTAAGACACTTAAATTAGCTGTGGTTACCTATAATTAGATAAACATCTATCTGTTATCAACTTAAGCTATGAATTAATTAAGCATGATGTATTATCTGTTGGTGATCCTAAAAAAAAAAACAGGAAAAAACGCCATGTAGGTATGAATTTACTATTCTGACTTTTAAGCTTTCGTAGTCAGCAACGTAGCATACGTTGCTAATAGTTTTGCCATGTCGAGCTGTTCGCGGCTTAGCTCAGTGATTGTCTGTGATTGCCTTTTGATTGATTCCCTTAGCCTTACACTCTATGCATTCCTCTTGTTAGTAAATGTATTTAAAATAAACCTTTATTCAAATTACACCGTGACACTGTGGTAAAACTTAACGCTGTCCACGCTAAAAAGGGGCACACTATCAGTATCACAATATTTTGTAAAAACCTACTGCAAAGAAAATTTCCTACGTAAAAAGAAACATTTTATTAGGTATTCAAAACTCTTGTTTTTACAATTCTTTTATTTTATTGATGCTCGAATTCGAACATCTCATTGTCGTTGAAAAAGAAGAAGGGGCCAATAAAGCTTAATATTTGTATGGAAATTTCACTTTAGCCGATATATAGAATATTACCAATTAATATTTCACCCTATGAATAATTTTCATTTACATCTGTGCACACGCGGGGCACCTAGCCGACATGTATTTTTTTTAAATTTTAAGCCTTTGCAACATTTTCATTTTTTTCTGTGCACGCGGGGCCCCTGATCGACGCGGGGCCCCTAGGCAGTTGCCTACTCTGCCTAAAGGCTAATCCGGCTCTGATTCGCAACAACAAGGTGTTACATATTCTGGTGATTTAAGGACATAATTGTGTACCTATATTTTAATTAGGAAAAAACAGAAAAAAATGTTTTTGTATGCAGAGCTGGTCCACTGGATTTTTTTTCTACTTTTTCCTGTTTAAAACAAGATGTCAATTATGCATTAACACTATAGATAGGTATTTTTTATTTTTATTAAAACTAAATTATTTATGGGTGAGTCTCAGTCCCTCACTAACTACCGGCGACCATTCACCCTAAATCCAAGAGTGTAAGTTTATATAGTCAACTTTTATCATCTATCTAAATATATAAAAGAAGAAACTGACTGACTGACTGACTGACTGACTGACTGACTAACTGACTGACTGACTGACTGACATATCAACGCACAGCCCAAACCGCTGGTTCTAGAGATTCCAAATTTGGCACGTAGGTTCCTTATAAGGTCTAGGGGTGCACTAAGAAAGGATTTTTCAAAATTCACCCCCTAAGGGGGTAAAATGGGGGTCCAAAGTTTGTATGGCGAAACAAGATTTGTTAGACTATTTTATTCGAAACTTCACAGGAGTATTCCTAAAGATAAATGAGTAAACACGTGTTTCAGGTTTTTTGAAAATTCAACCCCTAAAAGGGGATAATGTGGTACATACAAACATACCAGTCTAACTGAGAACGTCCTTTTTGAGTACTTATAGTACGCGTGCGAAGCCGCGGGAAAAAGCTAGTTGTGTATATACATTTTATACCTGTTGAAATTACAAAAAACTGTAAGTATTCTATGGAGTTTTTATCTGGTCTCCGGGACCCTATTTATTTAAAGCCCGCCGGTCCATACATTTCTTTTGGTAACAGGTATAATGTCCACTACAGATAGGTCACCAGGTCACCAGTATTATTGAAACATCTGTATTTGTATATTTGTTTATTTTTGTATATTCGTGCGAGTGAAGGACACCGGCGAATTATAGGAGGATAGGATATGCCTCCTCCACTTCACCTTTATCTGTGGTCGAGTTGTTTGAACTTTATTTCCCGGGTAAGTTATAGCGTTAGTATTCTGTTTATCACATGAGTGGGCTCGGACATTGCACGTGCCGTGCCTGATTCGCCGGCTGGGTAATAATGTATGTATGTATCACTTTATTGCACATAAACAAGTAGGTATAACATAAAAACAGCAGTAACATAATATAAAAGATATGCACAAAGGCGAGCTTACCCCTGATACGGATCTCTTCCAGCCAACCCATGAGAAAATGAGAAAGGATTAAATGCAAATGGTGAAATAATTTGTCTGTAGATACATATGCGTATCTAAAAATAGAATAACATTTATCATAGAAAGTATACAATGTAGGAGTAACTGTGTTGGCGTGTAAAATACTCTCTTCGTTTTGATTATTTGCACTATCTGTCATCTTCGACGAGTTCTTCATTTCCAGTGTACTTAGTTTGTGTACTTAGTAAAGTACACAAACAAAAGGTTGTGTGGAAGAGATCGTTATTTAGCAATAAGACTGCAATAAACTTAAAATTAGGTAGCAACCTTGGTACCTCATTTTAAATTTATTATAAAAGCTCTTTTATTATTGTTATGTTTTGAAGAGGTGAAAGATGGCTCCAATTTTGTACAGAGAACTCCCTCTCTATTATGAACACGTATTTTGAAAACCATCCTAGACGCCTTTATACCTGGACTATGCCAGGAAACAGAGCGAGAAACCAAATTGATTATATCTCCATTTCGAAGCGGTGGAAATCATGCATCAGCAATGCGAAGACCTTTCCAGGTGCTGATTGCGGTAGTGATCACAAACTATTGGTGGCGGATATTAGTGTTAAACTGAAAAGCTGCAACAGGAATGTGGAAAGACCGAATAGACGTCTTACTCCGGGAGAGGTAAATCTTTTTGAAAAATGTTTTGCTGAGAAGACAAAAGATGTTCCCCGTAATGATACCGGTTCCGTGGAATTACAATGGAAAGTGCTTAAAAACCTGATTATCACATCACGTGAAGAAGTTCGAGCTAAAAATGTAGAGACTCCGCGGAAACAGTGGATCACAGAGGAAACCTGGAATGTGATAAAGAGAAGAAAGGAACTTCTAAAGGGAGACGGCGACACTGACCACACCAAATATGACAGGCTCTCCGCAGAAGTGCAACGGTTGTGTCGTAGAGACAGGAACGCACAGCTAAATGCAGTTTGCCAGGATATTGAAGATCACGCACACAGCATGCACACGAGGGATCTATTCATGAAAGTTAAGAGCATCACGCGAGACTTTAAGCCAAGAACATGGGCTATTGAAGCAGAAGATGGAACCCTGTTAACAGAGATTGACAAAGTCACAGAAAGATGGCGGTTGTACTGTGAAAACCTGTATAGGGATACCATGAGAACAATGCCATCTGCAGGCTTGTCGTATGAACCAGTGGACGAAAATCATCTGGAACCTGCCAGTATAGAGACAGAAGTACGAAATCCTTTACGTAAAATTAAAACCAATAAGTCAGCAGGTAGAGACACAATTTTCGCGGAGGAATTAAAACATCTTGGGGACACAGGTATACGAATGTTACTCAACCTGTGCAACCAAATCTGGCGGTCAGCCCGATGGATTGGTGATTGGAAGGAGTCTATTCTTGTACCACTTCACAAGAAGGGGTCTACTAGAGCATGTGGAAACTACCGGACAGTTGCTCTCATATCCCACGTTAGTAAAGTAATGTTATACATCATTAACGAGAGATTGAAAGCATACCTACAGTGGCAAATACCTAGCGAACAAGCAGGTTTCGTTAAGGGCAGAGGTACGAGAGAGCAAATTGTGAACGTGAGATAGATGATTGAGAAAAGTCGCGAATTCAACGCACCAATGCTAATGTGTTTCATAGATTACTCTAAGGCTTTCGAATGTGTCCGGTGGGACTGTCTTTGGTGGATTCTGCTGGAAATGAGCGTGCCCAAACACTTGGTAACCTTGATCTCCAATCTTTATAGGGACGGCAATACAGTAGTTAGGATCAATGGCACTCTGTCAGACTCTTTTAAACCCGAAAAGGGAGTACGCCAAGGATGCATATTGTCTCCCATCCTATTCAATATATACGGAGAATATATTATGCGCAAGGCTTTGGACCAGTGGGAGGGTGGCGTTACTGGCGTATCAGTGGGAGGTATCACCATATGCCGACGATATCACATTATTTGCGCGCTCGGGAAATGAACTTACTGAACTAATAGGGCGAATAGAGAAAGAGAGTGAAGCGGTTGGGCTGCAGATCAATAAAGCAAAGACGAAAGTAATGATCGTGGATAGAGCAGGCCGACTCACGCCTCACGAGTTCTTAAAGGCCTAGAGGTGGTCAGCGAGTTCGTGTACCTCGGATCGATGCTGAGCAGTCAGGGGGGTAGCGAGAGGGAAATACGGAGGAGGACACAGATGGCCAAAGATGCAATGACCAAGCTCACTAGAATATGGCGAAATCGAAACGTCTCAACAAAAACCAAGATGAGACTCTGAGAGTGCGTACACTGATCTTCTCCATTTTCCTCTACGGATCTGAGTCCTGGACTATTCGTGTATCCGAGCGGAAGAAAATTGACGCATTCGAGATGTGGTGCTGGAGGCGTATGTTGCGAATACCATGGGTTGCCAGGAGAACCAATAAATCAATCCTAGACCAACTGAAGATCAAAACGAGGCTGTCGACAATATGCTTTCAGAGGATTCTGTCCTATTTTGGCCATATAGGGCGTAGAGATCCCGATAACCTCGAGAAAGTCGTCATGGTTGGTAAAGTCGAGGGCCATCGTCGCGGCAGATCGCCCGCCCGTTGGTACGACCAAATTAAAGCTGGCACGGGCCTAACCATCTCCACTGCTCTACGTGCAGCTGAGGACAGAACCGCATGGAAGTCCATAATCAAGAACGTAGCGGAAACCTCCATAACGGAAACGACCTTCAGCAATGAAGAATAACGACTAAGAAGATGTTTTGATGCAATAAAGACTATTTACTTATTTATTCATACTAAGTAAAGTGCTAAATTTTAAAGTTTAGTTTAGATTTTTACCCACTGAGTGGGTGCCTCACGAGTCAAACCGAGGGCCCGGCAGACCTCGACGGCGATGGCGGGATAACTTGGACTCCTTTTTGCGAGACTGGCCAGAGGTAGCGCTAGATCGGGACGACTGGAAGAAAATAGGGGAGGCCTTTGCCCAGCAGTGGGACACAATAGGCTCATAATCAATATAAATCCATACTAATATTATAAATGGGAAAGTGTATGTGTGTGTTTGTTTGTTTGTTTGTTTGTCCGTCTTTCACGGCAAAACGGGGCGACGAATTGACGTGATTTTTTAAGTGGAGATAGTTGAAGGGATGGAGAGTGACATAGGCTACTTTTTGTCTCTTTCTAACTCCCCACTTCCCTAAAATGGGGGGTGGAAGTTTGTATGGAGCATTCCGCAATTTTCAAGGTAGAAAGCTAAAAATTGGTATGCGGACTATTTGTGACTAACAAAAAAATCGTGCACCATTTTTTTTTGGAAATCTGCACCCAACCCCTTAAAAGAGGGGGTGAAATTTTATATGGGTATTACCCCGGATTTAACGCGAGCGAAGCCGCGGGCAAAAGCTAGTAAATAATAGTTTAGATTTGTTCCGTTCATGCAAACAATGTTTCACTGTGAATGAAACATCTAAAAAAACGTTTTTAACTGGTTGACCTCGTGTTCAATTAGTAGATAACTAAAAAACAAACAAGCCAGAACTCGGACACACTGAGGAAATTATTACAGCCCTCGACGAGGTAGTAGAATGGTGGAAATCGGGCACCAGACTGCATGTCTTGAGCACTTGCCAGATGTTTCACGTGAATCACTGCAGCTGCGTCCCTGATACAGACTATTGTACTGTATAGTCCTCCACATCGATTTCGATGATAGCGACCCCAACAATTGAGGGTTTATCCTTCTATGAGCCCTTATGTGGCTGGCCAGGCCAAACTTGCTCTTAAAAACTATTTTGCACTCGTGGCAGTAGAGTTGACCGGCAGTGTTGTATGTGTATGTGTAGGAGGGTTTCGGTCTTCCTTTGTGTAATTGGCGCTTTACGTCTAACGTAAGGTGGTAGGTAAGGTATTGTACTGTAACAAGTAATTAGCTAATTTAATTTTCGCCTTGGACTATAACTGTTGTTGTTCCTATTATACCCCAAAGGTACAGAGAGCATTTACGAGTTCACGTCACGTCTCTCGAGCCCCAACAGCGCTCCTAACGTCACTCCAGCTCATCTGAACGGCATTCAGCGCCTCCACAAGTGCACGGGACGACCTACGTTCGCTTCACGCTTCGCAAGTGGACAGCACTATCAGCTGCAGAATTGCCTACCTAGTTTATAAATGAATGAGAGTTTCCGCAATCGAGATTTTCACTAAATTGCAGCACCGTGGCGAGAGGTCTTTTTGACAGCAGCTGTCAAAATCCAATAAAAAAAAATATTAAACATGATTTGTAAATTATGATAGTTAGACCTCTCGCCACGCTGCCTGGCATCTAGTGAAAAACTCGATCGCGTAAACCCTCATTCATTAGTATTGTGCGTGCCTCTGCGGTTCACTATTGTCTTGCAGAAACTTTTTTGACTTATATTTGTTTTGCATAATGATACTTGGCAGAAGTAACGTTTGGCAGAAACATCCTACGCAGAGTATGCTTTGGCATAAATCATTTCGCAGATTTTTATAATGTCGAATCTTATATTGGCATAATGTTGATGAGCATAACTGTCTTCGAAACGAATAGTACTTTCGCAGAAAAATATTTTGGTTCATAATATTTAGGCGACATAAAGTTGTGGAGCCGTTTTTTTTATTACAAGATAATCTTCATTGTCTTATCATATTGTACAAGACATATGCGGGATTGGATGTACCTATTGCTCATAAGAACGTGCAGGCGTTGTAATAATGAGCATATTTGTGTCGGTGCTCTGGTAAATGAAATTGTTATCTGCCAATTGTGTCTGTGGTAATTTGTTGTGTCTTCCCAAGGCGGGCTCCCGGCCAGGCTGTTAAGTGCGAGTTATCGCGGTATGCTCGAGCCACCCTGAGAGTAATGGCCCGTTGCGGCCGCCACAAATACTTTTACCTAACCTAACCTAACCCACTTTTCTGGCAACAGTTTGTTTCCGCGAGGTCGCAGGTCTAACCTAACCTAACCCAATTTTCTGGCAACAGTTTGTTCCTGTGGGGGTCACAGTTTTAACCTAACCTAACCCACTTTTCTGGCGACAGTTTTTTCCGAGGGAGTCGCAACTCTAACCTAACCTAATCCATTTTTCTGGCAACAGTTTGTTTCCGCGGGGGTCGCAGTTGTAACCTAACCTAAATAAATCTAAATTTGGTGGGACTTATATTTTACTACGTAAAATTTACCTAACCCACTTTTCTGCTAGCAGAAAATAATCATACTATTGTAATAGTATGCTATAGGATTATTATGGTACATAAAATGATGCTAAACCAAAATCGGCCAAAGAAGTGTTCTGCAAAATAATATGATGCAAAACGTGTCGTATGCGTAGTAGTAGTTATGCCAACTATACCTTTATGCAAAATTACCATTCCACCGAAAATGTTTCTGCGAAACATGTTATGCCAAGTGTATTTCTGACCAATATTTTTCTGCCAGATGAGGGTAACCCGACACGCTCTTATGGCCCTACAAATATGAGCGTGTCATATATTTTTGCGGCCTTCATGTAGGAAGATACTATTGCCGGTGACTGTACATGTGTTGGAAGGTCATGTTTCGTCATTGTTTATTAAATAATTATGACATTCATGACCAAAATTCATTTAACTCACGTCTCACGCGAATAGATACCTACATTACCTACTTACCTCCACTTTATTTGGACGACTGAAATTGCTCACTTCAACCACAGGCATCTCAAGCACTCTCCGTCTGATCTCAGCGAAGCCGCAAATTGCGTAAAGGGTTTTACCGTAAAACGCATTCTCCGCCGATCAAAGGCAATGGCATTATTCATAAACGTTGTCTAAAATACCGTTAACATAAACGCTGATAACTAGAATTCATTTGCCAGCTTTTAACCTGGAATGTTATTGATAACATGATGCTGTACTGTACGGCAATCCCAAATGACCTTGTATATTATGTATCTAAACTATCCCTAACGATTAAGTAGGTACCTTGTGGGCCACATACTTAATTGTCTTGAGTTAAAAATACGTCTACGGTAACCGAAAATGGTTACTTGCTGAAGAGCATAACATAAATTCGTACCTATTTTAACAGCAAATGAGGCAATAAAATAAATACCTGTGTGTAATACCAGCTGTCTGCTGTATTAGGTCATATCTATGATGACATAATTTAAGTCGTAACAAGTCAAGGGTAACTGTTACGAAATATCGAACATCGAGCAAATTGCATTACCTAGTGACGTCACCTATTTATTTATTTACCCTTTATATGGCTTCGTCAATCACCGGTAACCCTGACCTTATAGTTATAAGAACAATGGACCAGGTTTTTTGAAGAGATTTAATAGTACATTACTTACCAAGGACTGTAAAAGAAAGAAAACCCGAAATCGCAGGTATTTGTTACCCGAGCCGCAGGCGAGGGTTGTAAATATGCGATAGAGGGCTTTCTTTTTTACTGCCCGTGGTGAGTACACAATTTTACGTCTCCACCTGGATATAGTGCGAATTTTACCGTACGCGTAGCGTGCGGTAAAACTCACATTATAGCCAGGTGTGACGTAAAATATTAAAACGACAAAATAATATAAATCACCGAGAAAATATTAAAAACTTTTATTTTATTTTCGGTACGGGTTTTATTTACTTTCAAATTCAAATATGTATTTAAGATTTTTTTATTTGTATTTTTTTTAGTTAAGTTTTTAACCTACTTACTTCCGTATTAGTGAACATTTTTGGTATAGTTACTCGTATCGGGTGGGCGCGCACGAGCAACTTGTCACCGCGACCGCCGCGGCGAGAGCTTGTACGTGTATGGATACGCGCACGCATTCAATACGAAGTAAAATGACGGTCGTAGAAGATGATATCGACAATAGTAGGCTAATTGCTGTTGAAGGAGTGGAAGATGTTTTTGGGTATGCTCTCAATTTCATAAACATAGTCTGAAATTTTCCGAGAGTCAGCCGATTGCTCCATAATGGATGCACCCAATATTGTTTTTTTACAACGTTTTCTTCGGTTTTTTAATAAGAGTGCAACGACTATAACCTTCTCTTTAAAATCCACGTTGATGACTGCGTAGAAAAAAGTCGTGTTGCTGTTGCTCTCGACGCGCATCACGGCGAGGACGCGATTTATTTGTCTCTTTCGATAAATAAATCGCCTTGCGACTAAGTTGCTCGTGCGTGCCCGCTCTAAGTGCATAACTAGGTATTTAATGAGTCGGCTAACAATGAAATATTATGATGAACACTGTGATGAAGGCTAAAGGTGGAAAGGACTGGAAGGTAATTAAATAAGACACCGTAAACAAAAAAGAACAGACTTCACTTAGTATCCACCTTTCCAAAAGGAAATGCTCGAGCTGCTGTGAAAAATACTGAAATCACTATACGAGTAGGTGTGCCTCTAATAGTTGAAGAGTTCTCTCGATCTCTACAGGATCCCATCATCAGATCCTGACCTGATTACAATGTGACCAACTGTGAAGTATACTCTTTCAAACAAAAAAAGTATTTTCATAATCGGTCCATCCGCCTTCGAATAATCGGTGAAGATCCCGACAAATTGAGAACCTCCTCCTTTGAAATCTTCAAGACGGTTGAATTGAAAAGGACTCAATGTTGCGAAAATTTACACATGAAAGTACATATTTTCAAAATTTCTCTAAATTTCCCAATCAAAACTTTTCAAACTTTAAAGATGTATGATAAAACCATGATAAAACCCAACATTTTACAAACATTAAATTAGTAAATACAGTCCGTAATATTGCGGCTATCAACACTGATGCGGTTTCCGCATGCAGCGACGGTGTGCAAGCACGACAACGCTCTGTATCTGTAATAGTACAGCGCCGTCCCGTTCACCCATCCGGTTGCGGCGCCATCGCAAGTGTGATAATGATAACCGCGTAAAGGTGCGACCACACCGCTGCTTAAAGAGTCTCGACCAACATCTTGAGCGACTTTCGCTACGGGGTTGTGGTTGGATCAAGGGTCAGATTCAGAAGGCGGTAATCTTGGACAGAGCGCGCATAGTGCGAAGGTTCCTCACTCTGCGGCCCTAATCGCCGACAGCCTGGGCCTTGCTCCGCTGCCGGCGGCACCCTAGGTTAGGTTTTTATGATGTGTTTTGAATTTTATATTGTATTTTATTTTACTTTTATATCCATATTGTAAAAAATCCTAGGCTAAGAAGAAAAATAAATAAAGGAAATGATAATATCATCACTGGGTTGAACATTTTCGAACGCATGCAACGGTGTCATCGTGGCACGCAACTGCAAATAAGATGCAAATCGATTGCGTCACAAGTCCGTTCGCTATTGAAATACGGGTACATCGGTCTAGCTCTACTCGGCGCCATTAATTTGATGGGGAGGGGCTCAATCATGTCTCACGGGGGGAGGAAGGAGAAGTCTTATGGATTCTTACGTGAGAATACAAAAATGCGCTAAATTAATAAGCGCGAATTGTGGGCCTATCCATGACATCATACCAAAAATTATTATATAACACAAAACCTACGCATCGCATCTTAATCAGTTTCTTAAATAAGTACAAAATCCATACTAATATTATAAATGGGAAAGTGTATGTGTGTGTTTGTTTGTCCGTCTTTCACGGCAAAACGGGGCGACGAATTGACGTGATTTTTTAAGTGATGATAGTTGAAGGGATGGAGAGTGACGTAGGCTACTTTTTGTCTCTTTCTAACCCCACTTCCCTAAAATGGGGGTTGGAAGTTTGTATGGAGCATTCCGGGGGGCAATCAGGAAAGGGGAACCGTGTTACCCCGAATTTAACGCGAGCGAAGCCGCGGGCAAAAGCTAGTTCTGAATACAACTAGAGGTGTCTCAAATTGTTGCTTTTTAGATACCTTGTCTTACACAATAAATTTTAAAAGGGGGTCAGCTGGTTTTTTATTTTGTTGCGTAGAGTGGGGGTGTAAAAGTGGTAAAAATTGTCTTACGTGATAAATAAATGGCGGCTAGGCATGTCGTGAACTTGATTGGCAATGTTGGCATTTAATTGTGCGACTGGTAGTGCAACTATTTAGCGGCTAGTTACGTCTGAGATACCTATGCGAAACGACAAAAAATTACGTGTCATAGGCAATATCTAGTAGTAATACATTATATTTGGGATTTTTAAAAATTAAAAGGGTTTATTAAGTTTCTGAAAGAAAATATAGGTAGTAATATTACGAATGGGCAAAGTTATATGGAATCTTTAAATTTATTTTAATTATATTTTCATTGCCCTCCTAAATACTCAAATCAGACATATAATCCCATCAAATTTAATACCTCGTCGTTTTTGATAAGCTAAATAACATTTCAATGAGCACGATAGTTAAATATAACGTCAGACTACTGAGGTTACTAATATCAACATTATTTATTTGCAGTTAAAGTAAACTATCGTTTTAAACTTCTGGCGCTGATCCAACTCAGCCAGCCACGTGAGCCGACGACACAATCCTGAGTCATGTGACAAAACGGCGACAAAACAAATAGCTGATAGTGATAGCACGCTGTTTGCCAATCGTCATATCTCGTCATTTTCGGAACATCTTATTATGATAGGTGAACCGACACGTTGATAGTTTAATAGCATCCAAGACTTTTTTAGCCAGCCATTAGTATTGCCGATTCTGAGTAGAACCCTAAATAAATCTTTGATCAACAAATTAAATGTATTTGAAATATGGATATAGGTACAAGAGAATGCTAAGAATATTGTGGGTAGATAGAATATCAAATGAAACAGTATCAGATAGAATGAAAAAGAGCAAGGTAGTCGTATTAACAATTAAAAGAAGGAAAACAGCATATTTTGGACATATCTACAGGAACTACAAATACGCAATCTTAAAAAACATAATTGAAGGCAAAATTGAGGGAAAAAGAGGTAGAGGTAGACCCAGAACATCATGGTATTCATGGTGCGATAATATAAGGGTTTGGTTTGGACTGGAATTGCTGACGCTGCCACTCTGGGTAGAGGGGCGATATGGCACGATGAAGAAGAAGAAGACGCAGCCATGAACATCAATCAGCTATACTCTGCAAGTCTGCAGATGGTTTCTTAATTGTTACGAAGGTTGCAAGAGTTGTGTAGGATGCAATGTGTTGTCGAAAAATAGCCCTAGGTTGCCTTTGACCTTAATAGGGTCGCCCTAAAGCTTGCAAGTCATGAAATTCTAACATAATAGGTATATAGACATTGCATTTTTTAACAAGTACTCGTTTGCAATAGAAGTAGAAAAACTTAAACATTAAACAACACTATGTTCTACAATAGAAACTGGTGGGAGACGGCTCAAGAGCGGGACACGTGGAAGGGAAAGAGGAAGGCCTTTGTCCAGCAGTGGGACACTCTTGGCTCTTATAAATAAATAAATAAAAATGTTCTACAATGGAGTTAGGCGCCATGTACCTAGCCAGGCAGAGTGTCAGTTGGACCGAAATGTTTACTAATTGGTGGCCGCTTTCATACCAACCAAGCTTCTTGCGTGCGTGCTTTTATTGGGTAGACGACATTCAGAGGGTTGTAGGTCACTTCTGGATGAGATTATAGACGGAGAGCTGGCCACGTCAGATATGACACAATAATGAGAGCAACGAAACCCCTCTAGTTAGTTTGCTATACTATGCTTATTTCTAGATCCGGACATCTGGCAGCTGTAAAGTGGTGGAGGTCAAAGAATGCAAATAACTTGAAGAAAACAAATCGTAGAGTTCTGGGTTTGATGCAATATTATGGTAAATTATGTCATTAATTAGATTATATCATATCCAGAAGTTTCTGTTGGGGGAAAGTAGTGCCAAATGATGTATAATGCAATTTTTTGTTAGTCGCCTACTGTTTTTATTTCCGCAATAATAGACAATGGTTTTTAATCTAACGTTAAAATATAGGCCCTGTCCTCTATAAATAATACAACTTTGGCAGTTTTTACCTATTTTGGTATTACTTTTTTCCAACTTAAAAACTTTGTGGTCTGTCACTCTGACGTCCACCCATTAAAAGCTGCCAGATGCCCGGATCTAGCAATAAGGATGGTAAAGCAGTCTAACTAGACAGGTTTCATTACTCTCATTATTGTGTCATATCTGACGTGGCCAGCTCTTAGACCATTAGCTCAGGACCGGGACAATCGTACACGAAGAGAGGCCATGCTCAGTAGTGGGAGATAAATGGCGATGATGATGATGTTGTGCAAAAAGTAGTATATCTAGACACGCGGCAGCGTGTCAAGCCAAGTTCAAGCAAAGGAACTGGCTAGCCAGCACCAAGTGTATATTTACACGAACCACTTGGTGCCACTTTTGACCCTTCTATAACTCAAAACCTCTTTAACGTAAACACATAAAACTACGTGTGTTTAATTATATCCATAAGGACATCTAGAAGCCCAAATTTCATGAAGCTAGCTCAAACGGTTATAAAGATATGAAGGTCAAAAAGTCGTAAATTTTAGCACTGACTGACTGACATATAGTACCTAAACCTAACCTACTTCCAGATGACCTAGAAGGATGAAATTTGGAATCCAGCTCGGTAATTGTGCGTAAGCGTAGGAAAAAATTAAAAAATTAAAAAATTAAAAGTTAAAAAATATAAAAAGTTAAATTTTTTTGTATGGGGATCATACAAAAAATTTTTTTTTAATAGTGTCGTTGGAACCGTTACAAGCAGATATTTGAAACTATCCCAATATATGTATTATTATATTTGCTATATAACAGAAATATAAAAATAAAGTTGAATCAATAAATAAGTGGTGTCCCCATACAAAAAACTTGTAATACACGCTAAACGACCGGCCAACGGTGTGTCGTCGGCGGCGCGCTGCACCACATAATTATACACAGAACAGAAATAAAGAGAATGTAGACAATAGCATAAAAAAGAAAACCATGCAGCGGAAACGCAAGAAAAAACATTAAATCTCAATACCTGCCTAGTTTTCTTTACAAAAAGTAATGATATCCCACCAAAAACATAAATGTAAAAAAAGATAGCCAAGTTCAATACAAAAATTATGCTTGGCTGTGGGCTTCGCCGCAAAAAGAATGGAGATCTAAATGAGTGCCAAGTTCTATGCAAAATTCAAATATGTATTTATAGGAACAAAATAACATTATGAACAAGTATTAAACTCTATTTCTATTAGATTTGACTTGGCCAGTTTTTATCAGAATAAAAAAAATATATATATATATATATATATATATATATATACACGGTGCCCGTGAGCATTGCGAGAGATTTTAACCACGCATTTCTGAGGTCAAAAGAATGAAAAAACATTATATGACTTTTGTTGTAAAACGCCAAAAAAATTTTTTTTTTTTTACTTTTTTTTCACTTTTTTTGAATGTTGTTCTACATAAAAAGTAAATATCATTAGAAAAAAGTAACGGAAAAAGTAAATTGCTACATTTTTTCTCGTAAAAACTAGTCCATGCAAAGTGTTTCTTAGGTCTTTGATATCAGTCAATAAGAGATGTCTAGACTATGCCCCATACCGGTGAGATCGCCATCAAAAAATCATTTTACACTGAGAAACAATTCAAAATGCAATTTTTTGTAAGTAATATTTACTCTGAAACTATGGCGAATTTCGAAAAAGTTTAAAGGACATTTTGTTCTCTAAATATGATAATGAATACACTGTTAAAGTCTCTCGCAATGCTCACGGGCACCGTGTATATATGTCGAATAACTTTATAAAATGACTGATGTAATGAAAACTGGCCAAGTCAAATCTAACCTCCTTTAAGATCTCACATTTTTAAATAACAGCAATTGTTATAGGTATCCAATAAAGCAAAGAAATAGAGTCTAATACTTGTTCATAATGTTATTTTGTTCCTATAAATACATATTTGGATTTTGCATAGAACTTGGCACTCATTTAGATCTCCATTCTTTTTGCGGCGAAGCCCACAGCCAAGCATAATTATTGTACTGAACTTGGCTCTCTTTTTTTACATTTATGTTTTTGGTGGGATCCTTATATTCAGTAAAATACAATACCATTTGATTGCGGACTGTTAAAACACCGATAAACTATCATTTGTCAAAACCCACGTATTGTGGATAACGTGAATGCATTGATAAGGTTATCGATACAAAATGGCGCCACATTTAATAGCTCCTTTTTTGCCGTCTTACGGTTTTATAACACGATTATCAGTTTTATCGGACACGTAATCGCGGAAATTACGAAATGTAATTATTTTCTATCGTAAATCAACAAGTTTGTTTTTAATTGTTCTTTGTTTGCATAGAAAATGGGTTTTCCATTATCCTGTTAATAAGTATTATTAGTTGCACGAGGACTAGGGAGGTAAATCAAATATTCATGACAATCTATTGTTACTTGCTTAGGTACTATACTTATTATTTTTGATCGATAATATTTAATAATTATAATATTTCGTATGTCTGTCCAGCTGTTCTCCTGTAGGTCGCTTTTTTCAACCGATTTCCATGAAATTTTGTGACCAGGTTCAACAATTATATGTATAAGTATATTTTTTTGCTAATTGGTACCTACGGATAACCCGGTATTGATTGGTAAATGTGGTACTTAAATAGAATAATTACTCGCAAGACCTAATCCGTGGCAATTTATTTTAAGACATTTTGATTAAATCTATCAGCGATCGGATCACAAAATTGGAGCAAAACCCTAACCGCGCCAAATCATTTTATAAAAGTGCTAACTAGATGTATGGAATATTGTATTTTGTTGCCGCGACAACAATTTATTATTGTATTACAATTAAGATGATTTAATCGCGTGTTAAGTACTAATTTAAATCTATAGACTCATTAATTTCTTAACCTCATATCTAATTCAAGTTTATAATATAAAACCAACCTTAAAATGCTGGCAACAAAGTTAAATTTCAAAGCTTTATCGAGTAGATAAGGGCCGCGATTCAAAAAATAAACACACACACTTGACTGACACAGCTCCAACCCAACTCAACCCAACTCAACTCAACGCTGTAACGACATTGACATTTGCTATTCGAACAGGGGCGCGATTCGAAAAATAAACACACACACTGGGCAGACACAGCTCCAACCCAACTCAACCCAACTCAACTCAACGCTGTAACGACATTGACATTTGCTATTCGAACAGGGGCGCGATTCGAAAAATAAACACACACACTGGGCAGACACAGCTCCAACCCAACTCAACTCAACGCTATACCGACATTGACATTTGCTATTCGAACTGATTTTTATTCAACATTGGTCTCACATTGGTCACACATTGGTCACACATTGGTCACACATTGTACCAATGTTGTACCAATGTTGTCCCAATGTTGTACCAATGTGAGACCAATGTGTTATCAATGTTGAATGAAAATCTGTTCGAATAGCAAATGTCAATGTCGTTATAGCGTTGAGTTGAGTTGGGTTGAGTTGGGTTGGAGCTGTGTCTGTCCAGTGTGTGTGTTTATTTATCGAATCGCGGCCAAGGTTAATTTAATAGAAGTGTGAACACAAAATTCTGGGTTTAGTGGTTCCAGTAGTGGCGCATGTTTCCTAGTACTCGAATGGTAGGCGTGGGTTTAATACTACTTCCATTCGATATAGTGACTTGTAGTTTTACTGCTTTTAGAGCGCCATGGCAACAGCGCTATTTTGTAGCTAATAATTTTAGCACTTGCATCAACACTCAATGGGTTAATGACATAAGAGGGACTTATTTTATACCGTATATTTGTTTTGTATTGCATTTTACGAGTATATTCGGCAAACAAGTATACAACCCGGATACCATAAATACAACAGGCGCGGTCCGATAGTGGGTCCCCCCAAACCCCAAACTCGTAAACGTCCAAAGGAAAAGTTAATTACTGACCCTCTCAAAAATAATTTCTGTATTAGTGACCCCCCCTCCCCCCAATTCAGGCTGCGACCGCGCCTGACAACACTCCTAAATAATAATAGGTACCACATTATGAATCCATATTCTTCTACTATTAAATTAGATTGCTTGAAAGTTGAAACAGTCCCAAAGCTGGGCTCCGAAGCGGTAATCACAGTTATTTTTCGGCACATACTAAAATGACAGACCGATTACTACTACTAAAATAACGCTTTGTACTAAAGTAACAGTGTAACAGTTGAAAGAAAATCGGGCATCTATCTTGTATGTTATTAAAATATCACTTGAGTTGGGCAGATTAGGTCAGATTAGGAGAAATCAAGCTAACGCACTAACAACGAGATAGAAAGGACCACATCCAGCCAAAAGGACAGTAGGAAAGCCTTATACACGGTGGTCCGATGACCTAACCAAATTTGCAGGAAAAGACTGAATGTACAAAGACTGGAAGAAATGGGAGGAGACCTTTACCCAAATGGGATCCATGACTCTCCAAACACCAATATCACATTTTATTTTTAAAAAAAATTTTTATGTAAATGTGTAAGAGTCATGGAAATAAAAGGTTTTATTATTATTATTAGGAGAAATCAAGCTGTCATTTTGGTATCTAGAGAAAAAACAAAGTGTAGCTAAGGATGCAACCGTCAACACAGACACACAGACATACTACACTACAACTACATGCAGGTATGTACCCTTATTTACTAGCCACGGGACTTATAATATTCTCGTGCAGAGTAACGTGTCTAAACAATGTCAATGTCACCAGGGAAGCTACAACTGGCGCCAAGTCCAATTAGTATGTTGGTTATTTTAGTTAATTTTTAGTTTCACTTCTCGTTAGTACCTGTTTGTTTACCTTTACGCTAAAAGCACTACGTCTACGTCTTAAATTACTTTGCGTAGTTTATTTAATGAATAAATATTTCCTGTCCCATGTTGTTTCTCAGCTGGTTATTTCTCAGAAGGTTTTTATTGCCAGCAGTTGCCAGCCAACGTAATACTCTAAAAGCAAATCAAATCAGAAATTAGTATTTAACTATTTGCGATAATAACTAGAACATTTTCGAAAAAAGATTTAAGTAAGTAAATCATTTCAGTGGAGTTTTTAAGCAGATTATATTTTAGACGCTGGTTCGATCCCAGCCCTGGGCTCCGGAGGCCTAGGTCACTTTTTCCTTTGTATATGACATCTATATAAGTTTATAGATTATATTTTCTTTTTTAACCCTATAAATGTTTAGAAACATTTTACACCTAGTGTATGAAATTGACTATACAATATTCAATCGTATGCAGAACCAGAAGAAATTCATAAACCGATATGTTTTTAATAAGTATTGTAACCCATAGACATATAAAATAAGGAGACATAATGCCGTGGAGACAAAGCCTTGTGATTCCATAATAAGCCGATTTCATGCACACATATACAACACGCCGACGAGCGGTGACGTTCAAACACCAAAAGTGAGTGTGTGTGCATGAGACCGCGGCTTTTTGTGGGATCACAGTTTTATCATCATGGAATTACGTCTACTTATTTTATATGTCTATGTTGTAGCCTATGACGTTTCATTAGAATACAAAACGCTACGTGGTAGAATGACGCCATTAGTACGTTGTAGAATATTCATCAAATATGTCGATTTCTGAGGTGCATAATTATATTAATTATGACATAGTAATCTATGATACCTACCCAATAACCTTTATAATAATGATTTAATTAATAATTCACAATCATGTATCTCACTAATTGCTTGCGAGTTCCTAATTTATTGGCATGATGATCAAGTCACAAGAAATAAATAATGATTGATGACTTACTACGAATGTAATTCGCAACCATTTTAGGTAGGTAAGTATGTGCGTTATGTGATCTATCTCAGTCACTCGGGGAAAATGAGCATCATGTACTTACGCTCTTATCAGTCATCCGTCTCTGTAGACTAGACATTATCGGACAAGACCTTCTGTTGGAATGTTTACGACTGCACTGCATATTTAAGAGGCTGACAACACCCGATGACCTTCAAACTGACTTTACTCAAACAGTGTTTCAGCTATAACTACTTGTTTTGAGAAAGTAAAAAAAATGTATGTTAATATTCGTTATATTTGGAAGAACTTCGTTGCGTCCGATACACGATTGGACGAAATCGGCTCGATAGAAAATAATTCCAAAGTTACATCTTAAAATTAGCTTTAAACAGTTGTATGTCTTTAGTTTCTTGACTTATACGTCTGTAACTAAGGACAAAATTCCACCACACTAATACTAAAAACTTCGTTGCCTTATATTTCTCAATTAATGCGTCGTTTTTTTTTAATTCATTATTTTGTAAAATTTGCAATGAGCTCCCATACTAATCGTAACACAGTGTTTCTCTTTTACTCGCGCTGAATAAGATAGGGAGGGAATTTAGCTGTTGTCAGCCCCTTAACTATACTATTTATTAATCTTGAAGCATATTAAATGATTTTTTTGAATATTTTTGATTTGCAATTTTTTAAGTAGTTACACGTTACACTACTATATATAAATAGTATAAACTGAAAATAGATGTCATATACTTCAGAAAAAGTGACCAAGCCCTCCGTTGTCCGAGGCCAGATTTGAACTGGCGTCTTCAGCTTTCAAGTTCCGCCGTGACCGGGTAGTCTAGTGGTCAGCCGCGAAAGCTGAAGAAACTCGGTTGAAATTAAAAATACAGAAAAATTGCATACATATGTTCCTTTATAACTATGAGTCTTTTCTGGTTTAATTTAAAACGCAAAAATGTGACCTAAATTTTCCCGTGTCTTTTAGGGATTTCATGACATACCTACAACACAACGCAGTTAAATTTAAGGATGTATGGCAAAGTGGCGATATATTTAGATAATTGTATAGTAAATTGGATTCAGGTCCTTCAGGTAAACTAATTTTAGGTAGTAAAAAATAATATAAAAATAGTTTACTATAAAAAACATTTTTAATGTGCATGATAGTCAAAACATCTCTACTTATATATGTAAGCTATCGTAGTCACTGCATCTGCAGTGCTTGCGATTTGCCATTGGTAGACAAGGATGTCTAATATTATTGAAAGGCATATGCCAGATTTCGAAATCTGACAAGAAATATCGAAATTCAGTGTCCTAATTATTGGTAAAGCTAAAAAATCGATAATTTTCTATTTTAAGAGTTTTTTCAGTTATAAAGTAAAGAAAATAAAACAAATATAGGTTTAAGGTAATTTATTAACAAAGATTACAAAAAAGATACCCACACTCGTTATACATTCTCATATCACAGTTCAAAAATACCAAATACAACATTGCTTAAATAAACCTAGAAATTGTCATCTTCAAATGATTTCGTAATAAAATAGTAACTACATTGTTTCAGCAATAATCGGTAAACTAACACCTATTACAATTTCACAATCATTTCACTAATTGCTTGCTTACACACTCTTGCATAACTAACATAAATCTATGCAATCATAACATAACAACATATACCTATGATATGCTATCGTAACTAACAACTATTTTAAAATACATAGACACTGTAATCTAGTTACACTGAAAACTGAAATATAATAAACCTTTTTGGAGGCCAAAATGCGTTTTGTACTAGATGAAGGCAATATAGTGACCGTTAGCAAAGTCTATCGAGCGAATCGTTCCAACTACGCATTTAGCTTCGGCCGACGATGATTATACATAGTTAAATCGATTTTTAACGTATAATTACTCTCTGAAAACACTATATTTTCGTAGATAAAACATTTTACCTTCCCTGCGATTAAATTGATTAAATGTAGATAACAGTGATCAAAACTTAATAATTTTCAATAACAATTATGATCAACTTAAAGGCCTTAAAAGCACAGGATTAGTTAAGTATCTAAAATGTGACTAGTGTTAATCACATGATTGCCAGTTTAATCACATTAAGTGAATGACTAAGACTGCTTAATACCATTAATATGTTCATTACAAATAATTGAAAACATTGTCTTACACTGCAGTAAGTGCATCTAGAATGTTACATCTAACAACGCTCAGACTCGGTAAATGGGGACACTGACCCAGAAACTCGCGGCAAAACAAACATGCCAGAGGTATTAACTCGTGTAACCTTTCAATTTGTGACTTACGCTTTAATTACAACTTAACTATTCAACTGTTCCATTGTGCGCACATTCAACACTAGACGTACAACGGCCCGAAATTTTCAAAACCGCATGTGTAAACACTCATCTTCTACCCGGTGAGTTTCAATGTCGCCGATGAAAGTAGGTCTTCCACGCAGCTGGCTGCCGAAACAGCGTGATTTGGACGTACAGGTGCATCGTACACTGACAAAAATCAATGCACAAAGCCAAATAAAACTTCAACACTCATCATGTTCCGGTAGCGACGGCAGCCGCCTGTATTTTCGTCTCCGATTCACCGTTTTGCTGCACTTCTTCAACTCTGTGTTGCTGCATTCTTTGTCTTCTGGTAGCGGTGGAAGGTTCCTCTTCGGTCGTCGAGGTACCACGCATTCTGTAGCAAAATGGTTCCAATCCTTGCACCTTAGCATGTCGACATCGGGGTAGTCAGCGGGTAGAAGCGGGAAGGCTAGTTTCACCATCATGATTGTTTTGTTCACGGGACACGGTCGCTTGGCACGGTGTCGGCGGGCGAACTAAACGGCTCGGGCACGAGCGTGCTACTGTATATACAACAATTATTTTTAGATGATTCGTATGCATACAAACAATAGCATTCTACGCACTGCCCTTTCTGGATGACGTGGGCGAAATGCAGCGATAATCGGCGTCTTTAATTGAAGGTCCTGCAGAAATATCTTGACGATTTTACCTAAAATTTTAAAATGATTAGTGACATTTTGAAAAGCAACATTTAACTAGGCTGCAACGTTGATATATAATTATCATCGTCACTATATAATAATCATTGTTATTTGATTGTTAAGTATTTCTTTGTAGAAGTGGGCATAGATAATACAAGGCACGTGATAGACCGGCATATTTACCTAAACAGTAGTAAACCATCGATCTGTGAAACAATTAGATAACTGTTCTGAAAACTACCTAAATCCATAGAATAGATAATAAAACTTGTCTTTGCAACAATGATTCATACCAAACAATTACTAAATGTCTAATCCATCAATCTGGTTTTTTTCACACCTAATAATACTGGTACATGTGCTATTAGAAACCTCTCTCCATAGCGAAAACTTCGATTATTGGGAACTAAATTTGATTTCTTAAGTATAATAATTTTTAAGAAAAAAAAACCGACTTCAATGGGGGTAGCCGGTGAAGGATTATTGTAGATAGATGGTGAACTTAGATTCCATACAATGAAATAACTTGCTTAAAAAACGCAGCGGAGAGGACCAATCGCCAAACGTGAACTATGCGTCGTTGAAGAGTTCCGTTCTGATTATCATCAACAGTTCCACTTCATCAAATGTCACTCTTTTGAATGAAAATGCTTGATTTGTTGATAAAAATACAAAAGTCACTTTATGTATGCCTTTAAGATTTGAGGAATTCCCTCGATTCCTCGTGGAACTCATCATCAGAACTTGAGCTTGACGAAAATTGGTCCTGACAATCTAACTTGCTTAACAAACATAGCGAAGAGGAAGAATCGCCAAACATGAACTATGCGTCGTTGAAGAGTTCCGTTCTGTTCATCATCAGCAGTTCCACTTCATCAAATGTCACTCTTTTGAATGAAAATGCTTGATTTGTTGATAAAAATACAAAAGTCACTATGTGTAAGCCCTTAAGATTTGAGGAGTTCCCTCGATTCTTCATGGATCCCATCATCAGAACTTGAGCTGGACGAACATTTGTTCTGACAATTAAACTTGCTAAACAAACACAGCGAAGAGGACGAATCGCCAAACGTGAACTATGCGTCGTTGAAGAGTTCCGTTCTGATCATCATCAGCAGTTCTACTTCATCCAATGTCACTGTTTTGAATGAAAATGATGGTTTTGTTGATAAAAATATAAAAATCACTATATGTATGCCTTTAAGATTTGAGGAGTTCCCTCGATTCCTCATGGATCCCATCATCAGAACTGCGTTTTGACAAAAACGGGACCAATCTGTATATATATACTTACAATCAAAAAAAGAATTTTCAAAATCGGTTCAGACATGACGGAGTTATGGAGTAACAAACATAAAAAATAAAAAAAAATAAAAAAAAAAAAAACATACACGCCGAATTGAGAACCTCCTCTTTTCAAATCTTGAAGTCGGTTAAAAATGCAACCTTTTCTAATAGATAGTAAAATTTTGCTGCAGCGAACATCGACATACTTGACCTATAGAATGTCTCTACCGATGAACTATGAACTTTAAAACTACTTGTGTAAATCGCTCTACACGTGTAGGGTAGGGTGAGGTGTATGAAACTCCTGTACAGTGGTGCACTAACCTCAGAACATAACTGCAAGAGCAGGGTTTCCCAACCAGTGGGGCGCGCCCCACTTGGGGGGCGTAGAGTGATCCAAGGGGGGGGGGGGGGGGGCGAAACGAGCGGCTCCAGGATGAAACTGTATAAGGCCTGGGGGCCGATTTTTGACTTTCGAACGCTCGAATTCAAAGAAATTAAGCACGATTTGTCGCCATTATTTTTGCATGAAATTAATAGTTTAGATAATCGTGTATTTAAATTCCTATCGCTGCTATATTTAAAACATCATGTCATCGTTTAAAATGTCAGATTCGAGTGCTCGAATCTCAAAAATCGCCCCGCTGTACCGCGGCGCAGACGGTACCCGGTTTTGACTCCCCATTTCAGCATCTAGGGGGGCATAGTAGTTTAGCATAACGTTGGGGCGCATAACCCCAAGTGCTAGAGTTTCGCTTTTCAACTTTGCAGCGACTTGACAGCTTACTTGACAGCATGTGGCACAAACATTTAGCGTGATTGAACTCTACTTCTACTAGCTCTATAAAGTACAAAGTTGCAGTTACATTGTGTTGACCTCGAGCCGTATTATCTCATCGGTAAATGTTATTATGCATCCGAGCTAATGTTGTTGACTCCTAATTGAAACGTTTACATCTTGGAAGCTCCCATTACTATACTGACTAAGATAATTAAAAGTAGCGCTTTTAATCGATAATTCTGTGCATAAATTTGCGCATTTTACTTGATGGATCGCTGTCGGCAACAGGCGTGTTACTCCACGGGAATAAAAAGTACCCATTGGCTGGTGTGGCCGCTTATCGTCAGGCAAGAAAACTACCATTGGAGGAACATATAAAAATTATTATTTCATACTAAATTCGTTCGGTGCTAAATGTTCGCTATACTTTCATTTTTTGTATATTATTACGCTTCATTAATTTTCTTGGAGTAGTAATTTCCATTTATTTTAATAGTTGCTGGCTACTGCATTCACATATAAGTACGACTAGTCACTGTACCTATTTAAATATGTGTAGCTCTACATATTGCCGTGATGTCATGCCGTAGAAGTGTACAACTTTGCCCGCTTTTTGCGATCTTTTACTTTTTTCCCCAGGTTAATGGTCCATATTGTACAACTTATCTGTGCCACTCACACGTTGATATATATTTATTTGTGTGAGTAAGCAAACTACATTAAAAAGCAGTTAAAGTAGTTTAGAAAAAAGGGTTTTAACCAGGCGAGCCAAAAAAAATTCAAAATTTCAACATTGCCCACTTTTGAAATCGATTAAAATTTTTCGCATTTTAGGGAATTCTATGGTTTGAAGTTCTGTTTTGAATTTACACATTGTCTTATCAGTATACATACGGGTCATTAAGAGTATTGACTGTGCTGAGCATATGCATTATTCGTAATGCTTTTTGATGTTAAAACTCCTCTTGTGATAGGTACTTCACCTCAAAACTTATTTGGACAAAGTCGTAAAAAAAATTGTGAATGCTTTCGAATACAAAATCCTTTACTTATTAATTACTTATTGCTTGTACCCGACTACGCCTAAACAAGGTGAAGTATGAGTAAAATTTTGTGTTGTAATTAAATTGTGCCTAGATTTAAGTAAAGGATAAATTGTTTAATAAAACGCTTATCAATACAAACACAGGTTTGTTAACATCTTCGTATCGTATTATTATAGCTAATATTTTTTTTAGATTTGCATTCCTCCGCAATCTCCGCCATTTCACAATGTACAATAACGTTTTAAATGCCTCCCCTGAAGTGAATTATAAAATACTATTGACAACCCTATTAGAGTTAGAATTCTACTGGTCAAAAGTGCTACGCTAACATGTTTATGATATTGCCCACTACGATAATCACGAAAATATATCAAATCCAATCAATGTACCAATTTTAAAATATTTTATTTGGTACATTAATAGTAGTTTATGTAACTATTACGTAATAAGGCCTAATTAGGTATGTCACGAAAATATATCAAATCCAATCAATGTACCAATTTTAAAATATTTTATTTGGTACATTAATAGTAGTTTATGTAACTATTACGTAATAAGGCCTAATTACGTACAGTTGCATACACTGCTTTATCTACACTTATATTATATATCCAAAATAAAGTGTTCGGAAACCATAGAATGACCGCCATTGCACCGCCATGGCCAACTCGATTGTGCCGGCGGCGGTCGCGCGGGCGCGTGCCGTTGGTCAGGAAGGAGCACAGGATTTACATTATGTTATCAAATTCGATGTTCGGAATTTGAAACTCATAACGTATCAATATATGAGCATGTAAAGTTAAAATTACGTTACTAACACAGATAAAAAGCTTATCATAACATCGGTTGCGGTAATGATAGCCATTGCCTACCTTTTTGAACACGTTTTAGAAGACTTACAATGTGAGTGTAGATAAAATATTTAATATTATTACAAAGTAATAAATTGATGTAGGTAAGGAAACTTTCGAAGAATAACATACACAGCGAAATATTCCGCTACTTGTTATTGTATATCCACAATAACAATCCTGTTAATAAATAGGTAATAAGACTAACACTAACTGCGTAAGTGGCGCTCATTGAACACCCATTTGATATCACAACGGTATGAATCAGAATAATCGGTTTTGATTACGCCACAGATAGAGTTATCTATGGATTAAGTACTCATTGAAGCGTTGAAGCAAGACGGAGGTGTGAGAGGGAAATATAATCCTTCGGGGAAATCCATGATATTTGTATTAGATAACATTTTGATAAAATAAGCTATGACGTGCGTGTGAGAAATGAATAACCCCCTTGTTTATAACACTTTGCAAAGACTAAGAGCTGTCCCGGCAGATATGACATAACAATGAGAGCAACGAAGCCCTTATAGCAGCATCTGGCAGCTATTAATCGGCGGAGGAAATAACTAACTGTCATTCTCACTAAGAAGTGTCCAACGAAAAGGAAAATGTAGGTATAGGCGCTGTAGAAAATATACTTTTTTTACGTTACTTATAAATAGATACCTACATCTTAATACTGTAAAAGCTACCATTGGAGGAACATATAAAAATTATTATTTCATACTAAATTCGTTCGGTGCTAAATGTTCGCTATACTTTCATTTTTTGTATATTATTACGCTTCATTAATTTTCTTGGAGTAGTAATTTCCATTTATTTTAATAGTTGCTGGCTACTGCATTCACATATAAGTACGACTAGTCACTGTACCTATTTAAATATGTGTAGCTCTACATATTGCCGTGATGTCATGCCGTAGAAGTGTACAACTTTGCCCGCTTTTTGCGATCTTTTACTTTTTTCCCCAGGTTAATGGTCCATATTGTACAACTTATCTGTGCCACTCACACGTTGATATATATTTATTTGTGTGAGTAAGCAAACTACATTAAAAAGCAGTTAAAGTAGTTTAGAAAAAAGGGTTTTAACCAGGCGAGCCAAAAAAAATTCAAAATTTCAACATTGCCCACTTTTGAAATCGTTTGATTTTTTTTGGCTCGCCTGGTTAAAACCCTTTTTTCTAAACTACTTTAACTGCTTTTTAATGTAGTTTGCTTACTCACACAAATAAATATATATCAACGTGTGAGTGGCACAGATAAGTTGTACAATATGGACCATTAACCTGGGGAAAAAAGTAAAAGATCGCAAAAAGCGGGCAAAGTTGTACACTTCTACGGCATGACATCACGGCAATATGTAGAGCTACACATATTTAAATAGGTACAGTGACTAGTCGTACTTATATGTGAATGCAGTAGCCAGCAACTATTAAAATAAATGGAAATTACTACTCCAAGAAAATTAATGAAGCGTAATAATATACAAAAAATGAAAGTATAGCGAACATTTAGCACCGAACGAATTTAGTATGAAATAATAATTTTTATATGTTCCTCCAATGGTAGTTTTTACAGTATTAAGATGTAGGTATCTATTTATAAGTAACGTAAAAAAAGTATATTTTCTACAGCGCCTATACCTAAAAGGTAAACAAGTTAGGTAAATCAGTTTCAAACATAACTACATAGGTATATGATTTTTAGGGTCCGCAGCCGTCTGTCCGTCCGTCTGTCCGTATGTCACAGCCGTTTTACTCGGAAACACTGATACATAACTGGCGGTTTCCGGAAAGTGTGATTACCGCCTAATCTCTAACCGTTTTTATTACACACCAAATTTTCCAGTTTAAAAGATACCCCCCACAATCACCCTATCTTACTTAATCTGTAAGAGTATTTTTGGAGCCGTCTCATGTATAAAATGGCGATTTACTTTAATAACGGAACATTTGGTAATCCCGCAATGATAAGCGTTATCTAAGGCGCCGTAGAGCTTTAAAAACGCGTGATCGTCTACGTCCATTTTTGAAGGTTATATTTAATATTTAAAGAAACATAAAGTCTGGAATATAAAGTCAGTACATTCCGTGCCCCTGGTGCATGGAGACAGAAAAAACAGCCTCTCACGTGGTGCTGGAGTGCAACGGAGTCTCCCCGTATAGGGCAAAACACCTCGGGTCCCCGAGTGATCTCCCCGAGGTCCTATTTAACATCAAAGGTCTGATAGGATTCCTTGAGGAGTTAGGCTGGCTGGACTAGCCGTCCTTCGCGCAAAATAGGCGCTAGACGTCGAGTTGCGGAAACCTGCCCGTACTACAAAACAGGACAACACATTCCGTGCCCCACACGCTACGACTAAACTACTTATAAGTAATTAGTCCTACTACATCAGAGGTTTTCAAAGTGGGCCACATTTTAAGGGGGGCGCGGGGCCTCGGGAAATTTGAACAGGGCTAGCTAGACCTACCATGCATCGAAGCCTAAGGGGGCATGGGATTTTCATTTTAGGCAGCAGGGGGCGTGCCTAAAAAAAGTTTGGGAACCCCTGTACTACATCGTCGATTTACAAAATTTACAAATCCGCTCCCATCACTGCTTTAGAATTGCTATAAAAAACGAATGTTTTTGTTTACGGACAATTTTTGCTTGGCGTTGATGACACTTTATTACTTCATTGACGTGGCGGCGAAAAGGTTAATGTTAATAATTTAGTACCTTTACTGGATATAGTTTTTCTTAGGCGTAACACACACTTGAGCGGAATATTGCTATCATAAACAAAAATCAGCCAGGAACTGTAAAACTTCCGGCGGAATTTAGTTTATGCCTACATACATGTCTCCAAATTACAGCCACTATAGACAGATTTCCGCTTTCCGACTTATTTTTGTCTATGGTAGCTGAATTCCGCTCAAGTGTGTTTTGAAATGAAATTGTTTTAATCCAGAATAAATTCCATATATTTAGAAATGTAATTAAATTAAAATAACTTAATTTTAATTACCCTTCACTTTACATTGGACATTTCATACAGTAAGTAGGTACTAAACTTGTATGGAAATATTGGGAAACTATTTTCTTCTATTAAGATCGAAAGAACTCATGATTCTGAGTAGAAATCATATAAATTTTTTTTAAAATAAGTGGTACTGACAGCTTTTTATAAAATGACCCATTTCCGCGTGGGACGTACTATATGTACTGTACCTAATGCTCAGTGATAGGAAAATTGATATCATAACGTCCGGTGTGGTTCCCCAATTATTGGGCCAATTTAACTTCCCTAAACGGGAAATGACGATTATTGTTGGGGTTTTTTGACCAAACCGTACGTAACCTACCAACACAGTTCTGATACGTTTTACACAAAAAATCCATATCTCACCAGAAACAAATCGTCTTTTTCCGTTTTAGGAAGGTTCAATAATTAGGAAACCACATGTACCTATGGATGGCATGGATTTAGATGAAATTCGGCAAACTCGTAGATAATCCCTATAAATAAACGGACATAGCATAGGATTCATTTCATCCCTTAATACATTTCCTAAAGAAGTAAAATGAGGGTTCAAAGTACGACATTTACGCAGACGAAGTTGCCGACTAGCTAGCGAGGTAACTACGGCAGCTAGTGAATTAAGGTAGATATAGATATCTATATAATAATAACCTATGCCTGGCACGTTTCGCTAACAACAGCGTCTCCTTTCAAACGCCCTCATTAATGATTAAGATCCAGTTATAGTGTCGGTGTAGAATCACTAATAAACTATTAGTCATGGCCATGTCAGTTAGGTTGAGGTTACCGTATGCGATTCTGTAAAAAAAGGAGTGCACAGGTTTCTAAAGGCACTTGTACTGTTCTAGCGTTGCAAGTGTCCATAGGCCACGTTAACCGCGTATTTAGCCGCAACCGGGCCATAGGTACATATGCTTCTGTGTTTCCGATGTGGTATACAAAAGATATATATGTTAATAGAAGAAATATTTGAGTACCTGTCGTATAGAAACTTGCGAGCGTGAGCTCTGATGTGAATTGCAAAACCTTATTTTTGAATAGGTACTCGATCGCATGGAGATAACAATTACCGTAGTATCCGTAGTAACGTATGTAGAATATCGGGATTATTCTAGCATTTGCACAATATTAGTTCTGCATATTAGTAATTCACCGCATTCGTTTTCTTCACATTCATTGGTTCTAGATATCAAGATAAAGTTGAGAGTTCCCCCCCCCCCTCTAAAATTTTACATCAAAAATCTTGGTGGCTCCACTTCTCAAATCTATATCTGAATCTATATTTTTGATTTGCAATTTTTTAAGTAGTTACACGTTACACTACTATATATAAATAGTATAAACTGAAAATAGATGTCATATACTTCAGAAAAAGTGACCAAGCCCTCCGTTGTCCGAGGCCAGATTTGAACTGGCGTCTTCAGCTTTCAAGTTCCGCCGTGACCGGGTAGTCTAGTGGTCAGCCGCGAAAGCTGAAGAAACTCGGTTGAAATTAAAAATACAGAAAAATTGCATACATATGTTCCTTTATAACTATGAGTCTTTTCTGGTTTAATTTAAAACGCAAAAATGTGACCTAAATTTTCCCGTGTCTTTTAGGGATTTCATGACATACCTACAACACAACGCAGTTAAATTTAAGGATGTATGGCAAAGTGGCGATATATTTAGATAATTGTATAGTAAATTGGATTCAGGTCCTTCAGGTAAACTAATTTTAGGTAGTAAAAAATAATATAAAAATAGTTTACTATAAAAAACATTTTTAATGTGCATGATAGTCAAAACATCTCTACTTATATATGTAAGCTATCGTAGTCACTGCATCTGCAGTGCTTGCGATTTGCCATTGGTAGACAAGGATGTCTAATATTATTGAAAGGCATATGCCAGATTTCGAAATCTGACAAGAAATATCGAAATTCAGTGTCCTAATTATTGGTAAAGCTAAAAAATCGATAATTTTCTATTTTAAGAGTTTTTTCAGTTATAAAGTAAAGAAAATAAAACAAATATAGGTTTAAGGTAATTTATTAACAAAGATTACAAAAAAGATACCCACACTCGTTATACATTCTCATATCACAGTTCAAAAATACCAAATACAACATTGCTTAAATAAACCTAGAAATTGTCATCTTCAAATGATTTCG
The DNA here is from genome assembly GCA_947086415.1 of Pammene aurita. NCBI lineage: Eukaryota > Metazoa > Arthropoda > Insecta > Lepidoptera > Tortricidae > Pammene > Pammene aurita. The sequence goes on along the minus strand of OX352295.1, from coordinate 1,636,250 downwards.
TAATAAAATAGTAACTACATTGTTTCAGCAATAATCGGTAAACTAACACCTATTACAATTTCACAATCATTTCACTAATTGCTTGCTTACACACTCTTGCATAACTAACATAAATCTATGCAATCATAACATAACAACATATACCTATGATATGCTATCGTAACTAACAACTATTTTAAAATACATAGACACTGTAATCTAGTTACACTGAAAACTGAAATATAATAAACCTTTTTGGAGGCCAAAATGCGTTTTGTACTAGATGAAGGCAATATAGTGACCGTTAGCAAAGTCTATCGAGCGAATCGTTCCAACTACGCATTTAGCTTCGGCCGACGATGATTATACATAGTTAAATCGATTTTTAACGTATAATTACTCTCTGAAAACACTATATTTTCGTAGATAAAACATTTTACCTTCCCTGCGATTAAATTGATTAAATGTAGATAACAGTGATCAAAACTTAATAATTTTCAATAACAATTATGATCAACTTAAAGGCCTTAAAAGCACAGGATTAGTTAAGTATCTAAAATGTGACTAGTGTTAATCACATGATTGCCAGTTTAATCACATTAAGTGAATGACTAAGACTGCTTAATACCATTAATATGTTCATTACAAATAATTGAAAACATTGTCTTACACTGCAGTAAGTGCATCTAGAATGTTACATCTAACAACGCTCAGACTCGGTAAATGGGGACACTGACCCAGAAACTCGCGGCAAAACAAACATGCCAGAGGTATTAACTCGTGTAACCTTTCAATTTGTGACTTACGCTTTAATTACAACTTAACTATTCAACTGTTCCATTGTGCGCACATTCAACACTAGACGTACAACGGCCCGAAATTTTCAAAACCGCATGTGTAAACACTCATCTTCTACCCGGTGAGTTTCAATGTCGCCGATGAAAGTAGGTCTTCCACGCAGCTGGCTGCCGAAACAGCGTGATTTGGACGTACAGGTGCATCGTACACTGACAAAAATCAATGCACAAAGCCAAATAAAACTTCAACACTCATCATGTTCCGGTAGCGACGGCAGCCGCCTGTATTTTCGTCTCCGATTCACCGTTTTGCTGCACTTCTTCAACTCTGTGTTGCTGCATTCTTTGTCTTCTGGTAGCGGTGGAAGGTTCCTCTTCGGTCGTCGAGGTACCACGCATTCTGTAGCAAAATGGTTCCAATCCTTGCACCTTAGCATGTCGACATCGGGGTAGTCAGCGGGTAGAAGCGGGAAGGCTAGTTTCACCATCATGATTGTTTTGTTCACGGGACACGGTCGCTTGGCACGGTGTCGGCGGGCGAACTAAACGGCTCGGGCACGAGCGTGCTACTGTATATACAACAATTATTTTTAGATGATTCGTATGCATACAAACAATAGCATTCTACGCACTGCCCTTTCTGGATGACGTGGGCGAAATGCAGCGATAATCGGCGTCTTTAATTGAAGGTCCTGCAGAAATATCTTGACGATTTTACCTAAAATTTTAAAATGATTAGTGACATTTTGAAAAGCAACATTTAACTAGGCTGCAACGTTGATATATAATTATCATCGTCACTATATAATAATCATTGTTATTTGATTGTTAAGTATTTCTTTGTAGAAGTGGGCATAGATAATACAAGGCACGTGATAGACCGGCATATTTACCTAAACAGTAGTAAACAATCGATCTGTGAAACAATTAGATAACTGTTCTGAAAACTACCTAAATCCATAGAATAAATAATAAAACTTGTCTTTGCAACAATGATTCATACCAAACAATTACTAAATGTCTAATCCATCAATCTGGTTTTTTTCACACCTAATAATACTGGTACATGTGCTATTAGAAACCTCTCTCCATAGCGAAAACTTCGATTATTGGGAACTAAATTTGATTTCTTAAGTATAAAAATGCAACCTTTTCTAATAGATAGTAAAATTTTGCTGCAGCGAACATCGACATACTTGACCTATAGAATGTATCTACCGATGAACTATGAACTTTAAAACTACTTGTGTAAATCGCTCTACACGTGTAGGGTAGGGTGAGGTGTATGAAACTCCTGTACAGTGGTGCACTAACCTCAGAACATAACTGCAAGAGCAGGGTTTCCCAACCAGTGGGGCGCGCCCCACTTGGGGGGCGTAGAGTGATCCAAGGGGGGGGGGGGCGAAACGAGCGGCTCCAGGATGAAACTGTATAAGGCCTGGGGGCCGATTTTTGACTTTCGAACGCTCGAATTCAAAGAAATTAAGCACGAAGATAATCGCACAGAAGATTTTGTCGCCATTATTTTTGCATGAAATTAATAGTTTAGATAATCGTGTGTTTAAATTCCTATCGCTGCTATATTTAAAACATCATGTCATCGTTTAAAATGTCAGATTCGAGTGCTCGAATCTCAAAAATCGCCCCGCTGTACCGCGGCGCAGACGGTGCCCGGTTTTGACTCCCCATTTCAGCACCTAGGGGGGCATAGTAGTTTAGCATAACGTTGGGGCGCATAACCTCAAGTGCTAGAGTTTCGCTTTTCAACTTTGCAGCGACTTGACAGCTTACTTGACAGCATGTGGCACAAACATTTAGCGTGATTGAACTCTACTTCTACTAGCTCTATAAAGTACAAAGTTGCAGTTACATTGTGTTGACCTCGAGCCGTATTATCTCATCGGTAAATGTTATTATGCATCCGAGCTAATGTTGTTAACTCCTAATTGAAACGTTTACATCTTGGAAGCTCCCATTACTATACTGACTAAGATAATTAAAAGTAGCGCTTTTAATCGATAATTCTGTGCATAAATTTGCGCATTTTACTTGATGGATCGCTGTCGGCAACAGGCGTGTTACTCCACTGGAATAAAAAGTACCCATTGGCTGGTGTGGCCGCTTATCGTCAGGCAAGAAAACTACCATTGGAGGAACATATAAAAATTATTATTTCATACTAAATTTTGTAACACATTTCTTAAATATATTTTAAAGATTTACATTTTTTAGTGTACCTACTCGTAATCGATTTACTTTTATGATATATGCACATAAAGTCGTTCGGTGCTAAATGTTCGCTATACTTTCATTTTTTGTATATTATTACGCTTCATTAATTTTCTTGGAGTAGTAATTTCCATTTATTTTAATAGTTGCTGGCTACTGCATTCACATATAAGTACGACTAGTCACTGTACCTATTTAAATATGTGTAGCTCTACATATTGCCGTGATGTCATGCCGTAGAAGTGTACAACTTTGCCCGCTTTTTGCGATCTTTTACTTTTTTCCCCAGGTTAATGGTCCATATTGTACAACTTATCTGTGCCACTCACACGTTGATATATATTTATTTGTGTGAGTAAGCAAACTACATTAAAAAGCAGTTAAAGTAGTTTAGAAAAAAGGGTTTTAACCAGGCGAGCCAAAAAAAATTCAAAATTTCAACATTGCCCACTTTTGAAATCGATTAAAATTTTTCGCATTTTAGGGAATTCTATGGTTTGAAGTTCTGTTTTGAATTTACACATTGTCTTATCAGTATACATACGGGTCATTAAGAGTATTGACTGTGCTGAGCATATGCATTATTCGTAATGCTTTTTGATGTTAAAACTCCTCTTGTGATAGGTACTTCACCTCAAAACTTATTTGGACAAAGTCGTAAAAAAAATTGTGAATGCTTTCGAATACAAAATCCTTTACTTATTAATTACTTATTGCTTGTACCCGACTACGCCTAAACAAGGTGAAGTATGAGTAAAATTTTGTGTTGTAATTAAATTGTGCCTAGATTTAAGTAAAGGATAAATTGTTTAATAAAACGCTTATCAATACAAACACAGGTTTGTTAACATCTTCGTATCGTATTATTATAGCTAATATTTTTTTTAGATTTGCATTCCTCCGCAATCTCCGCCATTTCACAATGTACAATAACGTTTTAAATGCCTCCCCTGAAGTGAATTATAAAATACTATTGACAACCCTATTAGAGTTAGAATTCTACTGGTCAAAAGTGCTACGCTAACATGTTTATGATATTGCCCACTACGATAATCACGAAAATATATCAAATCCAATCAATGTACCAATTTTAAAATATTTTATTTGGTACATTAATAGTAGTTTATGTAACTATTACGTTTTAAGGCCTAATTAGGTATGTCACGAAAATATATCAAATCCAATCAATGTACCAATTTTAAAATATTTTATTTGGTACATTAATAGTAGTTTATGTAACTATTACGTAATAAGGCCTAATTACGTACAGTTGCATACACTGCTTTATCTACACTTATATTATATATCCAAAATAAAGTGTTCGGAAACCATAGAATGACCGCCATTGCACCGCCATGGCCAACTCGATTGTGCCGGCGGCGGTCGCGCGGGCGCGTGCCGTTGGTCAGGAAGGAGCACAGGATTTACATTATGTTATCAAATTCGATGTTCGGAATTTGAAACTCATAACGTATCAATATATGAGCATGTAAAGTTAAAATTACGTTACTAACACAGATAAAAAGCTTATCATAACATCGGTTGCGGTAATGATAGCCATTGCCTACCTTTTTGAACACGTTTTAGAAGACTTACAATGTGAGTGTAGATAAAATATTTAATATTATTACAAAGTAATAAATTGATGTAGGTAAGGAAACTTTCGAAGAATAACATACACAGCGAAATATTCCGCTACTTGTTATTGTATATCCACAATAACAATCCTGTTAATAAATAGGTAATAAGACTAACACTAACTGCGTAAGTGGCGCTCATTGAACACCCATTTGATATCACAACGGTATGAATCAGAATAATCGGTTTTGATTACGCCACAGATAGAGTTATCTATGGATTAAGTACTCATTGAAGCGTTGAAGCAAGACGGAGGTGTGAGAGGGAAATATAATCCTTCGGGGAAATCCATGATATTTGTATTAGATAACATTTTGATAAAATAAGCTATGACGTGCGTGTGAGAAATGAATAACCCCCTTGTTTATAACACTTTGCAAAGACTAAGAGCTGTCCCGGCAGATATGACATAACAATGAGAGCAACGAAGCCCTTATAGCAGCATCTGGCAGCTATTAATCGGCGGAGGAAATAACTAACTGTCATTCTCACTAAGAAGTGTCCAACGAAAAGGAAAATGTAGGTATAGGCGCTGTAGAAAATATACTTTTTTTACGTTACTTATAAATAGATACCTACATCTTAATACTGTAAAAGCTACCATTGGAGGAACATATAAAAATTATTATTTCATACTAAATTCGTTCGGTGCTAAATGTTCGCTATACTTTCATTTTTTGTATATTATTACGCTTCATTAATTTTCTTGGAGTAGTAATTTCCATTTATTTTAATAGTTGCTGGCTACTGCATTCACATATAAGTACGACTAGTCACTGTACCTATTTAAATATGTGTAGCTCTACATATTGCCGTGATGTCATGCCGTAGAAGTGTACAACTTTGCCCGCTTTTTGCGATCTTTTACTTTTTTCCCCAGGTTAATGGTCCATATTGTACAACTTATCTGTGCCACTCACACGTTGATATATATTTATTTGTGTGAGTAAGCAAACTACATTAAAAAGCAGTTAAAGTAGTTTAGAAAAAAGGGTTTTAACCAGGCGAGCCAAAAAAAATTCAAAATTTCAACATTGCCCACTTTTGAAATCGTTTGATTTTTTTTGGCTCGCCTGGTTAAAACCCTTTTTTCTAAACTACTTTAACTGCTTTTTAATGTAGTTTGCTTACTCACACAAATAAATATATATCAACGTGTGAGTGGCACAGATAAGTTGTACAATATGGACCATTAACCTGGGGAAAAAAGTAAAAGATCGCAAAAAGCGGGCAAAGTTGTACACTTCTACGGCATGACATCACGGCAATATGTAGAGCTACACATATTTAAATAGGTACAGTGACTAGTCGTACTTATATGTGAATGCAGTAGCCAGCAACTATTAAAATAAATGGAAATTACTACTCCAAGAAAATTAATGAAGCGTAATAATATACAAAAAATGAAAGTATAGCGAACATTTAGCACCGAACGAATTTAGTATGAAATAATAATTTTTATATGTTCCTCCAATGGTAGTTTTTACAGTATTAAGATGTAGGTATCTATTTATAAGTAACGTAAAAAAAGTATATTTTCTACAGCGCCTATACCTAAAAGGTAAACAAGTTAGGTAAATCAGTTTCAAACATAACTACATAGGTATATGATTTTTAGGGTCCGCAGCCGTCTGTCCGTCCGTCTGTCCGTATGTCACAGCCGTTTTACTCGGAAACACTGATACATAACTGGCGGTTTCCGGAAAGTGTGATTACCGCCTAATCTCTAACCGTTTTTATTACACACCAAATTTTCCAGTTTAAAAGATACCCCCCACAATCACCCTATCTTACTTAATCTGTAAGAGTATTTTTGGAGCCGTCTCATGTATAAAATGGCGATTTACTTTAATAACGGAACATTTGGTAATCCCGCAATGATAAGCGTTATCTAAGGCGCCGTAGAGCTTTAAAAACGCGTGATCGTCTACGTCCATTTTTGAAGGTTATATTTAATATTTAAAGAAACATAAAGTCTGGAATATAAAGTCAGTACATTCCGTGCCCCTGGTGCATGGAGACAGAAAAAACAGCCTCTCACGTGGTGCTGGAGTGCAACGGAGTCTCCCCGTATAGGGCAAAACACCTCGGGTCCCCGAGTGATCTCCCCGAGGTCCTATTTAACATCAAAGGTCTGATAGGATTCCTTGAGGAGTTAGGCTGGCTGGACTAGCCGTCCTTCGCGCAAAATAGGCGCTAGACGTCGAGTTGCGGAAACCTGCCCGTACTACAAAACAGGACAACACATTCCGTGCCCCACACGCTACGACTAAACTACTTATAAGTAATTAGTCCTACTACATCAGAGGTTTTCAAAGTGGGCCACATTTTAAGGGGGGCGCGGGGCCTCGGGAAATTTGAACAGGGCTAGCTAGACCTACCATGCATCGAAGCCTAAGGGGGCATGGGATTTTCATTTTAGGCAGCAGGGGGCGTGCCTAAAAAAAGTTTGGGAACCCCTGTACTACATCGTCGATTTACAAAATTTACAAATCCGCTCCCATCACTGCTTTAGAATTGCTATAAAAAACGAATGTTTTTGTTTACGGACAATTTTTGCTTGGCGTTGATGACACTTTATTACTTCATTGACGTGGCGGCGAAAAGGTTAATGTTAATAATTTAGTACCTTTACTGGATATAGTTTTTCTTAGGCGTAACACACACTTGAGCGGAATATTGCTATCATAAACAAAAATCAGCCAGGAACTGTAAAACTTCCGGCGGAATTTAGTTTATGCCTACATACATGTCTCCAAATTACAGCCACTATAGACAGATTTCCGCTTTCCGACTTATTTTTGTCTATGGTAGCTGAATTCCGCTCAAGTGTGTTTTGAAATGAAATTGTTTTAATCCAGAATAAATTCCATATATTTAGAAATGTAATTAAATTAAAATAACTTAATTTTAATTACCCTTCACTTTACATTGGACATTTCATACAGTAAGTAGGTACTAAACTTGTATGGAAATATTGGGAAACTATTTTCTTCTATTAAGATCGAAAGAACTCATGATTCTGAGTAGAAATCATATAAATTTTTTTTAAAATAAGTGGTACTGACAGCTTTTTATAAAATGACCCATTTCCGCGTGGGACGTACTATATGTACTGTACCTAATGCTCAGTGATAGGAAAATTGATATCATAACGTCCGGTGTGGTTCCCCAATTATTGGGCCAATTTAACTTCCCTAAACGGGAAATGACGATTATTGTTGGGGTTTTTTGACCAAACCGTACGTAACCTACCAACACAGTTCTGATACGTTTTACACAAAAAATCCATATCTCACCAGAAACAAATCGTCTTTTTCCGTTTTAGGAAGGTTCAATAATTAGGAAACCACATGTACCTATGGATGGCATGGATTTAGATGAAATTCGGCAAACTCGTAGATAATCCCTATAAATAAACGGACATAGCATAGGATTCATTTCATCCCTTAATACATTTCCTAAAGAAGTAAAATGAGGGTTCAAAGTACGACATTTACGCAGACGAAGTTGCCGACTAGCTAGCGAGGTAACTACGGCAGCTAGTGAATTAAGGTAGATATAGATATCTATATAATAATAACCTATGCCTGGCACGTTTCGCTAACAACAGCGTCTCCTTTCAAACGCCCTCATTAATGATTAAGATCCAGTTATAGTGTCGGTGTAGAATCACTAATAAACTATTAGTCATGGCCATGTCAGTTAGGTTGAGGTTACCGTATGCGATTCTGTAAAAAAAGGAGTGCACAGGTTTCTAAAGGCACTTGTACTGTTCTAGCGTTGCAAGTGTCCATAGGCCACGTTAACCGCGTATTTAGCCGCAACCGGGCCATAGGTACATATGCTTCTGTGTTTCCGATGTGGTATACAAAAGATATATATGTTAATAGAAGAAATATTTGAGTACCTGTCGTATAGAAACTTGCGAGCGTGAGCTCTGATGTGAATTGCAAAACCTTATTTTTGAATAGGTACTCGATCGCATGGAGATAACAATTACCGTAGTATCCGTAGTAACGTATGTAGAATATCGGGATTATTCTAGCATTTGCACAATATTAGTTCTGCATATTAGTAATTCACCGCATTCGTTTTCTTCACATTCATTGGTTCTAGATATCAAGATAAAGTTGAGAGTTCCCCCCCCCCCTCTAAAATTTTACATCAAAAATCTTGGTGGCTCCACTTCTCAAATCTATATCTGAATCTATATTTTTGATTTGCAATTTTTTAAGTAGTTACACGTTACACTACTATATATAAATAGTATAAACTGAAAATAGATGTCATATACTTCAGAAAAAGTGACCAAGCCCTCCGTTGTCCGAGGCCAGATTTGAACTGGCGTCTTCAGCTTTCAAGTTCCGCCGTGACCGGGTAGTCTAGTGGTCAGCCGCGAAAGCTGAAGAAACTCGGTTGAAATTAAAAATACAGAAAAATTGCATACATATGTTCCTTTATAACTATGAGTCTTTTCTGGTTTAATTTAAAACGCAAAAATGTGACCTAAATTTTCCCGTGTCTTTTAGGGATTTCATGACATACCTACAACACAACGCAGTTAAATTTAAGGATGTATGGCAAAGTGGCGATATATTTAGATAATTGTATAGTAAATTGGATTCAGGTCCTTCAGGTAAACTAATTTTAGGTAGTAAAAAATAATATAAAAATAGTTTACTATAAAAAACATTTTTAATGTGCATGATAGTCAAAACATCTCTACTTATATATGTAAGCTATCGTAGTCACTGCATCTGCAGTGCTTGCGATTTGCCATTGGTAGACAAGGATGTCTAATATTATTGAAAGGCATATGCCAGATTTCGAAATCTGACAAGAAATATCGAAATTCAGTGTCCTAATTATTGGTAAAGCTAAAAAATCGATAATTTTCTATTTTAAGAGTTTTTTCAGTTATAAAGTAAAGAAAATAAAACAAATATAGGTTTAAGGTAATTTATTAACAAAGATTACAAAAAAGATACCCACACTCGTTATACATTCTCATATCACAGTTCAAAAATACCAAATACAACATTGCTTAAATAAACCTAGAAATTGTCATCTTCAAATGATTTCGTAATAAAATAGTAACTACATTGTTTCAGCAATAATCGGTAAACTAACACCTATTACAATTTCACAATCATTTCACTAATTGCTTGCTTACACACTCTTGCATAACTAACATAAATCTATGCAATCATAACATAACAACATATACCTATGATATGCTATCGTAACTAACAACTATTTTAAAATACATAGACACTGTAATCTAGTTACACTGAAAACTGAAATATAATAAACCTTTTTGGAGGCCAAAATGCGTTTTGTACTAGATGAAGGCAATATAGTGACCGTTAGCAAAGTCTATCGAGCGAATCGTTCCAACTACGCATTTAGCTTCGGCCGACGATGATTATACATAGTTAAATCGATTTTTAACGTATAATTACTCTCTGAAAACACTATATTTTCGTAGATAAAACATTTTACCTTCCCTGCGATTAAATTGATTAAATGTAGATAACAGTGATCAAAACTTAATAATTTTCAATAACAATTATGATCAACTTAAAGGCCTTAAAAGCACAGGATTAGTTAAGTATCTAAAATGTGACTAGTGTTAATCACATGATTGCCAGTTTAATCACATTAAGTGAATGACTAAGACTGCTTAATACCATTAATATGTTCATTACAAATAATTGAAAACATTGTCTTACACTGCAGTAAGTGCATCTAGAATGTTACATCTAACAACGCTCAGACTCGGTAAATGGGGACACTGACCCAGAAACTCGCGGCAAAACAAACATGCCAGAGGTATTAACTCGTGTAACCTTTCAATTTGTGACTTACGCTTTAATTACAACTTAACTATTCAACTGTTCCATTGTGCGCACATTCAACACTAGACGTACAACGGCCCGAAATTTTCAAAACCGCATGTGTAAACACTCATCTTCTACCCGGTGAGTTTCAATGTCGCCGATGAAAGTAGGTCTTCCACGCAGCTGGCTGCCGAAACAGCGTGATTTGGACGTACAGGTGCATCGTACACTGACAAAAATCAATGCACAAAGCCAAATAAAACTTCAACACTCATCATGTTCCGGTAGCGACGGCAGCCGCCTGTATTTTCGTCTCCGATTCACCGTTTTGCTGCACTTCTTCAACTCTGTGTTGCTGCATTCTTTGTCTTCTGGTAGCGGTGGAAGGTTCCTCTTCGGTCGTCGAGGTACCACGCATTCTGTAGCAAAATGGTTCCAATCCTTGCACCTTAGCATGTCGACATCGGGGTAGTCAGCGGGTAGAAGCGGGAAGGCTAGTTTCACCATCATGATTGTTTTGTTCACGGGACACGGTCGCTTGGCACGGTGTCGGCGGGCGAACTAAACGGCTCGGGCACGAGCGTGCTACTGTATATACAACAATTATTTTTAGATGATTCGTATGCATACAAACAATAGCATTCTACGCACTGCCCTTTCTGGATGACGTGGGCGAAATGCAGCGATAATCGGCGTCTTTAATTGAAGGTCCTGCAGAAATATCTTGACGATTTTACCTAAAATTTTAAAATGATTAGTGACATTTTGAAAAGCAACATTTAACTAGGCTGCAACGTTGATATATAATTATCATCGTCACTATATAATAATCATTGTTATTTGATTGTTAAGTATTTCTTTGTAGAAGTGGGCATAGATAATACAAGGCACGTGATAGACCGGCATATTTACCTAAACAGTAGTAAACAATCGATCTGTGAAACAATTAGATAACTGTTCTGAAAACTACCTAAATCCATAGAATAAATAATAAAACTTGTCTTTGCAACAATGATTCATACCAAACAATTACTAAATGTCTAATCCATCAATCTGGTTTTTTTCACACCTAATAATACTGGTACATGTGCTATTAGAAACCTCTCTCCATAGCGAAAACTTCGATTATTGGGAACTAAATTTGATTTCTTAAGTATAAAAATGCAACCTTTTCTAATAGATAGTAAAATTTTGCTGCAGCGAACATCGACATACTTGACCTATAGAATGTATCTACCGATGAACTATGAACTTTAAAACTACTTGTGTAAATCGCTCTACACGTGTAGGGTAGGGTGAGGTGTATGAAACTCCTGTACAGTGGTGCACTAACCTCAGAACATAACTGCAAGAGCAGGGTTTCCCAACCAGTGGGGCGCGCCCCACTTGGGGGGCGTAGAGTGATCCAAGGGGGGGGGGGGCGAAACGAGCGGCTCCAGGATGAAACTGTATAAGGCCTGGGGGCCGATTTTTGACTTTCGAACGCTCGAATTCAAAGAAATTAAGCACGAAGATAATCGCACAGAAGATTTTGTCGCCATTATTTTTGCATGAAATTAATAGTTTAGATAATCGTGTGTTTAAATTCCTATCGCTGCTATATTTAAAACATCATGTCATCGTTTAAAATGTCAGATTCGAGTGCTCGAATCTCAAAAATCGCCCCGCTGTACCGCGGCGCAGACGGTGCCCGGTTTTGACTCCCCATTTCAGCACCTAGGGGGGCATAGTAGTTTAGCATAACGTTGGGGCGCATAACCTCAAGTGCTAGAGTTTCGCTTTTCAACTTTGCAGCGACTTGACAGCTTACTTGACAGCATGTGGCACAAACATTTAGCGTGATTGAACTCTACTTCTACTAGCTCTATAAAGTACAAAGTTGCAGTTACATTGTGTTGACCTCGAGCCGTATTATCTCATCGGTAAATGTTATTATGCATCCGAGCTAATGTTGTTAACTCCTAATTGAAACGTTTACATCTTGGAAGCTCCCATTACTATACTGACTAAGATAATTAAAAGTAGCGCTTTTAATCGATAATTCTGTGCATAAATTTGCGCATTTTACTTGATGGATCGCTGTCGGCAACAGGCGTGTTACTCCACTGGAATAAAAAGTACCCATTGGCTGGTGTGGCCGCTTATCGTCAGGCAAGAAAACTACCATTGGAGGAACATATAAAAATTATTATTTCATACTAAATTTTGTAACACATTTCTTAAATATATTTTAAAGATTTACATTTTTTAGTGTACCTACTCGTAATCGATTTACTTTTATGATATATGCACATAAAGTCGTTCGGTGCTAAATGTTCGCTATACTTTCATTTTTTGTATATTATTACGCTTCATTAATTTTCTTGGAGTAGTAATTTCCATTTATTTTAATAGTTGCTGGCTACTGCATTCACATATAAGTACGACTAGTCACTGTACCTATTTAAATATGTGTAGCTCTACATATTGCCGTGATGTCATGCCGTAGAAGTGTACAACTTTGCCCGCTTTTTGCGATCTTTTACTTTTTTCCCCAGGTTAATGGTCCATATTGTACAACTTATCTGTGCCACTCACACGTTGATATATATTTATTTGTGTGAGTAAGCAAACTACATTAAAAAGCAGTTAAAGTAGTTTAGAAAAAAGGGTTTTAACCAGGCGAGCCAAAAAAAATTCAAAATTTCAACATTGCCCACTTTTGAAATCGATTAAAATTTTTCGCATTTTAGGGGATGATTATATTATACATGTCAATTCTATGGTTTGAAGTTCTGTTTTGAATTTACACATTGTCTTATCAGTATACATACGGGTCATTAAGAGTATTGACTGTGCTGAGCATATGCATTATTCGTAATGCTTTTTGATGTTAAAACTCCTCTTGTGATAGGTACTTCACCTCAAAACTTATTTGGACAAAGTCGTAAAAAAAATTGTGAATGCTTTCGAATACAAAATCCTTTACTTATTAATTACTTATTGCTTGTACCCGACTACGCCTAAACAAGGTGAAGTATGAGTAAAATTTTGTGTTGTAATTAAATTGTGCCTAGATTTAAGTAAAGGATAAATTGTTTAATAAAACGCTTATCAATACAAACACAGGTTTGTTAACATCTTCGTATCGTATTATTATAGCTAATATTTTTTTTAGATTTGCATTCCTCCGCAATCTCCGCCATTTCACAATGTACAATAACGTTTTAAATGCCTCCCCTGAAGTGAATTATAAAATACTATTGACAACCCTATTAGAGTTAGAATTCTACTGGTCAAAAGTGCTACGCTAACATGTTTATGATATTGCCCACTACGATAATCACGAAAATATATCAAATCCAATCAATGTACCAATTTTAAAATATTTTATTTGGTACATTAATAGTAGTTTATGTAACTATTACGTAATAAGGGTCCTTAAAATACGAGTGTGGTTTTATGAAACGAGCCGCAGGCGAGTTTCATAATAAGATCACACGAGTGTTTTAAGGCCTAATTAGGTATGTCACGAAAATATATCAAATCCAATCAATGTACCAATTTTAAAATATTTTATTTGGTACATTAATAGTAGTTTATGTAACTATTACGTAATAAGGCCTAATTACGTACAGTTGCATACACTGCTTTATCTACACTTATATTATATATCCAAAATAAAGTGTTCGGAAACCATAGAATGACCGCCATTGCACCGCCATGGCCAACTCGATTGTGCCGGCGGCGGTCGCGCGGGCGCGTGCCGTTGGTCAGGAAGGAGCACAGGATTTACATTATGTTATCAAATTCGATGTTCGGAATTTGAAACTCATAACGTATCAATATATGAGCATGTAAAGTTAAAATTACGTTACTAACACAGATAAAAAGCTTATCATAGTAACATCGGTCGCGGTGATGATAGCCATTGCCTACCTTTTTGAACACGTTTTAGAAGACTTACAATGTGAGTGTAGATAAAATATTTAATATTATTACAAAGTAATAAATTGATGTAGGTAAGGAAACTTTCGAAGAATAACATACACAGCGAAATATTCCGCTACTTGTTATTGTATATCCACAATAACAATCCTGTTAATAAATAGGTAATAAGACTAACACTACATAACTGCGTAAGTGGCGCTCATTGAACACCCATTTGATATCACAACGGTATGAATCAGAATAATCGGTTTTGATTACGCCACAGATAGAGTTATCTATGGATTAAGTACTCATTGAAGCGTTGAAGCAAGACGGAGGTGTGAGAGGGAAATATAATCCTTCGGGGAAATCCATGATATTTGTATTAGAAACATTTTGATAAAATAAGCTATGACGTGCGTGTGAGAAATGAATAACCCCCTTGTTTATAACACTTTGCAAAGACTAAGAGCTGTCCCGGCAGATATGACATAACAATGAGAGCAACGAAGCCCTTATAGCAGCATCTGGCAGCTATTAATCGGCGGAGGAAATAACTAACTGTCATTCTCACTAAGAAGTGTCCAACGAAAAGGAAAATGTAGGTAGGCGCTGTAGAAAATATACTTTTTTTACGTTACTTATAAATAGATACCTACATCTTAATACTGTAAAAGCTGTAGGTAAACAAGTTAGGTAAATCAGTTTCAAACATAACTACATAGGTATATGATTTTTAGGGTCCGCAGCCGTCTGTCCGTCCGTCTGTCCGTATGTCACAGCCGTTTTACTCGGAAACACTGATACATAACTGGCGGTTTCCGGAAAGTGTGATTACCGCCTAATCTCTAACCGTTTTTATTACACACCAAATTTTCCAGTTTAAAAGATACCCCCCACAATCACCCTATCTTACTTAATCTGTAAGAGTATTTTTGGAGCCGTCTCATGTATAAAATGGCGATTTACTTTAATAACGGAACATTTGGTAATCCCGCAATGATAAGCGTTATCTAAGGCGCCGTAGAGCTTTAAAAACGCGTGATCGTCTACGTCCATTTTTGAAGGTTATATTTAATATTTAAAGAAACATAAAGTCTGGAATATAAAGTCAGTACATTCCGTGCCCCTGGTGCATGGAGACAGAAAAAACAGCCTCTCACGTGGTGCTGGAGTGCAACGGAGTCTCCCCGTATAGGGCAAAACACCTCGGGTCCCCGAGTGATCTCCCCGAGGTCCTATTTAACATCAAAGGTCTGATAGGATTCCTTGAGGAGTTAGGCTGGCTGGACTAGCCGTCCTTCGCGCAAAATAGGCGCTAGACGTCGAGTTGCGGAAACCTGCCCGTACTACAAAACAGGACAACACATTCCGTGCCCCACACGCTACGACTAAACTACTTATAAGTAATTAGTCCTACTACATCAGAGGTTTTCAAAGTGGGAGGCGCGCCCCCCTAGGGGGGCGCGACCACATTTTAAGGGGGGCGCGGGGCCTCGGGAAATTTGAACAGGGCTAGCTAGACCTACCATGCATCGAAGCCTAAGGGGGCATGGGATTTTCATTTTAGGCAGCAGGGGGCGTGCCTAAAAAAAGTTTGGGAACCCCTGTACTACATCGTCGATTTACAAAATTTACAAATCCGCTCCCATCACTGCTTTAGAATTGCTATAAAAAACGAATGTTTTTGTTTACGGACAATTTTTGCTTGGCGTTGATGACACTTTATTACTTCATTGACGTGGCGGCGAAAAGGTTAATGTTAATAATTTAGTACCTTTACTGGATATAGTTTTTCTTAGGCGTAACACACACTTGAGCGGAATATTGCTATCATAAACAAAAATCAGCCAGGAACTGTAAAACTTCCGGCGGAATTTAGTTTATGCCTACATACATGTCTCCAAATTACAGCCACTATAGACAGATTTCCGCTTTCCGGCTTATTTTTGTCTATGGTAGCTGAATTCCGCTCAAGTGTGTTTTGAAATGAAATTGTTTTAATCCAGAATAAATTCCATATATTTAGAAATGTAATTAAATTAAAATAACTTAATTTTAATTACCCTTCACTTTACATTGGACATTTCATACAGTAAGTAGGTACTAAACTTGTATGGAAATATTGGGAAACTATTTTCTTCTATTAAGATCGAAAGAACTCATGATTCTGAGTAGAAATCATATAAATTTTTTTTTAAATAAGTGGTGCTGACAGCTTTTTATAAAATGACCCATTTCCGCGTGGGACGTACTATATGTACTGTACCTAATGCTCAGTGATAGGAAAATTGATATCATAACGTCCGGTGTGGTTCCCCAATTATTGGGCCAATTTAACTTCCCTAAACGGGAAATGACGATTATTGTTGGGGTTTTTTGACCAAACCGTACGTAACCTACCAACACAGTTCTGATACGTTTTACACAAAAAATCCATATCTCACCAGAAACAAATCGTCTTTTTCCGTTTAAGGAAGGTTCAATAATTAGGAAACCACATGTACCTATGGATGGCATGGATTTAGATGAAATTCGGCAAACTCGTAGATAATCCCTATAAATAAACGGACATAGCATAGGATTCATTTCATCCCTTAATACATTTCCTAACGAAGTAAAATGAGGGTTCAAAGTACGACATTTACGCAGACGAAGTTGCCGACTAGCTAGCGAGGTAACTACGGCAGCTAGTGAATTAAGGTAGATATAGATATCTATATAATAATAACCTATGCCTGGCACGTTTCGCTAACAACAGCGTCTCCTTTCAAACGCCCTCATTAATGATTAAGATCCAGTTATAGTGTCGGTGTAGAATCACTAATAAACTATTAGTCATGGCCATGTCAGTTAGGTTGAGGTTACCGTATGCGATTCTGTAAAAAAAGGAGTGCACAGGTTTCTAAAGGCACTTGTACTGTTCTAGCGTTGCAAGTGTCCATAGGCCACGTTAACCGCGTATTTAGCCGCAACCGGGCCATAGGTACATAATGCTTCTGTGTTTCCGATGTGGTATACAAAAGATATATATGTTAATAGAAGAAATATTTGAGTACCTGTCGTATAGAAACTTGCGAGCGTGAGCTCTGATGTGAATTGCAAAACCTTATTTTTGAATAGGTACTCGATCGCATGGAGATAACAATTACCGTAGTATCCGTAGTAACGTATGTAGAATATCGGGATTATTCTAGCATTTGCACAATATTAGTTCTGCATATTAGTAATTCACCGCATTCGTTTTCTTCACATTCATTGGTTCTAGATATCAAGATAAAGTTGAGAGTTCCCCCCCCCCCTCTAAAATTTTACATCAAAAATCTTGGTGGCTCCACTTCTCAAATCTATATCCCTTGGGTCCTAAGGAGTCATCATGACAAAGGAAATCTTTTGTTCACGAAAATCCGTATTTGAGCTTCTTATGACGTGTCGTGTGCAAATACAAGTATATAAATACAAACGCCTTTTTTCCAATTCGCGTTTCTGCACGTTATATAATTTTTCGCATGGGAATTTTATCATATGATTTTTTTTTGCGTACAAATTTTATCATATTAGTTTTTCTACACATACATCTGCGACAGTGTCTAATACCTGCTTACCAAAATAATTTAAATGAAATGAAGAGAAATGTTTATTGGTGCAAAGAGAAACATAAACACAGAAAAAAATCAAAAATACAGTTTACACCAATAAAAGTGAGTACAGTCGTTTAATGTTTATCCAGTGTTAGTATGTCTCACGAAAGAAATTCAATAGTTTACACCAAAATTCCCATTCAGCATGATTCGTCGATTCAAAGAGTTTTTAACGTTAAAACATGAATCACTGTGTTATCAGAACATGAAACGATACTGATACTGTACCGGCAACTCGCTGATTATTTTCTTAACCATTATAATTTTGAAACCTATCAGCACCCGAGCTGTGATAATGAAAATAAACTACTCATAAGTAAAGTAAAGTAAAGTATTTTTTTATTTGTAAAACACAGGTGATACAAGTCGTAGTCTTAATATAAACATGGAACATACATAAAGACTGTATCGAAAATTATAAATACAAGTTGAATAGCATATAAATCCAAATATACTCATGCTTATTACCATTGCCATCAAAAATACAAATTTTCAGACTGTAAATAATTAATTAAATTGGTTGTATATCAATGAACCTGCCGTTTTATCCTATTCTCTAATTTTCTTTCTAGACGTCGATATTAGAGTTCGGACAGCGTGCTTAGCAAAATTTTCTCCTTCATACCCTAGTCATAGAAACAACTGCTCATCAGAAATGACAAAAAAGCTCTTTTTTCGACGTTTTATTTTGATATTACTTAAAAAAAATTGGATCGGACTAGTAATTGAGCTGATTAGATGGTACATGGTTTAAGTTATAAAATAGACTTTTTTCCGTTCACACCCCTGAAACACAAGAATCTACAGCAGAAAAAATTGAAATTTGGCTGTTACAAACTTAAGACTGTGTGCATTCTCATTACCCTCAGAAGCTGTGTGTTAACCCATTTCCTGACATAGATCTCATCTGAAATTTTAGAGGTAGTAAAAAACGGATTCATTTAAAGACCGTATTATAAAGATAACTGCCAAACCTTGAATCTTAGGTTAGTTTATTCAATAATAATGGGCTTTTCTTCGTCGGGATCGTTGAGTCGAATGCCTATTTATATTACTCTTTATACCTTTACCACACTGTAACCATTTAACTGGTCGAAGAACTATGTTCCCGGTCCAGTTTTAGCTTGTCATCGGAACAATATACTTGGCTTCATGTTTTAACGTCGATTCGGTCAGCACAGATACAAAGTTTATCGAGTTCAGCTATCCTTTTCTTTGAAATTTTCTTTTTAGTACACCATTTGTCCGCTTTTATTTTTCTTTCTTTGTAGAAAGTCCATGTAACTTTAGCTTGAACCCATGAATGACAAAATCAAATAATATCGATCAAAGCTGATATACTGATGCGCACATTGACATTAATTTGCAATAAAATTGTTAATGTTTGTATTAGTATACACCTATCTAAAGTTGTATTTATAATGGTCGATACAGTCTTTAGGTACAGAAATCTGTGTTTTGTCTGTTAGCGTACACATTTTTATAAAACTATACATATTTGTAAGTTAAATAACAATATTACTATTTATACTACAAAATATGAGACGACTAACTCTTCACATTACATTTTTTTCGTTAAACTCATTATTTACTTAACTGAATAAGTACATTCGTGGAAATAAATTTATACTTCTAAAACAGTAAGTATATGGACAGTAATAAAAATAATGGAGCCTTTACCTTTTGCAAATGGATTCATGCTATAACGACGATACGGTCCCGTAATTAGTATTACAACCAAAAGCCAAATGCTTTTTGCCCAGATTCAATTTAATTAACATAAAATTGTCATTATGCGGTACTAAATATCTTTCTTTACTAATTACTGTACGCGCGGCACCTTTTTGAACTGTACCGTCGTAAATTAAGCAATTTTTTTCATTGTTACAAGACGGTAGCATAGAATCCAGCCAGGAGAATCCTGGGATTTGAAGCCCTAGTACATGATTTAAGATGCTAGATTACTCCGGGCTATCATGGATAAGCAGTCGTTGCTTCCAACAAAAGGTCAAACATTACTCAAGTACAGTCAACTACAAAGAGATGTATCCACTTTTGGACCTTATTGTGACGCAATAAGGTGAAAAAGTGGATACATCTCTTTGTAGTCGACTGTACTAGTACAGTACGCGAACAGTTTAACTCACAAGTTCGATTTTGCATTCAACTATTTCAACATCATCTGTCATTTTATAACAGTTTGGTCAATAGATTATGTGAGCATAATCGAAAACAATATGTAAAAATATAAGTGACCTTGAATTCTAAACGAATTACAAATGGCTAAGACGACATATACTCTTGACAAAACCGTTATAAAATGTGAAGTTATGTTGCAATAATAAAAAGCGATAGCATGGTGGAGAAAAATAAAACTTACATAATCTTTTCTATGTGTAGCAAACAAATACATGTATTATACCTAGCGCAATGCTAACAATTGTTAGAAAATATTTGTTATTATTAGTACTTAACGTATTATAACAGGTCACAAAATAAAATCGGACTTGTGATTTATGTCATTTTTATAGGTTAAAAAGGCGTTCCCGTACTCCACTTTACTATACCCCAAAGGTTGTTTGGAAGCGATCTCTTTCCCAAGGAGATTGTTATTAATCGACTAATCGTCTAAAATCAAAAGTGCCGCTGTGACGTGAAAATCACACAGTTTTATGCACTTGCATTATTTTTACTGGTCAAAGCCGAAGACAGATTTAAGACGGCTGCGTCTGATGCGCGTCATGATTATGGCCGGCCGTTTAATGCATTTCCCGATGTTTCAAGCGTAAATATTTCCCTCAGCGTAACAATATTATGTTACGTACGTTGTATCGATAATCGCAATCTATCGTAGATTAACGTAAGAACGTACTACATTATAAATTAATACAATTATGACAACCCCCGAAACGGCTAAACTAATTATGATAAAACATGTCTAAGGTCAGTCGCTACTGTCGCTAGAATATCTTATAGTGCTGGAGCCCGCCTAGCTGGAAATTTATCAAAATCCTAACCAATTTTCTTCTATATAGCGTTGTAGAGCCCATCTCGGAGATCATGAAAACATAAGTCTTAAAGGTCTTAAATGGCCATAAGTATGTATGGCGTCAAGTTGAAAATACAATTTTTTGGCCTAAATTTATCAACGAGCCTACCGCTCCAAATTTTGACACATGATTTAGCCCACGTCAAATAACTTACATAACAATTTTAAGACCATTCTGGTGGGCACATAAGATTTTAAGACCAGTTGAAGTTGCAATTTTTTGGCCTAAATTTATCAACGAGCCTACCGCTCCAAATTTTGACAGTAGTTAAAGGACCCATTCAACACACCAAATCCCAATTTTAAGACCATTCTGGTGGGCACATAAGATTTTAAGACCATTTTAAGAAGTAGTCGACTTCATAGAAAAAACCGGCCAAGAGCGTGTCGGGCCACGCTCACTGTAGGGTTCCGTAGTTTTCCGTCCGTCACAGTAAGTGTCCCCACTTAAGAGTTAATAACACCGCCATGTAGGATATGATATGAGAGTTCCATGTACAGCGACATCTATCGGCAAATTGAGTAAACTATTGCGCGCGAGCATAAAGTATGGAAGATGATTTTTATGGGATAATTCTTTATTGCGTGAACCGATTTTCACCGTTTTTACTTTATTTGAAAGCACGTCATTTCATTGTAATTTTGTAGAAATTACAGGTACAATAAACACCTGCTTATACGGTTAAATTACAAACTTAGTTCAGAAATTATTTTGTATTTTTTTTTCAAAAACTATTCATCCTATCAAGTTCAAAATAATTTTCCAAGAAAGTTTTTATAAAGTTCTACTTTTGAGATTTTTTTCATATTTTTAAAACTTATGGTTCAAAAGTTAGAGGGGGGGGGGGACGCATATTTTTTTACTTCTGGAGCGATTATTTCCAAAAATATTTACATTATCGAAAAATGATTTTAGGAAACCCCAATTCATTTTTAAATACCTATCCAATAATATATCACACGTTAGGGTTGAAATGAAAAAAAAAATCACTCCCCACTTTACGTATAGGGGAGGTACCCTAATAAAAAAAAAATTTCACTTTTTATTTTACCACTTTGTCGGCGTGATTGATATACATATTAGTACCAAATTTCAGCTTTCTAGTGCTAACGGTCACTGAGATTATCCGCGGACGGACGGACGGACGGACGGGCAGACATGGCGAAACTATAAGGGTTCCTAGTTGACTACGGAACCCTAAAAATAGCAAATTACTATAAATTCCTTAAAAAAATATATTTTGCTGGCAAAAACACAACTGCATATTCATATATAAGTATCTTGTAATTAAAAATGCCCTAAAAGTATTCCGCAATAAGTCGAAAATTGGAGAAATTCGTCATAGCAGTACTTTAGTCACGAGGGTCTTAAATCACTAAAATTATTATTTATTTTAAACTTAATGTCACAAAATATGATTTGAAAAGCCAGACGTAATGCCTATAAACATTTTCTACCAGTCGCTCATAAGAATAAATTGATAAGCGTCAAGTTAGGTGCACTGAGAATATATTACTAACTGAAAAATTAGTTAAATTTATTTTAAATCCTACCGTTCCAAATTTTGACAAACGACTTAGCCCACATCAAATAACCTACATACAAATTTTAAAACCAATCTGGTGGGCGCATAAGATTTTAAGACCAGTTGAAGTTGCAATTTTTTGGCCTAAATTTATCAACGAGCCTACCGCTCTAAATTTTGGCAGTAGTTAAAGGACCCATTCAACAAACAAAATCCCAATTTTAAGACCATTCTGGTGGGCGCATATGATTTTAAGACCATTTTAAGAAAAGGCGATTTCATAGAAAAAAGAGTAAATTACTATGAATTCGTTAAAAAAATATTTTGCTGGCACAACCATGCGCCCACCTGATCTTAAAATGAGTATGTAGGTTATTTGAAGTGGACTAATCCGTTTGTCAATATATGGAACGGTAGGATGTAAAATAAATTTACGTCATTTTTCAGTCAGTAATATATTCTCAATGCACCTAACTTGACGCTTATCAGTTTAGAGTTATGAGCGACTGATAGAAAATGACTATAGGCATTATATCTGGTTTTTCAAATAATATTTTGTGCCATTAAGTTTAAAATGAATAATAATTTTAGTGATTTAAGACCCCCGTGACTTAAGTACTGCTATGACGAATTTCTATAATCTTCGACTTATTGCGGAGTACTTTTCCGGCACTTTTAATTACAAGACACTTAAATATGAATATGCAGTTGTGGTTGTGCCAGCAAAATATTTTTTTTCACGAATTTATAGTAATTTGCTATATTTTCTATGAAATCGACTATTTCTCAAAATGGTCTTAAAATCGTATGCGCCCACCAGAATGGTCTTAAAATTGGGATTTTGTTTATTGAATGGATCCTTTAACTACTGTCAAAATTTAGAGCGGTAGGCTCGTCGATAAATTTAGGCCAAAAAAAAATATTTTCAACTTGACGCCATACATACTTGTGCCCATTTAAGACCTTTAAGACTTATGTTTTCATGATCTCTGAGGTAGGCTCTACAACGCTATATGGAAGTTAAGTTTTTTGATAAATTTCCAGTTAGGCGGGCTCCAGCACTATAACTTGACGCTTATCAGTTTAGAGTTTTAAGTGACTGGTAGAAAATGCCTATGGGCAATATAGGCATTACGTCTGGCTTTTCAAATCATATTTTGTGAAATTAAGTTTAAAATGAATAATAATTTTAGTGTTTTAAGACCCCCGTGACTAAAGTACTGCTATGGCGAATTTCTCAAATTTTCGACTTAGTGCCGAATTCTTTTAAGGCATTTTTAATTACTACTTATTAGACACTTAAATATAAACATGCAGTTGTGTTTGTGCCAGCTAAATATTTTTTTAACGAATTTATAGTAATTTGCTATTTTTTCTATGAAATCGATTATTTCTTAAAATGGTCTTAAAATCTTATGCGCCCACCAGAATGGTCTTAAAATTGGGATTTGGTTTGGTGTATGGGTCCCTTAACTACTTTCAAAATTTGGAGCAGTAGGCTCGTTGATAAATTTAGGCCAAAAAATTGCAATTTCAACTGGTCTTAAAATCTCATGTGCCCACCATAATGGTCTTAAAATTAGTATGTGGGTTATTTTAGGTAAGCTAAACCGTTTGTCAATATTTGGAATGGTAGGATTTAAAATAAATTTAGGTCATTTTTTCAGTCAGTAATATACTCTCAGTGCACCTAACTTGACGCTTATCAGTTTAGAGTTGTGAGCGACTGTTAGAAAATGCTTATAGGAATTACGTCTGGCTTTTCAAATCATGTTTTGTGCCATTAAGTTTAATATAAATAAAAATTTTAGTAATTTAAACCCCCGCGACTAAATTCCTGCTATGAGGAATTTCCCCAATTATCGACTTACTCGTATTGCGGAATACTTTTACAGCATTTTGAATCATAAGACACTTAAATATGAATATGCATTTGTGTTTGTGCCAATTAAGTATATTTTTTAAACGAATTTATAGTAATTTGCTATTTTTTCTATGAAGTCGACTCTTTTTTTAAATTGTCTTAAAATCCTATACGCCCACTAGAATGGTCTCAAAATTGGGATTTGGTTTGTTGAATGGGTCCTTTAACTAGTGTCAAAATTTGGAGCGGTAGGTTCGTTGATAAATGAAGACCAAAAAATAGCAACTTCAACTGGACTTGAAATCTTATGCGCCCACCGGATTGGTCTTAAAATGGGTATGTAGGTTATTTCAAGTGGGCTACACCGTTTGTCAAAATTTGGAATGATAGGATTTAAAATAAATTTACGTAATTTTTCAGTTAGTAATATATTCTCAGTGCACCTAACTTGACGCTTATCAGTTTCGACTTATGAGCGACTGGTAGAAAATGTTCATAGGCATTACGTCTGGCTTTTCAAATCATATTTTGTGACATTAAGTTTAAAATAAATAATAATTTTAGTGATTTAAAACCCCTGTGACTAAAGTACTGCTATGACGAATTTCTCCAATTTTCGACTTATTGCGGAATACTTTTAGGGCATTTTTAATTACAAGACACTTATATAAGACTATGCAGTTGTGTTTGTGCCAGCAAAATATTTTTTTTAAGGAATTTATAGTAATTTGCTATTTTTTCTATGAAGTCGACTATTTCTTAAAATGGTCTTAAAATCTTATGTGCCCACCAGAATGGGCTTAAAATTGGGATTTGGTGTGTTGAATGGGTTCTTTAACTACTGTCAAAATTTTGGAGCGGTAGGCTCGTTGATAAATTTAGGCCAAAAAATTGCAACTTCAACTGGTCTTAAAATCTTATGCGCCCACCAGAGTGGTTTTAAAATTGGTATGAAGGTTATTTGATGTGGGCTAAGTCGTTTGTCAAAATTTGGAACGGTAGGATTTAAAATAAATTTACGTAATTTTTCAGTTAGTAATATATTCTCAGTGCTCCTAACTTGACGCTTATCAGTTTAGACTTATGAGCGGCTGGTAGAAAAAATTTATAGGCATTACGTCTGGCTTTTCAAATCATATTTTGTGACATTAAGTTTAAAATAAATAATAATTTTAGTGATTTAAGACCCCCGTGACTAAAGTACTGCTATGACGAATTTCTCCAATTTTCGACTTATTGCGGAATACTTTTGGGGCATTTTTAATTACAAGACACTTATATAAGACTATGCAGTTGTGTTTGTGCCAGCAAAATATTTTTTTTAAGGAATTTATAGTAATTTGCTATTTTTTCTATGA
This sequence comes from Pammene aurita, assembly GCA_947086415.1. Classification (NCBI taxonomy): domain Eukaryota; kingdom Metazoa; phylum Arthropoda; class Insecta; order Lepidoptera; family Tortricidae; genus Pammene; species Pammene aurita. Next base: position 1,610,417 of record OX352295.1, on the reverse strand, counting down.
AGTCGACTATTTCTTAAAATGGTCTTAAAATCTTATGTGCCCACCAGAATGGGCTTAAAATTGGGATTTGGTGTGTTGAATGGGTTCTTTAACTACTGTCAAAATTTGGAGCGGTAGGCTCGTTGATAAATTTAGGCCAAAAAATTGCAACTTCAACTGGTCTTAAAATCTTATGCGCCCACCAGAGTGGTTTTAAAATTGGTATGAAGGTTATTTGATGTGGGCTAAGTCGTTTGTCAAAATTTGGAACGGTAGGATTTAAAATAAATTTACGTAATTTTTCAGTTAGTAATATAGTCTCAGTGGTCCTAACTTGACGCTTATCAGTTTAGACTTATGAGCGGCTGGTAGAAAATTTTTATAGGCATTACGTCTGGCTTTTCAAATCATATTTTGTGACATTAAGTTTAAAATAAATAATAATTTTAGTGATTTAAGACCCCCGTGACTAAAGTACTGCTATGACGAATTTCTCCAATTTTCGACTTATTGCGGAATACTTTTAGGGCATTTTTAATTACAAGACACTTATATATGAATATGCAGTTGTGTTTGTGCCAGCAAAATATTTTTTTTAAGGAATTTATAGTAATTTGCTATTTTTTCTATGAAGTCGACTATTTCTTAAAATGGTCTTAAAATCTTGTGTTCCCACCAGAATGGTCTTAAAATTTAGATTTGGTGTGTTGAATGAGTCCTTTAACTACTGTCAAAATTTGGAGCGGTAGGCTCGTTGATAAATTTAGGCCAAAAAATTGCAACTTCAACTGGTCTTAAAATCTTATATGCCCACCAGAATGGTCTTAAAATTGGTATGTAGGTTATTTGACGTGGGCTAAATCATCTGTCAAAATTTGGAGCGGTAGGCTCGTTGATAAATTTAGGCCAAAAAATTGTATTTTCAACTTGACGCCATACATACTTGTGGCCATTTAAGATCTTTAAGACTTATATTTTCATGATCTCCGAGATGGGCTCTACAACGCTATATGGAAGAAAATTGGTTAGGATTTTGATAAATTTCCAGTTAGGCGGGCTCCAGCACTATTAAATAAAATAATAAAAAAATTGCAACCGCAATTAAATCGGTTCAACCATTTTAGCGCAGCCACGGTGCCACAGACAGATAAACAGATAGACACACATAGCGGTCAAACTTATACCACATACCACCACATATCAGTTGGGTTTATTACAATTACAACATCCTCATTTCCTCGCTGACTAATATAATATAATTTTAAACAAAAAAGAACCGACTGCACTAAGCATCCACTTTTCCAACACCAAATGCTCGATCTGCTGTAAAAATAATTTTAAACAAAAAAGAACCGACTTCACTTAGCATCCACCTTTCCAAAAGCAAATGCTCGGGATGCTGTAAAAAATACTCAAATCACTATAGGTGTGCCTATAATAGTTGAAGAGTTCCCTCGATTTCTCCAGGATCCCATTATCAGATCCTGACTTGGTTACAATGGGACCAACTGTGAAGTATACTCTTTCAAACAAAAAAATAATTTTCCAAATCAGTCCAGCCGTCTTCGAATAATCGGTGAACATACATAAAAAAAAAAAAAAATAGCAAAAACAAAGATCCCGACGAATTGATAACCTCCTCCTTCGAAATCTTGAAGTCGGTTGAAAACAAAGATCCCGACGAATTGATAACCTCCTCCTTCGAAATCTTGAAGTCGGTTGAAAAAGCCTCACCTAAACTTAGTGGTTTATGTTCTGTCTATTTTCGGGGAATAGACTCATCAATTGCTCGCTAATAAACATTTAGACCACAGGAAGTCTAATTCGCTAAACTATCCCTCGCTATTGCGTACCTATATGCGGAGCAGTAAAGCTGGACGCCCTGGCCCTAAGATAGGTAGTTTTCACCCGAATTCAAGATTTCGAAGGAGGAGGTTATCAATTCGTCGGGATCTATTTTTTTTTTTATGTATGTTCACCGATTATTCGAAGACTGCTAGACCGATTTGGAAAATTCTTTTTTTGTTTGAAAGCGTATACTTCACAGTTGGTCCCATTGTAACCATGTCAGGATCTGATGATGGGATCCTGGAGAAATCGAGGGAACTCTTCAACTATTATAGGCACACCTATGGTGATTTGAGTATTTTTTACAGCAGATCGAGCATTTGGTGTTGGAAAGGTGGATGCTTAGTGAAGTCGGTTCTTTTTTGTTTAAAATTATTATAATTTACAATTTGGAACAAATTATGATTTATTCCGATTTCTATTGTGTAAACTGCGTTTACTGACCGCTAACTCTATCAAAAATACTATCAAATTGATCATGAACTTCATGAGTCATGCCGCACTGCGTGATGCGTGATTGCGTCGCACCGCTACAAAGTACTCGTATATGTCGCCGATGTCGGTAACCCGTAATAACGTTCCCGTTAGTTCTAGATTCATGCCGAAATATAGATATTCAAGATTCAAGATATTTAGATATTTTTATTCATGACGTACACAATATTACTTACATACAAATTTACAGACAAACAAACCAAAGACGTACCTGTAGCACCACGAATTGGACACTTGTTGATGCCACGGCAGATAACACAAACTGATATTAAAGCGGTAGCTACGTTTAGGCATGTGTAGCATTAATAAACAAGGGTTTTCTTGCACTGGGAGCCATCAGTTCATCACCTTCTTGTGCGATAGAGGCAGATGCCTACATTTATGCACGTTTAGCATACCTAAACAAAGGTTTTCTTGCACAGGGCAGGAACCTTCAGTATCTTCTTCTTCATAGCCGTAGTACTCTTTGCTGTGTCGTGGTCAATTGACAGTATCAGACACAGTTGTTGCTCGCTGTATAATTTCAGACGAACTTACGACATTTTTCTTTTTTTTTTATACCACGACGGTGGCAAACAAACATACGGCCCGCCTGATGGTAAGCAGCTACCGTAACCTATGGACGCCTGCAACTCCAAAGGAGACACATGCGCGTTGCCGACCCTTTACAAAAAGGAGGATTCACTGTGTTGACGACTAAAGGAACAAGAAGGTCCCTCATCGACAACACACTGCGTCCTCTTTGAGCTCTTTGGCAACCTTACTCACTAGCAGGAACACAACACTATGAGTAGGGTCTAGTGCTATTTGGCTGTGGTTTTCTGTAAGGTGGAGGTACTTCCCCAGTCGGGCTCTGCTCCAGATTTGAGCGAGATGCCATTCGCAGTGCCCATACCTCTCTTTTTGGCATAGTTTAAGGACATACCCAAGTCCGGACGTAGTTTAAGGACATACCCCGGGTCAATTTCTTGCCGTAAGTGATGTTTAGTGGTCTATCTCTATCCTACACAGTCACCGTCAAGATACTATTGCTATATTTGCTATCTATCCTATCTTCCTACTCGAAGGCCGCAAAAATATGTGACACGCTCTTATGGCACGACAAATAAGAGCGTGTCACTTATTTTTGCGGCCTTTACGAGTATGTAGGAAGATAGTATTGGCCGGTGACTGTACCTTACTAAACGTAGTATTATTATTTATTCTGCGAGCATACTGTCAAATATATCGTGAATCATACTCCCCCAAATCGTCACTACCGTTGTTTAGCGCGTGACATACCTCGTCAAGTCTGTTCTATTTGATCGACGCACTGTGGACCAAAAATCGGCTCCCATTGACATAGAAATCAAAGTTGTTATTTTTAACTTTTTTTGACGGAAATAGGTTTAACTTAGCTTTCGCATGCCAATTTAAGAATTTCAGACGATTTTTCTTAAAAAAGGCCGAGTTACGATTTTTTTACGAAAACAATGTATGGAGCTAAAGCAAAAATTTGAGATTTCTCAAAAACCGCAAACTAAACAGTAATATCCTCGCAGATGGTTATACTGTGATTTTTTTGTGATTTTTTTGGCATACTCCATATATCTGCTAGAGGTGCGGTTTTTTTTTTTAAAATCGATTGTGGTTTGTATGGAAAAGAGATGAAAACAAAAGTTGATATTTGTAGGTTTTTTTAATGGAAACGGGTTTCGCTTTTTTTAAATATATTATTTTGTGAGTTTTAGATAATTCTGCGTAAATAATATCGAGTTATATATTTTTTTAGAAAATAATGTATGGAGCATGAGCAAAAATTCAAGATTTCTCAAAAACCGCAAAATTAACAGTAATATCCTCGCAGGTGGTTATACTGTGAATTATTTGTGATTTTTTGGCATACTACATATTTCTGCCAGGGCTGCGGTTTAAAAAAAAATCCTGTTATTGTTTCTATGGAAAAGACACCAAAAACCAAAGTTAATATTTGTAGGTTTTTTTAATGGGTTCGGACATTTTAAATATATTATTTTGTGAGTTTTAGATAATTCTGCGTAAATAATATCGAGTTATATATTTTTTTAGAAAATAATGTATGGAGCAGGAGCAAAAATTCAAGATTTCTCAAAAACCGCAAAATTAACAGTAATGTCCTCGCAGGTGGTTATACTGTGAATTATTTAAATAAAAATCACAAATAATTAACAGTATAACCTTCTGCGAGGATATTACGGTTCACTTCGCGGTTCTCGAGATATATTGACCCTATGGTCCTGTTCTATACATTATTTAAAAAAAAGAAGTCGTTATTCTTTGTGCAGAATCATCTAAAACTGACAAAATACTATACTAATAATGAGTAAAACCCATTTTTATAAAAAAAACCTACAAATATTAACTTTGGTTTTTGGTATCTTTTCCATAGAAACAGTAACAATAACAGATTTAAAAAAACCGCACCCCTGGCAGAAATATGTAGTAAGCCAAATAATCACAAATAATTTACAGTATAACCACCTGCGAGGATATTACTGTTAATTTTGCGGTTTTTGAGAAATCTTGAATTTTTGCTCCTGCTTCATACATTATTTTCTAAAAAAATATATAACTCGATATTATTTACGCAAAATTATCTAAAACTCACAAAATAATATATTTAAAATGTCTGAAACCCGTTTCCATTAAAAAAACCTACAAATATTAACTTTGGTTTTTGGTGTCTTTTCCATAGAAACAATAACAGGATTTTTTTTTAAACCGCAGCCCTGGCAGAAATATGTAGTATGCCAAAAAATCACAAATAATTCACAGTATAACCACCTGCGAGGATATTACTGTTAATTTTGCGGTTTTTGAGAAATCTTGAATTTTTGCTCATGCTCCATACATTCTTTTCTAAAAAAATATATAACTCGATATTATTTACGCAGAATTATCTAAAACTCACAAAATAATATATTTAAAAAAAGCGAAACCCGTTTCCATTAAAAAAACCTACAAATATCAACTTTTGTTTTCATCTCTTTTCCATACAAACCACAATCGATTTTTAAAAAAAAAACCGCACCTCTAGCAGATATATGGAGTATGCCAAAAAAATCACAAAAAAATCACAGTATAACCATCTGCGAGGATATTACTGTTTAGTTTGCGGTTTATGAGAAATCTCAAATTCTTGCTTTAGCTCCATACATTGTTTTCGTAAAAAAATCATAACTCGGCCTTTTTTAAGAAAAATCGTCTGAAATTCTTAAATTGGCATGCGAAAGCTAAGTTAAACCTATTTCCGTCAAAAAAAGTTAAAAATAACAACTTTGATTTCTATGTCAATGGGAGCCGATTTTCGGTCCACAGTGCGACGCTCTGTTTGGCTCGAATATCCGGTCTTCTACATATAATTTCGTGTGTCCCTATTAGTTGCAACACATACTTAGCGGAAATCGGCCCAGATCTCATCGGAATTCAGTCAACGAAGGACAAGATTCAGCCGATTCTATTTGTGTTCCCTTGTTCCATACATAAAACTAGAACCCTTAGACAGAAAATTTGGGCTAAGTTCCGCTAAGTGTGTGTTGCGAATTAGAGAGCGTGTATAGTTTGGCACGAAATTAAACAGTACATACCAAGCTAATAAACTTATATAGATGTCATATACAAAGGAAAAAGTGACTAGGCCTCCGGTGCCCACGGCTGGGATCGAACCAGCGTCTTCTGCATTCGCGTTCTTCTGCATTGATATCTACTTAAAATAAACAAATCAAAATATTTATTAAAAATAATTTGATTTGTTCTTCAGGTAGCACCTAACTAATATTGATCACAACATAGAGTTATGTCGTTCTCAAGAAAACCCCTTTCCATTGCTATTGAATTTTGCGTTTTTACTTCACCGTGGACTTGACGATATAGACGGAGAGCTGGCCACGTCAGATGATGACACAATAATGAGAGCACCGAAACCCCTCTAGTCAGTTTGCTATACTATGCTTATTCCTAGATCTGGACATCTGGGAGCTATAAAGTGGTGGAAGTCAAAGAATGCAAACCACTTCAAGAAAACAAATCCTAGAGTTCTGGATTTGATGCCATATTATGAGAAATTAAATAAATAATTTGATTATATCAACGACGTACCTATAATGTAATGCATAGTTTGTCGCCTACTGTTTTTGTTTCCGTAATAAATAATACGTAATGTTTTTTCTCAATGTTCTTATGTTAAAATATTGGCCGTGTCCTTTATAACTGAGACAATTTCGACAGTTTTTATCTATTTTGGTAGTTACTATTTTCCAATTCAAAAAATTTGCTAGTCTGTCACTCTGACCTCCGCCCATTAAAAGCTGCCAGATGTCCGGATCTAGCAATAAGGATAGTATAGCAATCTAACCAAATGGGTTTTGTTGCTCTCATTATTGTGTTATATCTGACGTAGATACGTCAAAGAGCTCTTAGTCAAATATCCTCACGATAGTTAGTGCAGATGTATGTGCCGGCCGGACGTGAACAGACACTTAACATGAGAATGTTAAGTGTCTGTTCACGTCCGGCCGGCACATACATCTGCATCTGTCTTATAAACCATACATGTGAATACACCATTCGTCTCATGACAATGTTGTTATAGCGGCAAAGTATGTATATATGTATGTAAACACTTTATTGTATATAAAAAATAAAATGACAAAGTATATGTAAAAGTGACCTATATATTTAAAGAAATTAATATTTTAACTGTTGCTTCCCAATATATCTATGACAATATTATTTTTGTTGTAAAGAATATACATACATTCAAAAAAATTTCTGACATCCACAGCTATAACACTAGAAATAAAAACAAGCTTGCTATCAGAAGTAGTCGTATCCGCAAAGCATATAATTCATTTTTGATCAAGGTATTCACATTTATAACAAGTTACCCGTCGATGCTTTAAATTTATCATTTCCCGCTCTTAAGAAATATTTGAAAAAAAGTTTAATGTCAAAGGGTTATTACAGGGTCGAGGACTATATGACGGACAAAGATGCATGGCCCAAACCAGAAAATACTACAAAATCATCTAACATTTAGAGGACACAGTTCAGATAGGAAAGCATATCAAACGTTTTGTGAAGCAATCAGATTTGGATTTTATTATTATTATTTTATTTTAATTAAACAATACGTACATTGTATGTCTCTCAAGCTGTTTTGATATGCCTTCTTATAGAACTACGCATTATTGTGTATCTTTAAGATGTAATATTACTGTATTACTGTTTTGAAAAAATAAGTTCCGCCGAGTTTCTTGCCGGTCATAAATAATACTTCTCGGGTCAGAGGTGTAGGGTTAGAACCGGAGGTAGTTTTTTTTTTTTTTTTCTCTCTGACGCCTAAATTGAAGAATAAATATCTTTTATCTTTTTTTTTTACTTATCAATATAACTAGACTACATAGTGGACTTATCCGGTTCTAAAGGCTACTCATAAAGTAGTTAGTAAAAAACCTTGAATTTGGGGCATCCGGTCTTTAATAGCAGGGTTCAGACGCGGATATTTTGACGGTTCACCAGACTGGAACGGAAAATTACAATGTCATATCATATTTCACATTGTAAAGTGGCTGTTTTGCGAAGGACAATGGCCATATAGGTACTATATAGGTTTATTCAGCGAGGTACGTAATCAGGGCCCCGATTCGACATGCCAAACTGCGAGACGTGGCTCTCACACTTGTCTCGCTAGGTGATAGAGTGAAATCCATCTGTCCACACGTGTCCACACCTAACTGTCAATCTGTCAGTAGGTCTCGCTAGAGCGTTTTGTCTATGGCTATGGCCACCATTTTAGATGTCACTCTTGAGTGATTCCACCCCAAATTTCAACTGTCACAAAAGAGTGATCTCATAGTTATCTCGCTACCTACTGTCAGTTATGCCATGTCGAATAGAGGCCCAGTAGAGTTACCTACAGGATATAGTCCAAAAAGGCCATTATAATACTGGGGTCGCATTGGGATGCGAGATGCGAGCAAGACCATCGATTGTACACCGTCGCCGCATGCGGAAAACGCAACAGTCTGATAGTCTGATATACGAATAAGAACGGCCCTAAAAATATACTTAAATCCGTTGAATATGAGACGACTAAGTACCTACATTGAAAAATGTGATATTCTAGAAGAAAAGGTACCATTTGGCGGCCGTCGGCTACCTTTTTATTGCTAAAATACACCAAAAGTGCATTCCACCAAATGATTTCCCTCTCAAAGTGTCTCAATTATTCTCTGAAATACAATTATTCTGTGAAATATTCGTTATCTCGAGGAGAAAACACAGATCATTGTTTATCCAATCCCGGTTGTCCCACTTACCCATACAAGGTGTAAGAAAAATGTGATCCATTGAGGGTTTCCGCAATCGAGTTTTTCACTAGATGGCAGCACCGTGGCGACAGGTCTAGCTGTCACAATCCACCAATCATGTTTAACCATATATTTTTTGATTGGTGGATTTTGACAGCTACTTTCAAAAAGACCTGTCGTCATGGTGCTGCCATCTAGTGAAAATCTCAATCGCGGAAACCCTCTTTAAAGGCGTATTCGGTATCGTATTCTTATTTATTATGAAAAACGAAGAAAAAATTTTTTTACGCAAAAAAAAATGGTTTTGTATGGAGGGTTGGCCGGCTGACGACAACCCCATACAAAAAAACCGGCCAAGAGCGTGTCGGGGCACGCTCAGGGTAGGGTTCCGTAGTTTTCCGTCCGTCACAGTAAGTAACTTTATTTGAAAGCACGTCATTTCATTGTGATTTTGTAGAAATTACAGGTACAATAAACACCTGCTTATACGGTTAAATTACAAACTTATGAAGTTCAGAAATTATTTTGTAATTTTTTTTCAAAAACTATTCAACCTATCAAGTTCAAAATAATTTTCCTAAGAATGTTTTTATAAAGTTCTACTTTTGAGATTTTTTTCATATTTTTTAAATTTATGGTTCAAAAGTTAGAGGGGGGGGGGGGGAAACATTTTTTTTTTTACTTCTGGAGCGATTATTTCCGAAAATATTTACATTATCAAAAAATGATTTTGCTAAACCCGTATTCATTTTTAAATAGCTATTCAACAATATATCACACGTTAGGGTTGAAATAAAAAAAAAAATCACTCCCCACTTTACGTATAGGGGAGGTACCCTAATAAAACATTTTTTTCCACTTTTTATTTTAGCACTTTGTCGGCGTGATTGATATACATATTAGTACCAAATTTCAGCTTTCTAGTGCTAACGGTCACTGAGATTATCCGCGGACGGACGGACGGACGGGCAGACATGGCGAAACTATAAGGGTTCCTAGTTGACTACGGAACCCTAAAAATACTTTTATCTACACTCATATTGTAAATTCTCTAATACGTGTTCGAAAACGGTAGGCAATGGCTAGCATTACCACGACCGATTTTACTATGATAAGCTTTTTATCTGTGGCAGTAACGTAATTTTAACTTTTCATGTTCAAATATTGATGTGCTATGAGTTTTGATAACATAATGTACACCTGCACCCTCCCGCGCATCCGCCGACAGCCCGACACGCGCCTCCCCGACACAATCGAGTTGGCCATGGCGGTGCAATGACGGCCATTCTATGGTTTCCGAATACGGCATTTTGGATAAATAATATGAGTGTAGATAAAGCAGTGTATGCAACTGTACGTAATTAGGCCTTAAAACACTCGTGTGATCTTATTATGAAACTCACCTGCGGCTCGTTTCATAAAACCACACTCATGTTTTAAGGACCCTTATTACGTAACAGTTACATAAACTACTATTATTTCTCGTCAAAAAAAATTTTCTCCTACCTTTTCTTAGCCGCAATACGATACCGATTATGACCTTAAACGGATCACCAGTTTTTTTGTTACACCCTGTATACAAGAAACAAGGGTAGAAAACTACGTCGTTCGATAGGTACATGAATCGATAAAGCCGGTAAGACCAAGTGCCCTGAGCTGTAAGTAATTTGCCCTTTCAGCCTCCAGCGACTTAACACCATTATCTACGGTGACTGCTCTTCATTCTACCTACACTTCGTTATATAAGTTACATTACATGGCGTTTAATATGCAAATAGATTTAACGGAAAACTGTTACGAGCGTATAGTAGTCGTAACCAGTGGAAATGAGATGCAGATTAAATCAAATCGCTGCAGCAATGTTCGCGTGAACAAGTTGACATCTTTCGTTTACGGCGTGAAAATTAATGCTGTGTGAAAGACGACCCAAGGTGAAAACCATGCCTATGATATTGTTTGAAATAACGGTCAGAGGGTGTAATTGATAAAATATATAACAACGAACTAGGTACATATTCTTATTGTCCGAATAGGATCGAAAGAGCTTGTGATTGTGAGTCGAAATCACATAAAATTTTCCAAATTAAAAAAAGTTGTGTGTAACCTTTAAATATTTTCTTAGGTACCCTCTTAAGTAGCTTTACCCGACGATGACGTCTCCAAACATTAAACAGACAAAAGCAACGTAAATACAATGCAAACAGGGTATTTATATTGCCATTCTATTTCCAGCGGTCCCAGAATATCGTCTCCAAAGTGACGCTGGCCGGCAATGCGTAGCGTATGCGTGCAATTCGGTTGCAGGTTTATTTTCAGGTTCGGCAAATGTTACGCGGTCAGCTAACTATAACAGTTTAGTAAGGGTTGCCACTGCTGTTTTAATAAAAAAAATTGAACTCTGGTAAGTGACAAAAATGTTTATGGTGCACAAGTTTTAGTCTGACTGTATCTGCTGGTCTTTGCTCCTCAAGCCCTTTCTAATGAGTTCGTTGTATTTATTTCTCCAAGAGTTCCTTAGGTCACCTCCCTACTGCAGAGGCATCATCATCAACTCAGCTAGCGCGTTTCACGGAACAGTGCCATCTATCGTGCTATGCGTAAACTAAACAAAAATTGTACAAATCTGGGGTATTATCCTAACGAACATTTTGACAGGTTATAACAGATATAGCGTCCGATTCAGTAACACTAAATATGAACTTAACGACCTCCTAGCCTAGTCGGTAGTCTGCCTATGAAGCAGAAGGTCCCGGGTTCGAATCCTGGTCAAGGCATTTGTTATTCACAAATTTTGGTTTCTGAGTTATGGATTTTTTATATGTATTTAAGTATTTATCTATATCTATCTATATTAATATATATTTCGTCGCTTGGCAGATACCTACAACACAAGCCTTATTGGACTTACTGTTGGACTAGGTAGATCCCATAATATTTATTTATTAATTACTAGCGACCCGGCTTGAAAAATGGTTATTGTGGGTTATCCCTAAGAGATACCATCACGGACTTTTTTGTAGACCTTTTTAAGATGGACAATACTGTACTGTAGTACATTATTTCGACCTATCTCTTAGGTCTCAGCCAGCGTTTGCAATGTAAGCGCAAAAAATGTTTTTATTTACGACATCACATTAGAAACCTCTAAAATCATCAGTGTTTCTCTACTATACATGCATGTATTATACATATAAACCTTCCTCTTGAATCACTCTATCTATTAAAAAACCGCAAAATCGGTTGCTTAGTTTTAAAGATCTAAGCATACATAGGGACTTTGTTTTATACTATGTAGGGATTATTTAATAGGTAATACCTACCTTCAAAGTGCTGAATTTTTGTGCCTCTAATAATATTTTAATTTCATTTTAGAATACCCAATGTACAACCCTGAATGCGTAAAATTCGACATTTACTACAAAGCAGAACGCATGCACCTGTGTTACTGTATCATTAGGTACTCAACGTTCTATGATTGTCTGTTTTTAAAGTGACATACGCCAATTTAATAGTGTACGTGCAGATTGGCTCGTTCCAATGCAATGCCCGTGCCAACTTCCGTGTATCGACCATGCTACTTATATCTCGTGTTCAAGCAATTTTGGACCTTATATCATATCAGGTACAAGAACTATGAAATGCCCAGTAAATTGTGGTCCTTGCAGTGTGTATATAGAAATTAGTACTTAAAAAAGGTCAGCAAATCCATTTTATAATCTACGACTAATTGAGTCTTGGAATAATCAAAACATCGATAGCAGTAAATTACAGTACATCACAAATTGTATACCTAATCGTAACGTGTAGGTCAGTAGGTACAGGTAGGTACAATAAGGAGCAAATGTTCTATTACAAAATATGACTTCACAAAAAAAAAAATCGTGCTTAAGGTGCTTAAAAACAGGGAGTTCGTATTTCAGGACTTCAAAAGGAGCTATTCTTATTATTTTTTATTGAGTCTATGCGAAAAGAGTAGAATTCATTAATTCCACACCCTACTCTACTCTTTCCCCACAAACTCCTTCAAGGTCCGAGGAAAGTTCGCACCAAATACTTTGTTCCTCAAACTTGCCGCCTTTTCCAAATTTATAAAAAAATTGCCAGAATATTAGGATATTTGCACGCAGTGTATACTGTATAAATTCAATTCTTGAATTTACTCTACTCAAACGTCGCTGCACGCATAGACAACCATAGACGTCAAAAAAGTAAAAGTCAAATATTTCAAAATGGCGTCAGCGTTTCTGTTGTCTTGTCTTGTCATAGTACTCACTCAGTAAGATGCTGTAGTTTCAGAATTTCGGAATCCTAAAGTTGAATTGTGAACAAGTCTGAAATTACTTTTATTTTCAGCTTAGGTAAGAATATTCACGAGTTTTATTTGTGTAGTTTGACACAAGATAATTGTTTATCGAGTTCCTCTAACTTTAATTTTAATGATGCATAAGCCACCGCATTCTAGCATTGATTCAGTTAAAAAGCATTTTACTACAGTTTTTTAAGGTACTATATCCTTGTGGATGGTGTAGTACTAATTACAATGGCAATATACTGAACTATATACGGCATAAAAATTAGAACTCTGTTTAAACAATAAACATGAACTTCGATGTTCCAGATCATAGCGCGTCATGGCTACACCAGCGAACTACAAACAAAACACGTCAATGTCGATGCCAAGTCCTCAAAGCAATCCGCGTTTGTATTTTTCCTTTATAATACTTGTTGAAACAACTCTCAGAACAGTAAAACAGTCGAACCATTGCATTACCGTATTTATTAAAAGTGTTATTCCTAGTTAGATTAGATGTTGTTAGAAACTAACTGTAACATACCAAAGTACTGTGGAAGCAAGGCAAGCTTGCACGGCCGATACTCTTGGTATTGCTGGTCATCTAACATCGCCGCATTGATCCAACGCATGACTCCAAATCTATGCTTATTTTGAAACTGTTTTGCATTAGTAACAAGTCTTTTTATTTCAGTTACTTTTGACCTTTTGCTCGCCTAGAATTATTATCTTATGTTGGTTTTGTTTCATGTTTTGTTATGTCGATACAGACTACATGATTGCGGGGCCCCCAATGAGTTTCGGTATGATGAAAGGTAATACCTAATTATTGAACTACTTTTTTATTATTCAAAATTTTTCTCACACAAGTTTATACAAACCAGTTCTGTTATTAGTAAATTGATAGAACTAGAATGCTTATTTCTGGTAGTTTTGTTCTTACACAGTACAGTGTTAAAGAAAACATTCACTAAGGTTTTTTTTACCTCTAAAACTTATATATTTACCTTTTTTATAAACTACTGGGAATAGAAATTGCTACTAAATCTATCAGTGTAACTGAGGAGAGAACTAGTGTGTCTAGACCCCTCACTTTCATTCTGTTCCGGATCTAGGTTATCTATGGGGATTAAAATCGTAATTGCACAAAATTTCAAATTTTCCACATCACCACATTCATTTGCAATCATCATTCTTTTTATGTCACTTTTATTTCCATTTTATTTTCTCTGCTAATTTAGAGCCTATTTAACGCCATATTAATTCTTACTGCTGTTTGCTGCACTAATTTCTTAATTAACATTTCTGTTATTAGTGCATATTTGATTTATTTTGCCTTCTCCCCTCCCGTCCTCCCTTATGCTTTTTGTTTTTTCTTTCATTGTATTGCGGCTGCTTGGCTTGAAGGCGGTATGAATGCACCGCCACACCATAACCAATACCAGTACCACCCGCAATACCAAGGTGGTCCGGGGATGGGCCACGGGGGCGGGTACGCTGGCCCGCATGGATGGCAGCCCCCGCAACAACCACGTTTCGGTGCAGAGAGCGCGCGGCGCGCCACCTCGGGCACGGCGCAGGGCGCGGCCGCCGGCAAGGATGATAAGACCAGCCCCTTCGTATCTACATTGCATTCACACCCTGGATTTCAGCCACAGAAGATTGGGAAAGGAGCTGGGGTGGTAAGTGGCATTTACTTCCGTTTATTATAGTAAAAGTGGTTTATTGGCTGATAAAAATTGTCATTATTTCTTTTCACAAAGAAGTACTAACTTCACCGCGTTAAAAACGCGCCGTCGACGCGCGTTTTAGCATCGCGTCTGTATCGATTCAAACGCGAGTGCTATCACGTCTACATTGACACAAACACGAGTGCCATCGCGTCTGCATCGACACAAACACGCGTTAGCATCGCGGCTGTATCGCTGTACGCGCATCGATGGAGCATTTTTCTTTCCACGATTTTCTTTCATACACTCGCGCGTCACCTGCGCGTCATTTTATGGTCTATGTGTAGTGAAAGTAACGATGCAAAATCGCGTTTGAATCGATACAAACGCACGTTAGCATCACGTATAGAAGCTGCGTGTGACTCGCGTGTGCCTAGGCCCTTAGATGTGCTATTTCTAATCTCCCACACTCAATTCATCAATTGTAATATTAAAATATATATATATATAGTTTATAAGTGGCATGCACTTTATACTACAAAACCCGCCTCGTTTTTGGTAACATTCGTATGTTTCTGACTTCCACGACACAGGCCTAGCCTAGTGTGGGAGGTGCTTATAATCTATAAATTTTATATCAAAAGTATGTATGGTTAATAAAATATTAAAAAAATTTTTATCATCATGTCCAACTTCCAGGGCGCCGGTCTACCCAAGCCCCCAAAACCTCCAGAAAAGCCCCTCATGCCGTACATGCGTTACTCGCGCCGGGTCTGGGACAGCGTGAAAGCGGCCCACCCTGACCTAAAGCTATGGGAGATCGGACGCATCATCGGCGGAATGTGGCGGGACCTGCCCGAGTCAGAGAAGTCTGTGTTTGTCGACGAATATGAGGCGGAGAAGGTGAGTCGCTTCATTCTTAAATGCTGGTTTGCTGGTCAGTAAGCCTCTCATATTAATGTTGCAAGGGACGTTTGTTTTTGTCACAGTCTTAGAACCAAAAACCTCTAAATTTAATGCTCAACTTGATGTGGACATTGATTCCTCCCGGTTTTTTTAAATTTTTTTATTGTTTTAAAGTCCACCACTTTACTCCGATGGTTACTATGAAGCTGTAGTAGTTCACTAATTTCACTACCATTGTTGCAAATTAAGCTGATTAAGATTTTTTTTGTATTAAAATCAGATGAATGAAATATTAGATACTGTAATAATTTAATCCCGGCCATCATACCAACCTTCTGACTTAAGTGGTTGGACTATAAGTTTAACATTTAAATAAATCAATGGGCCAATTAAATTTGGAAATCATTATGCAGCCATTCTTCTTTGATTAATACGAAATGAAACATTTGTTGCGAAAATCTGCATATATTTAGTGCATTTTCATTTTCATATCTTGTTGCTTCATTATTTTTTTATAATGCAGGCAAAAGCAAAACTTGATAATAATAGAATTTTAATCTTTTTTTTTTTTTTTTTTTATACTACGACGGTGGCAAACAAGCATACGGCCCGCCTGATGGTAAGCAGCTACCGTAACCTATGGACGCCTGCAACTCCAAAGGCGTCACATGCGCGTTGCCGACCCTTTACAAAAAGGAGGATTCACTGTGTTGACGACTAAAGGAACAAGAAGGTCCCTCATCGTCAACACACTGGGTCCTCTTTGAGCTCTTTGGCAACCTTACTCACCAGCAGGAACACAACACTATGAGTAGGGTCTAGTGCTATTTGGCTGTGGTTTTCTGTAAGGTGGAGGTACTTCCCCAGTCGGGCTCTGCTCCAGATTTGAGCGATGACATTCGCTGAACGTGCCCTACCACACTTAGCGAGATGCCATTCGCAGTGCCCATACCTCTCTTTTTGGCGTAGTTTAAGGACATACCCAGGTCCGGACGTAGTTTAAGGACATACCCCGGGTCCAAAAAATCTGTGGAAACTTCCAGTTTTACCTTTTATACATTTTTATTTTCACTATAACGAATTTATTTTTAAAATTAGGCGCAGTATACAGAAATGTTGAAAACGTACCAAGCGTCGCCCGCGTACATTCAGTGGCTGGCCCACAAGTCGAGAGGCAAGCCAATTTGACTCCTATGTCCATGTGCATAAGAACGGGTACCATTTGTGTGTAACCATTCCTCACGACACTGCTTTGTAACACGGGTTCTTATGGGCTAGTTTTAAAAACCATTTACTATTATATTTGTTGCTGAAATATTGCATTGAATTGAACAAAAAAGATAACTGTAACATCTTTTTTCCTGATAAATAATAGAAATGCCAAAGTGGTAATCTTTCTGAAAAGAAGGGTATGTGTAATTGCAATAAATCAAAATTTAAATTTGTTATAAAGATTAAACTGAACTTTGAAATACCGGTTTATAATATAAAGGTTTAATTCCAACTTAGACCGCAAAGACCGACAGTAGAATCGTCAACCGCACTTTATATAGAATAAATTACGACATTATGCTATAAAATATAACGGTTACACGCACGTCACTTTAGTCACTTCGCGACATGTCGGCAACGCGACGTGCAACAGTGCGCTACGGGCCGGTTCAAATAGCACTCTTAGTGCTTGGAGATAGAGACGTAAGCTCTCTAAAACATGTCGCGCGAAGTGACTTAAGTGACGTGAGTGTAACCGTTATATTTTATAGTGTTAGTATGCCTCACGAAAGTTTAAATTTAATAATTACTACATTATGGTTCAATTTAGAATGCAGTGGGGAGTACTGCTGCCGCTTGCGATCTAAATTAAAATTATACCTTAATAGTAAGAGGTTTTAAATCTATACAGAAGTACTTTCACATCCATTAAGAGTTAAATAGTCACTGTACAAAATGCACCGAGTAACATACACGGGGTATATACACAGTTTGAGCCCATGTCGATCCTCATTCCCAGTACCTATGAAATCGACGACAATAAGGCGGAAGTTATCATGGACAAGCATATTATATGAGGGGAGAGTATAGGTCATAGTGAACCTTTTTCACTGTGAAAAATATTTTTGTCTGGTTGGCTGAAATGTATTAATCAGCCAAAAAAATTTTGGGGTTGATTCTATATTGAAACTATTCAGTATGGTCTATACAGGATAATACTTATATACAGGCTGTTTGTTCAACGATTAACAATATTGTACGAAATGTACGAGGTAATTAGGTAAGTCGTACTGATCAACTTTTTCTATGGGACCAACTTCGAAATAACAATGTTGGCCTCCCCATAGAAACCGTTGACGTCTGATCGGCCAAAATGTATAAAACAGCCGTAATATTTTTTGTTATTTTGAATATGGTCCCATAGAAAAAGTTGTCCAGTACGGCCAACCTAATCACCTCTCACATCGCACAATATGGCTAATTCAAATAAAACCCTGTATTTTTAATCCCTCACAGAGTATGGGTATCGGTCCTAATTTCAGTTAAATTTTGACCATAAAAAAAAACTTTTTTTTTTTAATTTGGTTAAAATTTTACTGCCAATTTTACTTGATATTAACACTTTGACTACCGAGAACCCGCCTGGTAGGCACTAGTAATGTTTGCTCAGATGCCGGGCACGCGGCGTGCGGCATTGCGTTGCACTTCGTAGCCCGCCTGGCGGGTTCTGTCGGTTTCTGGGGTATTGATCAAAATTTTGCCCGGTTACGAAAGTTGGCATTAAAGGTTAATAAAAAGATAGCCAGTTACTCAGTTCCATTTCATCCGCCTTACCGTCGTCCAGCACTGTGACTAACCGCACCTTACGGCTAACTTTGTCCACATGCACGCCCCATTTGGCACATAGTCGGAGTACGAAAAGAGTCTGAAGACTTACCACAACTCCCCCGCCTACCAGGCATACATCGCCGCCAAAAATAAAGCCGTAGGTAAGGGATGCGTTCTGCATGCGCTTGGATCTTTTATGTGGGTTGTGTCCAGTGTCCAGGTTATGCACGGTATGTTCATAGACGTGCGCAATGTGGACGCGTTTGCCTCAAACATACATGCTGCGAACATTCCGAAGCCGAACATAATCTGGACCCGGTTTAAGGGATCACTAATTGTTTTCGAGTATACATGATTAGGCGTGTCCCTACCAGACGCAGGCAAACGCACGCGCAGCCGCAATGCCACGGGCAAGGATGTTTAAGACATGGATGGACAATGCCTATACAAAATCGCGTTCAGGCTATACGTCTGTTTTCGGTACACAGTGCCACAGCGCCATCTGTCGAGTCTGAAGTCGAGTTATTCTGTCAGCGTTAAGCGACGAACAAAGTATTAGAAACTAGGATTTAGTGTCTGGTGTGACCGATAGATGACGCTAGTGCATTAACCTGAAATAAGGGAACGCAATTTTGTATGGATATTGTCCATCCATGTCTATATCATCCTTGGCCTCGGGCGAGGCACGTCCACACTAGCCGAGCTGCCTCGCGCGGCAAGATCCTCGCGAGGCGGTGCGTCTGGTGTGGACACGCCTATTCACGTTATAACTGCAACTTGAAACGAACTATTTATCATGTATATTTGTTGTTTTGAATTCTCGATATACAATGGTGCTTGCAACAGCGCTTTGTATCGGGAATTCATAACAGGTAATTTACATGTATAACATATAAATTGTAGTTGTAATCACTAATTGGTTTGAATAATAAATGCCTGCCGTTTTGCTTACTCTTAAGTCCTTAACTTATGGATACATAAGTAAATCTTAATTTAGGTAGTTAATTATGGGGTTAATTAAATTTGTTAGTCATTTCTTACATTATGTCGTAATGTTTTTGTGGGTTTGTATTTTCAATATTAATTAATGAAATAAAATAGTGAAGTTTTCAGAATAGAGCTGAACTAACTTCTTCGAAATAACCAAACCAGACATATTTTACATAAACATAAATTTAATTATTTGACTACGTAGTTACAATATCATTTAATTTTTTTTAGGCCAAGGGTTTTTTGTAAATACTGAATGTTAAAATCTAATTTGATAGATCAAGATTTTTTACTTGCTTCACATATCAGCTAACATTTCATCTCACCGCATGCTACTAACTAGAATCACCTGACCAAAGATTAGAGAATGAAACTAATATGTCATGTGTCAGCAGTAGGCAACTTAGAAGAAGAAAGCTCTACCAAGAAGGGAAGCTCACAGAAGGAACAACAGCAGCAGGACAGAAGAATCGACATACAGCCCGCAGAAGATGAAGAAGGTAAGATTTTTAAATGGTTTGGCTAAGGAATCAAATTTAATCATCTTTGGTTGACATAGAAGGAATGTGGCTAAAATAAAGACGATTACTGCTCTCTGCCATTCTAAGTCTTTAACAAAATGGAATAACTAGGTAACATACAATCATAGACTAATTAACCCAAGACCCCGCTGCAACGCTCGAAGTAATTTCACTCTATAGTGACACACTAATATTGGAAGTGACAGTAAACATAGTATGTCTCCAAGACAACCATTAATGTCTGACTCTCTCTTACCATACCCACAGATACATACCTCTCTTACCAGACCACATTTCAGCGTTCCGTTCCCAACTAAAGTGGCTAACTATTCGTCGCCGTAGAGACGTGCACATTCTTTGTCTTCTCTTCAAAGTATTGTTTCTTCCATCTTCTCCACCCAACCTGTCAGAGAGATTTTTAAGAAAAAAAAACCGACTTCCATGGGGGTAGCCGGTGAAGCATTATTGTATATGGTGCACTTAGATTCCATACAATGAAATAACTTGCTTAACAAACGCAGCGGAGAGGATTCCATTCTGATCATCATCAGCAGTTCCACTTCATCAAATGAAACCACATCACTTTTGAATGAAAATGCTTGATTTGTTGATAAAAATACAAAAATCACTATGTGTAAACCCTTGTGAATTGAGGAGTTACCTCGATTCTTCATGGATCCCATCATCAGAACTTGAGCTCGACGAAAATTTGTCCTGACAATTAAACTTGCTAAAAAAACATAGCAAAGAGGACAAATCGCCAAACGTGAACTATGCGTCGTTGAAGAGTTCCGTTCTGATCATCATCAGTAGTTCTACTTTATCAAATGTCACTGTTTTGAATGAAAATGATGGATTTGTTGATAAAAATATTAAAATCACTATATGTATGCCTTTGAGATTTGAGGAGTTCCCTCGATTCCTCATGGATCCCATCATCAGAACTGCGTTTTGACAAAAACGGGACCAATCTGTATATGTATACTTACAATCAAAAAAGAATTTTCAAAATCGGTTCAGACATGACGGAGTTATGGAGTAACAAACATAAAAAAATAAATAAAAAAAAAAACATACACGCCGAATTGAGAACCTCCTCTTTTGAAATCTTGAAGTCGGTTAATAAATTATAATACAACTCATCTTACCGTATCGTACAGTACCTAAGTCTGCCTAGCACTTCCAACTTTCTCTCTCAATTGCTCAAAGGTTAACTGGAAGAAATCCCTTAAAGCGATAAGTTCGCCTTTGTACGTATATGTTGTGTTATATGTATTTCGTTGTGTTTTCTTGTACAATAAAGTGTTTTACTACTACTTCTTACGCCCCACGGAAGAATCGCGCGTTATGTCTGGCATTGCGAGTTCCCCTCCCGCACCCCTTCTTTTTAGCAGCTTAGGTTTCAAAGAAATAACGCGCTAAGCGGAGTATACAGATATCTTGTATATGCATACAAAACATTATTTAAGTAAAAAATGCTTATCATTCTACACAGTAATTAATTAATGAATGAAGACGTTTGGCGTACTTAAGATGACTTCTCCGTTATCTACAATTTTTTCTTACTTAACCCTTTGACCGCTAAGCATAGGACAGAAAAATCGTGCCACTGACGCCAGAGCACTCAGTTTTTTTTGACGTGATACCACGCGCTGACGCTGAGGGCACGACGTGTGCGTGATTTGACGTCTGGTGGTCAAAGGGTTAAGACACACGTGCTCACAGACAGCCATCTTTATGAATCTCCTCCTCCTCAGATCAAGACGAGGGTCTGTCAGTGAAGCACATCGCGTACGCCCGCTACCTGCGCAATCACCGCCTCATCAACGAGATCTTCAGCGACACCGTGGTGCCGGATGTTCGCTCCGTCGTCACCACGGCCAGGATGCAGGTTCGCTCTTTACTGTACTGTCTAATGTCATCACACCAAGACGAGGGCCTCTCAGTGAACAACCACCGCCTCATCAACGAGATCTTCAGCGACACCGTGGTGCCGGATGTTCGCTCCGTCGTGACCACGGCCAGGATGCAGGTTCGCTCTTTACTGTACTGTCTAATGTCATCACACCAAGGCGAGGGCCTCTCAGTGAACAACCACCGCCTCATCAACGAGATCTTCAGCGACACCGTGGTGCCGGATGTTCGCTCCGTCGTCACCACGGCCAGGATGCAGGTTCGCTCTTTACTGTACTGTCTAATGTCATCACACCAAGGCGAGGGCCTCTCAGTGAACAACCACCGCCTCATCAACGAGATCTTCAGCGACACCGTGGTGCCGGATGTTCGCTCCGTCGTGACCACGCCCAGGATGCAGGTTCGCTCTTTACTGTACTGTCTAATGTCATCACACCAAGACGAGGGCCTCTCAGTGAACAACCACCGCCTCATCAACGAGATCTTCAGCGACACCGTGGTGCCGGATGTCCGCTCCGTCGTGACCACGGCCAGGATGCAGGTTCGCTCTTTACTGTACTGTCTAATGTCATCACATCAAGACGAGGGCCTCTCAGTGAACAACCATCGCCTCATCAACGAGATCTTCAGCGACACCGTGGTGCCGGATGTTCGCTCCGTCGTCACCACGGAAAGGATGCAATTCGCTTTCGCGATTATGACCCTAAAGGACTGGTTTTTGATAGTACCTTCTCAAGAGTTCTTCCCAATACCGTTTACCCTTTCCCTTCTCTTCTGGGAAAAAGGGTTCTATTTTGAAATGCTTTATCTGGGAAACTATTGGGTCTACAGAGACAATTCTAGTCTTATATTGTAGCAAATTTAGTCTACTTTTAAAATATTGAAAAGGTAGAGGTACTGTCAAAAACTAGTCTTTAAGGGTTATAATCGCCAAAATCTGTAAAAAAAACGGATTATTCGGTTTTTGACAAAGTTGCGTTCGGCGCTCAAGGTCACAATTTTGGATTATTTATTGGGCCAACATCACAAACAAGTCTGCAATACATCAGATCTACCGGATTTGACGCACACGATGATTGTATAAATTTACTAGATCACTTATCTTAATATATTTTATTTATTTATTTTCCACAGATTCTAAAGAAGCAAGTGCACTCACTCACCATGCATCAGAAGAAACTCGAGGACGAACTCCAGCAAATCGAAGAGAAGTTTGAAGCCAAGAAACGCAAGTTCATCGAGAGCAGCGAGTCCTTCCAGGAAGAACTGAAAAAGGTGAGCCTCAGAGCGTTTTGACATTTTTCGAATCGAAGTCCGATGGCTCAAGTTGCTCAGTACCAGTTTGTCCAAATAACTCTATTCCCACCGACTTGCCCAATTTTTATCCAGTTAAGTACTTAAACTAAATGAACTGAAGAACAGATCAAATTATTTGTAATGAATATTTTGATTTGTTTATTTTTAAGTAGACACACTACTATATAAATCATAAACTTATATAGATGTCATATACAAAGGAAAAAGTGACCTAGGCCTCCGGTGCCCAGGGCTGGGATCGAACCAGCGTCTTCTGCATTCGCGGCAGACGCCTTTACCACTTGGCCACCCGGGTCACAGCAGCACCGGTCGAATTTTCCCGTGTATATGCAATCTTTGTAAATGCTCAGGCGCGCCGGAGGCCTAGGTCACTTTTTCCTTTGTATATGACATCTATATAAGTTTATGATTTATATAGTAGTGTGTCTACTTAAAAATAAACAAATCAAAATATTTAATTATTAAGATATAGACTAATTTACAGGTATATGGTTTGTAGTTATTATAAGAGTAAATTATGGCAGCACAGATGGCACTGTTATCTGTTATAGGCAGTGATCGGAATTGGTAGTGCCATTTCGCGGGGATTCGGTGCGTAAGCTTAGTATGGATATAGTTTTTAACCCCGGGATTTGATATGAAATTTTTAAACTTTGTGTTTGGTTTAAAAAATGTTTTAAAGAACCGCGGGCCTGACGTAAGTAGGAAAAATGTGGTTTCAGTTAGATATCGGACGTCAAAAGAAATAGATTGACAGTAGAAAACATTGATAAAAAATATGGTTTGCTGCTATAATTTCAAACAAAGTAATAATTTATTTATATTCATTTAATATAATGATGTTGATGTTTCGTGTTTTATTTTATGATTGTATTATTGTTAATTGTAACTGTTAAACGAAAGTAATTTTAAATGAATAATGTATTTATAATGACTTTTTTTTTACTTTTTCGTTTTGAAGAAATTTTCTGTGAGAAATACGAGTCGAAGAATCTCAAGTCTTATCCATGTTCTTTACAATGTTTAAGGTCATTCACCCGAAATGGCACTACCTATTCCGATCACTGGTTATAGGGTAAGTCTGTAAGGTCAGAATCTTAACAGCAGAGATTCATATAAATAAAGTAATATATTTTCAATGATTCAGTACATAAAGAGTGTCATAATTACTTATTGACACAAAATGACGGACGTTTGAATGGACAAATCCATACTAATATTATAAATGGGAAAGTGTGTGTGTTTGTTTGTTTGTCCGTCTTTCACGGCAAAACGGGGCGACGAATTGACGTGATTTTTTAAGTGGAGATAGTTGCTGGGATGGAGAGTGACATAGGCTACTTTTTGTCTCTTTCTAACCCCCCACTTCCCTAAAATGGGGGGTGGAAGTTTGTATGGAGCATTACGGGGGCAAAGGGGAACCGTGTTACCCCGAATTTAACGCGAGCGAAGCCGCGGGCAAAAGCTAGTATTCCATAAAGTGGCCAGAACCGGGGCGTCTGCCCTAAAGCCTTAAGGAGAAGCCATTCACTAATCACTATAGTGAGATTATGTTAATGTCGTATGTTCCACTGCAGCTTCGAAACTTCTGACCCGTGTTTGCCGGTGGACCCGAAGCTGTCAATTGAATGAATGAATGAAAGATTTATTTATGACAATTACAAAAAACATAATAAACAATAACATATACAACCCGAAACATTAATTGCCACGAAATCGTCGCAACTCAGCGTTAAATCCCGGCAAGGCCAGCGCTGGTCTTCCGTTGCAACCATTTGACGACACGGCGCATTGACGCCACGATCACTTCCCCAAAGTAAGAATATCCTAATCAAAACGAGAGAAAAAAAAAACAATAAAAAACAGGAAAAAATTATAAACATAAACACAAAAACAATTTTAAACTTCGAACGTTTCCTAATTCCGTCCTATGGAGGCCGCTTTAATACGGTCTACAGATTGACAGACATAATCAATTGATTGATTAACAATTGACAATTGATTGTAGCCAGACACATTTTTGGCAGTCATTTAATTTTGGCCGCTACGAACCAACTTTCTGACAAGGACTTACTCTCCACAATCTGAAATTGGCTAAGAGTTTTATAAATAGGCATTTTTACTTAACTGTGTACCATTAACGGCCGGTTAGCAATCGTCAATTCGTCACAACTGACGGTCAATGTCAAATCCCACACATTTTGTCAGGAATGTGACCATTAGACGTTACTGAAACACGACTTAAGTCGTGTTTAAAGTATAAGTTAAAATAAAAATGCCCAAATATTCATTGAGTAACAGGAGATGACATCCCTAAGAAATTTTTTGTCCCAAAAGTTGTAGTGAAAATCACTACAAGTCTAAGTAAGTCTAGTAGTCTAGTAGTTTGATTCAGTCATAGCTGTCAACCGCCAAACATGGCGAACAAAATTTGTTCTAGATGTCACATCTAGTAGAATCTAAATATATAAAAGAAGAAACTGACTGACTGACTGACTGACTGACATAACAACGCACAGCCCAAACCGCTGGTTCTAGAGATTCCAAATTTGGCACGTAGGTTCCTTATAAGGTCTAGGGGTGCACTAAGAAAGGATTTTTCAAAATTCACCCCCTAAGGGGGTAAAATGGAGGTCCAAACTTTGTATGGCGAAACAAGATTTGTTAGACTATTTTATTCGAAACTTCACAGGAGTATTCCTAACGATAAATGAGTAAACACGTGTTTCAGGTTTTTTGAAAATTCAACCCCTAAAAGGGGAAAACATACAAACATACCAGTCTAACTGAGAACCTCCTTTTTGAGTACTTATAGTACGTGGGCTAAGCCGCGGGAAAAAGCTAGTACATAATAAATCAATGCAAATATTTTATTTATTAAGTACCAATCTGAAATTAATTTTACTGAATGTCTTTAACAGCAATAATACACGGTTCATTTGCAACAATAACAAGAATACCTTTTTTTTTTCATAGGGCAATCTTACACAAATCGACCTAGGCCCACAGTAAGCTCAATAAGGCTTGTGTTATAGGTACTAGACGACAATTTATATAATAGATAAATATGAATAAATACTTAAATACATAGAAAACACCCATAACCCAGGAACAAATATCTGTGATAAACACGCAAATAAATGCCCTGACCAGGATTGGAACCCGGGACCTCCTGCTTCGTAGGCAGGGTCACTACCGACTGGGCTAGGAGGCCGTCCTAATATGTATTAGTTAATCTATTATATAAGTAGTGGTATGTAACCATATATGTGTAAGCTTTTATTTATTATAAATATATGTTTATAAGTTTTGCTTTAGAATACTTAACTATTCTCTATCAAATTAAATCTCTCGTGAAAATGGTCATCGTAAATTGACCGAAACATGTCGAGCAAAAATCGACTTAAATTACGTGAGTAACCCGTTATAAATATTTTTAATATGTTAGAGTCTCACGAAAGTTTTATAGTTAAAATATTCTCTATCAATTAAATTTTCCTCCTGCACCAACTTACAAGTCTCTAGTATGTTATTCAATCAAATACAAACACTGAAAACATTGAAAAAATAATCAACCCAGCAGGATTTGAACCTCGCATCGATACGCCTTACCGGGGCTCGATCGCTTTACCAATTAAGCTATGGGTTAGTTAATTGGTAAAGCGATCGAGCCCCGGTAAGGCGTATCGATGCGAGGTTCAAATCCTGCTGGGTTGATTATTTTTTCAATGTTTTCAGTGTTTGTATTTGATTGAATAACATACTATTGTATGAGTGGAATGCCCCACTTTAAAAAAACATGTAAAATAATTATTACAAGTCTCTGTTTGACCCAATGGTTGACTGGTAGAGAATGCCATTTGGTATTAAGTTCGCCATTTGTACATTATCACTTGTTGTGCAATAAAGTTTAAATAAATAAATAAAAATAAGAAAAACCTTTCTAAAACGATTTTTGAATTCATCAGCACTGCAAACCGGCCGTGGATGACGACACATTCCAGCGTATGGTGGAGCGAGCCCTGGAACAGATGAGGCGCGGCATCAACCCCGCCACGCAGTCCCTCGTCAGCGTGGAGAGGAAGGACGAGGTACGATAGTCGACCGAGCGAGCGAAACGAGCAAAGCGGCTACGTTTCAGCTTCAGCAACAATTCATTCGTTTTTATGTCTCCTGTATAAAGACTGTATCGAAAATTGTAAATACAAGTTCAATAGCATATAAATCCAAATATACTCATGTTTATTAACACTGATGCGCACATTGACATTAATTTGCAATAAAATTGTTGTGTTGATGTGATGTGTTGAGCACCCTTGCGATTTTCATACAAAACTCGAAAGTTTAGTCCAGCGTTTCTATCTTTTTTCAGAAGTTATTTTATCAATTAATTCAAACTGAACAGGCATGTTTTGTTGAAGTTAGTAATAACTGCATAGAATATTTGCAATGTGTCGTACCGACTTCGCATTTTTGGGACCTCCACTTTTCTTATTTTGTAGGTAGGTACCTTGAAAGTGTTATTAAGTGAAGTTTTCTAGATATATCAATAAATTATAACATTTTACGTTAAATCGTACATTGTTATGATAGGGAATTAATACTTAACATCAAGATTATAAACAAAAAACAGTTATGCTCAACACTTCTGGCCAAGGCTGGTATACCTATCTAAAGTTGTATTTATAATTGTCGATAAAGTCTTTAGGTAGTATTTCTTAATCGTGAATTTTTTAAGCAGATTCGGTTATTTCGTACGTGTTTACCATGCAAAAGAATGGTCGTAAAACGTTATAAAAAGCTATTTGTTTTTACATTTTCTAAGATTATTTTCGCATAGCATCACGGAATCTGGTAGCTGCCCTTGATGACTTACTTAGAAAATCCATCCTGTATATTCAAGTTGCGTTGTATTAGATTTTACGTCACACCTGGTCATAATGTTAAAACTCGCATTATGGCCAGGTGGAGACGTAAAATTGTGTACTCACCACGGGCAGTAAAAAAGAAAGCCCTCTATCGCATATTGACAACCCTCGCCTGCGGCTCGGGTCACAAATACCTGCGTTTTCGGGTTTTCTTTCTTTTACAGTCCTTGGTAAGTAATGTACTATTATTAACATGTCTTCTTTTTACAGCCCATGGACCAAGAGCAACACGCCATCAAGCAAGAAAGCAACGGGCCCAACCCGCCGACACAAGTGGACAAGGTGTCCACCACGGACGTCAAGCCGGACGGACACGGCACCACGGAGCTCCGCGAGACCGAGCCTGAGGTCAACAAGGAGAATGGACATGCTGATGAAGGTCTGTATTGCTATACGTATATTTGCTGGGAAGCCGGAGCTAATTTGGTTTTTCTTTTCTCCGTGAAGCGTAGTAATAGTGTTTGACTGGGTTTACCATTACTGCCATTTTGCATTGCATTAACACGTTTAATTTTGACGACAAAGTAAAAATATTTAATATTAGCAAAAATAATCAATTATTTAAAATTTAGCATTTCACGTAAAAATCACAATAACGGCATCTAAATAAGGGTATTTCACATTCAATAAGTTCCCTAGTGGTCAGAATGCAATTAAATTACAATAACAAAAATATTTAATATTAGCACTTCGCTTAAAAATGAAGACAACTGTACCTAAACAAGGACATTACACATTCAATAGTTAGCAAAACCGGTAAGTAAAAATAAAGACTCGGCTAGTAATAATTTGGCTGCAGGAAAATAATGGGTTAATGAGGCGGGTGATATGGATGGTGACAGATGATTCGCTGGCTGAACGTAGCCATTAGGCAAGTCGATGCGAATAGAGTTCCTTGGACGTTCTGCCATTAGGCGTGTCTACACCTGCTAGTGTGGCCGTGTCTTGTCCGAGGCAAACGCACGCGCGGCCGCAATGCCTCGGGTAAGGTATGTCTACAGTGGCCGAGCCGCCTCGTGCGGCAATTTCCTCGCGAGGCAGTACGTCAGGTGTGGCCTTGCCTATTGACAGTTTGTGCCCAAAGTCCAAGGAATCATAGTTTTTTTTTCACACACCTCTGTGTGACGCACACCGTCAAGCTTCTTTAGTAATTTCGAGCATAAATTATATTCTTCCGCTAAAGTCTGTGTCTATTACTGAAGTGATAATAGACAGCGGCAATAAGACTGAGCTTGAAATCAAGAATGAATGAATGAAAGGTTTATTCATGACAATTACAAAAGACATAATATACAATAACATATACAACCCGAACCGACGAAATGGTCGCAACTCAGCGTTAAATGCCGGCAGGGCCAGCGCTGGTCTTCCGTTGCAACCATTTGACGACACGGCGCATTGACGCCACGATCACATCCCCACAGTAAGAATATCCTAATCAAAACAAGAGAAAAAAACAAGAAAAAATTATAAACTTTAAACGTTTTCTAAATCCGTCCTATGGAGGCCGCTTTAATACGGTCTACAGATTCACTGAGATAATCGCGCGACTAAATGCCACGTGTGTAGAGCCCCCCTAGGTTGGATTTTGGAACAGCCGTGGCCATCGACAAGCGTCGATGACAAAGGAAGCGAAGCATTTATAGCCTGTGGTTTACTACTTTTTACTACTATGATACGTCCATGTCATTCATCCCGACATTAAAACTTCAAACGTTTTCTAATTCCGTCCTATGGAGGCCGCTTTAATACGGTCTACAGATTCACTGAGATAATCGCGCGACTAAATGCCACGTGTGTAGAGCCCCCCTAGGTTGGATTTTGGAACAGCCGTGGCCATCGACAAGCGTCGATGACAAAGGAAGCGAAGCATTTATAGCCTGTGGTTTACTACTTTTTACTACTATGATACGTCCATGTCATTCATCCCAACATAGACGCCGACGCCATATTACGTCATGCAGCAAAAAGTAGGTCACGGACACAAAGGACTACTTTAAATTACACTTATAACAAACAAAGGAAGACATCTTACGAATTTAGAAGGAGGAGAATAAATATAAAATTTAGATACAAGTTGTATTTTGTATGTGGCTGTTTGTTTATGTAGTTAAATGGCAGAAAAAAAAGATTTAGGTAGGGCATACATATAACCTTATTACAAAAAAAAATTCCAAATAATAACATGTTGCAGATCAATCGATAGGTCTTTAAAAATAATCTCGAGGTTTATTTGAACATTTTGCGATTAATTCAAAAAAACTTTCCATAAGCACCTTTTAGTATTAGGTTGATTCTTACTCCGTTGAACTTGAAGGTATGGAAGCCTCCCTGTGCGTGGTCCGACACGTACTTGGTCGGTTTTTTCTTATTTTTGGGATTTCATGCCTCGGAAAGAAAGTTTTTTTCTGAAGAATTCAATTTTTGATACAAGTTTTTATACACGGTGTAACATGAGGAAACCGAATAAGTTTGACAGCGTATTCCTGATCATAATTGGAGACTAAAATGTCGTATAAACTTTTCTGGAATTCGCCTAGTTTCAGAGTTACTACCACTTAAATAAAAGAACATTTTTTAATATGACTCAGTGCAAAACGCTTTTTTGATGGCGATTTCACCCTTTATGGGGTCTAGTTTAGACATTATTATTGACAAATATCGAAGTGCCAAGGAATACTTTACGTAAACTATTTTTTTTTCGAAAAAAATGTACTAATTTATTTTAATCGACATCTTTACCAATAACATTTATGTTTTTATGTTCAAAAGCATTAAAAAAATCGAAAAAAAAGCAAAAAAAAAATTTTTTTTCGTGAAATCCAGAAAAGTTTATACGACATTTTAGTCTCCAATTATGATCAGGAATACGCTGTTAAAATTATTCGGTTTCCTCATGTACACCGTGTATAATATTGTATTAACATCCAGCTTCACCTCAATCCGTACCCAGATTCAAGTCAATTCGACTACGGAAAGTAGTTAAAAATTTGATGACATGATATAATTTTGTTAGGAGAGCGAAAGGAGCACGTCGCGGAGGTGAAGAGTGAGCCCGCGCCCTCCGGCCCTCCCGGCCCTCCCGCCCCCTCCGGCCCGCACGTGGCGTCGCCGCCGCACCACGGTAACACTCCTACAGAATCATCTAGGGACCGATTGTTGACATACGAGCGCTCGAATTCATAAAAAAATAATCTCGAAAATAGTCGCACATTAAAGTTTCTCGTAGTTACTTTCGCATGAAATTAATTGTTGATGTAATCATGATTTTAAATCCCTATAGCTGTTATTTTTAAAACATCGTTATATTAGAGTTTTAAATGTCAAATTCGAACGCTCCAATCTCAAAAATCGCCCCCTGTAATTCATTCCCTATTTAAAAACAGTTCAATATTTCTAATTATGTTTTTTTTCCTTAAGCTCATCTTTAAACCACAGATAGGAAACATGTCCATTACAAATAAAAAATGAACTGCACAGGATTCGAACCTGTCTCCTCTGGACTGCCGGTCCAAAGTGCTCCCAACTCTTGATTTTAAAGGAGCTAAAATAACTTAAAATAATCTATATATAGTTTGGTCAGGAACTGTTTTACTTCAAGCATAGACAGAGACAATCATACTGTCTCTGTCTTACGCTAGTACCCTCGATACTAAAAAAAGAGATGAGTATAGCTTATTACTTCCACTGTTACTACACTTTTTCGCCAGCCAGACTAACCATACAGAATATATAGATACATCCCTAAAACAAACGGCAAGACTTAACAACATCAAGGCTATTTTAACTATAAAACTTTCGTGAGACTCTTAACATATTAAAAGATATTTATAACGGGTTACTCACGTAACGAGCGGCCTTCCGCGACGCTAGCCGGCGCGCTGCCGTCGCGGAAGGCCGCTCGTGAGAATGATCATCGTAAATTGATCTAAACATGTTGAGCAAAAATCGACTTAAATTACGTGAGTAGCCCGTTATAAAAAAAATTAAAACATCAAGGCTATTCCATTTCCATTAGAGCCAAAGTTACTTAGAGCTTGTTTCACAATCTCCAGATAAACTTATCTGGCAGTTAAAATTATTGCTATCCTTTTCTCCAGTCATATAAAAGAAAGGGACAGCAACATTGGGTAGTTTCTACTCCAAAATGCACAAAGCCGTAGCCGTGGGAACTAGCAGAGCTTGAAATAGAAAAAAAATGTGCGCATCGAGAAAAAGTTGTTAATGTTTGACCATGGATAGAGTGCCCCACGATGAATATTTTTTAGTATTGGAGGTCCGTAAAATTTTTGGACCTTCACGTCAAAATCAGGGGTCCCGTGCAAAATGTTTTTACTCTCTGGTTAAGGCTTCTAGGGGTTGTGTGGTATCGTTTCCTTATAAAACAGACATGCAGAATTCATTTTTGATATTAAAAAAGTAAAAATTCATATTTAAAAAAATATATATTCATATTTTAGTTATATAACTTTTAGTTATCAGTTATATAACGTTCTAGAAAATAATATTTTTTTGCGTTTTTCCTCTCCGCAGAACTTTTGTTTTTGTGAAGGTCCCAAAGTTTTACGGACCTCCAATACTAAAAAATATTCATCGTGGGGTACTATCCATGGTCAAAAATTAACAATTTTTTCTCGCTGCGCTAAATTTTTTTCACTTTTGTACTGAGAGGAAACCCTACTAAACAGCAACATATATAAATATGTTTAACGTTACAGCCATGATGATGGCGCCCAACCCTAACGCTCCGCCGCTCGCGCCGCACGGGCCTCCGCCACCGGGAGGTAAGGGTCCTCACTGACCTCTCTTCTGTGTCACTAGAAGGCTCCATAACACTTACAATCCTCATTCACTACCAGTAATGATAATAGGAAATCTTCATTTTAATGTCTTTCTTTAAATAATTAGATTACCTATCAAAAATTCTACTCATTTTAGCTTAAAGGACAATGGGCAAATTTGTATGGGCACTGTCCCCACCCACCAACAGAAACCAAATATGTCTCATTTAATAGATCTTGGCAACCTGATGATTTGTTATTATGACGAGGATTGCCCTTTGTATGGGGTTTTCTTGGAAAACCGTATTTTGTTTATATATATATACGTCACATACATATATTTAGGACAGACATCTTCAATTTTCTTTAAGAGTTTTGGCTAAAAATATTAATAATTTTAAGTTAACACTGATAATATGTATCATATGTTAAGTAGTATTGTAGATCTAATAATATATAGCTCTATAAGCGAATTTTTGTTTTCCTTTTTTTTAACCAACTTCAAAAATAAGAGGAGGTTCTCAAATCGTCTGTATTTTTTTAAACAAATGTTGTTGTTTATTGTTGCTAGTAATATAATGTTTCTGTAACCTTCTACTTGTAACTTTCAAAGAATTTAACAAAATATATATGAAAACAAAATACGGTTTTCCAAGAAAACCCCATACATATGGTGATCCTCGTCATAGTAAAAAATCATCCGGTTGACACGATCTACTAAATGAGACATGTTTCGTTTCTGTTGGTGGGTGGGGACATTTTGCCCATGGTCCTTTAAGAGTTATACCGGCTGTAGCTAAAGAAGTCCAAAATGTTTGAAACATTTTTCTTGCTTCTATTGCCTTCATGGTCATACAAATATGGATAAAAACCCAAGTAACACAGGAAGCATTATAACATATGAATAGTTAACTTATTTCGAACTTAAGGACCGTATAAACTCTTATATACGTTCACCGAGCAACTTGTCGCATTATATGATGCTTTGAGCTGTATAACGGTTGTATAATGGCATATCTAAATGCTTTTGTAAAGCCTTTAGCTTTAGAGCAGCAAGCCACAACGCAACTGTACAGCTTTCAGCTGCTTAAAAGCACTTAAGTGCTTTAGGTTCTACAATAGTATTATATGATGCTTTAAGCTGTATAACGGTTGTATAATGGCATATGTAAATGCTTTTTTAAAGCCTTTAGTTTTAGTGCAGCGAACCAAAATGCAACTGTACAGCTGAATGCTGTACAGTTGCGTTTTGGTTTGCTACACTAATGCTTCGGTGTGGTTTAGTGCCTTAGGTTCTACAATAGCATAAATAAATGCTTAATGCTGTTTATGAGCATGAATATTAGCCATTATAATGCCACGTAAGTCCGGTATACAGCTTTCAGCAGTTTTTAGTGCTTTAGGTTCTACAATAGCATTATATGATGCTTTACGCTGTATAACGGTTGTATAATGGCATATGTAAATGCTTTTGTTTAGCCATTAGTTTTAGTGCAGCGAATCAAAATGCAACTGTACAGCATTCAGCTGTACAGTTGCGTTTTGGTTTGTTACACTAATGCTTCGGTGTGGTTTAGTGCCTTAGGTTCTACAACAGCATAAATAAATGCCTAATGCTGTTTAAGAGCATGAATATTAGCCATTATAATGCCACGTAAATTCGCTATACAGCTTTCAGCTATTTTGAATGCCTTAGGGTGTACAATAGCATTTATAAGTAGGTAATACATTCCTAATGCTGTATAATAGCAATAATATAAACCATTATAAAGCCAAGTGATTCACTATAAGGGGCTGTTCATAAATTACGTCATTTCAAATGGGGGGGGGGGGGGGGGGGAGGTCTGGACATCGGAAAAAAAGGAATGAAATTCGTGTTTCTATAAACTTTTAATGCTATAAAATATTATCTACTAAATAGTTTTTTATTTTACAATTCAGCTAAAAACGCATTTTTTTTTTAAATGACGTCACTTTATTTGGCAGGGGGAGGGTTGTATGATTTTATGGGGGGGGGGGGTTAAAAATCATCAAAATTGATGACGTAATTTATGAACAGCCCCTATACAGATTTTAGCTGTTTTAGCAGTTTTTAGTAGTATATAATGCTTAATGTTGTTTCATAGCATAATTATTCACGTGTAATGCTGTAGGCATTAATAAGCTTTTTTTAAGGGTCACTGAGCTGCTATTGGACTAAGAGCTAGTCACGTCAGATATGACACAATAATGAGAGCAACAAAACCCGTCTGGTTAGATTGCTATACTATTCTTATTGCTAGATCCGGGCATCTGGCAGCTTTTAATGGGTGGAGGTCACAGTGACAGACTAGCAAAATGTTTAAATTGGAAAATAGTAATACCAAACTAGGTAAAAACTGCCGAAGTTGTGTCAGTTATAAAGGATAGGGCCTATATTTTAAGGGGCTCCCTGGCGCCAATGACCTTAGATCTGATTCCCTTAGTTTTCTAATGATTTATATAGTTTATCATATTATCAGTAACGGCTTTAAACAATATAGTATCCTATATTTACTTCAATATTCATTGTCTTCTAGATATTTCACATCAAACTCGAACCGGTTTAGGGTAAAAAAGTGGTTTTATGGTCATACATTTTGTGTTAATTAGTTAAAAATTAAAATCTCTCTACAGTTTTTAGAGACATCAAAGAGGAACCCTAATATGTAGATTACGTACATGTAAGATTCTTTACACCATTCGAATATCGATAAAAGTGTTTTTTTAGACCATATTTTAAAAATATCATAAAAAAATAACGGCTCATTTATTTCAAGATCCGGCTCTACAGAATGGAGATAAAAGATTCAAGAACCGATAGTCGTGAATATGTACTCAAAACTGGTCATAAATCGATAAAAAACGTTAGACCAAAAATGATTGTGTATTATTACAGAAACAAAAACAGTAGGCGACAAACTATGAACTATATTATACATCGTTTAGCACTACTTTCCCCTAACATAAACTTTTGTATAATTTCTCTTAATATTGTATAGTTTCTTATAATATTGCATCAAACCCAGATCTCTAGGATTTGTTTTCTTGAAATGGTTTGCATTCTTTGACCTCCACCACTTTAAAGCTGCCAGATGTCCAGATCTAGAAATAAGCATAGTATACCAAACTGACTAGAGGGGTTTGGTTGCTCTCATTATCGCTCTCATATCTGACGTGGCTAGCTCTCCGTATATGTAGATCAACGCCATTTTGTAAATAATTTATAACCTAAAAATAAAATCATGCAGACCTATTTATACAAGGAAAATACCTATATAATAATGAAATAACTTAATTTAAGACTGCTCAACCAACACTATTATGTTAATAATGCAAAACTCGTTCTATACGAGGATTACACAATTGTTTTGTTTATTTGACGCATATCTTTTTCAAATATTTTATAGCAAAACCACAATAAATCAAAAGCGCGTGAAATTTTTCAATGAAACTTATATACACATTTACAGTAAACTACATTGCGCAGTAATATTTGAAGGATATAATAACGTAAAATAGTCAAAAACTTTTATAAATTTTGTTACGATGCAAACAAATATGACATGTCACTCATTCAGTTTTTTGTACCGTCTTCGTCCATTTTATATTGCGAGACAAAGTAGTTAAATCACAACGTTTATTGTATTATAACATTTGTTCCGTCGGTGTTAGAGACGTGTTTGCATTGACGTAAGGTTTATTTTACTACACTCTTATGCTAGTATAATGCTTTTGTATTGCGATTGGTAACTTAATCGAGAGTACTAATGCTTCTTTACTGCGATTAGCAAGTTTTTTGGCCGTATTAATGCTTCTTTAATGCGGTTGGCAACTTAATAGAGCGTACTAATGCTTCTTTAATGCGATTGGCACTTTCCATGACAACGATAATGCTAATAGCGCAGACATAATGCGCCTGTAATGCTATTAAATAACCTATATAGGATCTCAAGCTGGGTAATTTGTGCCCATTTAAGAGCTATATCAGCACTATAAACGTTTATAATGCTACTATAAAACGAACTCAAAATGCTAAAAGCATACAGATATGCTGTAAGACGGCCGTTATACTGCTTTGATGTGTTACTTGGGAAAGGTATTAATGGGTAGGTATTTCGGCTCCCAGACCGCACGGGTGTGGTTTCCAATTTTGAACTCAAATAGGCGGGTCGACACCTGACGCATCGCCTCGCGAGGGAATTGCCGCGCGAGGCACGTTCACGCTAGCTGACCTACCTCGCGCGGCAATTTCCTCGCGAGGCGGTGCGTCAGGTGATAGCAAATAGCAAAGGAAAAAATCGAAAGAGCCAGTCAGTACCAAATTCTAATTGTCAACAGACTAATAATTATAGCCAGGTTTCTGATTACATTTGAAAAAATATACCAGCGTTCTATTCAAAAACACGTATTGCTTACAAATCACGAGTGAGGATTGATAAGTTATTTATGAAGCCTGATAACACTGCTGCCATTACCATTTACTCTGAAACGAAAATAACTCTTCATTTTTGAAATAATAATATCGCCAGATTTCATTGAGGCGCTGAGGTATTTACGTACTAACGTGCAACATTTCATGATCGCTGTACTATGTTGAATCGAAAATATAATATTTTTATATTATAGTTCTTTCAAGATTTCCAGAACCTGTCTGTATTCAAATTGCAACCTTAAGAAAACTTTACTCTTTACTAAAGTTGAAAAATTTACTTAGAGCAGTTATTTTGGTAATCGATTCAATATTGTACTCATGTTCCTGAACTCATTGGCACATATTTTGCAATTTTATGAATGGACTGCTACTAAATTCAAAATTGCACTTTTTAACTGACCAACACAAATTAACTTAAGCTGCTATGTTTGAGATGATTTTATTTCAACTGAAGAAGATTGTAAAGTGACAGAAAAGCATTAATCTAATAATAATCTTTAAGAATATAATAAATAAATAATAATAAATAATAAATAAATATTATGGGACAATCTTACACAAATCAACCTAGTCCCACGGTAAGCTCAATAAGGCTTGTGTTGTGGGTACTAGACGACGATATATATAATAGATATGTACATATATATACTTAAATACATAGAAAACATCCATAACTCAGGAACAAATATCCGTGATAAACACACAAATAAATGCCCTGACCAAGATTCGAACCCGGGACCTCCTGCTTCATAGGCAGGGTCACTACCGACATGGCTAGGAGGCCGTTAAAAAAAAAAAAACGGAAAAAATATCGTAATGCCATAATACGCGTGTTCATACCTGACGCACCGCCTCGCGAGGAAATCTCTGCTAGTGTGGACGTGCCTCGCCCGAGGCATTGCGGCCGAGCGTGCGTTTGCGTTTCCTCGCGAGGCGGTGCGTCAGGTGTGGACACGCCTAATAACTAAACCTAAATTTCACTTTGCAATCTTTCACTTCAATTAAGATTAAACTTCTCAAAATTAATAGATATTTTTCAAAATTAATAATACTTACGTAATTTCATGGGTAACTATATTATCTCTTTGGGCTTAACTTTTCACTTTAATTGAGTGTATAATTTTACCAACTGATTTAGCTACAAAAAGGTGCTAAAATTTCTTCAATCTTAGTGTAATTACAGAAATAATAAAATAACGTAATATTTAGTTTTAGAAAGAATGTTTTACTTCGATTAGCCGATTTTTTTAAATAAATGAATCAAAAATATATTAACTTCAGTTAATAATTCCCATAAATAGAATAGGTTCCATTTTGGAGCATTCTATGAGCCGTCTCGTACAAACGCAGGTTTTTTTGCGTTTTATTTAAATTCATTAATTGTGTATTTTAGGTAATTTTTTTAATTTCTAAAACACAAAGGGAACGATCTAAACTTACCCATCTCCAGTGTATTATAGTATTTTTAATTCAAGGCAGTTATCTAGCAGTTGTCTCCATACAAAGTGATTTACAATGTAAGGCAGGGGCTTTCAGATTACTGTCTTGAATTAACACTTTCCGTACCACACTGCTACGCTCGTAGCTGATCCTAGTGTTTTCCTCGTATGTAGCGGAAAGCGCCTACGAACAGAGAGCCCCCTTAGCGGGTTCCTAGTCGTAAAAGTGTTAAAAATACGATAGAAGATTATCAACAGTCTGTCTGATCAGCATCCTGGTCACGGCACCAAATTGTAACTCTAGTAGAACATTCAATATATATTCAGGGATCGAATACCGGTATTATTTTCATACAAATTAACCGGTATTCAATTTCGGTATCTCGGTTGTTAATGAATAAGAATAACTTTCAGATAATCTGCTAATTTATTACTCTTACCTAAATTACATTTCAGAATATCACGTAAACATTGCAAAAGTCTTGTGCTAATTTGATTTTCAGTAATACCGGTAATGATTCGTGTATATATTTAATTGTATTACCTAAGATTGACGCTTCATGCTTAGCATCTTTTTAAATATGGAACTGGCGGACTAATAGCGACAAATAATTGAAATAGAAACACATTAATAAATAGAGTTTGAAATATTGGAGCGTCGTTAGTCCGCCACAGTCCGTCATCATGTAACTAACCACTACCGGGGCAGCGGTGGGGTACGCGTACGCGCCGCGCTACTACCCGGGGTACCCGCAGTTCCCGGCCGGGTACCCGCCGCGGCCCTACATGCCCGAGCACTACCACCCGCACCACCCGCCGCAGGAGTACCCGCGTGAGTCGCACTCTTACACGTGTTAACAATAGTGACTATTCAATACAGTTCAATATAACAATTCATTAACCCTTTCAACGCCAAGAGCCACTAAAGTGGTCGTGTGCTGTCGTGCCTACCACGCCAACGACCACTAAAGTGGTCATGGCAGACGCTGTCAAAGCAATTTTACTGTTGACAGATAAGGTTTTAAGAGGCTGACAACACCCGGTGACCTTCAAATTGACTTTACTCAAACAGTTTTTTAGCTATAACTACTGGTTATGAGAAACTAATAAAAATATATGTTATTATTCGTTATATTTGGAAGAACTTCGTTAATTCCGATACACGATTGGACGAAATCGGCTCGATAGAAAATAATTCCAAAGTTACATCTTAAAATTAGCTTTAACAGTCGTTTGTCTTTAGTTTCTTGACTTATACGTCTGTAACTAAGGACAAAATTCCACCGCACTAATACTAAAAACTTCGTTGTTTTAAATTTCTCAATGAATGCGTAGTTTTTTTTAATTCATCAATTTGTAAAATTTGCAATGAGCTCCCATACTAATCGTAACACAGTGTTTCTCTTTCACTCGCGCTGATAAAGATAGAGAGGGAATTTAGCTGTTGTCAGCCCCTTAATTCGTTTCTCACTAGTTGAGATGTTGGCGTGTATGTCACATTTTGATGCGAGAGAAAAAGCGTTCAAAAGGTTAAAGGGCTGAATCAACTTTTTCTTGTCACTCGTTGTCATGGCTACGTTCCCTTGCTAGCCTATACTCTATGACTTTAGGTATTTAAAAAGATGTAAACAAACAATTTTTACATTTTCGGGTAGTTTAACTTTTATTGGTTAACCAATCAAATACAAAACTACCTGGATCTGTCACTTAACGACCTGGCTTTAACCAATATTATTTGATCGTGTAATGTTTACTTTTATTTAAATACCTAAAGATACAGAGTATAAGATGGTCGGGTTTTTATCATCCGTCACCATGTCTGTCACGTTCTAACTAGTTAGGGCTACAGTATGAGGTTCTTCAAAAAAGGAGTGTATAGGTTCCTAAAGGGTAGGCAACGCGCATGTAAATCCTCTGGGGTTGCAGGCGTCCATAGGCTACGGTAACTGCTTACCACCAGGCGGGCCGTATGCTTGTTTGCCACCGTCGTGGTATAAAAAAAAAAAAAAAAAAGTTTGTAAGTGTGAAAGTGACGCATGACGCGATAGGCTATAAAATGACAACCATGCTATCCGTTCTGGTCAGTCTTTAACACATTGAGTGCCGAAAATCCGACTATCGGGTATTTGATGATTTCGTCCCCAGGCCGGACGACCCGATAGTCGGGATCGTGGTACTACAGCTTTATATGACGAAAATTTTTGTGGCCTGGCGCGGATGTCTTGTTTGGCTGGGTGGCAATGAATGTGTTAAGCCCGGGTTTATCACATTTAAATTCAACAATGGGCCATCTACACGCATATAGAACACTGCGTGGCATTTCTTCTATCAAACTGTGGGGTAATCCATTAATTACGTCACATGTTTCAGGGGCGGGAGGGGTTTAACAAAATGTGATATTTTTGAAAAGGGGTGGGAAGTCTCAAACATTGTGACATCACACCAGGGGGTACACAAATGTGAATTTTGTGTTACGTAATTTATGGATGAACCTTGTGTTACTATTGTCCCCTGACTAGCGGAAACGAATAACAAAAAATAGTGGATTCACCCAATTTCATCGTTTATTTCTCCCCTTTTCTGATTAAAGCTGTTTTTGAATAGTCACTGCGGATCAAGATTCAAAAGTATTTGCACAGGAATGTATTTGTTTCAAATACTTTTGGTCCTTTATTTCGCCCGCTATTTTGTGAGTACACGACTGACAACATTCTAAGACTGAGAAAGACTTTACAATACATCACACTACGACTTATGACTCAAGGTAAGTCATTTACTTAAAAGACCCCTGATTATAATAAAATCATAAATTATATCCAACTATATACGAGAGTTCAGGTTAGTTCGGATATTCGAGGGATTTATATAAAGCCTTTATAAAATACTGCTTAGGGGTCGTCTAGAAATCATGTGATCGTTTGGGGGGGGGCTAAGAAAACTATCACGAATGATCACGATGGGGGAGGGGGGTCAGAAGATATCACGTGTATAAATGTATATAAAAAATTATCAGATCAAATAATTCGCTCTATTTTTTATATGCGTATTTACCCAATAAAAACATTCATCGCACCAACTTTGAAACATAATTATCACGTGATCTGATTAAAATCACCAAATATCATCAAGGGGGAGGAGGGGAGTCTAAAATAAGCCAAACCTGATCACGTGATTTCTGGACGACCCCTTAGGCCCTAGCCCAATATACCCTTGAATTAAAATAATTAATAACATTCTTGAATTAGCTTACGGTAAGTTGAGTATTTAAAACTTTAAGAATTCTTCAATAAAAAATATCACTGATTTCACTAATCAATATTACTAATATCCACTATCACCCGCTTCAATGGTGTCTAACAAATTTACTTACCTATTTCTAGTACCATCATAATTTTAATACTATCCCTCTCCAACAGCTGAGGAGCCGCCTGCGAAGAAAGAGGCCGAATGATTGTCACCAAAGCGCGTCGTCAAACGACGGCGCAAGTCCTCATCGAAGGTCGCCCAGTGAATTGACACTTAGTGCATTCAGTGGTTTTACTTATAAGAGCACTCCATCATCCTAGCTTTTCCCCCGGTTCAATAAACTGGAGCTCGCTCGGCAACGTAATCCCAAGAATTATCGTAAGCATTGTTTTTTCGAAAGCGACTGTACGATATGACCCAACCCAAAGGGGAAAGTAGGCCGTGTTAGGATAAAATCGGGTTTCCTCACGATATTTTCTGCAGTGATACATATAGTTGTCAGCTACTATTGGGCCTAAGTATTTTTATTTGTAATTAGTATATAATTGTAAGTGTACTAATAATATAAGTTTGACTTTGAATTATGCAGTATGATTTGTAAGGTGATATTCGTGTGTAAATGATATATCATTTGTAAAATCACCATCTTACATTTATCTAATTTACGTCACACCTGGCCATAACTTGAGTTTTACCGCACGATACGTGTACGGTAAAACTCACATTATGGCCAGGTGGAGACTTAAAATTGTGTACTCACCACGGGCAGTAAAAAAGAAAGCCCGAAATCGAAGGTATTTGTGACCCGAGCCGCAGGCGAGGGTTGTAAATATGCGATAGAGGGCGATGGGAGGGAGGGGGAGGGGATTTACAGTCCTCGGTAAGTAATGTACTATTATGGGTTTTAAAAAAAAGATCGTTTAGTGCTTACAAATGTAATTCTTATATACAAAATATGATAAATCTCGATTTAGAATAAGTAATAAATAATAAAATTAAACCAGGAATTCCATTTACGGGATAATTATCGCCAAATAAATCCTTGGCTTAAACATCAATACTTTATAGTACCTAAGTTAGACATTTTGTAATGTATTTTGTAGATGTCGACGAGATTAAAATAATACTAGCGTATAAAAAAAGGTATCGTGTCACATCTTGTTAATGGTATCGGGTCACATCTTATAAATGGTATCTCGTTAACTTGTTATTTTTAGAATAGTCGTAGTCGACATCAAATATATTGGAGCGGCCAAGATACTCGAAAATATCTGAACACGCACTTTATCGCCTTGACAATAGAGGCGTTGTTCAGATATTTGTGACCACCTTGGCCGCTCCGATATATCTGATGGCGAGTGTACATAGACAAATTCACATGTATGCAGGCTTGTATGTAAACCTGCCATACGTTAATATTGTTTATACAAGGTGCCCGCGAGGAAAGGGAAAAAAATTAACCACGCATTCCTGAGACCAAAAGAAGGAAAAAATATGTGACTAGGTCATTTTCGCCAAAAAAAAAAAATATTTTTTTCTATTTTTTGAATGTTTCTTGCACATGAAAAGTAAATGTTATTAATAAAATTATCGTCTAAAAGAAATTGGTACATTTTTTTTTGAAAAATTTAATTGCTGCATAGTTTTCCTTGTCACTTTGATATCTGTCAATAAAGACGTGTAAACTATGCCCAATAGTGGCAACAACGCCATCAGAAAGGCGTTTTGTGCTGGGTTATAATAAACAGTGTATTTTTTATAAATTGGTATTAAAAGTAGGCGAATTTCAAAAAAGTTTATATGACATTTTTGTCTCTAAATAGGATCTAGAATATACTGTTAAAATCTTTCCCTTTCCTCGTGGGCACCGTGTATAGAGATCAATCTACCTTTTTATCCACACTTCTGTGTTTAGTGCCAAATGCGCATATTTTGGGATTTGTAATATAATCATCAGGAGAGTACAGTCGTCATGAGATATATCGGAGCGACCAAGGTGGTCATAAATATCTGAACAACGCCTCTATTGTCACGGCGATAAAGTGCATGCTCAGATATTTATGAGTACCTTGGCCGCTCCGATATATTTGATGGCGACTGTGCAGACATCCAATTTCAACTACAAATGGGTCTGCGACAAAGCAACACAGTAGTTTACAATTTAAACTACGTAAAATTGTATCAAAATAAGAGCTGTCACGTCATAGGCCCCTTTATACTTAAGACTTGGCAGTCACAATGTATGGGAGTAGGGATACCCGACGTTGGATTTGTTGCGACTATAACGCGAAAGTGCAAGACTGTAATAAGTCCTTATTAGATCTACCTTTTCATCGGACTCTGCTGAGAGGGACAGAGAAATAACATACATCTTGCTCTGTCCTGACTAAAAAATATCAAACCAATGGTAAATGTAGTCGCCATCAAATATATTAGAGCGGCCAAGGTACAAACATCAGCACTCTTAACTGTAGATCGGTGGACCTTATTACTAAAGGCATAAGATCCACCGATGGGCTGTTAACACATTAATTGCCAGACGAAACATGACGTCCTACTTAAGAAACCGGGCGTCCATAGCTACGTACTAAAGATGATTAAGACATGGATTGACAATGCCTATACAAAATCGCGTTCCCTTAATTCAGGCTAAAGCACTAGCGTCATCTATCGGTCACCAC
Organism: Pammene aurita; assembly: GCA_947086415.1. Lineage (NCBI taxonomy): Eukaryota > Metazoa > Arthropoda > Insecta > Lepidoptera > Tortricidae > Pammene > Pammene aurita. The sequence goes on along the minus strand of OX352295.1, from coordinate 1,565,809 downwards.
AAACACTAAATTCCTACTTAACCTTTCTGTTAAGCCCATTGGTTGACTGGTAGAGAATGCCTTATGGCATTAAGTCCGCACATTTGTACCATCTTATTTTATGCAATTAAGATTAAATAAATAAATTCTAAAAAAAAGGATGATTGAAGGCATTGAGAATTTCGTCAACTCAGTAACTGAACCCATAGCTTAATTGGTAAAGCGATCGAGCCCCGGTAAGGCCTATCGATGCGAGGTTCAAATCCTGCTGGGTTGATTATTTTTTCAATGTTTTCAGTGTTTGTATTTGATTGAATAACATACTAAATAAATTCTAGTTTCAAATATTTTGTTCGGCGATTAACGCTGACAGAATAACTCGACTCCAGACTCAACAGATGGCGCTGTGGCACATTGTACCGAAAACAGACGTATAGCCTGAAGGTTCGAGGAACGCGATTTTGTTTAGGCATTGTCCATCCATGTCTTAATCATCCCTGCTACGTACAAAACAACCCGCCCAGCGAGTTGTCCGGCATCTGAGCAAAGTTTACGAGCGCCCACGAGGCGGGTTCTTGGCAGTGAATGTGTTAACAGTGTGGGGCGATGGTACTCAAATATATCTGAACATGTATGTTTGAACGGCCTCCTAGCCTAGTCGGTAGTGACCCTGCCTACGAAGCAGGAGGTCCCGGGTTCGAATCCTGGTCAGGGCATTTATTTGTGTGTTTATCACAGATATTTGTTCCTGAGTTATGGATGTTTTCTATGTATTTAAGTATTTATCCATATTTATCTATTATATATATCGTCGTCTAGTACCCATAACACAAGCCTTATTGAGCTTACTGTGGGCCTAGGTCGATTTGTGTAAGGTTGTCCTATAATATTTATTATTATTATTTATTATGTACAGTCGCGGAATGAAAAGGTTTATCACTTTTCAACTCTGTCTACGAGTTAAGATCGAAAAGTGATAAACCTTTTCATTCCTCTACTATACTAATAGCCTTGGCGTTGATCAAATACTTATGAGCACCTTGGCCGCTCCGCTATATCTTGTGGCGACCGTACCGGTACCGGTACCGGGCGCTGTAGTGTGGTACATGTATGTGTGTCTATCTGTCTTCTACCCGGTTGGTGTTCCTGCCGAAGTGCGCGATGACGGGCCGCCCGCCCAGGATGGTCCCGTTCACTTCCTGCATCGCCTGTATCGCCACGTCCTCGTCTGCAAATAAATTGTGTATATTCATCATGTTTAGTTTTATTTATGGTGTCCTCTCAGCCCCTATATTAATAATTTTCCAATTTCAATATTATAAAAATCTAAAAAAAAAATTATCTACAACGATAAGCTAACGGCCTATATTAACCCTTTGAACGCCAAGAGCCACTAAATGGGTCGTGTGCTGTCGTACCTGCCACGCCAGCGACCACTAAAGTGGTCATGACGGACGCTGTCAAAGCAATTGTCCTGCTGACAGATAAGGTTTATATTCGTTATTCACTAGTCGAGATATTCGCGTGTAGGCCACGTCTTGACGCGAGAGGATAAGCGTTCAAGAGTTTAAGAAACCTGTATCTGTGGTGCATCGTAACATTTACTTTATGATATCGATGACAGATACTTTAATTACATTCAAATTTTGAATGTCTTCTGCACGGCTAGCACGTCTTGCAAGAGTGACTTAAGCCGCGAGTAGGGAAAACCTACCCGCGCCTGTCAAAAATCTCGCTTTCCGGTAGCATAACATGAACCCGCGGCTGCAACTGACACGAAGAGAACTCAAAGTTGTGTAAAGGACTTTAGTTCAAAGGCGCGAGTCACTGTCATTATAATGACAGTGGCATTTGATCGCGAGTCTGTCGCTCCTTTCACGAGCAAGTTGTGCTGCCAACTAGCGACAACGCATGAAGTCGCGCAGATCTGTCTCTTGTCGCCCCAGTCGCGCGTAAGACGTGCTTGCCGTACTGGTATACCGATTCCTTCTGGAATGGACTAAGAGCTGGCCACGTCAGATATGACACAATAATGAGAGCAATGAAACCTGACTAGTTAGATTGCTTTACCATCCTTATTGATAGATCTGGACAACTGGCAGCTTTTAATGGGTGGAGGTCAGAGTGCGAGACCAACAAAACTTTTCAGTTGGAAAAAGTTACACCAAAATAGGTAAAAACTGCCGAAGTTGTGTCATTTATTTAGGGGCAGGGCCTATTTTTTAACATGACAACAAACGTATTATTGCGAAAACAAAAATAGTAGGCGACTAACTATAAATTGCAATATACGTCATTTGGCACGACTTTCCCCCAGCACACGGGTCGGCAAACTTTTTTCATCTCTCCTGTTCGGAAAGTTTTATTTTCCTGGGTAGACAGCCGGGTGGAAAATTGTTTTTCCATCCCTAGGGTGGAAAGTAATTAGCTATGTTAATTGTGGATTGAGCCGCTGCCCACCCGGATGCCCTGCTCCCCGACCATCGGCAAAACATTGAATTTGTCTTTTTCAAATTTTACTTACAATTTTTATAGATTATTCTTTATATACCAGTTTTATAAAATGTGCGTGTGGTATTGTACTTTCCTCACAGTCGAAATGAAAAGCAGAGTGTTTAACTCGGGTGAAGTTACCCATTTCACCCTCGAACTATAGGCGCTCTCACTTCGTTATATATCTCAGGTGAAATGGGTCACTTTCAACCCTTGGTTAACAATCTACTATTGACAGCCTGATGGCGGAAAATATGGAATTTTTGGAAGCTCATAAAGCCGCAGTTTTCTGTTTTTCACTGTAATATTTGATTTTTTTTTTAATTTTGTGGAACTTGAAGAGCCGCGAGCCGCGGTTTGCCGACCCCTGCCCCAGCAGAAACTTCAGGTTATGATATAATCTAATTCATGACATAATTTCCCATGATATTGCATCAAACCCAGAACTCTAAGACTTGTTTTCTTCAAGTTATTTGCATTCTTTGACCTCCACCACTTTACAGCTGCCAGATGTCCGGACCAAGAAATAAGCAAACTGACTAGAGGGGTTTCGTTGCTCTCATTATTGTGTCATATACGACGTGGCTAGCTCTCCGTCTAGAATCTTCTTTAGAATTTCTGTTTTAATCCATTATCGGCGCACGGCTTTCCGTACGCTCGTAGCCAAGCACTATAGTGGAGTACGGGAACGCCTTTTTAACCTATAAAAATTACATAAATCATAAGTCCGATTTTATTTTGTAACCTGTTAGAATACGTTAAGTACAGTCGGTTCCCCAACATAAGTATCCACTCTCCCATACAACTTTGTTTGGCAATGTGGGTACTTAAGTTGGGGAACCCACCGTAGTTACTAATAAAAAAAAAAGAATTGTAACAATTGTTAGCATTGCGCTAGGTATAATACATGTATTTGTTTGCTACACATAGAAAAGATTATGTAAGTTTTATTTTCCTCCACCAGGCTATCGCTTTTTACTATTGCAACATAACTTCACATTTTATAACGGTTTTGCCAAGAGCATATGTCGTCTTAGCCATTTGTAATTCATTTAGAATTTAAGGTCACTTATATTTTGACAAATTGTTTTCAATTATGCTCACATAATCTATTGACCAAACTGTTATAAAATGACAGATGATGTTGAAATAGTTGAATGCAATAGTATGGTAAAGGAAAATATAGCTTGTATAATATTTTCTTGTTGTTATTAACAAATATCTATATAATACCTAGCGCGACGTCAAAGACTGTTAGAAAATATTTTTTACTATAAGTAATCATATCATATTCTCTAACTAAAAAAGAAAATCGCACTTGTGAGTTATCGAAGCTCAAAACTGTTCGCGTACTGTACTACTAGGTGGCACTGAATGTGTTAATGGAATAATGAGCTTTTGTCATATTTTCATTTCATGTAAATATCTAGAGTGAGAGCGAATTTCTTTAAGATAGCGGCCGTTCATATTAGTACACATCATCGTTCAGGAGTATTCTCTCGATTTCCACCTTTGTCCTATATTTATTATACACTCGCGAGCAAATAATACGGGTCAGTGACAAAAACCCTTATATTTTGCAAATTAATAGCGGTATGTGCAGGAAACTAACTGTGTATTAAAGAGAATTTAATATCGAATTAAATTGAACCTTCAATGTTCTACAAGAATTCTGGAAAAAGTTTTATTTAAAAAAAAGTCGAATTTGGTACCAAATTCAAATTGAGCTTATTTCACTTTTGATTGTTTTCTCACTTTTGTTTTCAATCTGTCAAAGCAAAATGATAAAAGGCAGTTTTTGTTGACTTTGATGGTCATTATTGAATTACTATCATGTCGCTAACACAAGATGAATGTACACGTATCGTCACTTTGTTACAAGAAGGCAGAAGTCAGAGATATACAGCAAGAAGAACAGGCGTGTCACTATCTACGGTGCAGAGGGTCCTCCAACGTTTCCTACAAACTGGCAGGAACCTTCGAAGACCAGGAACCGGCAGGCCGAGATGTACTACGGCTAGAGAAGATCGATTTATTGTAACAACAATGCTCCGAAATCGGCATCTCGCTGCAGTTGAAGTCAAAAACCAACTTCGGGAGACCCGAAGAGATGACATCAGCGAGTGGACTGTAAGGCGGCGGCTTCCTGAAGCTAATTTGACCCCACATAGACCGGCAAATGGCCCGAAACTTAACAGAGGGCATCGAACTGCAAGGAAACTTTACGCACGCGAATACAGGCGATGGGGTGCCGAAGAATGGGCAAGAATTATGTTTTCTGACGAATCCAGATTTATGCTCTATGCACATGACGGGCGGCGAAGAGTTTACAGACGGCCAGGTGAACGTTTTATTCCAGCCTGTTTTGAAGAAAAAGTTGCTTTCGGCGGTGGGTCTGTTATGGTTTGGGCTGGAATCTCTTCAGAGAGTCGCACGCAATTAGTTTTGATAGAAAATGGAACGTTAACTAGTGCCAGGTATGTGGAAGAGATTCTTAATGAGCATGTAGGCCCATATTTAATTAATATGGGTGAAAACTCATTGTTCATGCATGACAACGCCAGGCCACACACCGCACAGAGTGTGGAAGATTATTTTGAGGAGGTTGGCACCAACACTATGAACTGGCCCTCGAGAAGCCCGGACCTAAATCCGATTGAGCACGTATGGGATGAGCTCGGAAGGCGTGTAAGAAATCGAAACCCCGCCCCAGCTACACTTAGAGACCTGAAACAGGCGTTACTGGAAGAATGGGCTAATATCCCGCAAGAACGCATAAGAAACTTAATAAACAGTATGCCCAATCGTTTAGAAGCTGTAAGAAGAGCCCGAGGAGGCAATACGAAGTATTGATATGTTTTACTTTTTTTTTGTTTTTAGTTTTGTGTGTGAGTGAGTTTTGTGATAACTCTTGACGTTGTTTTATTAACTATGCGTTTATCTATAATATAAAATTTAATTCAGGCTCCTAGCTTTATTATTTTAGGAGATATTATAGTTTTTCGTACTGACCCGAATTATTTGCCACTCGCGTGCAAACGTATCTCACTACAGACTACTCATCATTAAGGTTTTACAAGGGGCACGAGGTCACCACACATCAGCGCAATTTTATTCGTAAATTTCTACGATTCGAACAGCACATCTCAATAGTATTCTACACTATTTTGTAGTAAAACAATCCAGGTTAGCCCCTATAACTTGATTTTTGTAGTATTTTTGTATTTTTAATTCACATGAGTAATGATCAAAAACGTTAACTTAAATGAAATAAGCGGTCGCGCTCTCATGCTAAATTAGTACGGAAGCGCTGATGTGTGGTGACCTCGAATTGTACTTATGATCTATCTAGTGGTTGAGGTTATCTGTGTTGTATCTTTAACACATTGAGTGCCAGGAACCTAGGCGGGCTCGCAGTGTGTAGTGGCTATCGACTACAAAGCGGGAAAACGTAAAGATCAGCTACGAGCGTAGCGCGTAGTTAACTGTGGCATGGAAAGTGCTTAATGAACCCAACTCACTTTGAAATGCCACAAACGCCTGCCCCCTCATCCGTCCGGTCATGAGTCGGATGTCCACGGGTCCACGGTTGTCTAGGACAAATTGGTTGAACAGGAGTGACAGCTGCTCCTGCGTAACAGCTGGGGCGATGTTCTTGAGGTAAAGGACCTGCAGATTAACATGGAGTTTTTAAAATCTGGAGTGAGAATGTGTTAGTTACGCTGAGTCTAAAGAAAAAAATGCCAGCCACTTATAGAAGAGCCCGCCTCCATCTATATACAGCCTTGGCCAGAAGTGTTGAGTGTAGCAGTTTTTTGTTTACAATTTTGATGTTGAGTATTATTTCCCTATCATAACAATGTACGATGACGTAAAATGTTATATTTTATTTATATATCTAGAAAACTTCACTTAATAACAATTTCAAGGTACCTATAAAATACGAAAACTTAAGGTAACAAAAATGCGAATTTAAGTCGGTGCGACAAATTGCAAATATTCTATGCAGTTATTACTAATTTCAACAAAACATGCCTGTTCAGTTTGAATTAATTGATAAAATAACTTCAAAAAAGACAGAAACGCTGGACTAAAGTTTCGAGTTTTGTATTAAAATCGCAAGGGCGCTCAACACTTCTGGCCAAGGCTGTATATACAAAATGGAAAAATAAAAATGTCTGCAATTTTGGATGATTTATTTTCTATTAGGATTGAAAGAGAGAGTATTCTGAGAAGAAATCACATTCTTATTCCTCAGCGAGTGTGTGCCCACTGTTGGGCATACACCTCCCCAATTTTCCTCCGATTCATTGAGTGCACCCGCAATCTTTTAACCGAAGGGACGAAAGGCTGTGATCTGGTCTTACAGAGCGAGGTCTCCATGCTAGGACACGCTGGCTCCACCTTCCATCTTCATCTCGGCGACAAACGTGTCCGGCCCAGGCCCATTTCAAAGCAGCAATCCGTTGACCGATGTCTACTACTTTGGTCTGCTGCCAGATCTCCACGTTTCGGATTCTATCACGGAGAGATATCCCAAGCATGCTACGTTTCATGGCTCTTTGAGACTCTTCATTCCGCACATGGTCAGTGGCCACGTTTTGCAACCGTAGGTCAAGAAATCACATTTTTCAAATTATAAACAAAAAGTGTGAAGGTGGGTACGGACTTGTGGCACGCACGGCTTGCCTGTTTGCTCAAATTCTGCTAGCGCGGGGCGCGTTAGGCGCGTAGGAATTGTAACAAACAGGCAAGCCGTGCATGCCTCAACCTGAGGCTGCCTTAAATCCGTACCCACCTTAAGGTACAATATAAAACAAATTAGCCCTTCTCTATGTCATCACAATTTACTTACCTTGGAAGGTATCCCTGGCTCATAATCCTTAAACCGTTCAATTTTCTTAATATCATCTATACACATCTTAGTCCCCTCCAGCAACTGTTCCTCTGCAGCATTCACCGGCACCACAATATCCACAGCTTGGTACTCATTTGCCTGTTCCTGTTGAACCGGCTCCAGTCTCATGATCTTATTGTCTTTAATAGTATACATAGTCTGTTTCTTTGGCCCGATGATTTGACTTTTTGAAGTTTCTGGTTTCACTCTGTTTGGGACCTCCTTGACATCCCAAAGACTACCAGGCTTTGGAGACTTAGAGACATCAGGTACTGTACCAACTTCTATGCTTTGTGAGAGTATTCGTTCTTTTTTCCGCTCGAGTCGTCGCAGAATTTTCCGACGTTTCGTAATAGGGATTATGCTATCATCTTTCAAGTGACCAAATAGATTATCTTCTATGTCTTTCAGTTCATGCATCGGATGGCCTTCTGGATAGAATTTAACAGGTTTTTTATGTATTCTTTGTAGGATGTCAACTGTTCCTGATTGTTTTGAAGTGCTTGGTTGGTTATCACATTGGTCTGAGCTGAAAATAATCAAACAAATATCAAATAAACTATACAAATTGCTCAACTTTACTAACAATTTATGGTTACACATACTTCTCATAATATGTACATTTATCACAACTCTAATTACATAAAAACTTTATTTTATAATGAACCATATTGGCTAATAAGCATCCAACAACATACAAATTACGAAACTTACCTCCCTGCTTTATTTTCAAATTCATTAATTTTCTTATTTATTGCATCCAGTTGACTATTCAAAACGCCGGATTCTATCTTCTGCCGCTGATCCAGAAGCCCCGCAACATCATCTTGGTAAAGTTTTATTTCCTCATTCGTCAATCCTACTTTCTTTAGCCATTCCATATGATGCACTGTTTCTTTCGCTTGTTTGAACTCTTCCAGGGTAGATACTCCATATTTCGTAAATGGTAAAACATCAGAGGTCTTTTCGAACTCTTTTGGTAACGGTTCGGAACTGAAATGAAAGTAAATATTGCTTTATTGTTGATGTTTGGTTCTCTGTAAATAGCGATGACAAACTATGATAAACACTCACCACATATTTAGCGATATCCCCCGCTATTTAATGTTAAACCTTCGTTAATCCCACACAAGAACCAGACGTAGCCTATATGTATAATTCTGAGCAATCTATTAAAGCTTTATACATAATTCTTCAATAAAACAATAAAGAATTTATTTCTTATTCTATTCCAATATTTCCAATTTGATTTGAGGCGTGAGTGACATCTTGTTTAAAGTGTTGCCAGATAGACGCGTGTGCGTTCCGTAACACGCATGATCATAAATAATTGCACAAGTTGCATGTTACGTCAAGGATAATACGTCTACTCAGAGTTGAAGAGTTTTTTACCCCTACTCCATAAAGCTCTGCCCTACTCAGTTATTTTATTTTTCCAGGCCTCTCGCCAATTTCAAAATGCGACAATGAAGCCTGCCGGACTTGACCCTGACACCACATATATGGTAAAAGACCATTCGGCATAAAGCCATTCATGAAAATCGTGAATGTATGACTATTTACTAATATATGTACTAAAACACAAGAAAAATCTAACACATTTATTAATAACATAATATACATACTTAATATAAATAAAATAACAATATTCGACTATTTAACTTTAGTTTCTTTCTCCAAGTCCGAAAATCCGATAGGCGGGTATTTGTCCAATATGGCCGCCATCGCTGAAGGATAGAAGGCCATGAATTTGAACCTCTCCCCCATCTTCTGTGGGTCGATCAGCATTTCATAGGCAGCCTTGAGAGTCTCCTTCTGTTCGTCAGATTTAGCGTGATCCATTAGAACCTGAAACAAGAGATAAACAAATAGCATAAACATAAGTAATTAAGATAAACAATAAACAAAGTGCCTTTAAAATCTTTTTATCGGGGCCTGCGTTCTAACTTTTAAAACCACCAAGAATGAATCATAAGTTATTTAAGGCAAGTTTAGTTATGATTATATATAACAACGGAGGAAATACATCAGCCACCTGCTGACCACTTCACCTGTACCAATATCCATTGAATGACTTAACGACAACAAGTAAAATAATGTTCCAAACACTTTTTCTCTTTGGAGGAGGTTAAATGGCGGTCGTTTTGTAAAAAACCCTAGTTTTTAGAAAAGTGACATCCAAGAATTGTAAACCAAAAGGATTGGGTTGCGAAAAGTAGACACCCGCTCATATATACCCGACAAAATATGATGATTGTAGCTTGAAGAACAAATCAAATTATTTTGATAAATATTTTGATTTGTTCTTCAAGTTGTATTGACGACAGCGCCATCTGTCTTGCATTCGATGAACTCCTAAGTTCCGATTGGAGGTAATAACTCATAATGTTGTACCTTAGATGATTGGCCAAAATGCGCCTTAGCATTTACAAGGATTGCATATATACGGGAAAATTCGACGGGTCCCGCTGTGACCCGGGTAGCCTAGCCCTGGATACCGGAGGCCTAGGTCACTTTTTCCTTTGTATATGACATCTATATAAGTTTATATTATATGATGATTGTGTTCGGATAGAAAGCATATATTAGTTTCAGCCATTCGTACCTTTAATCTCGCTTCAGCTTGCGTCCGCCGTAAGAACTCTCTCTGCGTGACCGGCCCGACGACGAGAGCATGGTTCTCCTCCCCCGGAGTCTTGGAGGCGGCCACACGGAGCTGGGAGAAGTCCACGTCGGCTGTCAAATCGCTGGCTCCTGGGTTCTCGAGCGGGTTCACTACCTTGTGTTTGTGGAATGCCTGAAACATTACATTTTTGAGGTTTTTAAGGTGGCAACAAGTATACAGCCCGACCGATGGTAAGAAGCTACCGTAGCCTATGGACGCCTGCGACTCTAGTGGTGTCACATGCTTTTTGAACCCCAATACTGTAGTTAACCTTGGTAAAACCTTGGGAATTTCCAGATGGCTTTCATTTTCAATACCTAAATCGCTCTCTTCAAGTTCTTAGATATACCGGATGGAATTTTAATTTGGATCAGTGGGGGCAGCTACCAGATCTCGTAATGTTACGCGAAAATGATCTCAGAATACCTCTCTTAATTATTAATTAATGAGGACTGACATTTACAGTTTATGGAAAAAAAACAGTCAGTGACATAACCTCAGTTTTGCTAAACTTTTTTTGATGACAATAGATTCCATTCACCCTTCTATCCAGGGTCGAGAGCTAAGAGACCAACCTAGGGAAGTAGATAAGCCAGAAATTAAACGTTTGTTTAATTTGATGAGGTTTAGTTTGGTTTAATTTGATTTTATTCAGTCATCTTCTCTAAAACTTCATCATCATCAACCTATATTAGTCCACTGCTGGACATAGGCCTCCCCTAATGAGCGCCATAGCGCCCTGTCTTTAGCTTGCCGCATCTAGCATCTGCCTGCAGTCTTTCGCAGATCGTCATCCCACCTGGGCGTCCTACACTATGTTTGCCGAGACGCGGTCTCCACTCAAGAACACGTCTAAAACTCACCCTGAACGTATCTCCCTTCTCCTCCGTCTCTTTACCTAATAAAGCGCTTGTTGCTAGTTCTACTTGAATAAATATATATTTTCATCACTCTTGCTCATAAAGCGTGCCATTACACGCAGGCGTAGCGGGAGTTATAGTAATATATTATTCCCACTGAAGATATGGACTGTTTACTACCTTGTTTGTAATTTTATTTTTTCTTTGCAAGTGTGATGTTACGTCGACTGTGTTTCGAAGAGTAAGCATATTGCAAGCTCGAGTCATAAAAACCCTCAGCTTTGCTCTCGGGTATCTATTCCACACGCGTTCGCATGTTTCTCTTACCTCCCACGTCGCACAATGTACTATTGCGGTTGAACTTGGTTCTACCTACTGTAAAACTCACCCTGAAAGTATCTCCCTTCTCCCCCGTGTGCCCATAGTCAGCGATCAGCGCCAGGCCTCCGTGCCCGTCCACCCGCTGCGCCAGCTGCCGCGCGAGCCCCAGGGCCCTCGCGCTCACCTCCAGCTCTGTCCGGTCCCCACTGTCCAGCGGCGGTCGGATCAGAGTGTTGGCATGAGTGGTCTCTTTACCTAATAAAGCGCTTGTTGCTAGTTCTACTTGAATAAATATACATTTTCATCACACTTGCTCATAAAGCGTGCCATGACACGCAGGCGTAGCAGGAGTTATAGTAATATATTATTCCCAAGGAAGATATGGCCTGTTCACTACCTTGTTTATAATTTTATTTTTTCATTGCAAGTGTGATGTCACGTCGACTGTGTTTCGAAGAGTAAGAATATTGCAAGCTCGAGTCATAAAAACCTTCGACGTCGCTCTCGGGTACCTATTACACATGCGTTCGCATTGTTTCTCTTACCTCCAACGTGGCACAATGTACTGTTGCGGTTGAGTTTGGTTCTACCTACTGTAAAACTCACCCTGAACGTATCTCCCTTCTCCCCCGTGTGCCCATAGTCAGCGATCAGCGCCAGGCCTCCGTGCCCGTCCACCCGCTGCGCCAGCTGCCGCGCGAGCCCCAGGGCCCTCGCGCTCACCTCCAGCTCTGTCCGGTCCCCACTGTCCAGCGGCGGTCGGATCAGAGTTTTGGCATGAGTGGTTTCTTCACCTGATATTCTGTAGTATAGTTTTTCGTTTTCGTCAATGTCTATTAGGAGTTCGCGCCAGCCTTCGTCTGTTTTCTGGAAAGAGTTTGTATGAATTAATATTGCAAAATTATGGTATACGAGTCTGCCCACATGTCCCCAACCAGAGACCAGAAAACATGTTTATCTACACTCATATTGTGAGTCCTCTAAAATGTGTTAAAAACGGTAGGCAATGCCCAGTATTACCACAACCGATTTTACTATGATAGGTTTTTTATCTGTGGCAGAATCGTAATTTTAACTTTACATGCTCAAATATTGTTAAGTTATGAGTTTCAAATTTGGAACATCGAATTGGATAACGTAATGAAAATCCAGTCCTCTTTCTCGACCGCCGGCACAATCGAGTTGGCCATGGCGGTGCAATGGCGGTCATTCTAATGGTTTCCGAACACGCCATTTAGGATTTATAATAGGTGTTTAGATAAAGCATGTATGCAACTGTACGTAATTAGGCCTTAAAAAGTAACAGTTACATAAACAACTATTATTTCATTAATCGTTGAACCTCAAATCGCCGAACAAGATTTATGAAACAGACCTTACTACGTTTGTCTTCTTCTAATTTAGCAATCCACTAATTTAGTTAAAATTACTCCAAAATGTTAAGTTTTAGAATCAAAGTGGTGTCAGTAACGTAATGATGGCGATACCTCATTTCCTTCTACCAAGGTGTAGGGGTAACGGCATGGCAAATAAAACAGTAGGTATACCTTTGAGTGGCAGACTAAGATCAATTTATTCCTTACACGCTATTAATTTATTCCTTACACGTCCATTTATGGGTACAGATGATGTGTTTATCTTAATATTACTTCCTTAATCTATGGTGTACAGTACAATCATAATCTTAACTTAGAGCGGCACAGTACCTAAACAAATCTTTACATGCTAAGTAGGTACTTAACTATCGCAAACAATATAACTGGAAATATTGTATTCTGATAAGGCACACATTAAGAAAAAATATAAGATCGAGGTTTCGAGGCTTAAAAATAATACACATTACAGAACATTACAAAGCTTAGGGTTTACATACATATAATACTTACTTATCTATCTATCTATCTAATAATGTACCTATTTTGGCTATTTTGTAGGTTGTCGCTGTCACGCGCAATATGCGTTTATGTCGCAGTAAAGTTACTGTTAGACATTGAAAGTGGTCTATTGCCATATTACAAGATAACATAGGAAACATAGGTAGTGTAAGTGCGTAATGGCTCATGAAGAACCTTTATTTCTCATAATGTACCTACTTGTAGGTTGTCTGTTACTTATACCTATTTGTAGGTTGTCGCTGTCACCCGTAATATGCGTTTATGTCGCAGTAAAGTTACTGTTAGACATTGAAAGTGGCCAATTGCCATATTACAAGATAACATACGAAACAAGCTTTCGGTAGAAGTTCACCAATGTGTGCAGTAAAGAAAAGACTCATCAGCATAATGTAGCAAATTGCTAGACATATTTATTCGGCTCGGATAACGGTCTGGGTACCCAATACCATAGTAGTGTGAGTGCGTAATGAAGAAACTTCGTTTCTAATAATGTACCTATGCCGATTTTGTAGCTTGTCGCTGTCTCCAGCAATATGCGTTTATGTCACAGTAAGGTTACTGTTAGACATTGAAAGTGGCCAATTTCCATATTACAAGATAACATAGGAAACAAGCTTTTGGTAAAAGTTCAACTGTGTGCAATAAAGAAAATACTCATCAGCATAATGTTGCAAATTGCTAGACATATTCGGCTCGGATAACGCTCTGGGTACCCGATACCATAGGTAGTGTGAGTGCCTAATAAAGAACCTTTATTTCTAATAATGTAAGTACCTGTACCTATTTTGTAGATTGTCGCTGTCACCCATAATATGCGTTTATGTCGCAGTAAAGTTACTGTTAGACATTAAAAGTGGCCAATTTCCATATTACAAGAATAGCATAGAAAACAAGCTTTTGGTAAAAGGTCAACAATGTGTGCAATAAAGAAAAAGACTAATCAGCATAATGTTGCAAATTGCTAGACATATTCAGCTCGGATAACGCTCTGGGTACCCGATACCATAGGTAGTGTGAGTGCGTAATGAAGAAACTTTGTTTCTATTAATGTACCTATACCTATTTTGTAGGTTGTCGCCGTCACCAGCAATATGCGTTTATGTCGCAGTAAAGTTACTGTTAAACATTGAAAGTGGCCAATTGTCATATTAAAAGATAACATAGGAAACAAGCTTTTGGTCAAAGTTCCACAATATCTGCAATAAAGAAAAGAGTCGTCAGCATAATGTTGCACATTGCTAGACATATTCGGCTCGGATAACGCTCTGGGTACCCGATACCATAGGTAGTGCGAGTGCGTAATGAAGATCCTTCGTTTTTATTAATGTACCTATACCTATTTTGTAGGTTGTCGCTGTCACCAGCAATATGCGTTTATGTCGCAGTAAAGTTACTGTTAAACATTGAAAGTGGCCAATTGTCATATTACAAGACAACATAAGAAAGCTGTTTTGGTAAAAGTTCAACAATGTGTGCAATAAAGAAAAGACTCATCAGCATAATGTTGCAAATTGCTAGACATATTCTGCTCTGATAAGATAACGCTCTGGGTACCCGATACCATAGTAGTGTGAGTGCGTAATGAAGAAACTTTGTTTCTATTAATGTACCTATACCTATTTTGTAGGTTGTCGCTGTCACCAGCAATATGCGTTAATGTCGCAGTAAAGTTACTGTTAAACATTGAAAGTGGCCAATTGTCATATTACAAGATAACATGGGAAACAAGCTTTTGGTCAAAGTTCCACAATATCTGCAATAAAGAAAAGAGTCGTCAGCATAATGTTGCACATTGCTAGACATATTCGGCTTGGATAACGCTCTGGGTACCCGATACCATAGATAGTGTGAGTGCGTAATGAAGATCCTTCATTTTTATTAATGTACCTATACCTATTTTGTAGGTTGTCGCTGTCTTAATTAATATGCGTTTATGTCGCAGTAAAGTTACTGTTAGACATTAAAAGTGGCCAATTTCCATATTAAAAGGTAACATAAGAAAGCTGTTTTGGTATAAGTTTAACAATGTGTGCAATAATAGGCAAAGACGTATGTTTCAAATTGCATATTGCGCGGCTCGGATAACGCTCTGGATCCCCATTCCCATGCGCCCGACCAAGCACACGTGGCGCGCACTCAGCAATACTTGAGCCGTTTCTACGAACACTTGAATTGCTTCGAGACACCTTTGTAAAAACAAGTACAAAGTACATACTTAACATACCTAAGTACAAAGTAACTTACAAATTACAAAGAAATATTATGTTATCTGAAACTACGAGGGTTGCTACTTATATATCCGGAAACAAAAAAACAAACAAACGTACACGGCTGAAAATGGTTTTATTGTTTTTCAAAGTATTCCCCTTGATGATCTATGCACTTTTGCATTCGCGTGAACCAATTTTTAAAGCACTTCTGCCACTCCGCCTGAGGTACCTCCATAACGTGTTGTTTGAATGCGTCGACAGCATCTTCAGCGGTCGAAAATCGTTGACCGCGTAATTTATTCTTTATATTTGGAAATAAATAAAAATCGTTGGGTGCCAAGTCAGGGCTGTACGGCGGATGACCCGTTAATTCCACATTTTGACCCTCCAAAAATAGAGTTGTTTCGCGTGACGTATGACAGCTGGCATTGTCATGATGAAGAATGATTCTTCGTCGCTGGTTAGTTTTACGAATTTGTTCAAATACTTCCGGTAAGCAAATGGTCGTGTACCACTCTGAATTAACCGTTCTACGGTTTTCTAGTGGCACTGTAGCTACATGGCCATTAATACCGATGAAGCAGGCCACCATTTGTTTCAATGTACTTTTTGCACGAGTAACTTTCGTAGGGTTCGGCTCATTTTGAAACACCCATACCGTTGATTGTTGCTTCGTTTCGGGATCGTATGCATAGATCCAGGATTCGTCACCTGTATAGATGTTATAAACGGCTTTTGAGTCACCACGGTTATATTTTTTTAACATTTTATTGCACCATTCGACGCGAGCATCTTTTTGCTCTTTTGTTAAGTTGTGGGGTATCCAACGCGAACAAATTTTTTTTACAGCCAAATAATTATGTAATATGCTATTAATGCTGGTCATAGAAATACCCAGAGTCGCCTCTATCTCGCAGTACGTAACATGTCGGTCGTCCATTATAAGTTTTCGCACAGCCTCGATATTTTGTTGTACAACGACCGATTTCGGGCGACCTGCCTTAACTTTGTCCGTAAGCATACTACGTCCACGATTGAACTCACTAAACCAGTGATACACAGTAGTTTTAGATGGGGCTTCATCACCAAAAGTTGAAGTTAGTTGATCTATGCACTGTTGTTGCGTTAAACCACGCCGAAAATCATACATAGGCTGCTATTTATATATCCGGAAACCGGGATTACAATCTTCTTAAATAGCATATTTGACCTCCATGGTAAAATTTGAACTTTTTTAAGTACTGGCCGGTATATTTTTTCTTTCTTATTAACGCTCGTGTTTTGTTTTTGACGGGTTTTAAATGTCATCTCGCAGCAAGAATGGAACTCACTCGTGAAAATGTTCGTGCTATGATTTATTATGATTTTCGGCGTGGTTTAACGCAACAACAGTGCATAGATCAACTAACTTCAACTTTTGGTGATGAAGCCCCATCTAAAACTACTGTGTATCACTGGTTTAGTGAGTTCAATCGTGGACGTAGTATGCTTACGGACGAAGTTAAGGCAGGTCGCCCGAAATCGGTCGTTGTACAACAAAATATCGAGGCTGTGCGAAAACTTATAATGGACGACCGACATGTTACGTACCGCGAGATAGAAGCGACTCTGGGTATTTCTATGACCAGCATTAATAGCATATTACATAATTATTTGGCTGTAAAAAAAATTTGTTCGCGTTGGATACCCCACAACTTAACAAAAGAGCAAAAAGATGCTCGCGTCGAATGGTGCAATAAAATGTTAAAAAAATATAACCGTGGTGACTCAAAAGCCGTTTATAACATCTATACAGGTGACGAATCCTGGATCTATGCATACGATCCCGAAACGAAGCAACAATCAACGGTATGGGTGTTTCAAAATGAGCCGAACCCTACGAAAGTTACTCGTGCAAAAAGTACATTGAAACAAATGGTGGCCTGCTTCTTCGGTATTAATGGCCATGTAGCTACAGTGCCACTAGAAAACCGTAGAACGGTTAATTCAGAGTGGTACACGACCATTTGCTTACCGGAAGTATTTGAACAAATTCGTAAAACTAACCAGCGCCGAAGAATCATTCTTCATCATGACAATGCCAGCTGTCATACGTCACGCGAAACAACTCTATTTTTGGAGGGTCAAAATGTGGAATTAACGGGTCATCCGCCGTACAGCCCTGACTTGGCACCCAACGATTTTTATTTATTTCCAAATATAAAGAATAAATTACGCGGTCAACGATTTTCGACCGCTGAAGATGCTGTCGACGCATTCAAACAACACGTTATGGAGGTACCTCAGGCGGAGTGGCAGAAGTGCTTTAAAAATTGGTTCACGCGAATGCAAAAGTGCATAGATCATCAAGGAGAATACTTTGAAAAACAATAAAACCATTTTCAGCCGTGTACGTTTGTTTGTTTTTTTGTTTCCGGATATATAAGTAGCAACCCTCGTAATAAATCATAGCACGAATATTTTCACGAGTGAGTTCCATTCTTGCTGCGAGATGACATTTAAAACCCGTCAAAAACAAAACACGAGCGTTAATAAGAAAGAAAAAATATACCGGCCAGTACTTAAAAAAGTTCAAATTTTACCATGGAGGTCAAATATGCTATTTAAGAAGATTGAAATCCCGGTTTCCGGATATATAAATAGCAGCCTATGTAACGTTACAAGGGTCTGTCTTATGGGACCAAGCGAAAACATTCCGCGCTCAGTGTTGGTAGACGCTACTGTTACAAAAAATAGTTCTGTATAATTTTAAGTTAATATAATTGATCTCACTGCAATTGAGTAGTTAATGTTATGTACTCCGGAATTTTGGTATAGGTACGAGTAGGTATATCAGTTGTTAATAATCTATTTAAAATAGTCTTAGCATAAGTTGTAATACAAGGTGTAACAAATATAGTAGTGATCCTATTAAGGGCATAATTAGTATCGTATTCTAGTTATGAAAATATAATACAAATATTTATCTACACTCATATTGTAAGTTCTCTAAAACGTGTTCGAAAACGGTAGGCAATGGCAAGCATTACCACGACCGATTTTACTATGATAAGCTTTTTATCTGTGGCAGTAACGTAATTTTAACTTTTCATGCTCAATTATTGATGTGCTATGAGTTTTGATAACATAATGTACACCTGCACCCTCCCGCGCATCCGCCGACAGCCCGACACGCGCCTCCCCGACACAATCGAGTTGGTCATGGCGGTGCAATGGTGACCATTCTATGGTTTCCGAATACGGCATTTTGGATAAATAATATGAGTGTAGATAAAGCAGTGTATGCAACTGTACGTAATTAGGCCTTAAAACACTCGTGTGATCATATTATGAAACTCACCTGCGGCTCGTTTCATAAAACCACACTCATGTTTTAAGGACCCTTATTACGTAACAGTTACATAAACTACTATTTTTCACGCGAAAAAATAAAATGATGTATGGTTGGCCGGCTGGGATGACGTAGGTATCACAAACAAAAAAAAAACATACTTTTTCCAAAAAAAATTTTTCCTACTTTTTCTAAGTCGCAACACGATACCAATTATACCCTTTAAACGGAACACCACTATTTATGTTACACCTTGTATCAAAGCCCTGTTAGCGCGAGATATAACATATACTAAATATTTGTGTCTACATGAAAAGATACCAATCGGCGGAATGCGCTTACGTCGCACCGACCGAATTGGGTCATTAAAATATGAGACAGAAAACTTATCTAAAGGCAAGCGCCGCTAAACAAACAAATTATAGAATCACGATCTATACTATCCCCCTTCAGGCCAACATAGGGGTGGTTTTCTGCCTTGGATAAACTTACGACACGTAACCATTATAAACACGCATAAAACTAACAATGAATTAACACTACACTAAATCGCACAACGCTTAAGAGGAAAATAACTGAGAAACACAAATTGCAACTGAACGGTGCACTGTTGCCGTGATATCTACAGCTGCTTACATGTGAGGCCAGCGGTAGGGCACTCTGCATTGACGTGCTGGTAGAAGCAGTCCCAGTCTGGTCCATTGCGATAGGCAAGTTCCCACGACAGCGATCATCAGGACCTCAGTCAACTCCAGACCCGCTGACACCAGTGGCGCAGTGTTGTTATTGGACGCAGTCGCGATAACGTTATCTTTGCTGTCCGCCCATTGCCAATCAACAGGTTAAATACTCCACAATTTGAAACGTATTGTAAGTTAGGTTATGAGTCAAACGGTACCCTGTTGATGGACTTGCTATGGATGTTGTCATGCCGCGTTCCTGTTGCCTCCTCAGCAGCGATGCGATGAAGTAGAACCTCACGCGGAATTCATGTCCACGGTCGCTATGAAATAGGCGGGGCGCCGGAGTGGAAGGGTCGATTCACCACAGTATACAGGTTAACAGATGTAATGTCTCCCAGCTTGTACTCTAGTCTCCACAATACTTGCTATTCTATCGTTATATATAATTATTTTACGTGACAGAAGAGGAAATCCCTTATCGAGTGGAGGCGCAAGATCTACGTTAAATGTGCTGATATGAGTGTCTGCCTATCGCAGCTCGCTTACCACCAAGTCTAGGTAGTCTAAAAGTAGATGCGCGTCCATAGGGAGGTCACCAGTGTGCGAACTAGTGTGTTCACTGTTCAAGTAGGTAGCGGCGCGGTCGAAAAACATCACAATGTAGGTAAAAGTACTTTAATTTGGGGCGAGTGTGCTCTATGGCCCGGGAGATACTCGTACTCAGTCGACAACCGGATTCACTTAGCTAACACTAAGGTAATCAAATGTGTCCCGATAGGTTCTTAATATTACGGGCACATAGTTGCGAATGCACACGTCTAGTTACTATTTAAAACCACGTTAAATTGAATAAAGAGGACCGTGCGTATCGGAGCGTTACCAAATAGCAACTAAGCCTGGTACTGCGAAATACGCGTTCGTTCATTAGTATATTTGCCGCTTGAATATGCAAGTGCGAGGCAATTTTAGAATTTCTTTGTCAGGGTTATCTATAACACAGGAAGCTAATCTCATTATCGAACGAGCGGAGCGTAAGCAAAGCAAGTTCTTACAAACAACTTCTGGCTACTGGGACGTCTCGGCATTTCGATGGCTTTTTGATTTTGAGAGTTTGTTCCGATAACTTTAGTAACGCTTTTCTGATCTTCATGAAATTTGTTAAGGTTGTACCAGAGATACTCGTACATATAATTAAAGAGTTCGTATATGAGCAGGATCGAACAAGGGCTCATGGAGCTAGAAGGCGCGAAAATATATTGGTCATCTCGTTTGCAAGGAAATCGGGAGTTCTGAGTTCGAGGCGGACTACTAGTCATAAACTAGTTGCAAACGACTGACCAATATAACAAGACCTTTCTAAAGATTTTTTTCACCTTCTAGCTCCACAACCCCTTGATCGATCTTGCTCATATACGAACTCTCAAATTGTATGTATCTCTCCTACAACCCCAACAAATTCGGAACGAGACTACAAACGCGGAACAAACTCTTAAAAACAAAATGCCATCGAAATTTTTGGACCCGGGGTATGTCCTTAAACTACGTCCGGACCTGGGTATGTCCTTAAACTACGCCAAAAAGAGGGGTATGGGCACTGCGAATGGCATCTCGCTAAGTGTGGTAGGGCACGTTCAGCGAATGTCATCGCTCAAATCTGGAGCAGAGCCCGACTGGGGAAGTACCTCCACCTTACAGAAAACCACAGCCAAATAGCACTAGACCCTACTCATAGTGTTGTGTTCCTGCTGGTGAGTAAGGTTGCCAAAGGGCTCAAAGAGGACCCAGTGTGTTGACGATGAGGGACCTTCTTGTTCCTTTAGTCGTCAACACAGTGAATCCTCCTTTTTGTAAAGGGTCGGCAACGCGCATGTGACTCCTTTGGAGTTGCAGGCGTCCATAGGTTACGGTAGCTGCTTACCATCAGGCGGGCCGTATGCTTGTTTGCCACCGTCGTGGTATAAAAAAAAAAAAAAAAAAAGAAATGCCGAAACATCCCAGTAGCCAGAATTTGTTTGTAAGAACTTGCTTCGCTTACGCTCCGCTCGTTCGATCCCAATGAGCAAAAAAGTCGTATAAGGAATCGTTAACTCAGCTTGAAATCGAGTAAAAGCCGAATGAACGTTTCCAAATGACTCAATAGTGGTATAGTAGCGATTATTACGACTGATTAGTAATTTGCACTAAATAGTGCTATAAAGAGGTCGAATAAACGTTTTTAGCACTTTACTAATAGCACCTTTACACGATATTATAAATAACGCTGAATAAAAATTATAAAATTGCTTTATCTCAGCATGGTGTTGTATAAAAGTAGTATAACAGTAATGAAATTGCTAATTTGCAATGATGGACGCTCTTATACCACCACTATCCGACATTCTTGATTTGTGTCCATAAATGTGCTGTAAAAGTAATCTATTAACTAAATGGCGTCGTGTTGCTTTAACTGCACACTTATAACACTAATCCTATAAACATGATTGGAATACCTTTATTGCAATTTAAGTGTATTCAATTGTTCTTATACCCTTTTTACTCAGCTAAGAGTGGCGTAAAAGAGGTCTGAAAGACATTTACACCACGTATCGTCCATTTTAGTATATAAAACGCGTTTAGTGTACGTAAAGAGAAAAATGGATAAAATAAATCAATGGAAAAAGCTGAAGAGAAGTGGTGCTTATCGCAGAAAAGTTAAAAAAACGCTTCGTGAGATGAAACAATCTTTTCGATTCTCCAATGCCAACTTACCGTCGATGATTGGGTCAAGTGCGAACTCTTTTGATATGTTGGGTGGTTCCGTAGCTTCAAGTTCTACAAGTAACAATGAGACGGAACGAAATTTTCAGAAAGAACCTGAGCCAAGTACGAGCCTAGCAGACGTGGAAAATTATAATAAGGACAATGAATCAGAAAATGAGTCTGATAATTCAAATTCAGATAGCGATTTCAATGAAGTTAGTTCGAATTCAGAAAAAAGTGACAGTTCTGAAAAATATATTGTTTATGATGACTGTGATTTCAACTGTGATATCAAGGAGTGGGCCATTAAATTTAATATTCCTCATAATGCAATACGAGAATTGGCTACTATTTTAAATAAAAAAATACCACATATTCTTCCTAAAGACCCAAGAACTATTATGAAAACCGATACTAAGGAAATAGCTTTAATTCCTGTGGGCTCTGGTAATTACTGGCACAAAGGACTAACGGCATCTTTGAAAGAAATTTTGGGACGTGTGAATATTATGTAAGATACAATATCTGTACTTATAAACATTGATGGATTGCCAGTCTATAAAAGCTCCAATCACCAATTTTGGCCTATACTATGTAAAATTGTGGAAATTGATGTACCTCCATTAATAATTGGAATATATGAAGGTCATGTAAAACCTTCCGACTTAGACAGTTTTTTAGGACCTTTTGTAGCTGAAATGCTAGAACTACAAAATAATTTGAAAATAATAAATAATGGCGAAGAAAAAGTTTATAAACTTAAATTAAAGGCATTTGTTTGCGACTCTCCAGCTCGTGCAATGATCAAAGGTAAGTTTAATGTACCCTAAACCCAGGTCAAACATTTTGGCATATCTCATTACGGTGTTTATAGTATTTAAAAGTAATTCTTTGATTCGGTCCTAAACCTATTTCAAGTTATTTATCCGCTCTCCTGCATATTTCTTAAATTAAAATTTCACGCATGATTTTAAATCACATCACATCACACAATAAAATTATTCAAGACTACTGTACTACATAAGACTCGAATCTAGATAACTTATTTAAATCGGTTTGTAACTAGAGGTAGTTAATAATCAATTAAAGTAATTACCTTGTTTTCAATAATATTTCCAGGAGTTACAAACTTCAATGGCAAACATGGGTGTACAAAATGTACTACTGTCGGAGAGTATTCCCATAACTCACACACCGTCATTTTTCCGAAAGTCTCATGTCCACCCAGGAACGATAAGGATTTTCGTGACAAGAAGTATGGTGAACATCACAAGAAAGACTCGCCACTATTGAAACTTGATATTGATATGGTAGAGGACTTTCCAGTTTCAGACTCACTCCACCTCATTGATTTAGGAGTTATGAAACGCTTGCTAATGGGATGGCGAGACGGTAAATTTGGCAAATATACTACCAAGTGGAGAGCAAGAGATATTGAGATAGTTTCGGATTTTTTAAGGAGCTGTCATAAGCCTAAGGAAATACACCGAGCCATAAGGTCACTAGATGTACTTTCTCACTGGAAAGGGTCTGAATATCGCACTTTTTTGTATTACCTTAGCTTCATCATATTAAAACATGTATTAAGTGATGAAGCTTATCATCATTTCCTTATTTTTTTCTGTGCAGTTACTATATGCTCCAGTGAATTATATTTTCATATTTTAGAGGTTGCTGACCAACTGCTACTTGCGTTTATTAAAAAATTTCACTCATTCTACGGCAAAGACTATATTACCAGCAATATTCACAATTTGTGCCATATTGTACACGAAGTAAAGAAGTTTGGTAAATTACAAGACTACAACGCATATCCGTTCGAAAACAAATTATTTACAATAAAAAAATTGATAAGACATGGTCGAAGACCGCTTGTTCAGGTCGCTAGGCGCTTAAGTGAAAGACAAGATTTTGAATTTCTTAACTTAAATAATGGTAATAACGTTATATATCCACACGTTAAAGTTAGCGGTCGAAATGGTTTAAAAAGTGTGCATCTAAAGGATTTTGTATTATCGACACAGAAAAATGACAAATGGTTCTTGAGTAGTGAAAACCACATTGTTGAAATTGAAAATATAATTGAAGACTATAGTAGTCCAGATAAAATACAATTATACGGACAGCAAATTTTAAATACGGATGACGTATTCGAAACTCCAATCAAATCATCAGTATTAAACATATTTAAATGTTACGAGGATAACATTAGTAAATCATGTCGTATGTATAATTTAAATCAAGTTAAATGCAAATTATTCTCTGTAAATTACAAGTCAGTGATGTATTTTACGCCTTTGCTCCACACATTGCCTTGTAACTAAAATTTGGACAATTGACTAATAATACTTGGTGTCAACGTGCGTGTGTCACAATAAAGAGCCACAGGTAAATGTAGGTAAAGTATGGCTAGTTTATGAGAACTAGAATTAGATAAATTTTATGGTGTGGTTACTAAAGGTCAGTTTCTAACATTCCTTACTGATTGTATTTATGTACCTAGTTAAGAATGGCAATGAACATAAATAAAAAAATATTTTTAATCGTAGTTTTTTATTTAAAATCTTCTGTAGTGATTAAAGGGGGGAGGATCTCACGTTAGCAAGGGGGAGATTTCACGCTAGCATAAAATTACACATTACACATTAAAATATTAATCAACAAGTATCACAATGAACACTTAATACCTTAAACAATGATCACTCTGATTATCACACCAACTCTTAAAGCAGTCTTTGTCTCTTATTATTACCATAGAAAAGAAAAAAATAGCCTTAAACCGTATTTGTTTCAATATCAACTGTTTTTTGAGATGGTGAAATTGTACATAATAATAATTGTATTAATTAAACTTAATAACTAATTTCTATATAACGGATATTGAAAAAAAGAGCTGCATTGCAAGCTTCTCCCATGATGACAAAAAAATATCAACAATTATGTTGTGAATACTGATATTGGTTATGATTCATAATCAACACTTTATACCTTATAATAATGAGCACTCGGCGTGTCCCACCATATCTTAAAGCAATCAAAGCAATTACTGTGTTAAGACTGTATGTCTCTTTCTGTCTTACGTTAAGGACGAAGTAATAGCCCTAAACAGTATGTGTTTTTTAATATCAATGCTACTTTATGATATGGTGATAATGTACACTTAAATTACTTTTCAGTCGAAGTTGCTAACTACCTACATAATCTAAATTAGACATAAAAATACCACATTTGGTAACAACTTAATTGTTATACCCTAATTACTTCCCGTGCCGTAATTAAACATATTGTGGGTGAAAATCTGACTTATGTTTATTACGCTGTTTGTCTAAGTATTAGTAGATCTTTCATAAAGTAGATAATAAACTACAACTTAATATGGCAAAAAAAGAGAGAATATTAATATATTATCAAACACCAGTTCAGTCAAGTATTTTTTAAGTCTAAGTAAATAATATAAATTATTTATTGTTTTTATATTCATCGAAATTCAGACTTTCAAAGTCATCAACGAATATTAAAAAAGTAACATCAAACGATAACAGGAAATACTTATAGTATCACAACAGTCCAGAGATCAACAATTCCGACTACTGGTAATAACATTAATAGTAAGTAGGTACAGCTTGTACACGGTTAACACAGTGGTTTTGAGTAACGCGACAGATTTCAACAGTGCATGCCTGATCATATTTAGAGACTAACCCCCTTATTCATAAACTTACTTCAAACCTGTTCCAGCTAAATTATGTTTTGTCTGCATCTAACAACGGCAATTGTCAAAGTGACAGATAAGGACAAAACATATTTTAGCTGGAACAGGTTTGAAGTATGTTTATGAATAAGGGGGTAAGTACATACCTAAATCGTCATATTTATAAACTTTGCTCAAATTTCGCCTAGTTTTAAAATTAAAACCCGTTTAAAAAATGTTTTTAGTTCAAATAACATTTAAGTAGCTCGATGTATGAATTAAGTTCAAAAAGTGAAAAGAGTGAGTAAAATGATTATTTTTGCCGAATTTGACCCCCACTCTTATAACATTTTTTGCTTGTTGCCTGGATAAAATTTGTCGGGTTACACACACATATCTACTACTCTAGTGTTACTACTTTAACATAATGAAAAACAAATGTATTATTAGATTAGACCATTATTTTAAACTTTCAACATAAACTTTGGCTTTCATCTGACCCTAATCCTTTATCCAAATCGTTAACGCCCGAGTTATTGTGAAGCCCTTCCTTTACCTGCTCTATTGGGATTTTAGGTATAACTTTAAGTTTAGTTGCTCTTTTCTTTTGATGTGACGCTCTAATATTTTGCGAGTTATGTCTTTTTTTTGAATTTCTGAGCACACCTTTGAGGAAGTTTGAGCATTCTAGTTTTGTAAACTCTTTATCTGATAAGTATACAACATCAAAGAAAAGGTCTATTGTATTTTGGTAACTCTTGAAACAAATTTTACTGCCTTCTGCTCGTGTGCCGCCTGCCCATGAACAACCTACTAAAAATTTTCTATCGAACATTGCGTCCATAATAGCATAAGCATTATTAACGGCTCTGCCTTTTCCTTGGCCACAAATTACAGATAAGGTTTTTTTTATTTCTTGTGCTGTTTCCTTATTTTTAAGAGATTCTTCAAAATCATCAAAACTCTTTTTGTCAGTTATTTTAACTACATTAACCGCACGTTTAGGGGTAACCATCTGTACTGATTGAGATGTGCGTTTTATGAACTCATCAAATTGTGTCGATATGTCTGCTAACTTCTGCAACACCACTTTGAATTGATCATTAGTAATAACTGCACTAGACGTGTTTTTAACCAGTTCTGATAGTGAAATTTCGTTCGTTGGTTGTTCTGCTATTGATATTATTGGTGAAGTATCTTGTTCATTTATTATCACAACCTCAGCATCAACAACGGAGGGCGGATTCATCTGATTCATCTGAAATTTCACAAAACATGTCAAAAAGATATCAGTATCATAATACGCATTATTTAAAAATATAGACTGAGCTCTAAGTGGCGAACATACATCATAATTTCTACAGTAGCACTTTAAAGGAAATTCAGTTCATTCGCTCTAAAAGCACATATTGGAATTGTTTTTTTTAAATAAATAATTCGTTAATGTTAATTGGTTTGAATACAAAATTCGCAACCATGTGGTTACTCTATTACACATAACAGATTTTAGTCACCGAGTGAGGATGGCACTTGACATATGGCCGTATTTGCCCAAACATTCGTCTTGCATCTCTTTTTCTAGTATGTAATAAACAATAATAAATCCTATAAAATGGCTTACAGACAAATACCCTAATAAACTAACATCCGTATAAAATTTTAAAGTAAAATTAAAACATAAAAGAAAGACAAAAAAGATGCAGCTTACGTGTTATACAATATTAAGTGCCACCCTAAGGTGGATACAAAACGGCTATTCAACGGCGTTATCTTATTCTGCATTTCACTGTACTTTTAATAATTAGGGTAAACACGAGGTTAGGTATTTTTGAAGTATTTATGAAAGATTATTAATTTAATTTTAACAATAATAAGTTTTAAGTACATGTATTTCAACTAAAATCATCATCATCATCATCAGCAGCCGATCGACGTCCACCGCTGGACACAGGCCTCCCCCAGTTTTATGGGGGGTAAATGCCATAATCGCCACGCTTGGCAGGCGGGTTGGCGATCGCAGTCAGATGGCTTTGGTCTCACGGAACTAAAATTATTGGTAAAAAATATATGTTCACGACTTAGAAGTTACTGTGTATGAACGTTAGAGTTCTAAGTAATTAATCAATACGCGTTCAAAATACGGAATTGTAATAACAAACAAATTATAATTAAAAAAAATACCTGTGATCCATTTCCAACGCAAGAACGAACTAAATCATTTAAGTCAATCTTTTCTTCTCGGTGGTTGCTCGAACGTGGTTGTTGTGGTAAACTACACTTTGCGTTCTCGGTCTCCGTTTCGGTATCGCTCACATCACTCATATTTCTATTTATATGCTCGGCGGCTTTAAAACTTGGGAAACCACTTCTTTTCACCAAGCAATTAACTGATATCCAATTTGGTTCGGGTATGGATGTTGCATCACGACGTAATTTATCCAGCTTAGATCTCGAACATTCTGGATATAGAAGTTTACCATTTTTCTCCCAAGATGATGGCACTGTCCAGAGTAACTGTTGGTCGTCTTCAGTAAATTGAACTATTTTAAATTTCATACTGCAAAAAAAGAAAGACTAAGTATATTTTTTATTCATAAATAACGTATTTTAATTTTGAAGTGTCTATTACCTTTCGTTTTTTTATTTATTATATTAACAAGGTAGTTTTATTTTTCTTTGTAAGTACCGTTGCCAAACGGGTAAAATTAATTTCAGCTTTAACAATTCTTAATTGGTGTACAACTAAAACTATAAATTCCAAACTACGCACTTTTAAGTTGTTACGTATATAATAAACACAGACGTCTCTCTTGCACGTGAATATTACACCTACTGAACTCAAGGACTTACACTTGAGGCAAGGATCTATGTATAAGTATATGATCAAAGAAAGAACACTTAACAAGTAGGGCCAATAAGACACAATAAGTACCTACCTGTATGAAATGGTGTACGGCGATAAAAGCTTTTAGTTACAATAGGTACATTCATCGTTGGTAAAATGATCATAAACAGCATATTGTTTACAACTCTGACAGTAAAAATAAACTGATTTAAGTAACATTTTTGTCTCCTTGTCGGAGAGTAAAAAATGGAATATTCGTTCCGGAATATCTATTGTACTTGCACCACACCCGTAACATCGTTCTATTAGTTTAAAATGAGTTTTTTTCCAAGGCCATCTCATATGATGAAGTAGCTGTATATCATTTATAGTTATAAGTTTATCCACATCCAAGTAGTATACCGGCATTATCACTACATGAAACAAAAAAAAACAAAAATAGCGATAATGAAAGTATCGTTTTAGCCATATACCAAATGAACCCTAAAATACAATTTTAATGGCGGCATCAAGTGCTATAAAGATAATTCAATCACCTTTATTCGAGTTAAAGTCGTAATAATACGAACTAAAGGTGAAAGACTAAAAAAAGTATTCTTACTTTTTATTTTTAATTAATATTTATTATACAAAATTGAAAGAAACGTTGGCGCGTGAATATATATGAACTACCATCTCAGGTTTTATCGGTAAAGTTATTTGCGCATGTCGTTCACTACTTATAACCACCAGCATTAGACACTTTTTTAAAACGTCACTGTGAGATTTGTATTAAGAAGTATCATATTAAAATGGCATAAAATTTACCTTGTTGATGTTTAAAACTGTCAAATTTGTTAGGCTCAGGCAGCTAACACACACGTTGGCACGTTGGAAGAACTAATGGAAGATAGCGAATAAAAGCAATTAATTCACTCTTTCTTGGCTTAAAAGTGGAGTAAAAGCAATTAAAAACCTTTTATACGACTAAATTGCTGTATAAAAGCAATCTAGTAACTTTTATATACATTACGGAATCGAATAAGTGCAAACGTGTTACCTTAACGGGACTAATGGTAACTTTTTAGCTATTACTCGACTTTTATAAAACTATTTTTAGTTTTTTGACTGCAATTTTAGAACTTTTATAGCACTTTAAGCTGAAGAAAGTGCGCCCAATTCGCGTTGAGTAAACGTTCATGTTACCCTTACTCGATTATTTTGACCATCTTTATAGCACTAATTAGCAAAAATAGAAACGTGCTCTCGACTTTTATAGCACATAATTTTGCTAGTTGGGATATTAATTCGCGTTATCGGAATATTTTACAATCGCGAGCAAATAATACGGGTCAGTGACAAAAACCCTTATATTTTGCAAATTAATAGCGGTATGTGCAGGAAACTAACTGTGTATTAAAGAGAATTTAATATCGACTTAAATTGAACCTTCAATGTTCTACAAGAATTCTGGAAAAAGTTTTATTTAAAAAAAAAGTCGAATTTGGTACCAAATTCAAATTGAGCTTGTTTCACTTTTGATTGTTTTCTCACTTTTGTTTTCAATCTGTCAAAGCAAAATGATAAAAGGCAGTTTTTGTTGACTTTGATGGTTATTGAATTACTATCATGTCGCTAACACAAGATGAATGTACACGTATCGGTCACTTTGTTACAAGAAGGCAGAAGTCAGAGATATACAGCAAGAAGAACAGGCGTGTCACTATCTACGGTGCAGAGGGTCCTCCAACGTTTCCTACAAACTGGCAGGAACCTTCGAAGACCAGGAACCGGCAGGCCGAGATGTACTACGGCTAAAGAAGATCGATTTATTGTAACAACAATGCTCCGAAATCGGCATCTCACTGCAGTTGAAGTCAAAAACCAACTTCGGGAGACCCGAAGAGATGACATCAGCGAGTGGACTGTAAGGCGGCGACTTCGTGAAGCTAATTTGACCCCACATAGACCGGCAAATGGCCCAAAACTTGACAGAGGGCATCGAACTGCAAGGAAACTTTACGCACGCGAATATAGGCGATGGCGTGCCGAAGAATGGGCAAGAATTATGTTTTCTAACGAATCCAGATTTATGCTCTATGCACATGACGGGCGGCGAAGAGTTTACAGACGGCCAGGTGAACGTTTTATTCCAGCCTGTTTTGAAGAAAAAGTTGCTTTCGGCGGTGGGTCTGTTATGGTTTGGGCTGGAATCTCTTCAGAGAGTCACACGCAATTAGTTTTGATAGAAAATGGAACGTTAACTAGTGCCAGGTATGTGGCAGAGATTCTTAATGAGCATGTAGGCCCATATTTAATTAATATGGGTGAAAACTCAATGTTCACGCATGACAACGCCAGGCCACACACCGCACAGATTGTGGAAGATTATTTTGAGGAGGTTGGCATCAACACTATGAACTGGCCCTCGAGAAGCCCGGACCTAAATCCGATCGAGCACGTATGGGACGAGCTCGGAAGGCGTGTAAGAAATCGAAACCCCGCCCCAGCTACACTTAGAGACCTGAAACAGGCGTTAGTGGAAGAATGGGCTAATATCCCGCAAGAACGCATAAGAAACTTAATAAACAGTATGCCCAATCGTTTAGAAGCTGTAAGAAGAGCCCGAGGAGACAATACGAAGTATTGATATGTTTTACTTTTTTTTTGTTTTTAGTTTTGCGTGCGAGGTACCACGGTTGCTTTTTACCTATAATTAATTGATATCGTGTTTACTATGTTAATTAAATAAACAAGTGAATATCATCTCTAACTCTTGACGTTGTTTTATTAACTATGCATTTATCTATAATATACAATTTAATTCAGGCTCCTAGCTTTATTATTTTAGGAGATATTATAGTTTTTCGTACTGACCCGAATTATTTGCACGCGAGTGTATTCTGTTGTGTAGACCGT
Organism: Pammene aurita; assembly: GCA_947086415.1. Lineage (NCBI taxonomy): Eukaryota > Metazoa > Arthropoda > Insecta > Lepidoptera > Tortricidae > Pammene > Pammene aurita. The sequence continues at coordinate 1,534,302 of OX352295.1, read as the reverse complement.
TTATTACAAAATGGCGTTTGTTCTTTAGATATGTGCTGCAATTTGTCCAAACACTTAACGGCTATATCGCAAGAAGTGATCTATTCCAGACAACCTCAGGTAAGCAGGAGATAATGAACAGTTTCATAAACATATAATACTTTAAAACAATACAGTTAATAAAAACAAGAAAAAAAAAAGGAATACTAAACATATATAGATTGAACCACACAAGTGCATATTCAAATTACTTAAGGTGACGGGTGTCACATCTAACGACTGCATTTTGCGTTTTATAATCGCAGCTCCCGCTTATAGTGGTAGCCGTACGATTAAAAAAACCGTAAATCGATCTACAGTTTAGCCATTTGGCACACGCATACTAGAGGTCAAAACAAATTTTTTGACCCGCAGTTCTTAAAAAAAAATCCCTTAGGAGGGGAGTTCCGAGACGTTTTTTTATTTGTATGGAAAAAAAAATTTTTTTTCAGAAACCTTTCGTGTGTGGTATCTTATGAAAGGGAATTTTGAGGCGATTCTAAAAATATATCACATCATTACATTTCAGCCATTTTTTAGGGTTCCGTAGTCAACTAGGAACCCTTATAGTTTCGCCATGTCTGCCCGTCCGTCCGTCCGTCCGTCCGCGGATAATCTCAGTGACCGTTAGCACTAGAAAGCTGAAATTTGGTACTAATATGTATATCAATCACGCCGACAAAGTGGTAAAATAAAAAGTGGAAAAAAATGTTTTATTAGGGTACCTCCCCTATACGTAAAGTGGGGAGTGATTTTTTTTTTCATTTCAACCCTAACGTGTGATATATTGCTGGATAGGTATTTAAAAATGAATAGGGGTTTACTAAAATCATTCTTTGATAATGTGAATATTTTCGGAAATAATCGCTCCAGAAGCAAAAAAAAATGTGTCCCCCCCCCCTCTAACTTTTGAACCATAAGTTTTAAAAATATGAAAAAAATCTCAAAAGTAGAACTTTATAAAAACTTTCTAGGAAAATTATTTTGAACTTGATACGTTTAATAGTTTTTGAAAAAAAATTACAAAATAATTTCTGAACTAAGTTTGTAATTTAACCGTATAAGCAGGTGTTTATTGTACCTGTAATTTCTACAAAATGAAATGACGTGCTTTCAAATAAAGTAAAAACGGTGAAAATCGATTCACGCAATAAAGAATTATCCCATAAAAATCATCTTCCATACTTTAAGCTCGCGCGCAATAGTTTACTTAATTTGCCGATAGATGTCGCTGTACGTGGAACGCTCATATCACATCATAGTACATGGCGGTGTTATTTTAACTCTTATGTGGGGATACTTACTGTGACGGACGGAAAACTACGGAACCCTACACTGAGCGTGGCCCGACACGCTCTTGGCCGGTTTTTTTAAATTAACACAAATAATTTTCGAAACATACCAAGTTTGGGCTCCTCCAGACACGATATGGCTGATTTTTTTTAAATATAATATACGACAAATGATACATAATATCCTCATATCTAACCTCAAAAAAGCAATTTTGAAAATAATTTCATTAAGTATTTTTTATTAATTTTTCAATATTACAAAGTGACACAGTTCACTTCAATACCTATTTGGCGTGACTTATGGAACTGTAGTACATATTAATCATAAAATGATACGTAGTATCCATATATCCAACGATTCCAACGGGAAATACCTCTTTAACCCTTTAACTGCGCCTTTTCATCAGCTGGTATAGTTTGCTTAGTTTTTGACACAAAATATCAAGGTTGGACTCCTTCAGATACGATATACGCAACTATTTTTTTTGTACAGTATATCACAAATGATACGTTATATCTTGATATCTAACCCCAAGAAAGCAATTTTGAAAATAATTTCATTTAGTTTTTTTTTTATTGTTGCGATTTGACACACGTGGATGAATGAAGCTCGACGCCGCGTCAACTGTTTGTCACCGGTGATAAGACCCTCTCTTTAATACCTCCTACTGCCGCTGCCCTCCTTCAGCATATAAAAAGGGCAAAATATCAGGCTGGAGAAATATGGGGGCGTGCACTAGAAAGTCACGTAGCAACCCGACCATCTCCAGAACAGTGGGGATGGAAGAGAAGACCTGACCTTTCATTAGAGCCTAATTGGACTGTATATGGCCATGCAGTTATGGAGCTAGATAGGTGTGGATGCAAAACCAACCGATGCTCATGCAAAAAAATAACCTCCCTTGCACCCCAGCCTGCAAAATTTGCCACGCTGATTGCCATAACGCGAGGTGCGCTATTATTTTCTCAATTTACGCCTTTTCCGTAAATAAGTGAGTTTATTTATACAAACAGCTTTTTTATTTGCAGCAAATTGTATATAGAAGACGGAGAGGAAGAAATATAAAGATAGAAAAATATATTTTAAAAATGTAAAAAGCAAGATTAATAGTATGTGTATTATAATTATGAGATTTATGAGATAAAAACAACAGGAATAAACATCTTTAAATCATCTTTCAGCCACTTTTTAAGTCAGTATCTACCACAAAAACTATACCAACTGATGAAAAGACGCAGTTAAATGGTTAAAGAGGTATTTCCCGTTGGATATATGGATACTACTTATCATTTTATGATTAATATGTACCGTATCTGTACTACAGTTCCATAAGTCACGCCAAATAGGTATTGAAGTAGAACTGTGTCACTTTGTAATATTGAAAAATAAAAATAAAATACTTAATGAAACTATTTTCAAAATTGCTTTTTTGAGGTTAGATATGAGGATATTATGTATCATTTGTGGTATATTGTATTTAAAACAAATCAGCCATATCGTGTCTGGAGGAGCCCAAACTTGGTATGTTTCGAAAATTATTTTTGTGTTAATTTAAAAAAAATGGCTGAAATGTTATGATGTGGTATATTTTTAGAATCGCCTCAAAATGCCTTTTCATAAGATACCATACACGATAGGTTTCTGAAAAAAAAAAAAAAAATTTCATACATATAAAAAAATGTCTCGGCACTCCCCTCCTAAGGGATTTTTTTTAAGAACTGCGGGTCAAAAAATTTGTTTTGACCTCTAGTATGCGTGTGCCAAACGGCTAAACTGTATATCGATTTGCGGTGTTTCCTTGAAATTGGGCTTGTACGGCTACCACTATTATGCCATCTACTCGTAGTATACTTCAGATGTATTATAACGATCCAGATTATGAAATGGGTCACGTAGTATGGGAACGTTTATAATGGAATGCATTATAATTTGGTCCATGCTTTTATTTATTTATCGTATGGCTACATGTCACTGGATATAGATAGGCATTTCTTATCTGGGGTAGTAGTAGTGGGAAAGCAGAATTGATGAAGAAAATCCAGTGAGTGCTGCGAGGGCCAGATGGGACAGTGCAGCTGCCAAGTTTGTTACTCTTTTAGCACCACCCAGGGATCACGTGTAGGGTTGTCTAAGGTGTTTCCTACGGACGCAGAGTAACATTGATCCCCTTAATACAGGGTAATAAACTTACTTCAAACTTATGTATCGGCAGCACATCGAAGAACTCGTGGGCGATGTACCAGGAGAAGTCATTTGGCACCTTCTTCAGGTCATTGTACCAGTACACCTTAATACCACTTGTAGATTCACCCTGTAACAGAAGCAAATATTGTATTCTACCCATATACAAGATATCTCTATACTCCGCTTAGCGCGTTATTTCTTTGAAACCTAAGCTGCCAAAAAGAAGGGGTGCGGGAGGGGAACACGCAATGCTAGACAGGGAACGCGCGATTGTCCCGTGGGGCGTAAGAGAGTCAGACATTAATGGTTGTCATGGAGACGTACTAAGTTTACTGTCACTTCCAATAATTAGTGTCTTACTATAGAGTGAAATTACTTCGAGTGTGGCAGTGGGGGTCGGCTGGCTATGCGTGGTCTTGGGTTAATTAGTCTATGATTGTACCTAAAATCAATCTCATTAACTGGCAAGAAAATAAAGTAATATTAAATATGACAAACAACATGTCACTACTAAAAGAATATGTTTTTGCTAATTAACAAAGATAAAGACCACAGGACGTCACTGGAGGCCTTTACCCTCACCTAAGAGGGGTTCTCGCGCGACATATACGAAATTATTATTATTTTACTTTATTTCAATTATTTTTATTGTATTGACTATTATAGTTTACGTTTTAAAAAAATGCTATTATTTTTACTTTTTCTGTACGTAAATTGAAAAAAAAAATTCTGGACATAAATATTTAAATTGTTTTAGTAGTAAAATATTGGGAGATGTTACAGTAATGATAATGAGCAGTCAGAGTTTTGCTTCGTTGACCTTGAGAAGGCATTTGACAGTGTACCTCATGAAGCAACTGTGGATGGTGTTGAGAAAACTAGGATGCACAGACAAATTCATTTAACTTCTAAGACTGTTGTATGATGACATGAAAGAACAAATATTTGTTGTATTTATTTGTTATATTCACTTAGAACTATTGGGACTCCCTGGCAATTTTTTTTTTCCTTATCACTAAAAGGTTTAAAACCACTGGCCTAAGATGGAGGACCTTCACAACATACCTCACAATAATAAGGGGAGTCGACCTCACAACCCTTGTGTGAAGCGCAGAGCCGGTGCGCCTGAACAGTCTGCATGGTGTCCGATATCTCTACCAGATGAATGCTGAGGTCCTTAGGCTGGTAGCCTAGTCGGTGCAGCACCTGAATGGTTTATCATACATGGTTAATTGAATATTGAGATTAAATGTGTAATTAGAAAATTAAACTACCAATTTTCGGTTTCGGTTTAAAGACATTTTTGTTTTTAATATTGATAAAATATTCTACCAGTTCTTGTTTTTAATACTGATAAAATTCATACATTCCTCTTAGTTGAATTCATATACAATCCAGATACAAAGGGGTGCGGGAGGGGAACACGCAATGCTACACAGGGAATGTGCAATTGTTCCGTGGGGCGTACGAGAGAGTCTGACATCAATGGTTGCCATGGAGAAGTACTAAGTTTACGGTCACTACCGATAGTTAGTGTCTCACTATCTGTAGAGTGAAATTACCTCAAGCCTCGCAGCGGGGGTTGGCTGGCTATGCGGGGTCTTGGGTTAATTAGTCTATGGTTCAATCAGATAAATAAGTTTAATTCTATTTCAAAAATTATGACTTAGTTAATACGGCTATGAAATTATTAAATAGTTAACTTTTTTTTTCAGGAAAATGAGGGACTTACTCATAAATACCTTAAAAATAAGCAATTAACAAAACACTAAACAAAGTGCATGAAACTATTTATCTGAAGGATCTGTTTGCATCACCATGCAATCATGATAAAATGAAAGAAATTACTTTCATTTTGCACTTTCGACACGAATTTCAGATAGAACAATAAACATTCAAGTTACCCTCAAAACATCACTCATGAGTGTACCCTTCCCAGGGCCGAGTTCTACAATCTGCAGCGGCTTCCCCGGCCCCATACCCATCTTCTGCGTCTCCGCGTAAAACCAGATGGCGACAATCTCGCCGAAAAGTTGGCTGATCTCCGGCGACGTTATAAAATCCCCACTCTCCCCTATAGACTCTTTTTTCATGTAATATCCTTCAGTGGGATTCGTAATCACTATATGCATGTATTCTGCCACTGTTACAGGACCTTTTAATCGTATTTTTTCTTTAATTATCTCCATTAGTTTTGGGGCTGTGCCGGGAGCAGGCATTTTGAGCGAGCTTGGGTCTGGACGCTTTACTATTTTGTATGTGCCTGCAAGCCTGCACGGAGTGCATGCTACGGTAGGTCTTATTAGTTTGTTACACATCCGAAATAAGCTTCGAGTGTTCATTTTATATTAAAAATGAATAAAAGGAGTATTCAGTTCAGGTTATTTTTATTTTTTGACAATCAGCTGACATTCAGACATTGACATACTTACATTACTTTTTTTGTACATTTTCTCTAGCGAAATTGTGGGATACACAGCCACTGTGTATAGTTTTATACAGTGCAGTTTTTAAATTGTACTTATAATTTTCTTTGAAATGATGATGTCAATTAGTATAATATTAAATTGGTAACAAGACCTTTAACAAATTTCACAACCCGGATTATTATTAGCGTTTTGGAAAATTAGTCCGATGTGAACACACATTGAACATACATGAAATGAGCCCCAGATCGTGCGGGATGATGGCAAGCGCCCCGACGGGATGTCGTTGATCCCCTGGCGGATGGGCCGTGCGCTGGTATGGGACGCTACCTGCACCGATACGCTGGCAGCGTCCTATATATCGGCGACCAGCAGGAATGCCGGGGCGGCGGCCGACACCCGAGAGCGCTATAAAGTCAACAAATATAGCTGTCTCGGCACCAACTACGAATTTGTAGCTTTTGGTGTCGAGACACTAGGTCCGTGGGGCAGGGGTGCGCGTGGGCTCCACAAGGAGCTCAGCAAGCGGCTGCGGGAAGCAACGGGGGACCCTCGCGCGGGCAGCTTTCTCGCACAAAGGCTTGCCATCGCGATACAACGCGGGAATGCTGCCTGCGTGATGGGCACCCTGCCAAGAAGCCAAGGTTTGTTTTAGGTATCTTTATTTTTTCTAGTTAGGTTTAGTTTTAGTAGTTTTAATTTATAAGTAACTTTAATTGTTATACCTACTTATCGTATTAAATTTCACTCTTCTGAAATGGAACGCACTTTACTCTACATTTCTGGTAAAGCTGTCACTGTCATTTGGTTAAATTAAATGACATCTTACCGTGCGATACCGCAACGTTGGGTATATTTCTACGTTTATAAATTTAGAAAATCGATATTTAGTTCAGCTATCATACTTTTAACGTTAAGACGTTAACGTATAATTAAGTATACAACTCACCCGAGAGTAAAAACAATCCATATAACTACCGTTATCCTCAAATACTTTGTTAGGTTATGTTTTGATTACACACGCGTGAATTTAATTTTCAAAAATGTCCGAGGACGAGAGTAACGCAAACTCCAATACGAAGTACAAGGACGGCGTCAACAGGAATGCCAGGCTGATCGTCAGGAACATCTCGTTTAAGGCCACGGAGGAATCTTTGAAGGAACATTTTGCGTCGTATGGAACAGTTGAAGAGGTGAAATTGTTGAAGAAACCTGACGGCAAGCTGGTAGGATGCGGCTTCGTGCACTTTACACATGTGCCAATGGCTAATGATGCTATAGCTGCCACAAACAAGAAGCCTTTTCTTGGTAACTGTCACTTATTAAAAAAATATATATTTATAGCTTTTTACCTTAAAATATTAATACAATTAAGACCATCCCAGCACAACTGAAGGCCAGTAAAGAGAAGGGGAATATGTACACGAAGGAAAGTAAGGGAAATTTTGGTGTTATTAGTTATTTATTTATTTAGATATTTAAACTGTTTCTCTTACATGTTTTTTCCTCAATGAATTATTAATATTTTTTCATCTTCCTAGGTCGTCCAATATTTGTTTCGTGGGCTGTTTCAAAGGACAAGTTTATAGAACAGAAGCAAGGTAGTGAGAAAAGACCCAAAAAAAAGTTGAACAGTGGAGCATCAGTAGATGACAGCAAGGATGATTTTCAAGGTATGTGGTAGTTACCTCTTGTCTCAGTTGACTCAGAATTGAAGAATGGAATATCATGACCTTCTGTTGAAGACCAGTTCCCTCCATAGGCTTCTATCCCTCGCCAAGCGCTCAGCTATGTGCAGTCAAAAGCAATCTAAAGGTATTCTGTTAGATCAGGGGTTCCCAACCTTTTACCCTATGTGCCTCACCCAATGTTATGCTAAAATACTACAGCCCCCTAGGGTCTGAAATGGGGAGTCGAAACCAGGAACCCTCCGCGCCGCGGTACAGGTCTTATACCGAGGTATAAGCCTCAGCCTGTCCACCCACCTTCCTCCCCTGGAGCACTCAACATGCCCCACTGGTTGGGAAACCATGTACTAGATATACTAACATCATTGGTCTATGTTGCTTGTCTCACACCTTATAATTTTGTTGAGCCCATGCACGTAAAGATCAAGCACGTACCTAAGTACCTGCTCAATAACTTGTCCAGAGACCCATTTCTCAAAAGCTTGTAACTTATAATACAAGCGGATGTCACTTTTCAACATCTTTTGCTAGAAAGGGACTTCCGCTTGTATTACAAGTTACAAGCTTTTGAGAAACGGGCCCCAGGCATTTGTTAACCACATGTCGTTAAAAAATCTTAGTCCGTAAGAGCAAACACTGTACTATACTTTTCTCAATACATTATTTGTACTTGTATCATCATCATACCCCGGACCTGGGTATGTCCTTAAACTACGCCAAAAAGAGAGGTATGGGCACTGCGAATGGCATCTCGCTAAGTGTGGTAGGGCACGTTCAGCGAATGTCATCGCTCAAATCTGGAGCAGAGCCCGACTGGGGAAGTACCTCCACCTTACAGAAAACCACAGCCAAATAGCACTAGACCCTACTCATAGTGTTGTGTTCCTGCTGGTGAGTAAGGTTGCCAAAGAGCTCAAAGAGGACCCAGTGTGTTGACGATGAGGGACCTTCTTGTTCCTTTAGTCGTCAACACAGTGAATCCTCCTTTTTGTAAAGGGTCGACAACGCGCATGTGACTCCTTTGGAGTTGCAGGCGTCCATAGGTTACGGTAGCTGCTTACCATCAGGCGGGCCGTATGCTTGTTTGCCACCGTCGTAGTATAAAAAAAAAAAAAAAAAAAAAAAATCATCATTTTGTTATGTTCATTTTCAGGCCATAAATCTTGTGTTACTGTTCTTGTCTTGATACATGCCTTTGCGATGTCTTTTTGCCCAAATGTATATTACAATATGCTCTTATGTAAGTGAGCCACTTGTTCTTTCAATACATCTGACACAAATAATTGCAGATCTAAAAATTAACTGCTACATGAAGGGTAATAGTACATTACTTACCTAGGGCTGTAAAAAAAAGAAAGCCCGAAATCGCAGGTATTTGGGACCCGAGCCGCAGGCGAGGGTTGTAAATATGCGATAGAGGGCTTTCTTTTTTACTGCCCGTGGTGAGTACACAATTTTACGTCCCCACCTGGCCATAATGCGAGTTTTGCCGTAAGCGTAGCGAGCGGTAAAACTCACATTATGGCCAGGTGTGACGTAAAAATATTTATTAAAATGCTGCTGCTTCTCAATGATAAGACTAAAACTCAACTGTAAAATTACAAATGTATTAATATATGTAATATTGCAACTACAGTAGAACCGTTTTATATGATTTCTCGCATAATTCGTCATTTTATATCAGTGCCTAGTCCCACAGAACTTCTTCTTCTTGGTTGCATCTGTCATGACTGATGATTGTGGTTGGTGGGTTTTGTTCGGGCACGAACACACTCTCCATTGATTCCGGTCCATCGCATTCCTCACCACATCATAGAAATTCTGAGATGGTTCCTCACCTTTGAGTTGGTCAGTCCATCGTGCTGGTCAACAGCCCCATGACGTTTTACCTTCAGTATTGCCAACAACCATTCTCCGTGGTATTCTCAGCACACGCCTCCAACACCACATCTTGAAGGCATCAATCCACTGTTTTTCCCTGCTTTTACACACATACACGTTTTGGCTCCATACATAAATATTGGAAAAACAAGGGCTTATACAAGTCTCATTTCTGTGTTTCTGAGATTCCCCGATTACGCCATATTTTCTGTAGTTGTCCCATGACTCCCACAGAACAGTCTTGCTTAATATGCTTTCCCGTTTAAGACGCCTTTTTGGCTGGGTCTTAAGTTCTTTTTGGCTTTCAAAATCGTCTTAAGAGGCTGACAACACCCGATGACCTTCAAATTGACTTTACTCAAAGTGTTTTAGCTATTACTCCCTGTTTTGAGAAAGTAAAAAAAAATGTTATTATTCGTTATATTTGGAAGAACTTAGTTGATTCCGATACACGATTGGACAAAATCGGCTCGATAGAAAATAATTCCAAAGTTACATCTTAAAATTTGCTTTAAACAGTCGTATGTCTTTAGTTTCTTGACTTATACGTCTGTAACTAAGGACAAAATTCCACCGCACTAATACTAAAAACTTCGATGTTTTATATTTCTCAATTAATCCGTAGATTTTTTAAATTCATTATTTTGCAAAATTTGCAACGAGCTCCCATACTAATCGTAACACAGTGTTTCTCTTTCACTCGCGCTGAAAAAGATAGGGAGGGAATTAAGCTGTTGTCAGCCCCTTAAGCGAGTTTTAATATATGTAAAAAAAGGTATCTAGGTCTGGTCTAAAATCCAGATCTATCTATAACAGCCTTTACAGCGCCCGTCTTTGGACATAGGCCTCCTCTCCATACTTCCACGCTTCTCGATCCATTGCCATCTGCATCCAATTCTCGCCAGCCTGTTGACAGATGTCGCCCTTCCATCTCATTGGTGGTTTGCCACGACCGTGTGTGTTAGCGGGTTTCCAATTGAGGGTGCTTCTCGCCCAGCGGGTATTGTCCATCCTGGCTATTATACCCTTCCCATCTCCACTTCCTAAAATCCAGATATTAAAAAAAAAATCTTTCATTTACAGAAATTAAATCCGAAGACTCAAAACAACAAAAGAACAAGAATGAACCAAGAATAAACCGGAACGCTCGCCTCATCATCCGCAATGTCTCCTTCAAGGCCACTGAGGAGTCACTCCGCGAGCACTTCGAGCCTTACGGCACTATCCATGAGGTCAAACTGCTGAAGAAGCCAGATGGGAAACTGGTGGGTTGTGCGTTCGTGCATTTCAAGAATGTGCCGATGGCCAAGAAGGCTCTGCTGAATACTAATATGAAGCCCTACTTAGGTAAGTTAAATGCTATTTATGATGATGATATCCTGTTGTCCCTCATCAGGGACATAGGGCTCTCAGAAGCGATTTCAATTGGTCACTGTCCTGTGCGGCCTCCTCCAACTCCGTCCAACCAAGGCCAGTTGATGCAGCCTCCTTCTCAACTGTGCGCCTCCAGGTGGTACGAGGACGACCTTGCCCCCTTTTTCCAGGGACTTGCCAAGTCAGCCCTTGCTTGGGTAGGTGGGTATTTGGCCTTCGCAAAACATGGCCAATCCAGCGCCACTTCCGCAAAAGTATCTCCTCGGCTAAAGGGTTTTGGCCCGTCAACTCCCATAGTCGTGTGTTCGAGATGGTCTGTGGCCAGTAGACGCCTACGATAACTTTATGAGTTTGTAAAAATATAACTATTGTTATTTTTTTTTGTTATAAACCACTGATTTGGACATTTGGATTATTTTTAAGACAAACCATTGTCTTAAAAATAATCGTGTTTCGCCTGCTGTCTACACCTTGTAAACTCGCAAATTTTTACAAATAGGTGTGGCCACACCTGACGCACCGCCTCGCGAGGAAATTGCCGCGCGAGGCAGCTCGACTAGTGTAGACGTGCCTCGGCCGAGGCAAACGCACGCGCGGCCGCAATGCCTTGGGCGAGGCACGTCCACACTAGTCGAGGCGAACTACACATGCCAAGCAGCCTCGCGAGGAAATAGCCACGCTCGTCAGCTCGGGCGGTGTAGACCGGCCTCGGCCGAGGCCGCTCGCACGTTTGCTGGCTGAGGCGCGGCTACACTGCCCGAGCTGACGAGCGCGGCAATTTCCTCGCGAGGCTGATCCGCCTAATGGAGTGAAAAATGTTGTTTCACATTCTTTGGTGTACCTAAACATATGGACTGAGTTCCTTAGGGTCTGCTAGGCTTCCTGGAGGAACTGGGTTGGCACGGATAGGCCACCCAGCACGGAAAATAGGTGCAATATATAGACGTCGAGTTGCGGAAAACAGCCCGCGTTTACCTCTAACCTAAGTATAAAGTACTGGTATACCAAACGACATCTTCAGAGGCAAAAATGCTATGTAATATTATGTAAAAAAAATCGCTCCTTTCCGGGCCAAAAATAAAACTTTTGAATAATGTTTCCAGGTCGTCCAATATCCGTGGATTGGGCGGTGGCAAAGGACAAGTACATGCAGTTTGTGGTGAACAAGCAGATCGAGATGGAGGACGAGGTCAAGAAGGAGGAGTCGGACAGTGATGATGAGAAGCCGCCCATCAACGTCTCTAATGATGAGCTGAAGAAGGAAATCAAAAGTTAGTAAGGCGCAACACACATTTGAGTGGAACTGGGCGAGAGGCTTTCGTCCGAATGCAACCATGTACATGCTCGCCTCGCTTAGTTCAATCACAGTTGTGGGCCTATTTCTCGAAAGGTATTAGTACGAGTAGTAGTAATAGTAAAACACTTTATCTACACTCATACTGTAAGTACTCTAAAATGCGTTCAAAAACCGTAGACAATGACAAGCATTACAACAAACGATTCAACTATGATAAGTTTCTTATCTGCGGCAGTAACGTAATTTTAACTATGCATGCTCAAATATTGTTAAGCAATGAGTTTCAAATTTGGAACATTGAATTTGATAACATAATGTTACCGCCATGGCCAACTCGATTGGTCCCGCGCGAGCGCCGGCACAATCGAGTAGGCCATGACGGTACAATGGCGGTCATTCTATGGTTTCCGAACAATTAATTTAATATATATAATATGAGTGTAGATAAAGCAGTGTATGCAACTGTACGTAATTAGGCCTTAAAACACTCGTGTGATCTTATTATGAAATTCGCCTGCGGCTCATTTCATAAAACCACACTCATGTTTTAAGGACCCTTATTACGTAACAGTTACATAAACTACTATTATTGTACAAGAAATACATATAACACAACATATACGTACAAAGGCGAACTTATCCCTTTAAGGGATTTCTTCCAGTTAACCTTTGAGCAATTGAGAGAGAGAATGTTGGAAGTGCTAGACTAATATTAGTCTAATATTATGTTAGTATTAGACTAATATTATTAGCGCGTTGTCATGGAAACCCATACGATTTGACAGTTCGTGCCCTAATAATATTATATTAGTCTAATATCGGTCGAGAAATAGGCCCTAGAGCATTGATTTATACAAAAAGGGAGGTATGGTACCAGGCGCTCGATTGGCTACTTTCCTAAAAAAATATATTTAGTCCGAAAGTTAGATTATCAAAAAATATTGCTACAATTTTTAGTATAATGTGACGTCACGCGGAACTTTAACGGGCTATATCTTCACCAATTTGTGTTTGATTGACAAAATAAAAAATACGTGTCCAATATTTTTTGATAATCTAACTGAGGGACTAAATAGAATTATATTTTTTTTACCCAGGTAAGTACCCAATTGTATGCCATCAAATATAGGTTCCGGGACCTATATTGAATTAGTCGTGTGGCAGTCTCTCAGTCACACTATGTGCCAATGCGCAAAATATGGAGGTCTCCCTTGCATACCCGTGTTGACTATATAGGTAGGCTTATCTCTTTTGCCCATGATGCACATACATTATAGCGGTGTGTAGCATTTTACAAGTGTGTAGGTGCTGGACCACATTTCACTTTTGTTTACTATGAACGTCACTCATCTTCCTTTTTGTTTATGTCTATGCCCCAGAGGGCATTTTTATTTTAACTTGTACTTAACTGTCTAAACGTCACAATCCTGACAAAATGTATGGGATTTGACGTTGACTGTCAGTTTTGTGACGATTGCTATTATTACCGGCTGTTAATGGTACACAGTGAAAATACCCGTGAACTCCGCGAAGATGGACGAAAAAAATGCTTTTTATGCATGTTAAATTTATTACTAGAATCCCATAAAACAGGTTCCGTTTGATATATTTTTAGGAAATTTAGTTAACTATCATGATTCCACGCCATTTTGCCGCCCACGACACAGTACGTCTTCACTTTCCAGCTGCGCGTCATACTACGAGACGCGACAGTGTACAGTGACGCTCTCGCGTTCCTCGCGAGACCCTTTGACTCGGCAGCAAAAAACCGACATGGGCCGAGAGCAGGTGGGACAGACCAAGCAAAGCCAGCGCTCTCATTTACACTCTCGCGTTCGGCCTGTCTCGGTGTGTCTCGACGAGGATGTACAGGCGTCATTACAATTAATTCAGAAACATCTAAATATATAAAAGAAGAAACTGACTGACTGACTGACTGACTGACTGATTGGCTGACTGACTGACTGACTGACTGACTGACTGACTGACATATCAACGCACAGCCCAAACCGCTGGTTCTAGATATTCCAAATTTGGCACGTAGGTTCCTTATAAGGTCTAGGGATGCACTAAGAAAGGATTTTTCAAAATTCACCCCCTAAGGGGGTAAAATGGGGGTCCCAAATTTGTATGGCGAATCAAGATTTGTTAGACTATTTTATTCGAAATTTCACAGGAGTATTCCTAACGATAAATGAGTAAACATGTGTTTCAGGTTTTTTGAAAATTCAACCCCTAAAAGGGGCGAATGTGGTCACAAAGTCTGAAAATCAACATGGGTCTCGTATCCTTTTTGAGTACTTATAGTACGCGGGCGAAGCCGCGGGAAAAGGCTAGTACAACATATTGACAAAGCCTGTGGCAGATTTCGTTTTCTATATTTTGATTGTTGCGTGACGAAGCCTGTGGTTACAAAAACAGGCCAACCACAGGCCTGTTTTTGTATCAACCTAACGAAGCCTGCGGCATTCAGGAACACACATGGCACCCTGTTAGGATATTGAAAGAACTAAATAGTTACAAATATAAGACTAAAGCTTGTCTAACATCCATACTAATATTATAAATGGGAAAGTGTATGTGTGTGTTTGTTTGTCCGTCTTTCACGGCAAAACGGGGCGACGAATTGACGTGATTTTTTAAGTGGGGTCTAGTTGAAGGGATGGAGAGTGACATGGGCTACTTTTTGTCTCTTTCTAACCCCCACTTCCCTAAAATGGAAGTTTGTATGGAGCATTCTGCAATTTTCAAGGTAGAAAGCTAATAATTGGTATGCGGACTATTTGTGTGCGGTTTATTCTGTTCCGAGTTCTCTTCTGTGTTTTAAATCAGGAAAGGGGAACCGTGTTACCCCGAATTTAACGCGAGCGAAGCCGCGGACAAAAGCTAGTATAAGACTAAACCTTGTCTAATATGGGATATATTACTTAAGACAGAAATCTGCTGGACGTTGCGAATTTGTCTATGGTAGCAGAATTTTTGTATGGAACGCATATTCAAAATGCAGCCGGAAGTTGATTTTACCAGACGTAACAAATCTTAGTTCTGGGTTTGATGGAATATTATGGGCAATTATGTAATTAATGAGATTATATCATGGCCATTAGCCAGAATTTTCTGTTGGGGAAAAGTAGTGCCTACGTAGTGGCTACGAGCGTACGGAAAGCCGTGCGCCGAGATTTGATTGAAACAGAAATTCGAAAGAACATTCTAGACGGAGAGCTAGCCACGTCAGATATGACACAATAATGAGAGCAACGAAACCCCTCTAGTCAGTTTGCTATACTGTGCTTATTTCTAGATCCGGACATCTGGCAGCTGTAAAGTGGTGGAGGTCAAAGAATGCAAGTAACTTGAAGAAAACAAGTCTTAGATAGAGTTCTGGGTTTGACGCAATATCATGGGAAATTATGTCATGAATTAGATTATATCATAGCCAGAAGTTTCTGTTGGGGGAAAGTAGTGCCAAATAACGTATAATGCAATTTATAGTTAGTCGCCTACTGTTTTTGTTTCCGCAATAATACACAATGTTTTTTGTTCTCATGTTAAAATACAAGCCCTGTGCTCGATTAATGACACAACTTCGGCAGTTTTTACCTATTTGGGTGTTACTTTTTTCAACTGAATTTTTTTGTTGGTCTGTCACTCTGACCTCCATCCATTAAAATCTGTCAGATGCCCGGATCTATCAATAAGGATGGTAAAGCAATCTAACTAGACAGGTTTCATTGCTCTCATTATTGTGTCATATCTGATGTGGCCAGCTCTTAGTCCATAAACAACATTAAACAGTAGATTCGCCCATTCAATGACTGCTGCCATTTATACTGGTTCAGATGCCTCTACATTATCAATATTGTATTTTCCAGGCGAATCTGAAGAAGATTCCGCAGAGTCTGACGATGAAAAGGATTCCGAAGCAGATGATGACAGTGATGAAAAAGACGAAGATGATGATGAAAATGATGAAGACGCGGACGAAGATGATGAAGATGCAGAGGATGATGAAGATGCGGAGGATGATGAGATGGATAATCAGAGTGAAACTAGTACTATAGCTGAAAGGAAACGGTTAGTTTATTTATAACCACTTTACACTAAATTTGTCCTAATTAGACTTCCTAAATGATTTAAGTAGTCACTTGTTTGGCGGCCTCCTAGCCCAGTCGGTAGTGACTCTGCCTACGAAGCAGGAGGTCCCGGGTTCGAATCCTGGTCAGGGTTTTTGTTTGTGTGTCTCACAGATATTTGTACCTGAGTTATGGATGTTTTCAATGTATTTATCTATTTCTATCTATTATATATATCGTCGCCTAGTACCCACAACACAAGCCTTATTGAGCTTACTGTGGGACTATGTTGGTTTGTGTAAGATTGTCCTATAATATTTATTTATTATTATTTTATTTAGTCAAGTGTAACCATATTTAGCAAGTATATTTACGACTAAGGAAAATTAGGATCCTCATTAGGATGCTAGTTAGAATACTGAAAAAATTAAAGTTTAACAGAACTTTAAGTAAGCAATTTTCGTGATGCATTATTGGCCAAGAACGCTTTTTTTTCTGATGGACCTTAGGCGGTATTGCATGTAGCCAATTTCCAATAATATATTTTAAACAAAAAAGAACTGACTTCACTTAGCCTCCATCTTTCCAAAAGCAAATGCCTGAGCTACTGTAAAAAATACTCAAATCACTAGTTCCCTCGATTTCTCCAGGATCCCATCATCAGATCCTGACCTGGTGACAATGGGACCAAATGTGAAGTTATACTCTTTCAATTCAAACAAAAAAAGAATTTTCCAAATCGGTCCAGCCGTCTTCGAATAATCGGTGAACAAAAAGAAATAGCAAAAACAAAGATACCCGACGAATTGATAACCTCCTCCTTCAAAATCTTGAAGTTGGTTGAAAAGGTGGGAAATCAATCTCAAATAAATTTTTGGATAGAATGTTTTCCAACGATATTTATTGTCCGGCAACTACATTTTGTTTAAGCAAACAATGGTTACACGCGTTTTGAGAGTAATTCTTTATTAGCTGCACACTTGTTGGATAGATCAGCGCACAATAAGCAATAAATATTACACACTGAACTACAAAAAAAACCGGCCAAGTGCGTGTCGGACCACGCATGGATTGAGGGTTCCGTACCTTCAATGGAGTAAGAATCAATGAAAGAAGAAACTTTTTCTGTCTTTCCAAGCGACTATTTCTGAAAATATTCACTTCATCGCAAAATGTTCAAAAAAACCTCGATGTTATTTTTAAAGACCTATCGACCTATTTTGTTACATCTTTGGAGTGCCCCCCTATATATTTTTTCTTGTATTTAACTAAATAGCGGCATACAAAATACACCTTATGTTTAAATTTTATTAACACTTTCACGACCAAGAACCCGACTGTCGGGTTCTCTGTTCGTAGCTACTACGCGCTACATACGACGGATACGTGGCTACGGGCTACGAGCGAAGTGTGGTACGGAAAGTGTTAAGATACGTCTTATAGTGTCCGAGTAAAATGGCTGTGACATACGGACGGGCGGACATACGGACATGACGAAACTATAAGGGTTTCATTTTGGCTACGGAACCCTAAAAATGAACAAAAAACTATTCTCAAGGCACAACCGCCATGTTTGAGTTTCAAGTTGTAAACCCCAAGAACGCTTATAAGTGACAATGACAAGGCATATGCTGGCAACATAACCTTTATCTATATTTACTTGCAGAAGCAGGGTTGTTTTTCGACCATGTATGTGTGTCTATTTTGTTAGCACGGCCTACACTACAACCTACACCATTTAACAAATTACAATGTAAAGCCTGACCAGAAATATATGATCATGCGCCATGTTGCGGAATTTCATTGGAACTAATTTCTTACACTGGAAATAATTTTAATGACAGTTGATATGCATGTGATAGGCCGTCACAGTTGACAGTGTCATTGAGGCGGTTTACTTTAATAATAATAAAGTGTCGAATATTAAATAATTTACGACAATAAAATCCCAAAATTATCCATAGTCAAAAGCGAAACATTGTTAATAGTGTATATAATAAACTGCTGTGTAAATAGTATTGGGAAATTAAACTATTTCGCTGTGAAACATTTTCAAATTAACATCACAGCTGACAGGTAAACAAATCAAAATGTCACCATACCATAGAGAATGACATAACATAACATAAATACTCTTTATTGCACACCTCAAAATAAAGAAACACATAAAATACAAGTTACAAACAATTCTGTTTGTGATTATTCAATCAGAGGTAAAACAATTGGCGGTCTTATCGCTAAAAAGCGATCTCTTCCAGACAACCTTTGGGAAGCGGAAACCATTGAAAATAATCAGAAATACGTAGGTGTTGCAAATTCAAATCAACTAGCTAGACAATAATAAACTTACGCATATAAAATAAAAATAAACTTACATAAACCATACATATATAAATAAAAATACTGACTATACTTAACTGTTGCCATATAAATGAGAATAATAGCGCCCTCTTGACAATAATCATATATTTCTGGTCAGGCTTTATAACGGTATGCTAACATTAATTTGAATGTGGAAGTTTCAAAGCATATACAGAGTGTAACAAAAATATTGATGATCCGTTTGAGGACATAATTATAGTATCGTATTGCGAGGAAGAAGCAGGAAAAAAAAATTTTTGGAAGCGAAATAATTTTTATTTTTGTATGGGACACGTCGATCCAACTGGCCAACCCTCCATACTAAATCAATTTTAATTTTCGTGAGAATTTTTTTTTTCTTAGTTTTTTATAATTAGATAAAAAATATAAAATATATTTATTCTTCAATTTAGGCACATTACAATGCACTTATGAACGTCAGAGAGAAAAAAAAATTACCACCGGTTCTAACCCTACATCTCTGACCCGAGAAGTATTATTTATGACCGCAAGAAACTCGGCGGGACTTCAAAACAGTAATACAGTAATTTTATATCTTAAAGATACACAATAATGCGTAGTTCTATAAGAAGACATCAAAACAGCTTGGGAGACATACAATGTACGTATTGTTTAATTAAAATAAAATAATAATAATAAAATCCAAATCTGATTGCTTCACAAAACGTTTGATATGCTTTCCTATCTGAACTGTGTCCTCTAAATGTTAGATGATTTTGTAGTAGTTTCTGATAGATACCAATTATGCCTTTAAATGGATCACTTGCATTTTTGTTTCACCTTGAATTAAATGCTTGCAATGCCTAAACTGGGTTTTAAAAAAATTTTACATCATTCTATTATTTTTTTTCTGAAGTAGGGTAAATCGCCAGTTACTGGCCACTGTCCAATAACTGGCCACCTCATACTAAAAACGAACTCTGCGTACCTACAAACAAAATTCATTTTAGTATAACGTGGCCAGCTATTGAAACCCTTCAGTTTCTACTTCAGCTTTGTTTGTAGGTAAACAGAATTCATTTTTAGTACGAGTATCAGGTGGCCAGTTATTGGATAGTGGCCAGTAACTGGCGATTTACCCTATATGACATCTATTTTCAGTTTATACAGTTAGTTGCATAACTGAGTCAATATTAGTACCTTAGTAAAATGTAAATAATTCGATAACAATCAAGTTTACATAAAAGTTCTAAACGTAAAATATTAATCCTTGGGTACCGCTACAAAACTGCTTCACAAATTATTTTCTTCTGACTTATACATTTTTCTCAATTTCATACCGAAAACTGTAAAATTTCACCTAATTTATTTTTCCCATTATTTCATTTTTTCTTAGGCATTCCCAATTCAGTAACTCATTTAAAGTTAGGAATTCTACGACCATTATTCTAGTTATCAATCATTTAAATCAGGCTTATTTTTGTAATTAGTTACTGGCGATGTATAGTCAGGTGCAAAACTGAGTCAAGGCAAATGACCGAACAAATTTCTCGTTAGTTAATTTTTGTAGCGTACTTCATTCTGAGATAACCATAAAAATACGTGATATAAAAGTCATACACCTCATTTTAAAGAGCATTTAATGTACTATTTCAACTAATTGTCTTACCTGGTTGTGTAAAAGAAAAATATAAATATTGGGTAAAATAAAAAAAAAGTAGTTTATCGGTTTTTGGTTCAAAATCATGGATGAATAAAAAAATCAAGACTGTGAATGCAATGAATCGAAATTGGCTTTCCATATGGATACATAGCTGACACCGAGACGAACAAATATAACCTGAAAGTTTTTATTTTTTCCGTAATTGATCAGACTTATCTTCATTTTACGATGTCGGTGCAAAACTGAGTCATTACCAAATATTATCTAATAGAGAAAATGTTTGTTTTTATCTACAATAACATAATAGGTCAGTAAGTTTATTAGCGTTGTTACCAATTAATAATAAAATAGTAACTTAATAACTAGCCTCTTCTGAAATAATGAAAGAAGCATGTACAAGTGATGTACATTGGTTCAGTTATGCAACTAACTGTATATAGTAGTGTAACTACTTAAAATTTGCAAATAAAAAAAATAAAAAAAATGAACATAATAGTTTAATTTGCTTCAAGATTAAATTTTACATCAACTTGTTTATTTATTAGTCCGTTAAAACATTTCAGGATACAACTGAACGACGCAGAGGACGGACGTACAGTTTTCATAACGAACATCCCGTTTAGCGTAGACAACGAGCAGCTACGAGCGTTCGTTGAGAACACGGCGCCCGTACTATACGCTCTGGTATGTGTGGACAAAATGACTGAGCACTCGAAGGGGTCTGGATTCGTCAAGTTTGAGGTAATTTGCACCTTACTACGTATAACATAGAGTACAGTGCGAGCGTTCGTTGAAAATGCGGCGCCCGTACAATAGCGCTAGTCTTTGTGGACAAAATGACTGAGCACTCGAAGGGCTCTGGGTTCGTCAAGTTTGAGGTAATTTACACCTTAATATCTATAATATAGAGTCTAATTAGTACCAGCAGCTTCCGTTCCCGAAGAACACCGTTCCTGAAGAACGCCGCTGCCGGGAAAACGCAAAAATTGCGAAGATTAAAATAACTTAATTGCACTCAAAATTAGAAAATTAATAACGATTTTTTCTGATTTTCTACGAGAACCTTACTTTTAACTACACTTTAGTCATTTATTTCTTGTCCTTCAATTTTAAAATCATGTAAAATACCGCTAAAAACTGTGGCC
Organism: Pammene aurita; assembly: GCA_947086415.1. Classification (NCBI taxonomy): domain Eukaryota; kingdom Metazoa; phylum Arthropoda; class Insecta; order Lepidoptera; family Tortricidae; genus Pammene; species Pammene aurita. The sequence continues at coordinate 1,512,938 of OX352295.1, read as the reverse complement.
ATAGTACATATATCAGCAAATAACTAAGATACCTATGAAAGCGTTTCACAGTATTTTTTACGAGACAGTATTTATTTTCACGTAACGAGTATTTTAAAAGCAACTCTCACTACTTCCCATAGTAGTAAGTAAATATACTATAATTCATTATAATTACTATAATAAAGCTTTATTTATACTATAAAATGTATTTCTAAAATAACTTATTTGCATAAATGAAATCGCGTAACTTTTTTTCGTAATGTAAATTAGTTGCAAGATTTGCCGAGAGATGGCGCTGGCGTCGAGATAGATCGCACTATCGTTTGTCCGCCGTAGTTTCATGAGGCGCCCGCCATACGGTAGTAATGTCAACTTTGCGCAGAGGCAATATCGTAACCAATGAGGTTAATCCGAGGTGCGATTATTGCTAGTTGAAAACTTTACCAATACCCCGCCGTGTGGACGTGAAATACCGTCCGCTATGGCAATTTTTGAATGGCCGTAAAGGCCTCACAGTAACTTGAATTATTAGAATATGATTCCGCTCAAGCGCAGAGACACAGGCCCTGTACTGTCTGCGCTTGATCGGAATTGAAAAGCGAAAGTACGGGGAGTAATAGCCGGTATATCTCCCTACGGATTCATGATCGCTTTTTTTAAATAGTATATGTTTAAAAAGGTACTTTAGAAGTGTGAATATTTTATTAAACTTATAATTTGTCATAATAAAAATGTAATTGTGTAGTTTAATAGATAGGTGACTGAAATATTTTTGGTTGTATTTTACTTTGCCTGTTATACCCATGAAGTTAAATACAATCTGGAGATCATACTTCGACCACAAAGTGAGGCCGAAAGAGAGGGTAATGTGGGGGGCTGCGTCTCATTCTAAGTAGGGTGACCATATGTACTATGATGTATGTGGGATTGGGATAGTATGAAGATAAATATAAAATATGCTTGTCGTCTAGTAAGTATTGTCCAGAAAGAGAAGTCTCATAGTTCATATGGGAACTTATACATTCTACTGACTTAAGGAGCTGGCCACTTCAGATACGTTGGCGCAATAATGGGAGCAGAGAACCCCTCTAATTACTTTACTATTTTAAACTTATTGCTAGATCCAGGCATCTGGCAGCTATTTATCGGAGGACGTCAGAGTGACAGACCAGCAAAATATTTCAGTTAATAGGTAAAAACTGTCGAAACTTATCGCTAATATACCTACAAACAAAAAAGTAAAAACATTGCGTATCGTTACGGAAAGAAAACAGTAGGTAGGCGACAAACAATACATTAACGTAACATCATTTTGCACTATTTTCCTCCAACAGAAACTCCTGAAAATGATATAATCTTATTAATACACCTGGCCGGAAACAGCACGGGACCGAGAGTCATGGTTATCAGCGGGAGAGGCCTTTGCCCAGCAGTGGGACACTATTTTAGGCTAATAAAAAAAAAAAAAAAAAAAAAAAAAAAATTACATGATACTGCACTGCATCAAACCTAGAACTGTATGAAATTTATTTCTTACAACTCGTTTGCATAACACCGATGAACAATTGCCAGATGTCCGCGTCTTAAAATAGGGGATAGTTAGTGTAGCAAACTAAAACTAAGTAAGTACAGGGGATTCGTGGCTCTCTAGTGAGCAATAGTTTGCGTCATATCTGATGTGGACAGTTCTCCGACTTTAATATACTTAAAGGTAAATAAAGAAAACATCAATACATCAAACTGCTCAATGGTTGACTGGAAGAGATCTCTTCCATGTACAAATATTGTATATTCTTCCTGTTGTATTTTTCTTTGTTGTACAAATGTTGTACTATACAGTATATTTTAACGGCCTCCTAGCCTAGTCGGTAGTGACCCTGCCTACGAAGCAGGAGGTCCCGGGTTCGAATCCTGGTCAGGGCATTTATTTGTGTGTTTATCACGGATATTTGTTCCTGAGTTATGGATGTTTTCTATGTATTTAAGTATTTATATGTATATATCTATTACATATATCGTCGTCTAGTACCCACAACACAAGCCTTATTGATCTTACTGTGGGACTAGGTTGATTTGTGTAAGATTGTCCCATAATATTTATTTATTATACTTCCACTACTACCATTTTTTGTATGGCCTTGTGCCATTTAGGACCCTTTCGAAAGGGCCTAAAACGACCCGCGGGCCACTCCTGTCCTGTGTAAGTAATACTTAGGAACAGACCATGTACTTATGTACATTTCTGTAAAAACAGCAAAACCGACCCGCAGCTTGCCGACATCATAGTCACCCTATTGTTTGACAATCTTAACTTGTTGTTAAATCGTAAAATTGAATGATTGTGGATTACCGGTGAAAGGAAAGTCTACTTTATTGTAAAGTCTCACCCGTGCACCCTTTTACGCAACATATCTTGACCATTTTTACTTAAAAATGTTGTTACAAAATGTTGTTGAGCTGAGCGGCGTCATTTGAAATAATATCAGTGACATATTATGTCAGTGATGGGACTGATGGGATGGGGATACCAGACCGTATTTTAAATATTACAAAACTTACTACTATCTGCAATATTAATTGCAATTCTTTAATTTAATGAATGAATAATATTTACGACGTAAAAAAATTCAAAGCAGCTAAAAGGGAACAAAGTATTAATTCAAAATCTTGCAATAAATTATTATAAGTAGGAAGTAACTTCTAGTGTGTTACTAAAATAAATGTATATAAATAAAACCATATTGGTAAGTTTCATAAGTTGGCAGCATTGTGCGAGTGAGACACCGCCCCCTACATTATGCTCTCTATCGGACCGTTTTTATTACTTTTTACTAGTGACCTATGAACGACTGTTTTGCTCGGTAATAAGGTTCAACTGTGGTTAGGGGAATATAGTAAAAGTACTATCCGGATTGTATTCTGATCCGTGGTTATACCTTATTCAAGAAAAAATATACGTTCATGTTAATTTCATTACACCTAATAAAGTGCTTGCATTAAAAAAAGCTGGAATAATTTTGTAAACTAAAAAAGCTCAGAAACTATCTGAAACAGACATCACGAAACGATCTATAAATTATTTTAGAATGAAGAGGACGCCAAAGGCTTTCTGTCTCTGTCGCCGGACGAGCTACGGTTAGAGGGGCAAGTGCTCCAACCTCGGCCCGCGTTAAAAAGAGAAAGCCTACAAAAGGCCACCAAACAGCCTAAGGACAACCGAAATCTTTACTTGGTCAAAGAAGGAGGTAAGATTATATTGATTCTTGTACTATTCTTTTTACTATTGTACTGTTTTGCTGTAGCTGCAGATGCATTTGAGACGCTTTCATAGCAGTTTGTCCTTCAGCCAGATACCTAGTTATAAGTAAACTATTTAAGAATATTATAATGAATTTTAGTTAATTTGACTATCTATTTTTTTATTTGGAGATCCAACAGGTGTGATATAAACATTATACATTGTAGTAAATACACAATACAGGAAGCCAATTATAGGAACTCACAGTGACAAGATACTTAATTAATAGGTACTAAGGTTACGCACTATCGCAACCACATATGTGAACAAAACGAATACAAGTGATACTTAAATTGATAATTTTCACTGAAACTGAAGTTGTTATACACTAGAGCACAAATTAATTACTTACACATTATAGTATGTAATAATAGTACATTACTTACCTAGGGCTGTAAAAAAAAGAAAGCCCGAAATCGCAGGTATTTGGGACCCGAGCCGCAGGCGAGGGTTGTAAATATGCGATAGAGGGCTTTCTTTTTTACTGCCCGTGGTGAGTACACAATTTTACGTCCCCACCTGGCCATAATGCGAGTTTTACCGTAAGCGTAGCGAGCGGTAAAACTCGCATTATGGCCAGGTGTGACGTAAAAATCATTTTGCAGTAACAATTGAAAATACTAACAAAATGAGTAACAGGGTAATAATATGTATATTAATATGAAGTAAGTAGGCAATTAAGAAGGCGACAACACGATCACTCAATAGACTCGAAATATCGCTGCACTAGATTCTACAATTCAACTATTCTATTAAATGTTTCTGGGTATTCAATTGTTACTTAAATAAATAAAATAAAAAATAAATTACAATAGTTTATTTGCTAAAACAGTAAGTACATTTTTTAACCTATGACCACCGCATTAGGCTAGGCTTTGTTTCTTGGGATACATTGCAATAATAACCAGTTTAAACATTGACTGCGTCGACCGTCCAGTGGCGCCCTCATTGGGGGGAATTGTGTTTCCTAATAAACTAATAAATTTCTGTATAATCCATCATGTTAAGTTGTAGTCCTACTAATTCCGCAACTTATGATCTGTGTGATACAGTTTTATATTACTTACTTTTGGCTTCATCACCTAAACGGAAAAAAGTGGCCACCATTTGCCGTTTTGATAATAAAGCAAAAAATACGCAAAATGAAATTATGTGACAAAAATTAAAAGATGCGTAATCACAATCAGTAGGATACAACTTAACACTGAGGGATTCATACATAAATTGATTCGTTTATTAGTAAATACAATCCCCCCCAATGAGGCCACTGGACGGTCGACACAGTCTTAACAATTTCCTACGCTGAAGTTTTCATTTTGAAATTATAAAAAAATAGTTAGTAAACTATCGCGGCAACCGAAGACAATATTAGTTATTTGACTTCTTAAGGTGTCGCACGAGTGAGTGTAGCGAAGTCAGTCTTACATCTTACTTCTGTCATCTGGCTACCGGTTACGTAGGGTATAAAGACATATTTCGTTTTTAGGGTTCCGTAGTCAACTAGGAACCCTTATAGTTTCGCCATGTCTGCCCGTCCGTCCGTCCGTCCGTCCGCGGATAATCTCAGTGACCGTTAGCACTAGAAAGCTGAAATTTGGTACTAATATGTATATCAATCACGCCGACAAAGTGGTAAAATAAAAAGTGGAAATTATTTTTTTATTAGGGTACCTCCCCTATACGTAAAGTGGGGAGTGATTTTTTTTTTTCATTTCAACCCTAACGTGTGATATATTATTGGATAGGTATTTAAAAATGAATAGGGGTTTCCTAAAATCATTTTTCGATAATGTAAATATTTTCGGAAATAATCGCTCCAGAAGTAAAAAAATATGCGTCCCCCCCCCCTCTAACTTTTGAACCATAAGTTTTAAAAATATGAAAAAAATCTCAAAAGTAGAACTTTATAAAAACTTTCTAGGAAAATTATTTTGAACTTGATAGGATGAATAGTTTTTGAAAAAAAATACAAAATAATTTCTGAACTAAGTTTGTAATTTAACCGTATAAGCAGGTGTTTATTGTACCTGTAATTTCTACAAAATTACAATGAAATGACGTGCTTTTAAATAAAGTAAAAACGGTGAAAATCGGTTCACGCAATAAAGAATTATCCCATAAAAATCATCTTCCATACTTTATGCTCGCGCGCTAGTTTACTTAATTTGCCGATAGATGTCGCTGTACGTGGAACGCTCATATCATATCCTACATGGCGGTGTTATTTTAACTCTTAAGTGGGGACACTTACTGTGACGGACGGAAAACTACGGAACCCTACAGTGAGCGTGGCCCGACACGCTCTTGGCCGGTTTTTTTTTATTCTTTATATTTGGTTCTGTAGTAACTTTATTATGTTTGTTCAAATTTAAATGAAATTTGGTAAAAGCGTACTTGAGTTTCATAAATATTATTGACTGAAACATATAAATTGATCAAGGGCGTATGGAACTAGAAGGCCTATGTATAAATGCATTCGCTTTGTCATTAAAAATTTGTTACTAGTCAACTCGTTTGTAACTTTTGCAAGACAATTATGTGTATAGTTTTTTTTTAAGATTCCGTACCCAAAGAGTTTAAATGGGACCCTATTACTAAGACTCCGCTGTCCGTCTGTCACCAGGCTGTATCTAATGAACCGTGATAGTTAGACAGTTGAAATTAACATACAATAACAATAAACACTAAAAAACATAATAAAATAAATATTTGAGGGGGTTCCCATACAACAGACATGTTTTTTTTTGCCGTTTTTAAAGATTATGGTTGGGAACCCTTCGTGCGCGAGTCCGACTCGCACTTGGCCGGTTTTTCGGCTTCGCGAGTTTCAGTTTGAGGCAAAATGGAGGCATACTAATAATAGTATGTGAATAATTTGTAGTAATCGTCGCGGGAACGAAGGCCGCGGTCGGAGTGTCCGCGTCCGACATGGCCAAGCGGCTCACACTGGAGCGGAGCAAGACGCAGATGCTCAAGAACCTCAACAGGTAATATACAAGTGCGAGAAGTGTGTCAGTACCGAGGTTACTTGGCCCGAGCCGAGAGGCGAGGGTCAAGACTCGGGACGAGTGAAAATGACACTTCTGCACGTGTGTCGAACAACGTTTTTTAATACAATTGCGAAAAAACTACAATGAAATAATAGTAGATTGTTTGACAAGGGTCTAAAGTAAGCCATATTACCACCAGGTGGTTATTTTCCCGACCGAAGTGAGGGAAAATTGTTTGAGTGGTAATATGGCTTTTAGACCAGAGCAATACATACAATGTTTCACTTCGATTGCGAGAAAATATCGTAAAAATACTTCTTATTTACGCACAATAACTAAACTAAGGTGAAATTATGGTATAACTTGACGGTCTTTTAATTTTTTTAACTTCTTTGACATAGATACAAAATATCAATACCGCGAATAAATGCCACAGACGACGGTATAATTAGCTCTTTAAAACGGCTATGACACATGGCAATTTGTAGTGCCCTACCTGTCGTGTCCAACTCCTGTCGGCGTTGGGCCCGTTATTACACTTTCCCTACAAATCGTCCCTACAAACCCTACCTCACCAACAAATCGTCCCTACCAACGTTTACAGAGATGCCTTCAAAACATCTAAAAAATGTATTGGTGAAGCACGGTGATAGTACTCATAACAGTATACATTAAATAAAAGAAGAAACTGTTTTTATTATTATAGATATTTAAATGACCGCTCGAGCTGCCTGAATCTAACTTCATCTGCCCAACCCTTCTATTATTTAAATACAAAACTAGATAAATATATTAATTACCAGCGAATCTACACATTTTAACTTTTATTTTAAATAAAAAACCAGACGGAATGTGTAGCAAATGGCTAACATTATAAATAAAAAAGGTAAAATAACTCTAACGACCTCCATAAACAGCTGCGGGTGTCGGAGCACTGCCGATCGCCCCGATCGCCCTAGATCGGGACTCCTACTCCCTAGGTGCCATTACACCTACCAACCCGACAGATTGGGCCCTACAAATTGCAATGTCTAATAGCCGTTTAAACAGTTTAAACACATTTTAAAGCGTTTCCCAAAAAATTAAATCTGTTTTAATGATTGTGAAGTAGGAACTAAAAAACACCTCATGTTTTGAGAAATAAATTGCGTTTCCTGATTGGTCGATTTTAACATTGCTGTATTCTGATTGGTTGATATTAAATACAATGTTTTTTTTAAGGACTTAAATTATTTACACAGTATACGCACCAAAAAAGTATCTTATCGTTCCGATTAACTCCGATATGTGTTGTGATTGGTGGATTTAATATAGTGAAGTGTTCTGATTGGTCAATTTAAAATGCAATATATCTGCAAATCGTGCGTAAAATCAAACTTTACGCACGATTTGCAGATCAGATTACTTTTTAGCACTAGTGCATAAAATCAAACTTTACGCACGATTTGCAGCTACATAAAGTAAACTTTTTGAGCAATTGTATTAAAATAGTTATTTTCTCTTCTCATGCTCCTAAAGTTAGACTTTAAGTCGTGCGTGGACGACATAAAATCGCACTTTAAGCTCTACTAATAATGTGGCTCAACAGCCAAACAGAGTCAAAATATATTGCACAATTTAATTGCGCAGTAAAATTTCGTACAATACGTAAACTTGTTCTTTTATCATATTAAACTTGCTATGATTATTTAAATTGCGTGTTTTCTATAATTAAATAAATGAAATCAAATAAAATAGGAGTTGATAATAGTTTAGAAATGCCCCGAAAAGTTTTTATGACTTGGCAGAAAACAAGTATCTATGTCTAAATTCACATGTTGAAAATTAAAAAAAAAAAACATTAAAAAATTAATTGGTGGGAACCATATTTGTTTTCATTGTAATATTTTTGTTACAACTTGAAATTGTTTTACGATTACCGATAAATAATTTCCTCGCAATTGAAGTGAAAATTAGAATGTAACCCTCGTCCATAAAACCCATTTCACACTCGACTTTACTCGCAAGCTCGCTCGGATGGATAAACGCCTCGCGTAAAATCGTACGTTTTATTCACTTGTTGTATAATCTACTATTGTGCAACTAGAGAGGAAAGTTGGTTTTTCTTGCGAGTGTTAATATTGAGTCCCGAGTAAGCGAAAGATTCTATGCGAGTGATTCTAAGTTAGAATCTTGAGCGTAGCGAGGGACTCAAAAACACGAGATGTAAAAAACTTTGCTCTCGTGTGACACATACAACTTTTCACCTCAGTATTTAAATTCAAATATATATTTCGAATTTGTAATAGACCCCGAGGTATGAAGTGGCAGTTCACGGCCTTCACTAAATTAAAAAGCTACTTTGTCTCACTCCAGGGAGTCACTGTTTTTTCGCAGGGTAGTAGGCTTGTTCGAGCTGCTGAGGTGAAAACAATCCATACTAATATTATAAATGGGCAAGTGTATGTGTGTGTTTGTTTGTTTGTTTGTTTGTCCGTCTTTCACGGCAAAACGGGGCGACGAATTAACGTGATTTTTTAAGTGGAGATAATTGAAGGGATGGAGAGTGACATAGGCTACTTTTTGTCTCTTTCTAACCCCCCCACTTCCCTAAAATGGGGGGGTGGAAATTTGTGTGGAGAATTACGAGGGCCAATTAGGAAAGGGGAACCGTGTTACCCCGAATTTAACGCGAGCGAAGCCGCGGGCAAAAGCTAGTTTAACATAAATTACAGGTTAAAATTATTGTTACGAGCAACCCGCCCCGGCTTCGCTCGGGATAAAAAATGGTTATAGTGGGTTATCCCTAAGAGATAGACATACACCATCGCGGACTTTTTTGTAGACCTTTTTAAGATGTACGATACTGTAGTACATTATTTTGATCTATCTCGTAGGGTTCCGCCAGCGTTTGCAATGTAAGCGCAAAAAATGGGTTTATTTACGACATCACATTAGAAACCTCTAAAATCATCAGTGTTTCTCTACTATATTTTGCATGTATTATACATATAAACCTTCTTCTTGAATCACTCTATCTATTTAAAAAAACGGCATCAAAATCCGTTGCGTAGTTTTAAAGATCTAAGCATACATAGGGACAAACAGCGGAAAGCGACTTTGTTTTATACTATGTAGTGATTTTGTTGGTTTACTTTTTATTTTTGCGCTAAGTAGCGCCATCTATTGGTTGAATTTAATTTTTATTAACACTCCAATTTACATGGTTTTAAAACGTTTGGTAGAATACAACATTTCGTACAACATAAGCTACGTATATTAGTGACAAAGGTAAAGGCTACGAATCATTTCTAATCAATAAAATATAAAAAATATTGAATTCAAAGACTCACTTAATGGCATTAAGTATGCTTTTATTGCGTTGAGGCACGCAATATCGATATAGGAACACCGTATGTTACCAAGTTTTTATAATTCATTTTTTTGAAGGCACATTACATTAAAAATAAATATTACTTTAGGTCTCCGTTTTATAGATTTTGTTCGGCGATATTACGCTGTCAAAATAATTCAACTTCCATTAAACAGATGGCGTTGCGGCATCCGATACTGAACAGAGGAGTAGCCAAAATTTTAGGGGAACGCAATGTTGTATATACGTTTTAGGTATTATATGTATTTACACAGAGAACCTCCTATAGAGTAATAATGTTGCTCATTTTGTTCGCGCCGCGAGTCACCAAGTCTTGCGGAAGACGTGAGGGGCGGGTGGGTGATAGCGGCGCTGCGATTGGTCGTTTCAAGGACCGCGCGCTATCACGTGGTTGCGTAGTGATGGGACATGTGTACTACAAGTAACAGGTACTGTACCGTACAGTGCCGTAATTTGTTGTTGTTAATTGAGGTATTTACTGTTTACTAAATTTACAAATAATAATGCAATATGTATTTGCCTACTTTAGAAACGTGCCAATAAATTTTACCTAGTCGCCTTATAGACTAATCTGAAATTACCTTATTTGTGCATTATTGAAAGTAAGAAGCAACCATCAGGTGACACCCCTTAAAAAATCTTAAAGCAACTCCCATGTGACACCCATTGAAATCGTCTTATAGAAGCAACGCTCATGTGACACCCATTAATAGTGCCTTAAAGCCACTCCTATGTGACACCCATTGAAAGTGCCTTATAGAAGAAACGCTCATGTGACACCCATTTAAAGTGCCTCATAAAAGTAACGATCATGTGACACCAATGTAAAGTTCCTTAAAACAACTCTCATGTGACACCTATTGAAAGTGTCTCATATAAGCAACGCTCATGTGACACCAATTAAAAGTTCTTTAAAACAACTCTCATGTGACACCCATTGAAAGTATCTTATAGAAGCAACGCTCATTCACTAGTTAATCAAACTAAAAGAAAGAAGTAAAGTAAAACAAAGTTCTCCTGTTTTCCATTATATTTCGTAAATTTGTTAAGTCGAAAGTACGTGGTGCCGCCGGTATATAAGTCCGGTACATATCATCCGCATATCACTATCGTACAAGTGCTTTCGTAAGAAAGGAATAGCACATACTGGCAAACTAACTACTTCTCGTTTGACCAATTCAAAATTAACTCCTCTGGCTAGAAAAATATTTGAGTAAAAAAATGATTTTGAAGTAAAAGTGGAATGTAATTCCAACTCTTTTGATTTTTAACGTTTTAAAATATTTACAACACCACCTTACACTACAATTTGCCAGGATTTAGAATATTCATACGTATTCAACCTTTTTTCTTGCATACACGCAAACTACATGCAGGCCTAAAACATTTATTTAGAAGACACAGTTCAGGTAAGAAAGTATATCAAACTTGTATGTAATTCATTTTCAATAGTCAGATTTGGACTCATCTTTTTTCTTTGGTATTTTTCTTAAACTATAACCTATTGTTGGTTAATCTAACCTTGGTTTGATATGTTTTCTGTTAGAACAACGCACTTATATGTATTGTTTAGTTTTGATGTACTGTTGTTTTGAAAAAATAAGTCCCGCCGAGTTTCTTGCCGGACATAATTCTTCTCGGGTCAGAGGTGTAGGGTTAGAACCGGTGTAGTTTGATTTTTTTTTTCTCACTTTTACTTTGACGTGTAAAAGTGCCCTTGTGGCCTACTTACTAAATTAATGTTTGAGTTTGAGTTTAGACACAACTGAACGGCACGGCGGACGACCGCGCAATTTATCAGTTCACTCTGGTACCGACGAGTGGTGACCACAATTTGCCTTATAAGGCTTATCTAGTGGTTACAACCGGCCTGTGGCCTGTTTCATTCCGAAGAAGGTGCAAGGCAAGGTCAAGACGAAATTTAGCGACTGGGCTACGCCGGATATTCATGAGAAAAGACGACGGCTCTATGATTTATATGACTTGAGAAGAATTAATAAAAGTCCGGAATTCCTAGATTATGTCAGGAACTTTTCTAAATCTTTTAAGATGATGTGTGCCGCTGCTAAAGCTGATTATCTGTCCAGAAAGATCCAAAATTCCAAGGATAAAGTAAAAACTGTTTGGCAAGTAATCAACGATGAAACTGGGAAACGTAAAATCAAAGATCCGCACTACAACCTACGTATTAATAATAATTTAGTGAGTTCGGACCTTGAAGTTGCGGATCATTTTGAGCAGTTCTTCTCTAATATACCGGTAGAAACAACAAAGTCTCTTCATTCATCGCCTGACGTCGCTGAGGCAATACTGAAAACAAACATAGCAGAGTGTACAGATTTCTTTAAATTTTCATATGTTACTCCGAACTTAGTTATTAAAACATTTAAATCCCTAAATTTAAAGAAAACTGAAGATCTTTGGGGCCTATCTGTTAAAGTTCTACATTCCATTGTTGAATCGATTGCACCACATTTAGCTGATATATTTAACAAATGTATTGATACAGGAATATTTCCAGACATAATGAAGCACAGCAAAGTCATCCCCTTGTTCAAATCAGGATCGAGAACAGAACCAAGCAATTTCAGACCAATTTCAATACTGCCGGCACTGAGCAAAGTTTTCGAGAAACTAATTCTAAATCAACTTGTGTCACATTTTAACCGAAACGAATTGTTCGCCAGAAATCAATTTGGTTTTACCAGAGGTCGCTCGACTACTGACGCAGGTGCTGTTCTTCTTGAGCACATCTTTGCCGCTTGGGAAAAAAAACAAGATGCTGTTGGAATATTCTGTGACCTATCGAAGGCATTTGATTGCGTTGATCACGAAAATCTAAAGAGAAAACTAAGCCATTACGGGATCAAAGCTGGTGCCCTTAACCTCGTCTCATCATACCTATCGGATAGAACACAACGAGTGGTTATTAATGGAACTCAATCTTCTGGGTCCCCTGTGGCACTCGGAGTGCCTCAAGGCTCAATACTTGGTCCTTTCCTGTTTTTGGTGTACATTAATGACCTACCTAAAATTGTGCAAGATAAACATGATATAGTGTTATTTGCTGATGACACATCTCTGATATTTAAAGTGGACAGAAAAGAAACCAGCTTCGATAGTATTAACAGTGCACTCTCCAAAGTAGTAAATTGGTTTACGGCTAATAACCTACTTTTGAACGCCAAGAAAACGAAGTGCATCAAATTTACACTTCCCAACGTCAAGCAGATTAACAGCAGCAAGATTATAATAAATGATGAAATAATGGAATTCGAAAATCAAACTGTTTTCTTAGGAGTCACTTTAGACTCGAAATTACAATGGCATCCACATATAGCTACCCTAGCTGGGAAACTTAGCTCTGCAGCCTATGCCGTGAGGCGAATCAGCCATCTAACAAACAGTGAAACTGCCAGGCTGGTATACTTCAGTTACTTTCACAGTGTTATGTCGTATGGAATTCTGTTGTGGGGTAAAGCAGCTGATATTGGGACCATATTTGTGCTACAAAAACGAGCTGTACGTGGCATTTATAAAATGCGCGGTCGAGCATCCGTAAGAGGAAAATTTGAAGAGGCAAATATTCTTACCGTAGCATCTCAATACGTACTTGAAAACATTATGTATGTGCGGAAAAACATCCATAAATTCAAGCTCAACAGTGATATCCATAACTATAACACTAGAAATAAAGATAAGATTGCTGAGCCTGGCCACCGCCTCGGTAAGGTTCGTACGTCTTTTACTGGGAACTGTACACGTTTTTATAACAAAGTCCCCGCTGATGTAGTGAATTTGCCACTAAATAAATTCAAGTCTTATGTTAAGCGCTATTTGTTGAGGAGAGAGTACTATACTTTAAAGGAATTCATTGAGGATAACGATGCCTTTAAGCCTGTAGCTTGATATAGTTAGTACAATACAAATTGAGAAATTATTAGGTACATTACTCTATGAAGCAGCTTTACTAGTGTCCAGTATTACCTGTTTTTCATTTTTATTTTATTTTGTTTTTATTTAGTATTTGGACACTTAGAGACGTTATACATCTTCTAACTGTTGATGATGGATTATTATAATTTGGTAATTTATGTAGAAGACACAGTTCAGGTAAGAAAGTATATCAAACTTGTATGTAATTTATTTTCAATAGTCAGATTTGGACTCATCTTTTTTCTTTGGTATTTTTCTTAAACTATAACCTATTGTTGGTTAATCTAACCTTGGTTTGATATGTTTTCTTATAGAACAACGCACTTATATGTATTGTTTAGTTTTGATGTACTGTTGTTTTGAAAAAATAAGTCCCGCCGAGTTTCTTGCCGGACATAATTCTTCTCGGGTCAGAGGTGTAGGGTTAGAACCGGTGTAGTTTGATTTTTTTTCTCTCTCTTTTACTTTGACGTGTAAAAGTGCCCTTGTGGCCTACTTACTGAATAAATGTTTGAGTTTGAGTTTGAGTTTGAGTTTGAGTTACCTTATCTGTGTATATTTACGTCTCAGATTCGTGTCCCGCTATCGCCTGGTGGTGTCCAACCTGCCCGCCAACACGGAGGACAACGGACTGCGCCGCGTGTGCGCCGGCGCCGCGGGACAGCGCGCCGGCGTCACCGAGTGCCGCGTCATGCGCGACCTGCGCGCCGGCGTGGGCTCCGGCGGCAAGCATCCGTGAGTACAGACTCGCGGGACAGCGCGCCGTCGTCACCGAGTGCCGCGTCATGCGCGACCTGCGCGCCGGCGTGGGCTCCGGCGGCAAGCATCCGTGAGTACAGACTCGCGGGACAGCGCGCCGGCGTCACCGAGTGCCGCGTCATGCGCGACCTGCGCGCCGGCGTGGGCTCCGGCGGCAAGCATCCGTGAGTACAGACTCGCGGGACAGCGCGCCGGCGTCACCGAGTGCCGCGTCATGCGCGACCTGCGCGCCGGCGTGGGCTCCGGCGGCAAGCATCCGTGAGTACAGACTCGCGGGACAGCGCGCCGGCGTCACCGAGTGCCGCGTCATGCGCGACCTGCGCGCCGGCGTGGGCTCCAGCGGCAAGCATCCGTGAGTACAGACTCGCGGGACAGCGCGCCGGCGTCACCGAGTGCCGCGTCATGCGCGACCTGCGCGCCGGCGTGGGCTCCGGCGGCAAGCATCCGTGAGTACAGACTCGCGGGACAGCGCGCCGTCGTCACCGAGTGCCGCGTCATGCGCGACCTGCGCGCCGGCGTGGGCTCCGGCGGCAAGCATCCGTGAGTACAGACTCGCGGGACAGCGCGCCGGCGTCACCGAGTGCCGCGTCATGCGCGACCTGCGCGCCGGCGTGGGCTCCGGCGGCAAGCATCCGTGAGTACAGACTCGCGGGACAGCGCGCCGTCGTCACCGAGTGCCGCGTCATGCGCGACCTGCGCGCCGGCGTGGGCTCCGGCGGCAAGCATCCGTGAGTACAGACTCGCGGGACAGCGCGCCGGCGTCACCGAGTGCCGCGTCATGCGCGACCTGCGCGCCGGCGTGGGCTCCGGCGGCAAGCATCCGTGAGTACAGACTCGCGGGACAGCGCGCCGTCGTCACCGAGTGCCGCGTCATGCGCGACCTGCGCGCCGGCGTGGGCTCCGGCGGCAAGCATCCGTGAGTACAGACTCGCGGGACAGCGCGCCGTCGTCACCGAGTGCCGCGTCATGCGCGACCTGCGCGCCGGCGTGGGCTCCGGCGGCAAGCATCCGTGAGTACAGACTCGCGGGACAGCGCGCCGGCGTCACCGAGTGCCGCGTCATGCGCGACCTGCGCGCCGGCGTGGGCTCCAGCGGCAAGCATCCGTGAGTACAGACTCGCGGGACAGCGCGCCGGCGTCACCGAGTGCCGCGTCATGCGCGACCTGCGCGCCGGCGTGGGCTCCGGCGGCAAGCATCCGTGAGTACAGACTCGCGGGACAGCGCGCCGTCGTCACCGAGTGCCGCGTCATGCGCGACCTGCGCGCCGGCGTGGGCTCCGGCGGCAAGCATCCGTGAGTACAGACTCGCGGGACAGCGCGCCGGCGTCACCGAGTGCCGCGTCATGCGCGACCTGCGCGCCGGCGTGGGCTCCGGCGGCAAGCATCCGTGAGTACAGACTCGCGGGACAGCGCGCCGTCGTCACCGAGTGCCGCGTCATGCGCGACCTGCGCGCCGGCGTGGGCTCCGGCGGCAAGCATCCGTGAGTACAGACTCGCGGGACAGCGCGCCGTCGTCACCGAGTGCCGCGTCATGCGCGACCTGCGCGCCGGCGTGGGCTCCGGCGGCAAGCATCCGTGAGTACAGACTCGCGGGACAGCGCGCCGGCGTCACCGAGTGCCGCGTCATGCGCGACCTGCGCGCCGGCGTGGGCTCCGGCGGCAAGCATCCGTGAGTACAGACTCGCGGGACAGCGCGCCGTCGTCACCGAGTGCCGCGTCATGCGCGACCTGCGCGCCGGCGTGGGGTCCGGCGGCAAGCATCCGTGAGTACAGACTCGCGGGACAGCGCGCCGTCGTCACCGAGTGCCGCGTCATGCGCGACCTGCGCGCCGGCGTGGGCTCCGGCGGCAAGCATCCGTGAGTACAGACTCGCGGGACAGCGCGCCGGCGTCACCGAGTGCCGCGTCATGCGCGACCTGCGCGCCGGCGTGGGCTCCGGCGGCAAGCATCCGTGAGTACAGACTCGCGGGACAGCGCGCCGTCGTCACCGAGTGCCGCGTCATGCGCGACCTACGCGCCGGCGTGGGCTCCGGCGGCAAGCATCCGTGAGTACAGACTCGCGGGACAGCGCGCCGTCGTCACCGAGTGCCGCGTCATGCGCGACCTGCGCGCCGGCGTGGGCTCCGGCGGCAAGCATCCGTGAGTACAGACTCGCGGGACAGCGCGCCGGCGTCACCGAGTGCCGCGTCATGCGCGACCTGCGCGCCGGCGTGGGCTCCGGCGGCAAGCATCCGTGAGTACAGACTCGCGGGACAGCGCGCCGTCGTCACCGAGTGCCGCGTCATGCGCGACCTGCGCGCCGGCGTGGGCTCCGGCGGCAAGCATCCGTGAGTACAGACTCGCGGGACAGCGCGCCGTCGTCACCGAGTGCCGCGTCATGCGCGACCTGCGCGCCGGCGTGGGCTCCGGCGGCAAGCATCCGTGAGTACAGACTCGCGGGACAGCGCGCCGGCGTCACCGAGTGCCGCGTCATGCGCGACCTGCGCGCCGGCGTGGGCTCCGGCGGCAAGCATCCGTGAGTACAGACTCGCGGGACAGCGCGCCGGCGTCACCGAGTGCCGCGTCATGCGCGACCTGCGCGCCGGCGTGGGCTCCGGCGGCAAGCATCCGTGAGTACAGACTCGCGGGACAGCGCGCCGTCGTCACCGAGTGCCGCGTCATGCGCGACCTGCGCGCCGGCGTGGGCTCCGGCGGCAAGCATCCGTGAGTACAGACTCGCGGGACAGCGCGCCGTCGTCACCGAGTGCCGCGTCATGCGCGACCTGCGCGCCGGCGTGGGCTCCGGCGGCAAGCATCCGTGAGTACAGACTCGCGGGACAGCGCGCCGGCGTCACCGAGTGCCGCGTCATGCGCGACCTGCGCGCCGGCGTGGGCTCCGGCGGCAAGCATCCGTGAGTACAGACTCGCGGGACAGCGCGCCGTCGTCACCGAGTGCCGCGTCATGCGCGACCTGCGCGCCGGCGTGGGCTCCGGCGGCAAGCATCCGTGAGTACAGACTCGCGGGACAGCGCGCCGTCGTCACCGAGTGCCGCGTCATGCGCGACCTGCGCGCCGGCGTGGGCTCCGGCGGCAAGCATCCGTGAGTACAGACTCGCGGGACAGCGCGCCGGCGTCACCGAGTGCCGCGTCATGCGCGACCTGCGCGCCGGCGTAGGCTCCGGCGGCAAGCATCCGTGAGTACAGACTCGCGGGACAGCGCGCCGTCGTCACCGAGTGCCGCGTCATGCGCGACCTGCGCGCCGGCGTGGGCTCCGGCGGCAAGCATCCGTGAGTACAGACTCGCGGGACAGCGCGCCGTCGTCACCGAGTGCCGCGTCATGCGCGACCTGCGCGCCGGCGTGGGCTCCGGCGGCAAGCATCCGTGAGTACAGACTCGCGGGACAGCGCGCCGGCGTCACCGAGTGCCGCGTCATGCGCGACCTGCGCGCCGGCGTGGGCTCCGGCGGCAAGCATCCGTGAGTACAGACTCGCGGGACAGCGCGCCGGCGTCACCGAGTGCCGCGTCATGCGCGACCTGCGCGCCGGCGTGGGCTCCGGCGGCAAGCATCCGTGAGTACAGACTCGCGGGACAGCGCGCCGTCGTCACCGAGTGCCGCGTCATGCGCGACCTGCGCGCCGGCGTGGGCTCCGGCGGCAAGCATCCGTGAGTACAGACTCGCGGGACAGCGCGCCGTCGTCACCGAGTGCCGCGTCATGCGCGACCTGCGCGCCGGCGTGGGCTCCGGCGGCAAGCATCCGTGAGTACAGACTCGCGGGACAGCGCGCCGTCGTCACCGAGTGCCGCGTCATGCGCGACCTGCGCGCCGGCGTGGGCTCCGGCGGCAAGCATCCGTGAGTACAGACTCGCGGGACAGCGCGCCGTCGTCACCGAGTGCCGCGTCATGCGCGACCTGCGCGCCGGCGTGGGCTCCGGCGGCAAGCATCCGTGAGTACAGACTCGCGGGACAGCGCGCCGTCGTCACCGAGTGCCGCGTCATGCGCGACCTGCGCGCCGGCGTGGGCTCCGGCGGCAAGCATCCGTGAGTACAGACTCGCGGGACAGCGCGCCGGCGTCACCGAGTGCCGCGTCATGCGCGACCTGCGCGCCGGCGTGGGCTCCGGCGGCAAGCATCCGTGAGTACAGACTCGCGGGACAGCGCGCCGGCGTCACCGAGTGCCGCGTCATGCGCGACCTGCGCGCCGGCGTGGGCTCCGGCGGCAAGCATCCGTGAGTACAGACTCGCGGGACAGCGCGCCGGCGTCACCGAGTGCCGCGTCATGCGCGACCTGCGCGCCGGCGTGGGCTCCGGCGGCAAGCATCCGTGAGTACAGACTCGCGGGACAGCGCGCCGTCGTCACCGAGTGCCGCGTCATGCGCGACCTGCGCGCCGGCGTGGGCTCCGGCGGCAAGCATCCGTGAGTACAGACTCGCGGGACAGCGCGCCGTCGTCACCGAGTGCCGCGTCATGCGCGACCTGCGCGCCGGCGTGGGCTCCGGCGGCAAGCATCCGTGAGTACAGACTCGCGGGACAGCGCGCCGGCGTCACCGAGTGCCGCGTCATGCGCGACCTGCGCGCCGGCGTGGGCTCCGGCGGCAAGCATCCGTGAGTACAGACTCGCGGGACAGCGCGCCGGCGTCACCGAGTGCCGCGTCATGCGCGACCTGCGCGCCGGCGTGGGCTCCGGCGGCAAGCATCCGTGAGTACAGACTCGCGGGACAGCGCGCCGTCGTCACCGAGTGCCGCGTCATGCGCGACCTGCGCGCCGGCGTGGGCTCCGGCGGCAAGCATCCGTGAGTACAGACTCGCGGGACAGCGCGCCGGCGTCACCGAGTGCCGCGTCATGCGCGACCTGCGCGCCGGCGTGGGCTCCGGCGGCAAGCATCCGTGAGTACAGACTCGCGGGACAGCGCGCCGGCGTCACCGAGTGCCGCGTCATGCGCGACCTGCGCGCCGGCGTGGGCTCCGGCGGCAAGCATCCGTGAGTACAGACTCGCGGGACAGCGCGCCGGCGTCACCGAGTGCCGCGTCATGCGCGACCTGCGCGCCGGCGTGGGCTCCGGCGGCAAGCATCCGTGAGTACAGACTCGCGGGACAGCGCGCCGTCGTCACCGAGTGCCGCGTCATGCGCGACCTGCGCGCCGGCGTGGGCTCCGGCGGCAAGCATCCGTGAGTACAGACTCGCGGGACAGCGCGCCGGCGTCACCGAGTGCCGCGTCATGCGCGACCTGCGCGCCGGCGTGGGCTCCGGCGGCAAGCATCCGTGAGTACAGACTCGCGGGACAGCGCGCCGTCGTCACCGAGTGCCGCGTCATGCGCGACCTGCGCGCCGGCGTGGGCTCCGGCGGCAAGCATCCGTGAGTACAGACTCGCGGGACAGCGCGCCGTCGTCACCGAGTGCCGCGTCATGCGCGACCTGCGCGCCGGCGTGGGCTCCGGCGGCAAGCATCCGTGAGTACAGACTCGCGGGACAGCGCGCCGGCGTCACCGAGTGCCGCGTCATGCGCGACCTGCGCGCCGGCGTGGGCTCCGGCGGCAAGCATCCGTGAGTACAGACTCGCGGGACAGCGCGCCGGCGTCACCGAGTGCCGCGTCATGCGCGACCTGCGCGCCGGCGTGGGCTCCGGCGGCAAGCATCCGTGAGTACAGACTCGCGGGACAGCGCGCCGTCGTCACCGAGTGCCGCGTCATGCGCGACCTGCGCGCCGGCGTGGGCTCCGGCGGCAAGCATCCGTGAGTACAGACTCGCGGGACAGCGCGCCGTCGTCACCGAGTGCCGCGTCATGCGCGACCTGCGCGCCGGCGTGGGCTCCGGCGGCAAGCATCCGTGAGTACAGACTCGCGGGACAGCGCGCCGTCGTCACCGAGTGCCGCGTCATGCGCGACCTGCGCGCCGGCGTGGGCTCCGGCGGCAAGCATCCGTGAGTACAGACTCGCGGGACAGCGCGCCGTCGTCACCGAGTGCCGCGTCATGCGCGACCTGCGCGCCGGCGTGGGCTCCGGCGGCAAGCATCCGTGAGTACAGACTCGCGGGACAGCGCGCCGTCGTCACCGAGTGCCGCGTCATGCGCGACCTGCGCGCCGGCGTGGGCTCCGGCGGCAAGCATCCGTGAGTACAGACTCGCGGGACAGCGCGCCGGCGTCACCGAGTGCCGCGTCATGCGCGACCTGCGCGCCGGCGTGGGCTCCGGCGGCAAGCATCCGTGAGTACAGACTCGCGGGACAGCGCGCCGTCGTCACCGAGTGCCGCGTCATGCGCGACCTGCGCGCCGGCGTGGGCTCCGGCGGCAAGCATCCGTGAGTACAGACTCGCGGGACAGCGCGCCGTCGTCACCGAGTGCCGCGTCATGCGCGACCTGCGCGCCGGCGTGGGCTCCGGCGGCAAGCATCCGTGAGTACAGACTCGCGGGACAGCGCGCCGTCGTCACCGAGTGCCGCGTCATGCGCGACCTGCGCGCCGGCGTGGGCTCCGGCGGCAAGCATCCGTGAGTACAGACTCGCGGGACAGCGCGCCGTCGTCACCGAGTGCCGCGTCATGCGCGACCTGCGCGCCGGCGTGGGCTCCGGCGGCAAGCATCCGTGAGTACAGACTCGCGGGACAGCGCGCCGGCGTCACCGAGTGCCGCGTCATGCGCGACCTGCGCGCCGGCGTGGGCTCCGGCGGCAAGCATCCGTGAGTACAGACTCGCGGGACAGCGCGCCGTCGTCACCGAGTGCCGCGTCATGCGCGACCTGCGCGCCGGCGTGGGCTCCGGCGGCAAGCATCCGTGAGTACAGACTCGCGGGACAGCGCGCCGGCGTCACCGAGTGCCGCGTCATGCGCGACCTGCGCGCCGGCGTGGGCTCCGGCGGCAAGCATCCGTGAGTACAGACTCGCGGGACAGCGCGCCGTCGTCACCGAGTGCCGCGTCATGCGCGACCTGCGCGCCGGCGTGGGCTCCGGCGGCAAGCATCCGTGAGTACAGACTCGCGGGACAGCGCGCCGTCGTCACCGAGTGCCGCGTCATGCGCGACCTGCGCGCCGGCGTGGGCTCCGGCGGCAAGCATCCGTGAGTACAGACTCGCGGGACAGCGCGCCGGCGTCACCGAGTGCCGCGTCATGCGCGACCTGCGCGCCGGCGTGGGCTCCGGCGGCAAGCATCCGTGAGTACAGACTCGCGGGACAGCGCGCCGTCGTCACCGAGTGCCGCGTCATGCGCGACCTGCGCGCCGGCGTGGGCTCCGGCGGCAAGCATCCGTGAGTACAGACTCGCGGGACAGCGCGCCGGCGTCACCGAGTGCCGCGTCATGCGCGACCTGCGCGCCGGCGTGGGCTCCGGCGGCAAGCATCCGTGAGTACAGACTCGCGGGACAGCGCGCCGTCGTCACCGAGTGCCGCGTCATGCGCGACCTGCGCGCCGGCGTGGGCTCCGGCGGCAAGCATCCGTGAGTACAGACTCGCGGGACAGCGCGCCGTCGTCACCGAGTGCCGCGTCATGCGCGACCTGCGCGCCGGCGTGGGCTCCGGCGGCAAGCATCCGTGAGTACAGACTCGCGGGACAGCGCGCCGTCGTCACCGAGTGCCGCGTCATGCGCGACCTGCGCGCCGGCGTGGGCTCCGGCGGCAAGCATCCGTGAGTACAGACTCGCGGGACAGCGCGCCGTCGTCACCGAGTGCCGCGTCATGCGCGACCTGCGCGCCGGCGTGGGGTCCGGCGGCAAGCATCCGTGAGTACAGACTCGCGGGACAGCGCGCCGTCGTCACCGAGTGCCGCGTCATGCGCGACCTGCGCGCCGGCGTGGGCTCCGGCGGCAAGCATCCGTGAGTACAGACTCGCGGGACAGCGCGCCGTCGTCACCGAGTGCCGCGTCATGCGCGACCTGCGCGCCGGCGTGGGCTCCGGCGGCAAGCATCCGTGAGTACAGACTCGCGGGACAGCGCGCCGGCGTCACCGAGTGCCGCGTCATGCGCGACCTGCGCGCCGGCGTGGGCTCCGGCGGCAAGCATCCGTGAGTACAGACTCGCGGGACAGCGCGCCGTCGTCACCGAGTGCCGCGTCATGCGCGACCTGCGCGCCGGCGTGGGCTCCGGCGGCAAGCATCCGTGAGTACAGACTCGCGGGACAGCGCGCCGGCGTCACCGAGTGCCGCGTCACGCGCGACCTGCGCGCCGGCGTGGGCTCCGGCGGCAAGCATCCGTGAGTACAGACTCGCGGGACAGCGCGCCGTCGTCACCGAGTGCCGCGTCATGCGCGACCTGCGCGCCGGCGTGGGCTCCGGCGGCAAGCATCCGTGAGTACAGACTCGCGGGACAGCGCGCCGTCGTCACCGAGTGCCGCGTCATGCGCGACCTGCGCGCCGGCGTGGGCTCCGGCGGCAAGCATCCGTGAGTACAGACTCGCGGGACAGCGCGCCGGCGTCACCGAGTGCCGCGTCATGCGCGACCTGCGCGCCGGCGTGGGCTCCGGCGGCAAGCATCCGTGAGTACAGACTCGCGGGACAGCGCGCCGTCGTCACCGAGTGCCGCGTCATGCGCGACCTGCGCGCCGGCGTGGGCTCCGGCGGCAAGCATCCGTGAGTACAGACTCGCGGGACAGCGCGCCGGCGTCACCGAGTGCCGCGTCATGCGCGACCTGCGCGCCGGCGTGGGCTCCGGCGGCAAGCATCCGTGAGTACAGACTCGCGGGACAGCGCGCCGTCGTCACCGAGTGCCGCGTCATGCGCGACCTGCGCGCCGGCGTGGGCTCCGGCGGCAAGCATCCGTGAGTACAGACTCGCGGGACAGCGCGCCGGCGTCACCGAGTGCCGCGTCATGCGCGACCTGCGCGCCGGCGTGGGCTCCGGCGGCAAGCATCCGTGAGTACAGACTCGCGGGACAGCGCGCCGTCGTCACCGAGTGCCGCGTCATGCGCGACCTGCGCGCCGGCGTGGGCTCCGGCGGCAAGCATCCGTGAGTACAGACTCGCGGGACAGCGCGCCGGCGTCACCGAGTGCCGCGTCATGCGCGACCTGCGCGCCGGCGTGGGCTCCGGCGGCAAGCATCCGTGAGTACAGACTCGCGGGACAGCGCGCCGGCGTCACCGAGTGCCGCGTCATGCGCGACCTGCGCGCCGGCGTGGGCTCCGGCGGCAAGCATCCGTGAGTACAGACTCGCGGGACAGCGCGCCGGCGTCACCGAGTGCCGCGTCATGCGCGACCTGCGCGCCGGCGTGGGCTCCGGCGGCAAGCATCCGTGAGTACAGACTCGCGGGACAGCGCGCCGTCGTCACCGAGTGCCGCGTCATGCGCGACCTGCGCGCCGGCGTGGGCTCCGGCGGCAAGCATCCGTGAGTACAGACTCGCGGGACAGCGCGCCGGCGTCACCGAGTGCCGCGTCATGCGCGACCTGCGCGCCGGCGTGGGCTCCGGCGGCAAGCATCCGTGAGTACAGACTCGCGGGACAGCGCGCCGTCGTCACCGAGTGCCGCGTCATGCGCGACCTGCGCGCCGGCGTGGGCTCCGGCGGCAAGCATCCGTGAGTACAGACTCGCGGGACAGCGCGCCGGCGTCACCGAGTGCCGCGTCATGCGCGACCTTCACAGTTGGTCCCATTGTAACGAGGTCAGGATCTGATGATGGGATCCTGGAGAAATCGAGGGAACTCTTCAACTATTAGGGCTTGGCCAAACATGCGGCGTGGCGCTAACAGGTTAGCGACGTCAAACAGGCTGCGTCCCGCCGGCGCCGCGCCTCGCTTCTGTCGCGCCCCGCGCCGCGCGGCCCCGCGCGTCCACGCGGCGCGAGCTCAGCGCTGCGCGGCGGGACGCGCTGGGTCACATCAGTCGGACGTTAGGCAGCGCGGTGCGCCGTGCGAGCGTAGCAATATATTTTTTGCTTCGAACAACATACAAACACTGATCTATGGCTTCGGAAGGAATGAACGACCCTCCTTGCGCGCATGCTGTATCGGGCGCGAGTCACGCCCGCATTGTTCGCGCGCCCAGTTTGAACAGTCATCGCGTCGGCGTCACGCGGCTCGGCGCCACGCCGCATGTTTGGCCAAGCCTTTATAGGCACACCTATAGTGATTTGAGTATTTTTTACAGCAGCTCGAGCATTTGCTTTTGGAAAGGTGGAGGCTAAATGAAGTATTTTTTGTTTAAAATTATTTTATGATTATCTGTTGTTTCATTTCATAATTTTTACGATAAACGCAAAATAGTAGGAAATCCCACCTTTAGTACCGATACATGTAACTCGTGTTTTTTTATTACTTTAAGGGCCTGTTTCACAATCTCCAGACCCCACTTATCTGCTAGTTAAAATTATTGCTATCCTTTTCTCCAGTCATATAAAGGAAAAGGACAGCAAATATTTATGACAGATAAGCTTTAACTGGAGATTGTGAAACAGGCCATAAGACTAACCTAAGCGAAAATTAAACTAACAACATTAACTACTAAAAAAATAAACTGGATTCACATCCCTACTGGCACCGCCCTTTATACCTGAAAGGCCTAAAATACGCTATTAATTTATTTATCTATTAAGAAACAAACAGTCTTATAAAAACATATCTGTACATTATCTAATAGTAGTTTATGTAACTGTTACGTAATAAGGGTCCTTAAAACATGAGTGTGGTTTTTGCGGCTCATTTCATAATAAGATCACAGGAGTGTTTTAAGGCCTAATTACGTACAGTTGCATACACTGCTTTATCTACACTCATATTATTTATTATAAATGCCGTATTCGTAAACCATAGAATGGCCGCCACAGTACCGCCGTGGCCATCTCGATTGTGTCGGCGCGGCCAACTCGATTGTGCCGGCGGACGCGCGGGCGGGTGTCGCCGGCCGCGGGCGCGTGCAGGTGTACATTATGTTATCAAAACTCAGAGCACATCAATAATTGAGCATGAAACGTTATAATTGCGGTACTGCCACAGATAAGAAACTTATCATAGTGAAATCGTTTGTTGTAATGCTGGTCATTGCCTACGGTTTTTGAACGCATTTTAGGGGACTTACAATATGAGTGTAGATAAAAGCTATTTTTACTATAGAGACCTATAGTTTCCTGTATTTCTTAACATTAAAAAAAATATAAACAGTTCGCTATGAAAAGTATTGAAAAATTAACTTACAAGCAAAAAAAAAACTACTTAGATACAATTGAATATAGTTACCACAACTACCTTAACACTTTCGCAACCGGGCAAAATTTTGAACTATACCCCAGAAACCGACAGAACCCGCCAGGCGGGCTACGACGTGCAACGCAATGCCGCACGCCGCGTGCCCGGCATCTGAGCAAACATTACGTGTGCCTACCGGGCGGGTTCTCGGTAGTCAAAGTGTTAATGAGGAAAAACTACTTAGATACAATTGAATATAGTTTCCACAATTAATAAAGAGTATTTGTATTTCCAGGTCCAAAGGCTACGGTTTTGTGATGTTCACGCGGCACGAGGACGCGCTGGCCTGTCTGAGGAAGCTAAACAACAATCCCGACATATTCGACAAAAATAACGTTAGTATAAATTAACAATACCTCTTTATACAGAAAATAGACATGGTGAATTTTTTTCATGTATGGTATCAATCGATTCGTTTTGTTGTGAGCAGACATAGGAATCCGCGGGGCAAAACTGGTTGACAAGTAGGGAGTTCCTATATCGATAAACTCAACTATCGATGCTAGTTCTATATACTAGTGATCACTCAAGGGTTTGCTTGTAAAAATAGGTTTTTATTAATATTAAAAAATAACAACTCAATCAATACTCTTCTTCGTTTTTAAAAACAATTTTATAATTTTACTCGTCCCAATTTTTTTCTTCGTGAATGTCCCATTTACTATCCCATTTATTATTTAAATTATCGGTGTTCGTTCTATATACTAGTGATCGCCCCCAACATGATGTGTTTTTTGTTCTATTGTTCAACATAGCATAATTTAAATAATCGCTAGGTTATATAAAGGTAGGGCGTAATACCTATTGCTCTACAAAATAGTTAATATTATCTCAATCTCTTTAGATAATTAAATAGAAGTATAACCTACTTAGACACTTACTATAACACAATAGGTACTTGTCAATGTCATCGGACAGTGTCATTTGTAAACACCTTATATTACAGAAGTATTTTATATTTATGTATGAGTGAAAATAAATAATGTCTCCCAAAAAAATAGACGAATTGCTTAAAAAACACCCTGAAGTTATTAAACGTGGGTCCAAGCTATACTGTAACAAATGTCAATTCACCTTTCATCGCAAAAAATATTCTCTTTTTAGGCATATGAAAACCGAAAGACATAGAGGTATTCAAAGAGAAAAATATCAATTTTATAAAGACCTTACTATGTTTATGGTGGCCTGCAATATATCGTTGTATCAATTAGAAAATCCAAATTTTAACGGTTTTATTCAAAATTGCATTTCTGGACGATACGGTAATTTTTCAGTGCTTTCGCAATCTCATATAAGGAAAAATTATCTTTCTCTAATTTATAATGAAACATACCAACAAATTAGGAACGAGATTGGGAACAATTACATCTACGTGTCTGTAGATGAGACTACAAATGCTAACTGTGACCAAATTGCAAATGTTATCGTTGGCAAACTTGACAGTACACCAAGTCGGCCGTATGTTATTGCAAGTAAATGTTTACAGCAGACAAATAATGAAACAATAACAAATTTGATTATAACGTCCCTATCAAATTTTTGGTGTTGTGATGCAAAGAGCGATAAATTCAACAAAGTTCTATTGTTAGTGACTGACGCAGCACCTTATATGATGAAAGTGGGTAAAAACTTGAATACAGTTTTTAAAAATATGACTCACGTAACATGTGCAGCTCATGGATTAAATAGGGTGGCTGAGAAAGTAAGATCTCTGTTTCCAAGTGTTAATACCTTGATATCATCGGTCAAAAAAGTATTTTTGAAGTGTCCGCCAACAATTATAAGATGGGGCACATGGTTGCAAGCAGCAAACTATTATGCTATATATTTTGATGATATAAGACGAGTTATGAATACATTTTCTGTATCAGATGGCATAGCGGTTAAAAAAGCAAAAGCTGCATTTAATAAATCAAATATCTAGGGTGAACTTAAGTTTATAGCCGAAAATCTAAATATTATTCAAGAGTCTATAAAAAAATTACAATCGCCATATCTGTCGCTAGACTTTGGTGTACGAATAGTAAAAAAGTACAGTCTACATTATCTTAAATATATTTGAACGAAAAGGGAAAAATTATTTACACTAAATTTTAAAATGTTTTTAACAAAAACTTCGGGTACGACACTATGGAAAAAATTAATATGCTACAAAAAGGTGAAGAAGTCATTTGACAACCGAACAATAGGCGAAGTACAATAGATCACTTTATGAAATTTTGTTATGCCCCTATAACCTCCACAGAAATTGAGAAGTCATTTAGTCACCTGAAATGGATTTATCAGCCAAGACGGAGACGCATAACGCCCGAAAATATGGAGCAAATTTTGGTCGTTTACTTTAACAATAGTAAATGAGACATTCACGAAGAAAAAAATTGGAACGAGTAAAATTATAAAATTGTTTTTACAAACGAAAATTATAAAATGGTTTTGAAGAGTATTGATTGAGTTGTTATTTTTTAATATTAATAAAAACCTATTTTTACAAGCAAACCCTTGAGTGATCACTAGTATATAGAACTAGCATCGATAGTTGAGTTTATCGATATAGGAACTCCCTACTTGTCAATCAGTTTTGCCCTGCGGATTCCTATGTCTGGTTGTGAGGATCAAATGTCTATATGGGGCCAATGGCGTTAAAGCAACACAAAAGTCAGAAATGAGACTTATAGTCGGAGATTTGCATTTGTTTCTCAAAACTCTAACAAAATGACGTGCTAAAGTGACGTCACGATCACATAGTCTCCCTGTTTAAAGTATGGTAAAAATATGAAATTGCTATTTTTACAGTGAAATGTTGCGTTTATGTATATGGTTGCTATACAAATTATTTTACAGTAAAATGTTAAAAATCGAATGGTATCATTGTTTTTTTAAATTTCGCACTTTAAAAAATCGTAAAATTTAGATATTTTGCAGCTTGATATCTTTGAGCCATTTCAATAGAAATTATAAAATTTTACTTTAGTTGGATATATTGATCATGTTGCATCCTATCAACTAAATTTTATTGCATAATTCAACATGTGTCATCATGCCTATTATACATAGAATTATTTTTCTAGACCCGAAGAAACTCCTAGAGATTAATCACATAAACGCAATAAGATAATTAAAACAAATTCTTTCTGTGTAAGAAAATAAAACCATTCATGTATTGGAGAATAATTTACATTAAATGACAGTAGATGGCGCAGCAGTACAACACTTTAAGTGTCGCTAACGCCATCTACTGAAACATGTACAAAGCACTTGCACACTAGTGTGCGAGGAGTAAAGCACTAGTGCTTTATGCCGCCAGCGGTGGATGGTCAGCAAGGATGATATAAGACATGGATTGACAGTGCCTAAGTATTCAAAATCGCGTAACTTCAAACATTTGGTTATACGTCTGTTTTCGTTACTAAGTGCTACAGCGCCATCTGTCGAGTCTAGAGTCGAGTTATTCTGTCAGCGTTAATCGCCGAACAAAATTACTAGGCGATAGGATAATGTATATATTTGAAGTCTTTGCGCATAGTATATCTGCTGGATCTGTATTGTTACTGATTTTTTTTACAGAGACCAATAGTGTCGTTCTCAATAGAAGATCGAACCGCCTTGAATGCCAGGAAGAAGAGGCTCGAAAAATCCATCGCCAACAATCCTCAAGCGCACAATCCTCAACCCCACAAAGAGGACCAAAATAAAAGGAGAAACCGGAAACGCAAACATCCTTCAACGCCAGACGAAAGCTACATGAAAAAAGGACGCTTCGAGAAAAAACCCGCCAAAAATCAAGAAAATCAAAATGAACCAAAACAAAATGGTTTCGGCAACCGAAATAAACAGAAAAATCAACATGAACCCGGCAAATTCGTTAGAAAACCTCGAGACGACGAGGAAACGGAATATTCAGGCTTAACAGCGAAAGAAGGCGCGCAGCATAAAATGAGGAGTTTCCATAAACTAAGAACGCAAGCTGATATCCATAGACAACAGGTCAAAAATGAAAAGAAAACTGGAGGGAAGTCTTGGAAGTTAAAGATGGCGGCGAAGGAGAGGGTGAAACAACCGAAACAGAAGGTTAATAAGAACCCGAATAAGAAGAGAAGGCGGCCGAATAGGAACGCTAATAATATCAGATAAATTCTGTGATTGTGTAAATAAAGTTATGTATTATGCATTGCTGTTTATTATTTGACATTATAAATAATTTTAAACAAAAAAGAACCGACTTCACTAAGCAATCCACCTTTCCTTCCTCCAATCCTTCTTTCAAATACTCGAGCTGCTGTAAAAAATACTCAAATCACTACAGGTGTGCCTATAATAGTTGAAGAGTTCCCTCGATTTCTCCAGGATCCCATCAGATCCTGACCTGGTTACAATGGGACCAACTGTGAAGTCTTACAAACAAAAAAAGAATTTTCCAAATCGGTCCAGCCGTCTTCGAATAATCGGTGAACAACATAAAAAAAAAAAAAAAAAAATTGCAAAAACAAAGATCCCGACGAATTGATAACCTCCTCCTTCGAAATCTTGAAGTCGGTTGAAAACAAAAGGATTTAGAACCTCGAACCATAAAGTTATAGGTGGAGGGTGGAAGTAATAAATTAGTCAAAAAGTAAGGCTGAAAGAGATATCAAAGGGACTGTGTACCGGGCGATGGGAGGTGTATACAGCGTGTAAATTTTATACGGGCGTATAATTTATCCACCTATAGTATCCATCCAGCAATAGGACTCATATAGTATAATCATTTTGTTAAATAGTGTTAATGTGCAAATGTGTAACGATTTTTTAAAGTCCTACCGGGCACCAATGTACGCTATCCAACTGATTTATAACTGACATGACGCATCGGTAAGTTAATTGTCATGGATGCAATACATTGCGGGCTGAATTATTATGTATGAAAAAAAAAATCCTTATTTCATAAACAAATAAATGTAAATAGGTTACCTAGGTCCAATAGTAATCGCCAACACAATATACGCCCGTATAAAATTTACACACTGTATAGTGCAAGACAATGTATTGACAATAACAACCGATTCGCATTGATTTTAGTACCGGTAACACCATCTGTTCGCTACTATGCGAATTATACATACTATTAAGAAGTTAACATGCACAATGAGAACGTTTTAACTATCTTAGACATAGTAGATGGCGTAAACATTAACACTTTGACTACCGAGAACCCGCCTGGTAGGCACTCGTAATGTTTGCTCAGATGCCGGGCACGCGGCGTGCGGTATAGGGACAGCTTATGCGTTGTCAGCATTCCACGCGCCTACAGGAGGCCCAACGCTAAGCTCGCTCTTTAGTCGTCTCCCGGTCGCGAGCGTAGTAATACACATTCATAATTAAGTACTCCGGCTTTATCATTTCAACTCCCAGATAGTTAATTCCTATATAACTAGTTGAAATGATAAAGCCGGAGTACTTAATTATGAATGTGTATTACTACGCTCGCGACCGGGAGACGACTAAAGAGCGAGCTTAGCGTTGGGCCTCCCGTAGGCGCGTGGAATGCTGACAACGCATAAGCTGTCCCTATATGCGGTAATGCGTTGCATGTCGTAGCCCGCCTGGCGGGTTCTGTCGGTTTCTGGGGTATTGTTCAAAATTCTGGCCGGTTGCGAAAGTGTTAATAATAATTGATCTATCTTGTTTTGAGTAAGGGAGTAATGACGTCATCGGACAATAAGTCAAAATGTCAACGAGTGTCAATTTGGTAACGAGTGCGAGTGACACATCGCTCCCTACTTTATAATATGACTATTTACATGTCTCGGACTAAAAAACTACATGTTTTTACAAATGATTTGTGTAAATAATTTTTATTTTTATTTTTATTCAGTGTAGAAAAGCTTCAGTGGCGCCATCTACAACAATAATAAGACTACATAATTGGTTTGCTATGAATCCAACTTACTGCTAGATGTAAATCAATACAAGTATGTTGTCATGTAAGACATAGAGAACATAAACAATAAAGGTCGATAGAAAAGTAAAATAATGTAAACGAACCAATTTCCATTCATTGCTTCGCAATAATCAATCATGCACTTTTAAATATTATTTACATTCATTTTGAGCAGAGACTATAAATAATATAGACAGCCAGTCTAAGAGCTTTTCAACCGACTTCAAGATTTCGAAGGAGGAGGTTATCAATTCGTCGGGATCTTTGTTTTTGCTATTTTTTTTTTATGTATGTTCACCGATTATTTGAAGACGGCTGGACCGATTTGGAAAATTCTTTTTTTGTTTGAAAGAGTATACTTCACAGTTGGTCCCATTGTAACCAGGTCAGGATCTGATGATGGGATCCTGGAGAAATCGAGGGAACTCTTCAACTATTATAGGCACACCTATAGTGATTTGAGTATTTTTTACAGCAGCTCGAGCATTTGCTTTTGGAAAGGTGGATGCTAAGTGAAGTCGGTTATTTTTTGTTTAAAATTATTGAGGCCCAAGTTTGAAGCGCCATCTGGACCAGAGTAATACAAAAATAGTAGGAGCAAATGACATTGCGCTGCAGCGCCATCTCGTAACGAGTAGCGTACTATTTTTGTATCTTTGGGTTGCTCTCGTCCTGATGGCATTTCAGACTTGGATTCTTAGACTGTGCAGCTCTATCTAGACACGCGGCATCGTGTCAAGCCAAGTTCAAGCAAAGGAACGGGCTAGCCAGCGCCAAGTGTATATTACACGAACCACTTGGTGCCACTTTTGACCCTTCTATAACTCAAAACCTCTTTAACGTAAACACATAAAACTACGTGTGTTTAATTATATCCATAAGGACATCTAGAAGCCCAAACTTCATGAAGCTAGCTCAAACGGTTATAAAGATATGAAGGTCAAAAAGTCGTAAATTTTAGCACTGACTGACATATAGTACCTAAATCTAACCTGCTACCAGATGACCTAGAAGGATGAAATTTGGAATCCAGCTCGGGGTCAATTGTAAGCGTAGGAAAAAATCTAATAATAAAAAAATAGGGGGGGTCCCCATACAAACATTTTTTTTTTAATTGTATCGTTGGAACCGTTACCAAGAAAAAACGTTAAATCTCAATACCTGCCTAGTTTTCTTTACAAAAAGTAATGATATCCCACCAAAACATAAATGTAAAAAAGGAGAGCCAAGTTCAATACAAAAATTATGCTTGGCTGTGGGCTTCGCCGCAAAAAGAATGGAGATCTAAATGAGTGCCAAGTTCTATGCAAAATCCAAATATGTATTTATAGGAACAAAATAACATAATGAACAAGTATTAAACTCTATTTCTTTGCTTTATTGGATACCTATAACAATTGCTGTTATTTAAAAATGTGAGATCTTAAAGTAAATAGTTTAGATTTGACTTGGCCAGTTATTATCAGAATTAAAAAAAATATATAGTGTTTTTTTTAAGTGGGACAGTATAGGGAAACTGCCTTAGGAAACATTAGGTATTTTTATGTGAAAAAAAATTTGGTATGTCAAAATTTTGGTCAAGTGTGAGTTGTCCCTAAAAATTAATAATATTGATGAATATTTTTTTTGACGCAGATCTACTCAGTTTCATGAGAGGATCATTTTATTGTATGGAAAGGAAAAAATCGGAACAGTAGAAGTTAGTCAAATTTAAGAAAATCGTTTTCATTATTACAACCTGTGTAATTTGGCCTAGGTACACTGCAAGGTTTATATTAAAAAAAGTATTGCATATTCCAATACGACATTTGAATTTGGAACACTTTATTTGACTTAAAAAGGATTAAATGATATGGGATTAATATGGCCACAAATGGTCCTATTAAATGGCCACCACGTTCACCCGATTTAACGCTGATGGATTTTTTCATTTGGGGTTACCTTAAAGGTCGAATTTATGAAGATACTTACAACACGATACAAGAGCTAAAAGACGCAGTTCATTATCATTTGAACAACATACATCATAACGCCTTGTCTAAAGCTACTAGAGGTGTTTTGAAACGCGCCCGCATTCGGCAAGAGGGACGCCTTTGAACATTTAATTTAATGTGAAATTATTTTAGTAAATTTACCTAACTTCTGCTGTTCCGATTTTTTTCTTCCAATACAATAAAATGATCCTCTCATGAAACTGAGTAATCTGCGTCAAAAATTCATCAATATTATTAATTTTTAGGGACAACTCGCACCTGACCAAAATTTTGACTATACCAAATTTTTTTTTCCAAAAAAATACCTAATGTTTCCTAAGGCAGTTTCCCTGTATATCCTATACTTTAGGATTTCCCCATACTGTCCCACTTAAAAAAACACACTGTATATGTTGAATAACTTTATAAAATGACTGATGTAACGATGATGATGATGTTGCTTCTGTTCATGGGTGACGTTCACCGCTTCCCATCAGGCGACTCGTCTGCTCGTTTGCTACTAGTTACATAAAAAAAACCTTAATGTTGTCGGACTCCTTTACACGACGTAAAAATACAACATTAATATTTTATAATTCCTTTATTTATCAAATACTTCTAAGCACATATAGTACAGTCTAATACATACTAATTATATAAAGGTAAATATAAAACGTCTTTGAGAAAACACTCCTAAACAAAATGTAACAGTTCAAAGCAACGCCCGATCGTAGCAAAACCAATAAAAACAAAATCAGTCACAAGCAACGATGATTAAGACATGGATTGACAATGCCTATACAAAATCGCGTCCCTCGAACCTTCAGGCTATACGTCTGTTTTCGGTACTGAGTGCCACAGCGCCATCTGTTGAGTCTGGAGTCGAATTATTCTGTCAGCGTTAATCGCCGAACTAAAATATTAGAAACTAGAATTTATTTATTCAATCTTAATTGCACAAAATAAGATGTTACAAATGCCGGACTTAATGCCATAAGGCATTCTCTACCAGTCAACCAATGGGGTTAACAGAAAGGTTAAGTAGGAATTTAGTATTTGTGGTGACCGATAGATGACGCTAGTGCTTTAGCCTGAAATAGGGGAACGCGATTTTGTATAGGCATTGTCAATCCATGTCTTAATCATCCTTGGTCACAAGCCAAAAACTACTCTATAGGATATTTTTTATCACAAATTCAATAGCCGATAAAGAATCGAGATTTTTTTATCCACACTTGTACTTCATAATGTGAGCTTTCTGACAGATCGCTGGCCCAACATTACAGGGTCTTATGTTACATCTTTAGGGTAGTTAAATTTAGACTTAGTGTCACTGTAACAATGCTCAAATTTCAATATGATAAGTGAGACATAGAACCCTGTATTATTGGGCCACCGAGATGTTCAGAGTACATATATTTTAGACACAAGTTCATGACGAGAACACCCCAAAAAAAGATATTAAAAACCGGCCAAGAGCATGTCGGGCCATGCTCAGTGTAGGGTTCCGTACTAAAACTTTTTTTTTAGTTTTTAGTTAACCGTTTTGTCGGCGTGATTAATAATTTAATACACATACTCATACCAAATTTCCGTTTTCTAGTATTGACGATCATTGAGCTGGGCCGCGGACAGACAGACGGACGGACATGGCGAAACTATAAGGGTTCCTAGGTAACTACGGAAACCTAAAAAAAAAGAATACCCCAATATATAGTGAGAGTGCAGAGGACCACATTAATAGAGGTAAATACAGTTAACTTTTTATTAAGGTCTAGATATAAAGGAAAAATCTACCGCGTCGGGAAGAACGAGTGGGTTTTTCAATTTTTTTTTCCTTATTTCTAAACATTGTGGTATTATTTTTTTCATATCATAAGGTCCAGTCCAAATATTTGTCTATAAATTTCACCTAAATCTTAGTGCTATCTTCAGTACAAATGCTCATAATCATAATAGTAGAAATATGTTTGTATATAATAGTGACAGAGTATTGTGTCATCTAACCCACTGTGCAGCAATATTATCGAGTCTTACACTAAGGCACTAATCTATTCCATTTTAATATTTATAACCTTTCTTATTCCCACTTTTTATTGGGAATTATTTCTGATATTTCTAACTCAACAACAATAAATTCGATAATCGAACGAGCCTACATTTACTTACACAGACTTTTCTGAAAATATAATGGCCTTTAGAACGCCATCTTAATTTTACAATTACTGTTCATTATAGTGATTGGTGGAATGAGGATAAAACAGTGGACGTTTTTTTAATAAGTTTATAACGATGGAACGACAATCGTTATTAAAAAAACCGGCCAAGTGCGAGTCGGACTCGCGCACCGAGGGTTCCGTACAAACCTGTAGGTATATAGGGGTAGTAACTTTAAAATTATTGAAAATATTTTTATTATATGATGTAACTAAAAATTTACGGTTTTCACAATTTTTCCTTTATCTGTGCTATAAGACGTTGCTTCGTGCCAAATTTCAAGTTTCTGAGTTTACGGGAAGTACATACCCTTTAGGTTTTGAGTTTCTTGCGAGTTTCAAAATATGCGACTTAAATTGATATTTCTTTTGATTGCATTGACATAAAAGTTTGGTTTTGCTACATCTGAAAGGTCCTATAGCCCTGAGTATTTGACATGAATTTCAATTTAATACCTCCACGCGTTTACGAGGAAAAAGGTAGTAAGTTTAAAATCTTAAAAAATATTTTTTTGTATGATTTTACTAAAAATGTCTACTTTTTGTAATTTTTCCATTGTCTATGCTATATGACGTTGCTTCGTGCCAAATTTCAAGTTTCTGAGTTCACGGGAAGTACCCCGTAGGTTTTGCGAGTGTCGAAAAACTCTAAAATTTGCAGCATAAACGACTGTATCTTTTGATTGCGTTGGCTTTTAAGTTTGATATTTTCACAGCTCCAAGGGAC
The DNA here is from genome assembly GCA_947086415.1 of Pammene aurita. Lineage (NCBI taxonomy): Eukaryota > Metazoa > Arthropoda > Insecta > Lepidoptera > Tortricidae > Pammene > Pammene aurita. The sequence goes on along the minus strand of OX352295.1, from coordinate 1,476,632 downwards.
AATAGACCTGAGTATTTGATATAAATTTCAGCTTGATACCTCCACGCGTTCCTGAGAAAAATGGTCTTGACAGACAGACAGACAGACAGACAGACGGACAACAAAGCGATCCTATAAGGGTTCCGTTTTTTTCGTTCGAGGTACGGAACCCTAAAAACGTGTTGTTGGTTATGCTTTAGGTATGTCAAAGTTAGTCTATGGTCAAGCCTCTAAAATACAGGGGTGACTTTGTAAAATCTGTTTATACGCCAAAGTACTGATTTTTTTACCTCCTTCTGGTAATACGTACGATTTTATATGATTCTAGCCGTTTACAAAAAGATTAGTCATACTGCTACTTAAACGTAAGATCTATCAAAATAGCCTCTAGAATTCCTAAAGTCACCCCGTTTTACATTATGTAAAATCCAAAAATAAATCCAATATAATCTGTGAGTATCCCTTTGAACGCCATACGTCATAGACAAAACGTCACTCATACGCCAAGATCACCGGCGCAATCGAGCCAATATAAACCTTACATGAAATTATGAAGGTTACTTTGACAGCGTACGCCATAACCCATATAGTGGCTCTTGGCGCCGTGGGCACGAGAACTCATGACACCTTTAGTGGTTCTTGGCGTTCAAAAGGTTAACCTCCTTGCAGTGAAACCCATGACAATTTAATGTGTCACTGGCGTTCGAAAGGTCAAATTATTAGAAAAGTCCAGATGGCGTAGGATTTAAAAATAGGATAGTTTGAAAACTTAGTCAAACGCTATACTTATTGCACTAAATAGTTTGAAACCTCGAGGTGCATATACACAAGTCATAAATAACTTTTACTGTTGCCGGAATTAGACTAATATATCTAAGAAAACACTAAAATAATAGTTTTAGAAAAAAAAAACTTTTAAATAGAAAAAAAACGAAATGAGCTGTCAGATATTTCTTAAATCTTTTATAAGAAAAACTACAATTAAAGTGTCAATTCTCCAAAATACAAAAAAAGTACACAGGGGTTAGGTTTACTACTAAAATCTACAATAATTCGTCACAATCCATAATGAAGCGATTACTAATACCTATACAGTTTTTTTTTTTAAATTTAGAGATCAATATTAAGTTGCCATTAAAATAGATCAATATAAATAATTTTTTTTAATAGTGTAAGCAACCCAACTTTTACACTTGCTTTCTTTAGGACTGTGACTACCTTCCGTTCTTAAGACGGGCCTCAGACTTACAACTACCAAGAGTCACTTCTAAGGTAGAATTCATAATTAAGTGGCTAATTTGACAGCTGGCGTACAAAGGTATGTAAAATGCTGTCAAATTACTACACCGAATTATGAATTCTACCTTACATAGAAGTTTATATACCTTGTAGCCGACAGTACACATTATGTCCAGGAAATACGATTCATGTTATAAAACGGTCAGAACTTCTTATAACTTTAATACAGTTGAGGAAAATTATGTTATATTTGGCGCCCAATAATTTTTATATAGTCTTTCAGTAGAGTTTATTCAGGCTTTTGCCATTGCTCAATGGTGCCTGGGGTCTGGTAGGCAATCTTATCGTAAGCATGAGCGTGGGCACCAGTTTTTACTAACGCAACTGCCATTTGGCCTTTTAACATAGACGGTCTAGGTCTTATTAGGACAAGAAACATTTTAATAGCGAAAATTTAATTTAATCACGAATCTTTTTAATACATACATTTTAGACCGTAATCCCTCGACATAAGGTTCAAACTCGGCCCTTATTCTTCGAGTTATAACCTCATACGCATCTTCTCCGGCTGCGAGACGAGCCCGTACTTGTCGAGGTGCTCGTAGAGCGCCGCCAAGTATTCTTTCGGGTGGTGGGTGTAGTGCTGCACGTGCGGGGACTTGTCCCAGCACTTCCAGGTGCACTGGAAAAAACAAGGTCAAAATTAATGTTAAATTAATGTATTAATTAGAAACAAATGTAAACATTGTTTACTAAAGGAAAAAACCGGCTTTGTGCGTGTCGTACAGTCGCCATCAGATATATCAGAGCGGTCAAGGTGGTCACAAATATCAGAACGCCTTTCTGAAAGCGATGAAGTGCATGTTCAGATTTTTTCGAGTACTTTGGCCGCTGCGATATATTTGATCGCGACTGTACTACGCATAATGAAGGGTTTCCTACCTTCAATGGAATTAGGAAAAACTAATATCAAAAGGTCGTATCTGCCTAAGGAAGTTTTTGGAGATAACTCAAAAATGGTGTAACCGATAATGTTAAAAATAATTTTCATTGTAAGAACATAGGGTAAATCGCCAGTAACTGGCCACCATTCAGTTACTGGCCACCTATACTAAAATGAATTCTGTGTATAGGTGAATAGAACTCATTTTTGTAAGAGGCGGCCAGTTATTGAACGAGTGGCTAGTAGGCAAATCTCCAGTAACTGGCCATTTTCCTCATACTAAAATGAGTTCTCTTCACCTTTAAATAGAATTCATTTTTAGTATAGGTGGCCAGTAACTAAAATGTTATTGAAATTTTTACTTAATTTATACCTTGTACTAAAATGAACTTTATTCACCTATAAATAGAAATCATAAGGTGGCCAGTTACTAAAAGGTGGCCAGTTACTGGCGATTTATCCTATGTATCTTCTCAAATTTTACTCTAGCTAAAACACAAACTGATTTTTTCCTATTTTTCCTTGAAAAATTAAATTGTATGGAACATCTGCGAGAAAATTTTACCTCTAATAGGTAGTACTGAACCAGGAGTCATGGACGGCTCGGTTGCTAGACTCGGCACCGACAGAATAGTAAGAACAGTGCGGGCGCGCAGCACGCGTTGTGGAACATCTGTGAGAAGCAGGCTAGAAGGACCCACACCCTTGGTAGGGTAGGGTACACTAGGGTGTAGTATAGCTACACACCTCGGTGCCCATCCTGACCCAGGAGTCGTGGACGGCGCGGTTGCTGGCCTCCGCACCCACCGGGTCGGAGCGGGACAGCAGGAACAGCGCGGGCGCGCAGCACGCGTTGTGGAACATCTGTGAGAAGCAGGCTAGAAGGACCCACACCCTTGGTAGGGTAGGGTACACTAGGGTGTAGTATAGCTACACACCTCGGTGCCCATCCTGACCCAGGAGTCGTGGACGGCGCGGTTGCTGGCCTCCGCACCCACCGGGTCGGAGCGGGACAGCAGGAACAGCGCGGGCGCGCAGCACGCGTTGTGGAACATCTGTGAGAAGCAGGCTAGAAGGACCCACACCCTTGGTAGGGTAGGGTACACTAGGGTGTAGTATAGCTACACACCTCGGTGCCCATCCTGACCCAGGAGTCGTGGACGGCGCGGTTGCTGGCCTCCGCACCCACCGGGTCGGAGCGGGACAGCAGGAACAGCGCGGGCGCGCAGCACGCGTTGTGGAACATCTGTGAGAAGCAGGCTAGAAGGACCCACACCCTTGGTAGGGTAGGGTACACTAGGGTGTAGTATAGCTACACACCTCGGTGCCCATCCTGACCCAGGAGTCGTGGACGGCGCGGTTGCTGGCCTCCGCACCCACCGGGTCGGAGCGGGACAGCAGGAACAGCGCGGGCGCGCAGCACGCGTTGTGGAACATCTGTGAGAAGCAGGCTAGAAGGACCCACACCCTTGGTAGGGTAGGGTACACTAGGGTGTAGTATAGCTACACACCTCGGTGCCCATCCTGACCCAGGAGTCGTGGACGGCGCGGTTGCTGGCCTCCGCACCCACCGGGTCGGAGCGGGACAGCAGGAACAGCGCGGGCGCGCGGCACGCGTTGGTGTGGAACATCTGCGAGGAGCGGATGTAGTGGCGGGTGGCTGCTTCTTGGAACGCCTTCATGTGGTATCTGGAACCGAATATTTAGGGATAGCGCCTACACTCGGTGCCTACTGCGCCACTCTTGAGGTCGGGCCAAGCCCGACATTAAGAGCGCACTTCGCTTGCTCTTACATTGGGCGCCGTATCATAGTATAAGGTCGGGCTTCAAGCTCGATATTCTCGCACGCTCTTACATTCGGTGCCTACGACGCCATCACTCATGAGGTCGGGCCAAGCCCGACATTAAGAGCGCATTTCGTATGCTCTTACATTGGGCGCCGTATCATAGTATGAGGTCGAGCTTCAAGCTCTATATTCTCGCGCGCTCTTACATTCGGTGCCTACAGCGCCTTCTACACTTGAGGTCGGGCCAAACCCGACATTAAGGTATCATAGAATGAGGTCCCCAATCCCGAAATTCAGAGAAAGGCGATTTTACATTTGGCGCCTATTTACTCGCACTATGAGGTCGAGCGAAGCCATGTCGCGAGTCAAATTTACTTGAATTTGCTAGCATGAGTTACTAAAAAAATGCTAACCAATGACAGGACCACGTGTATGCAGTGATCAGTCCGTTATTGAATATAATATATGAGGCTTATACTTAATTTGTAATGTAAGCTTGTTTTAACAATTTTGATACGTTCCATTATAATATTTCACAAATGGAAGCCAAACTTTCTGTGACACGTCGCGCGTCATGACCAAAAATACATGAGTTAACTAATTAATTTGATATTAATTAATTGATACGCTTGACATTTATAAGTTCACATGAAATCGATAATCCCAAATTAATGACCGTTATCACAGCATCGGGGTGCGTGTTATGATAATATTAAAATGTACAAATTTATCTACAGATTTTTATCAAAAATGATAAGAGAGTGCTACCTGTGTTATGGCACTTGTAACTATATCGTCTAACGTCTAATATATTGTCTGGGAAATTTATCTTGATCTAGTGATATCTAGGAGTATTAGTCATAAGAGATGGGCCAAACCGAATAAGGACTTTGCCTAATACCAATACTCAGCCAAATGTTCAAATCAAACATTACCGAGCTGATTTGGCCGAATTATTCAGTTCATCTAAAAAATTCAACAATGACATAGGAAAGCACCTTTATTGATAAAAATAATAAATATAAATGGACACTTACGAATGGCAGGTGAAGCATATAAATGTTTAGAAAGTAATATTCACAGCAGTCGGATAAGCATCGATAGCTTAACTGGTAACCGGTCTCCCTGAGCCACGTACCAAGTCAATGAAATTCATCATCATTATTTTAAAACATCTTCTTTATCATTTCGTTGGCCTTTGCTCAGTATACAAACGATTATTATTTTCTATTACGTGTTTGACGAAAACTTTGGATTTTGGACTGACCTTGTAGTAGGTATTAGTGATGACATAATCAATTAATCACGAGACAAGCGAGATAGTGGCACGTGTTAAAAAAATATACACAACGATTTAAAAGTAAACTAACTGATATACGTCCCAAGTCAATGAAATTTTCATTATCAAATTTTTAAAACATGTATCTTATTTATCATTTCGTTTGCTTTTGCTCAGTATACAAATGATAATGATTTTATTATATTATATTATATTATATTATATTATTATATCGTTTTAGACAGGCAGCTCGAGCTGATACGTCTAAATCAAAGTTCACTAAGCACTAATTCACAGCTTTAGATAGTTTGTCGAGTCTATTTTTGAACTGATTAACACTGTTGGAGTTCACAACTTGGGAGGGTAATTTGTTCCAAGTATTTACAATTCGGTTCACAATAAAGTTTTTGCCGATATTTGTATTATGTATTATTGTTTCTATTATGTTTGACGGAAACTTTGGATTTTGGACTGACCTTGCCTCAGATATCAGTGATGACATTATCAATAAATCACGAGACAAGCCAGATAGTGGCACGTATTCAAAAAGTATACACAACGATTTCAAAGTAAACTAACTGATATACACATCATACATAGAATAACAGTAGTTTTCTCTATAGCCAAACATGGAGCATTTTATACAATAAGCTTAACTAGCAGTCCGCCTCGAACTGCGAACTCGCGATTTCCTTGTAAACGACATGACCAATATAACAAGACCCATATGATAATTTTTTCGCGCCTTCTAGCTCCATGACCCCTTGATCGATCCTGCTCATATACGTACTCTCAAATTATACGTATCTCTGTTACAACCCCAACAAATTTCATGAAGATCAGAAAAACGTTACTAAAGTTATCGCGGAACAAACTCTCAAAATCAAAAAGCCATCGAAATGCAGAGACGTGCCACTAGCCGAAGTTGTTTGTAAGAACTCACTTCGCTCGTTCGAATATGACCTTATTATTTGGAAAAAACTACCTCAACGGGTAGCAACTGAGTACGTGGTACAGTCGCCATCAAATATATCGCGGCGGCCAAGATACTCAAAATATCTATTGAATATGCACTTTATAGCCTGAACAGAGGAGTTGTTAAGATATTTGTGACCACCTTGGCCGCTCCGATATATCTGATGGCTACTGTACATTCGATAGTGCTCGAGGACTGCCAAAATATAGTGGTTGCCACACGCAACCTATAAGGCTGCGTTTCCACCAGAGATGGGCGAGGATGTGTTGCGAGGAATGTGTTTGTTAAGAACCACCACCTCGAAGGATTTAAAAGAAAGTTGTTGAAGTATTCCACGAGTCGATAGTGTGCATGCAAAGCAATTGTTTTTTTATATACAGCCTTGGCCAGAAGTGTTGAGCACCCTTGCGATTTTCATACAAAACTCGAAACTTTAGTCCAGCGTTTCTATCTTTTTTGAAGTTATTTTATCAATTAATTCAACCTGAACAGGCATGTTTTGTTGAAGTTAGTAGTAACTGCATAGAATATTTGTAATTTGTCGCACCGACCTAAAGTCGCATTTTGTTACATCCACTTTTTTTTAAGTACCTTGAAACTGTTATTAAGTGAAGTTATGTGTATGTAAGTTTTCTAGATATATAAATAAAATATAACATTTTACGTCATCGTACATTGTTATGATAGGGAAATAATACTTAACATCAAAATTGTAAACAAAAAACTGCTACACTCAACACTTCTGGCCAAGGCTGTACATATAATCTATTTCTTCTTTCCTTTGCTTGTTTCGACTTAAGTATATAATCTGCTTTAATTAAATTAACCACTTTTTGTTCGAAAAGTGTAGTTTCTAATTATAAATTATAGTATTTTTTTAACTTCACATATTGTAAATACACTGTTTAATTTTTAATACCGCTTGTCCTAAGACACTTGAATTAGCTGTGGTTACCTATAATTAGATAAACATCTACCTCTTATATAACTTAAGCTATGAATTAATTAAGCATGATGTATTATCTGTTGGTGATCCTAAATTAAACAAAACCAATGGATTCACTCCATTCGCACAGCGCAGCAGCAGGATTGGTTCTTATTAAACAGTAAACGCATCCCTCACAACGCATCCTTGCTCATCTCTATTGGAAACGCAGCCTAAGTTCATCACCAAAGGTACTCACTCCATATAAGCCCTGAGGGTCTTCTGCATGAGGTGGTTCTTCGGGAACACGGCCTTGGGCACTCCGATGGTGATCTCACTGATGTCGGCGGCGGAATCCCACACCTGGCATGAGACGCGGTCGAGGACGGGTTGGTAGCTAGAAAAAAGGAATAATTTTAAACAAAAAAGGATCGACTTCACTTAGCATCCACCTTTCCAACAGCAAATGCTCGAGCTGCTCTAAAAAATACTTAAATCACTATAGGTGTGCCTATAATAGTTGAAGAGTTCCATCGATTTCACCAGGATACCACCATCAGATCCTGACCTGGTTACAATGGGACCAACTGTGAAGTATACTCTTTCAAACAAAAAAATAATTTTCCAAATCGGTCTCGCTCGAATAATCGGTGAACATACATAAAAATAAAATTGCAAAAACAAAGATCCCGACGAATTGATAACCTCCTCCTTCGAAATCTTGAAGTCGATTGAAAATGTTTCATTTCATTTCATTTTCTTTATTGCCATAAATTGTATGTATACATAAGAGGTGAAGTATATGTTGATTTGTCTCAATACAATTTTACCAGATCGGTGTAGCATTATTACAGTCGTCTGTATATATAAAAGAAGAAACTGACTGACTGACTGACATATCAACACAGCCCAAACCGCTGGGTCTAGAGATTTCAAATTTGGCATGTAGGTTCCTTATAAGGTCTAGGGGTGCATTAAGAAAGGAATTTTCAAAATTCACCCCCTAAGGGGATGAAATGAGGGTCCAAAGTTTGTATGGCGAACCAAGATTAGTTAGACTATCTTATTCAAAACTTCACAGGAGTATTTCTAACGATAAATAAGTAAATACGTTTCAGGTTTTTTGAAAATTCAACCCCTAAAAGGGGGAAATGTGGTCAAAATGTCTAAAAATCAACATGGGTATTGTTGCTACGGTTTATCGGGTCGTTGATTACGAAAACAACAACGGTTTTAAAATCCAACATGGCGGACGTAAAATACCATCTCCCCTGTTGGGGTACAATGGGGTTGAAATGTCTAAATATCAATATGGGTGTCGTTTTTGTGCTTTTTTGGGACGTTAATTACGAAAATGGCATCGATTTTTAAATTTTGGTCATGAAAATTCTCGATAGTATTTGTGCCAAATTGCAATCTTCTTCTAAATAAATAAAAGAAGAAACTGACTGACATATCAACACACATCCCAAACCGCTGGTTCTAGAGATTCCAAATGAGGCACGTAGGCTCCTTATAAGGCCTAGCGATGCACTTAGAAATATTTTTTAAAAATTCACCCCCTTAGGGGGGGAAATGGGGTCCAAAGTTTGTATGGGAAACAAGATTAGTTCGACTATTTTATTCCAACCTTTCCAGGAGTATTCCTAACGATAAATGAGTAAACAAGTGTTTCAGCTTTTTTGAGAATTCAACCCATAGAAGTGGGCAATATGGTGACAAAATTTAAATATCACAACGACCCGATAAACCATACGGGGAAACATTGTATGGGGAAATTTTTTGAACCAAATTAGATGAAACTTGGTATAGAGATAGTTTGTATCCCGGGAAGGGACAAAATAGTTTCAAAATAGTTGAAAGTTTTATGAAGAATTATTAACAGCTGAACCGATTTAGATGAAACTTGGTATAGAGATAGTTTGAGTCCCGAAAAATTACATAGGACAGTTTTTATCTAGAAATTCAATCCTTAAGGGGGTGAAATGGGGGTTGGAGGTTTGTATGGAGATTTACCGCGAACCGATTTAGATCAACTTTGTTGTGGATATAGTTTAAGTCCCAGGAAACAATATAGAATATTTTTTATCCCGAAAATCAATCTTAGAGGGGTAGAAAAGATGTTGGTAGTTTGTATGGCGAATTATTAACCGCTAAACAGACGATTGAAATGAAACTTTGTACCTATTATATAGATTGAGTCGCGGGAAACTATATAGGATAGTCTCTTTCTCGAAAATTAACCCTTTAGGGGGTGAAACGGGGGTTGAAAGTTTGTATGGGAAATTAATAACCGCTGACCCTATTTAGATGATTTGGTATGGAGGTAGTTTGAGTTCTGGGGAAGGATATATAATAGTTGTTATCCCAGAAGTCATTCTTTAAGCGGGTAAAAAGGAGGTTGGATTACTAATTCCACGCAAACGAAGTCACGGGGAAAAGCTTCTATTCAAGAGTAGAAATCTGTATTAATCATAATCTCTCAGTAGTAGTAAGTCGTTGATGGCGTAACAATTAAACAATTAGATATTGCGCTATTTTTTTTTAAATAAAAAAATGAGGGAACTGGCTTCAACAAAACGTGGTATACCGAAACCTCCAGAATATAACGAATACTTTTCAGAAAACCGCATCTAAATCAGTTCAGCGAAACGCGACATGATCGCAGACAAACATACATTCTTCCATACAGACATACAAACATACGAGTCTAACTGAGAACCTCCTTTTTAGTACTTTTAGTACGCGGGCGAAACCGCGGGAAAAAGCTATAGTAATATATATATTGACAATAACTATTAAACTAGAGCATGCAATTACATTTGACTATTTTGGGTGTTACTATAATATTCATTGAGGTTATAAGGACACAATTCAATAAGAATTTTTTTTAGGCTGCTAATAAATTTTGTAGACGATAGAGACTTAATTTCTATGGGCAAGGCGTTATAAACTATTGCCGCAATATGCCTATGGCATTTGAAAAACATTGCTGTATGCCAAGCAGGAGCATCAACGTCATGAGCAAACAAATCATTAAGCCTTGCACTAGAAAATTTTTTTTTCGGAAATCGATCTGGATATCGCCGTACAATCTTGCAAAGCTCCATTATGTACAGTGCTGATAAAGTAGGTAACCTCAACTGCTTGAATGATTCTCTGCACGGACCCCGTCTAGACTTAATCCCATTTAAAATGCGTACGCAATCTTTCTGTAAAATAAATATTTGTTTGTGTTTGAATCTTTAGTTTGGTAATTACTACACAATACCTACACTTTTTTTTTATGAAAGCGGAGGCAAACAAGCAGACGAATCACCTGACGGTCAGCAATTACCGCCGCCCATGGACGCCCGCAACACCAGAGGGGTCACAAGCGCGTTGGCGGCCTTTAAGATGGGAATACGCTCTTTTCTTGAAGGTTTGAAGGTCGTATCGGTCCGGAAATACCGCAGATATACAATACTTAAGCCTTGATAGATATATTCCACACAGTAAATGGTCCCTGCCAAAAAATAGCATAGCAACATGTAAGACATAGCAGCGTAAACAGAAACCGTCAAATTCCTAACAATGTAAACACGTTTGTTTACAAACATTACAATGGACTTCCTTGTTGGCCGCATTATTGTTTGTAGTGCTACGGATCTCGGGCTTAAATTAAATCTTTAAACTTTTCGAAGCTAATGACTCATATATCAGCACCGCAGGTTCAACGCCAACGACTTATATGTAGGTCATAAGATACCATACCTTTAACTCTAAACTCATTATTGGCTTGGCGTATTCAGAACATGAATAAGTTATCGTTTTAAATTGGAGTACTCTTCGGTCAGAAAGTGAGGCCGTAAGAGAGAGAGAGTCTAAGGGACTGTGTCTCGTTTTGACTAAGGAGGTAATACGTTATTCTTTCCAAAAGAGCACAACTGAAAATTATACTATAGAAGTAGAACTCACGATTTTCTTGCAAACGAGTTGACCAATATAACAAGACCCTTTTTCGAGCCTTCTAGCTCCAACTCCTTGATCGATCATGCTCATGAACGAACTTTCAAATTGTATGGTCTCGACTACAACCCCAACAAATTTAATATAGATCAGAAAAACGTTACTATAAAGTTACCGCGCGACAACTATTCAAAATCAAAATGCACAGACGTCTAGGTAGCCAGCTGACAGTTCCGTTATGTCCGAAGTCGTCTGTAAGAACTTCACTTCGCTTACGCTCCGCTCGTTCGATAAAAAGAAAATCTTAATTAAACTTATGTTTACTTATTTAAAAATCTGAGATCAACTACGAAAGCAGGTTACATAATATTGAATCTTAGGTGATTATTACACTGTTGCGGTTTCCGCATGCGGCGACGGTGTGTGGGCAAGATAGAGCTCTGAAAGTGTATAGCGGTGAACCCACCGGAGTGGGACGCGGCAACAATGTGAGGTTGAGATCCGCATTTGTAACAGGTCTTATTAACACTTACGTTTTAACATCCTTCAGGGCATGAACGCAGACTTCCCCCCAAATATAGCCTGCGACGGAGAATCCGTGTATCATCAACGAGGAGTGGGCGTCGTTCGTGGTGATGAATTTTAGAAGGTCGCCGGCTACCAGCTGGAAAAATATAAAGGCATATATAAATAATTTAAATAAATAAATGTTATTAAGGGACAATTTTACACAAATAGACCTAGCTCAATAAGGCTTGTGTTTTGAGTATAAACGATGGTATATATCATATACAAGATATCTCTATACTCTGCTTAGCGCGTTATTTCTTTTAAACCTAAGCTGCCAAAAAGAAGGTGTGCGGGAGGGGAACGCGCAATGCCAGACAGGGAACGCGCCATTGTTCCGTGGGGCGTAAGAGAGAGTCACACATTAATGGTTGCCATGGAGACATACTAAGTTTACTGTCACTTACAATAAATTAGTGTCTCACTAATCTCACTATAGAGTGAAATAACTTCGAGCGTGGCACCGGGGGTCGCCCGGCTATGCGGGGTCTTGGTTATTAGTCTTTGGTATATATACATAAACACGCGTCACAATCGTTCTAAATACAACGAAATTTTAATTGTAAGTAGTACAGTCGAGGACAAAGAGATGTATACACTTTTGGACCTTATTACAACGCAATAAGGTCCAAAAATGTATACATCTCTTTGTCCTCGACTGTACCATAGCCCATAGCGCACAACTTTAATGTCTAATTTCAAACAAAATTTTCCCTGTAATTAGTACAATTGTGCACTAGAGTATCCGTAAATAGAAAATATCTATAACTCAAGAACAAATACCCGTGATAAACACACCAATATATGCCCTAACCAGGATTCCAACCCGGAACATTCATATTAAACAGCTTCATTACCGACTAATAAAGGCTAGGAGGCCGTTATGGGGTTATGCTAGACCATAACATTATTAGATATTATTAGATATTGTTAGTGATTCTATATGTAGCTTGAAGCGTAGAATTCTTAAAAACTTTTAAGTAGTGGGTTTACTACCACTCACTCCACTCTGTATGTGGAATGTAAATTAAATACATTGTTTATTCATGTTTTTTTTTAACCTATGTAGTTAAATTTTAGTTTAAATATTAAATGTAGTGCTTCTAAACTGTTTTGAGTGTTGTTGCACAACTGTTATTGGTGCATAAATATTTTACGTGTCAGCTTGCTCTTAATGTCATTTACATGTTTTGTTTATGTACTGTTGGTGTGTCTCTATAATAAAATAAATAAAAAAATAACATTTAAGTAATTTAACTATACACTTGTCTGCTTTAATTTTTGGGTAGTTTTGTTATTTCTCTAATGTTTTTAAGCACCAACTGTTTACGAAACTGATCTTTACCTTCTGCTACCCTAAGGTTATCTGGAAGGGATCGCCTAAAGCGATAAGACCTGTTGTTTACTATTTCTTTTTTTTTTTAAATATTTATAACGGGTTACTTAATAAAAATGACCAAACTGAAAAATGAAAAAATGAAAAGTTCCGACGTGACCGGGTGGTCTAGTGGTCAGGACGTCAGCCGCGAAAGCTGAAGACGCCAGTTCAAATCTGGCCTCGGACACCGTAGGATTTGGTCAGTTTTTCTGAAGTATATGACATCTATTTTCAATGAAATACAGTGTTAAGGTTTTTTTATAAACATTTTTTTTTATGTGTAATTAATTATTAGTTTATTCCTTTAGTATATAAGCCTCATGGCACATGTTCATAAAAGTGATGTTGAACATTGAGTAACAGGAGATGACATCCCTAAGAATTTTTTTGTCCCAAAAGTTGTAGTGAAAATCACTAAAAGTCTATACTACTCTTTGATTCTGTCATAGCTGTCAACCGCCAAACATGGCGCACAAAATCTGTTCTAGATGTCACATCTAGTAGAATACATAATAAATCAATGATGTTGAATTACGAAAAAATAGTTTTAAAAAATAGAATTGCCCTAAAGCACAAAAAAGTACCACTTCCGGTGTAAAAAATGGATGTTATTTACCTACGTCATTTGATGCAAAGATTACACTTGTGGCAACAAATAGCAATTTGTATGTAGGTACAGAAAAACCCAGTTTTCCAGTTCCTGCATGGCCGGAAGTGCCCGGCAGACTGGTTGAAGAGTAACGAGTTTGATCTCAAATTTACGTCACTTTTAAAATTTGCGTCCTCACCCGTACTACTTTTGAAATTAAAGAACACTAGGATAATCTGAGAACAATAGCATGTACTTAAATAAGAATTTTAGCATGACTTTGCAGACATAATCTAAAATATACTCCTTTTGGGCATGCAGCCAGAATCAAGTTAATAAACTTCTTGCTGAAGTCACGGACACTATCTGTATCTTGCCGATAGATATTCTCTTAGAAAATTATGTTTTGTGACGATATTATAACTTATTAAAATATTTTATTCAAAAATAGAATTTTTGCCGTATACTCAGTCTAGCTAGACTTTATTTAAAAATATCATTTTTGCCGTATACTCTGTCTAGCTAGACTTTATTTAAAAACTAGCTTTTGCCCGCGGCTCCGCTCGCTTTAAATTCGGGGTAACACGGTTCCCCTTTGCCTCCCGGAATGCTCCATACAAACTTCCACCCCCCATTTTAGGGAAGTGGGGGGTTAGAAAGAGACAAATAGTAGCCTATGTCACTCTCCATCCCTTCAACTATCTCCACTTAAAAAATCACGTCAATTCGTCGCCCCGTTTTGCCGTGAAAGACGGACAAACAAACAAACACACACACTTTCCCATTTATAATATTAGTATGGATAGCATTTTGCCGTATACTCTGTCTAGCTAGACATTATTTAAAAATAGCATTTTGCCGCATACTGTGTGTACTTATTCCAAATGGGACTTAAAACTCTTATGAAATTAAAATCTGGAATGAAAATATGTTTGACTGGTTTGAGACATCATGTCTTCTGTTTTTTATACCAGTAAAGTTCCTTGAACTGACACAAAGTGTACTGGACTTTTTGCTAAACAACAAAAAGTCAAGCAAAAAAACTCGTCCGGAGAAACGATCATCGTTGAGAACACGCTAAACATGACTTCGAAAGTGTTTATGAACGTATTTTAATCCAATGTAAGAAGAATGAACAATGACGACGACATTAGAATTTACGTTAATGTCCATTAAAGGAACAAGTCACGTCCTATATTATCGACACAAAGACGTTATTAACGCAAGACACACAGTACATTTCTTCAATGTTAATTAATTATACACAAATACGCACCACAGCACAAAGACGGAATTATATTAATTACTCCGCAAAAAACTGTCTGTCTGAAATAAAATATGTATAAACTATTGAACCGAATCGATTTGCATAAAAAATGAGTGTAGATAGACATAGGTTACTTTATTTACTAATACTTTTACTTTGTAATATAACTTAATACCTCTCCAATTAGCTGACCAAGGGCGGGTTTAAATCCAGCAAGCTGTACTCGCATTTTTTTCATTACATGATTCTAAATTGTTACAAATCCTTAAATTGTTACCTAACTTTTTATACCTTACATAGACTACTTACGTGCCTAATCTCTATACGTTAATAACAACAGTAAAAAGTTATGAAATAAACGCATTTGTATTACCTTATTTTTTGGTACTTTGTGTCGCTTACCGCAGTTGATCACGATTTTACTGTGTGAATCGCCAAAATATGTATCTCGTTTATAACTTTCAGATGATAGAATCTCTTGGCGTCCGTCAGATGTATTAGTCGTCGATGGACAGACATTCTGAAGGACGTGAGTTACTTGTGAATCTGCATGAGATTGGCACGGGACCAGAACAAGTAGCGTAGTTACACCAAGAGTTATAAATAAATAAATAGATAAATAATATTATAGGATAATCATACACAAATCGACCTAGGCCCACAGTAAGCTCAATAAGGCTTGTGTTATGGGTACTAGACGACGATATATATAATAGATAAATATGGATAAATAATTAAATACATAGAAAACACCCATAACTCAGGAACAAATATCTGTGATAAACACACAAATAAATGCCCTGACCAGGATTCGAACCCGGGACCTCCTGCTTCATAGGCAGGGTCACTACCGACTGGGCTAGGAGGCCGTCAAGTTATGCTTCGTAGTGTGCGTGAAAAAAGTGACCTGCCAGGGCGTGCACGACACCTTGGTACGAGGGCCGTTTGATAAGTTTTAAAAAAAAGTCAAAAATCATCAGTTTTTTTATACAAAATACATTTATTTCTCAACATAATCTCCTTCAAGGGCCAAACACTTATTCCAGCGAGTCTCCAATTTTTTTATCCCCTCCAAAAAATAGGATTCGTTGAGGTCTGAGAAATAGCCATTTACACCTATACAGTCTTCATTTGTCAAAAATGTTTGTCCTCCAAGCCATCTCTTCAAATTTGGGAATAGGTAATAATCACACGGAGCTAAGTCCGGTGAATATGGAGCATGAGGAACCGGCTCGAAGCCTAATTCATGGATTTTTGGCATTGCAATAGTTGAGGTGTGCACTGGGGCGTTGTCTTGGTGAAAGAGTACTTTTTTCGGAGATAATCTTGGTCGTTTTTCCAACAATTCGGCTTTAAAACGGTCTAACAAATCTGCGTAATAACGGCCGGTGATAGTTTTCCCCTTAGCTAAGTAGTCGATCATGATGATTCCTTCGCTATCCCAGAAAACTGTCGCCATCACCTTCCCAGCCGACAAAACAGTCTTTGCCTTCTTTGGGGCACGTTCACCAGCAGCCATCCATTGTTTGGACTGTTGTTTTGACTCGGGCGTGTAATGGTGGACCCAAGTTTCGTCCACAGTGACAAATCGTTTCAAAAAGTTTCGAGGATTACGCTTCATCATATCCAAACACAGTTTTGAAACTCGCTTTCGTTCGAGTTTTTGTTCGATCGTCAACAAACGTGGCACCCATCGTGCAGACAGCTTAGTCATGGCCAAATCTTCGTGTAGGATTTTATGTTCACGCTCAGTAGAGATGCCTATCTTTTCAGCTATTTCACGCACCTTCACTCGGCGGTCGTCGAGTACGATATTATGAACTTCTTCAATAACGTCTTCAGTAGTGACTTCGATTGGACGACCAGAGCGTGGAGCATCAGATGTGCTTGACCTCCAAACACAGTTTTGAAACTCGCTTTCGTTCGAGTTTTTGTTCGATCGTCAACAAACGTGGCACCCATCGTGCAGACAGCTTAGTCATGGCCAAATCTTCGTGTAGGATTTTATGTTCACGCTCAGTAGAGATGCCTATCTTTTCAGCTATTTCACGCACCTTCACTCGGCGGTCGTCGAGTACGATATTATGAACTTCTTCAATAACGTCTTCAGTAGTGACTTCGATTGGACGACCAGAGCGTGGAGCATCAGATGTGCTTGACCGGCCACGTTTAAATTCATTTAACCAGTTGTAAATGGTTTGCAACGTCGGTACATTAGTGCCATGAACAGAATCAAGTTCAATTTTTATAGTGGCAGCAGTGCAACCCTTCATAAAAGTGTTTAATAACGGCACGAAATTCAGATTTTTCCATAGTTGACAAAAATGCGTAGGTGATCTCAGTTAAGCAACGATAAAAGTGACGTATCTTTGTTTTTTTTTCTTAATTTTTCGTCAGTTATCAAAGATCGTGCCAGCCAGTGTTAATGCCATTTACAAAAAAAAAGGATTATTTAAATAGTTTTTTAAAAGACTTTTCAAACGGCCCTCGTATAAGGTGGTGTGCTGGCGTGTTTGACGTGCAGTATTATAACATACCTGCGAGCCCTTGGCGGGCCACATGAGCTGCCAGGGCGTGCACGACACACTGAGCACGTCAAACCCTTGCTCCAGATATAAGGTCGCGTACTTCATGACATGCTTCTGACGTGCGAGCAGCCAGTTGATCATCACGCAGAGGGGGCGGTTGATTTGCTTGTCGAGTCTGAGAAAAAAATTGTAAGACTCATTATTCAAAATGTATCAGTAAAATATTGATATACAGTCAATACCATTATTTAATTAAATTAAAACCTTATTACAAAGTTATAAGGTGCTAAAGTGTATAATTATTTTTGGCGTGATTAATTATAAATAATTTGAATATTGCAATTTAGTTTTTACACTGTTTAATACCTCACAAGTTTTGACAGTTAATTGACGGGAATGTTCATTGTTCAAACGTTTTTTTATAAGTTTTATTAATGTGCAAAAGATTGTGTGTTGTGTTTTTTTGTGTGTGATTGTGTAGCTTTTCTTGACTCGCTAATTGTTTAAAGCACTACCTGTTTTGAAACTCCGTTCTCCATCTCCTGCTACCCTAAGGTTGTCTGGTAGAGATCGCTTATAGCGATAAGACCGCCTGTTGTTACCATTATTTACTTTTTCTACTCCGGTACTTTTATCTGTCAATTATATGGTCCCGCAAACGAATATAAAAGCATGTCTTATGCAATTTCAAAAAAGTCTTTCTATAGTCTAT
Organism: Pammene aurita; assembly: GCA_947086415.1. Taxonomy (NCBI): domain Eukaryota; kingdom Metazoa; phylum Arthropoda; class Insecta; order Lepidoptera; family Tortricidae; genus Pammene; species Pammene aurita. The sequence continues at coordinate 1,458,515 of OX352295.1, read as the reverse complement.
TCTTCATAAAGACCCTAGGTTATTATGTGATATAATGCAACTGCTAACCAGAGCCGGATCTAGGGGGGGGCAGACCGGGGCCCATGCCCCGGGCGGCAAATTCAGGGGGCGGCAAACTCGACCTTCTTGGCAGACGAATACACGTCTCATCATCGCTCATCATGAACGCAACCTGGACCACTAAGACAGGTGTCCATTCGCGGGGCGCGTGGGCGCAGGTCAACAACCACGCTCGCCCGCGAGAAATGAAACACGCTTTCATTTGAGGGCGGTTAGGGCGCGTGTCAACGATGCCGCCCCTCCGCCGCCGCATGCCTGTGCTGTGTGTAAGTTGTACGAGTCGTGTAAAGCCCGCCACCGCGCCGCCGTACCTCTGCGCTGTGTATACGAGACGCGTAAAGCCCGCCACCGCGCCGCCGCCCCTTTGCGCTGTGTATGCGAGAAACAAAAGCCCGAGGCGGCGGCGCATTAGCGGTCTTTGCGCATATCGTATACACAGCGCAGAGGTATGGCGGCGGCGCGATGACGGCGTGTCGTGTACATGATACCCGCAGTAGCATCGTGGCGGCGGCGTGGGGGCGGCATCGTCTACACGCGCCCTTAGCCTGCGTGTGAATAAGATGAAGGTATACTCGTATTTGGTGACTCCTTCATCGGTATCTCTTAGGGACGTGTGTTGTTACAAACATCTAAATCAAGTTTTGGGTAAAATCAATAGTTTCGTAAATAATAGCTCCGAAATTTTTAAAAAAGCGTACCGTCCTCTAACCCTGGGCCCAAAAAATATGGAAAATTCATGGATGTCTAATAAAAAGTTCAATAAAAACTGTATAGTATGTAATTGTAATTTCATGGCAAAATATCCTAAAAAACTACTTTACGAATAGGTGTAAATATTGTGACGGGCCCGCAGCTACGGAACCCTACATTAGTCATGGCCCGAGATCCTCTTGGCCGGTTTTTACTAAAATGATTTTAAGGGAAAGGGAAACTATAGTAGCCGAATAAAACATGTGAATAAAGCCTGTGCTCGAATTTGCACTGACACCATAGATAATAGTAATTTATTATACAAGGTTGTAAGGGGCAAAGTTGATGTTTTCCTCTCGTGCTTTACTGAGACCCGAGCTAGTGAAAGATTCCAAAATTGAGCCACGAGCGTAGCGAGAGCGAGTTGTTAAAAAAAATGGTATAATACAAAACTTTTCACCACACCACTTCAGGAAAAATATAAACTATAAAAAACAAAGCCAAATGAATGCTTTCAAAATTATAATTCAAAATCATCTCTTTTAAGTCCATCCTGCCAGATAACGTGAAAAAAGAAGTCACAACTTGTACCAAATTAATTTCCCCACATGTGGATAAAATGCGTTTTTCCCATCAGTTTCCTAGGGATAAAGAGCGCGTTTCCGAGGTAGAGTGGTAAAAAGCAGATTTTACTGTTTGTTGCGTACTTGTATCATTGTGTGCACGTATTTATAGGAAGGCCCACTACACTGAATCCGCGTAATGGATCGGGCGGCCACGGTATGATCACTTACTTCATCGAGTGCCCCCTTAAATAATGTTTATAAATTAATTATTATGCTTCAATATATGGCGAGATATAAAAGCCACTCACACACCAAATTTTATTAATGTAGGACCGTAAAATTCGGCTACAGACAGAAAAAGCACCCCAAAAGTTGCACCACTAAAAGTGTCCGAAAACGGAACGGACCAGGCCGAGGGCTGTCCGACCAAAAAATATTGAAATAGCATCACTTTAGCTATCAAATCAGGTCTCGATGAGGTAAAACCCGGCCAAGTGCGTGTCGGGCTACGCATAGGAGGGTTCCGTACCTTCAATGGAATAAGAACCAAACTAATACCAAAAGGTCGTATCCGATGCCTATGGAAGAAGTTTTTTGGAGATAACTCAAAAATGGCTGAACCCGTAATGTTTAAAACAAATTTCGTAGAAAGTATATGATAAGGCGCATCTCCTCAAATTTCTTCATATTGTTTGGACTTACGGTTCAAAAGTTACGGGGGACACACAATTTTTTTGAATTCAAAGCGATTATTTCAGAAAATATTCACTTAATCACAAAATAGTCAAAGAAACCTCAATGTTTTTTTAAAGACCTATCGATTGAAGTGTCACATGTTGATATTTAGTTTTTAAAAAATATTTTGAAATTAAGTACATGCCCCCCCTAAAAATATTTATTGTCCAATTTAACTACATAATAGCGGCTTTCAAAATACACCTTATGTGTAAATTTTATTTAGATACGTCGTATAGTTTGGGTTTTTGGGACCCGGGGTATGTCCTTAAACTACGCCAAAAAGAGAGGTATGGGCACTGCGAATGACATCTCGCTAAGTGTGGTAGGGCACGTTCAGCGAATGTCATCTCGTTCAAATCTGGAGCAGAGCCCGACTGGGGAAGTACCTCCACCTTACAGAAAACCACAGCCAAATAGCACTAGACCCTATTCATAGTGTTGTGTTCCTGCCGGTGAGTAAGGTCGCCAGTGAGCTCTAAGAGGATACATTGTGTTGACGACGGGGGGCCCACGGAACCAATAATACGGCCTTTGTTCTTTGTGGGCGCAGAGTGCAGGTGCGGCGATCAGGGAGACCCGGTGAAACGGTTGTCCGCTGGCCGCCCGCAGGTCAGTCGGGTTCCCGAACCCAGGGGTCACTTAATCTCCACCCTGGGAGGCTGAACCGCCAACCTGCGAAAAATCCCTGGTGTAGTAGTCGTGCCGGTGTAGGAGACCGGAGTGGACCCGGCTACTGCAACAGGGGGGGACCGGGGGCCGTTCCGTACGCCGTGCCTGCAAATTGCACCTCCCACATCGTTCCTCGGTCGGTTTGTTTCGTCCTCTTGTCCTTTTAGCCGTCGACACAGTGAATCCTCCTTTATTTCCCACACACTCCCCAAAATTATGGAAAAAAAAAAACACAGAAGAAATAGGTCTTCAGCGGTGTCCCCTTCCACAAAAGTGGATTTCTGCAACGTCAGGGGACTGCATTCGAATCTAAACGCAGTACACCACCACCTCGAGTCTGCGCAGCCGACCCTTCTGTTTTTAACGGAGACGCAGATATCCTGCCCGGCCGATACATCATATCTGTTATACCCCGGCTATGTGCTAGAACACAGGTTTGTGATACGCGCTGGGGTATGTATGTACGCTCGGCAGGATGTCTGTTGTCGCCGCCTCCATGCCTATGAAGACAGGGACCTGTCAGTGCTATGGGTGCGTGTAGACTTCGGCGGCCACACCCGCGTCTACGCGTGCCTTTACAGGTCTCACAGCGGAGACACGGACACAAAACGGCTCTTCGAGCACCTACAAGTGACGACCGACAGAGTTCTGGAGCAGTACCCATCCGCTGAATTGGTGATTTTGGGAGATTTTAATGCCCACCACATTGAGTGGCTTGATTCTCGGTCCACCGACTATGCGGGGAGGTCTGCTTACGAATTTTCTCTGGCCTATGGTCTCTCGCAATTGGTGCGTTCTCCCACGAGAATATCAGATATCGAGGACCATACAAGCTCTTTACTGGACCTCCTGCTGACCACACGTCCGGACGGATATTCCGTCTCAGTGAATGCACCTCTCGGCTCGTCCGATCACTGCCTCGTCCGGACGCTGGCACCTAGCGCGCGGCCTGATCCACCACGGCCAACTGGCTCGCGACGCGTGTGGCAGTATACGTCAGCAGATTGGGATGGATTGCGTGAATTCTACGCATCGTACCCGTGGAGGCAGCTCTGTTTCACATCAGAAGATCCTGACTCCTGTACAGCTAAAGTCGCCGAGACTATACTGGAGGGAATGGCCTGCTTCATTCCCAACTCGGTAATATCTGCAGGAGCAAGGAAAGGACCTTGGTTTAATCGGCCCTGTAGAGAAGCTACAATTCGTAAGCAGGCTGCTTACAGGGCTTGGACCAAGGCCGTTACTGATAAGGATCCCAACATATCTGAAGTGAAACGCAAATTAAACACTGCCTCGAGGTCCAGTAAAAGAGCCATTGCCAGAGCCAAATTCGACTTCGTCGGCAGAATTGGTAGGAAGCTAGTGGGCTACCCCACCGGGAGTCGTGCCTTCGGGTCACTTGCCAAAGCTGCCGAGGGAAACTTTTGTCGGTCGTCCTTACCACCACTGCGTAATGCTGATGGTAATCTGGTCCATAGTGCAAAAGAAAAAGCCGATCTTCTGGGTACTCTCTTTGCCTCGAACTCGACCTTGAACGATGATGGCAGCACCGTACCGCCTGACATCCCGCGGTGCGCAGCCTCGATGCCGGAAATTATCATTAAACAAAGTGATGTCCGGCGGGAGCTGCTATCATTAAACGTTCACAAGTCGAGCGGACCAGACGGCATACCAGCAGTTGTGCTCAAACGGTGTGCTCCTGAGTTGTGTCCCGTGCTAACGCGCCTTTTCACACTCTCTTACCACAAACGGCAAGTGCCATCTTCATGGAAGACTGCCCTCGTGCACCCTGTGCCTAAAAAGGGCGATAGTTCGGACCCGTCGAATTACAGGCCTATCGCTATAACCTCTCTTCTCTCCAAGATTATGGAGCGCATATTCAATGCAAAGCTCCTGGGATACCAAGAAGAGCACGACCTGATCAGTGATCGCCAGTATGGCTTTCGTCACGGTCGATCAACTGGTGATCTTCTAGTGTATCTCACTCACCGCTGGGCTTCAGCCATTGAGAGTCAGGGAGAGGCATTGGCAGTCAGCCTTGATATAGCTAAGGCGTTCGATCGGGTCTGGCATCGAGGTCTTCTATCGAAGTTGCCTGCTTACGGCCTGCCCGAGGGATTGTGCAGATGGGTCGCCAGCTTTTTGTCCGGCAGAAGCATACGAGCTGTAGTCGACGGCAGTTGCTCCGAAAGCATGGAGATAAACGCTGGTGTCCCGCAAGGCTCCGTGCTATCCCCAACGCTGTTTTTGCTGCATATCAATGATATGTTGTCTATCGGCAACATTCATTGTTATGCGGACGACAGTACTGGGGATGCCTGTTACACGGGCCGTGCCAATATCCCTCGATCCGTTGTGGTAGAGTCGTGAAAAACTTGTGTCCGATATCGAGAACACTCTTTCTGGAGTCTCGGTGTGGGGTCAGGACAACTTAGTCCGATTCAACCCCACAAAGACACAAGTTTGCGCGTTTACCGCTAAGAAAACCCTATTTACTGTGGCCCCTCAGTTCCAAGGCACAACCCTTACAATGTCAGGGAGTATTGGGATCCTCGGTGTCGAAATTTCCAGCGACGTCCAATTCCGTAGTCACCTTGAAGGGAAGGCTAAGCTGGCATCCAAAAAGCTCGGTGTGCTCAATAGAGCGAGGAGATACTTCACTCCGGGGCAGAGACTGCTTCTATACAAGTCGCAAGTCAGACCCCACATGGACTACTGTTGTCACCTTTGGGCGGGAGCACCTGGATACTAGCTTAGGCCCTTTGACTCGGTGCAAAGGCGCGCTGTGCGGATCGTCGACGATCCCAAACTCACGAGCGATATTGAACCTTTGAGTCTTAGGAGGGACTTTGCCTACTTATGCGTGTTCTATCGCTTGTACAATGGGTTGTGCTCTGAAGAACTGTTTGATATGATGCCCACGGCAGCTTTTTATCACCGCACCGCTCGCCGCCGGCAGGGTGTTCATCCCCACACCCTGGAGCCCAATGGGTCGCGCACAGTACGATTTAAGAGGAATTTCCTCCCACGAACGCTGCGGCTGTGGAATGAACTCCCTGCCGAGGTTTTCCCAGTGGGCTACAGTATGAGGTTCTTCAAAAAAGGAGTGTATAGGTTCCTATAGGGTAGGCAACGCGCATGTGAATCCTTTGGGGTTGCAGGTGTCCGTAGGCTACGGTAGCTGCTTGCCATCAGGCGGTCCGTACCGTATGCTTGTTTGCCACCGTCGTGGTATTTAAAAAATAATAATAATAAGGCAAAATTAAAATACATATCAAATATATGCCGGGGCGGGGGGCGGCATTTTTCAGATTTTGCCCCGCCTCGAAAAATTTCTAGATCCGGCGCTGCTGCTAACAGAGGTGTCCTGTGAACCCAACAATTTTTTTTCTACTCCCGTTTATCTATCATTTATACATTCGTCATCATCTATATCCTCGAAGAAACACATAGATAATATACTCGAAGAAAAGTCGATCTAGTCTATTCCCCAAAAAAACAACTGTTAAATAAAAGCGCCAAAATAGAATCGCCAACCTAAGAAACCTAAATAAACGTAGCGTTTTTAGAAAAAAAAACTTTAAATAAGTAAAAATGAAAAGAACCACAGACATTGTGGTTTTTACGTTTGCCATTAGTTTGTGATGGCAAACTGCAAACTTTGAAAATAATATATTTTTACTAATCCCTGTCGCTCTTTGATAATTGATTTAATAACGTATGCGGAATGAAATCTGGACAAAATTTTGAAGACCTAAAAAGTAAGTAAAGAAATAAACTCAAATTTTATATAAATGCCAATTGAAAGCTCATACATCTGTTAATTAATCCCGTACTTTTAATGGGCATTGGATTCTTTATCTTAAAATTATGGTTAATCGAGGAGAACAACGTCGCGAAACAGTATGTAATTTCTACAGTATTAATTCCCTATGGCTGAAAGCGAAGACCGTGGAAAATTTTGTGGAAATGGGATAGAGCTAAAGGGCTATTTATAATATTTTTGTGTCCTTTTTCTTTACAACTTTGCCACAAGAAAGCCTGGTTCAGGGAAACAGGGAAAGCATTAGCCAGTTTGCTGAGAGAGATCGGTTAAAGAAAATGACTGCCCGCCGAGTCACAAAATCTTATAGAGAACTCAGGAAGACATTCAAATGTGCCAGTAAAACTGTTTTAAAATATCTTGAAGACATAGGTATCAGTTAACAATTAAGAAAAGTTACGCCCATCGTCTCCAAAAATTAAAAAAAATTACCGAAAATACGGCCACATCGTTTGGTAAAAAAATGTAAAAACAGGTGTTTTTTTCATTTTTGGATTTTTTGAATGACTGATATTATGATGTTTAAAATGGAAATTCGTGGCAAGGTAACTATTATTTTGAGAACACCAATAATCTTACGGTCAAGAATGTGAAAAATGTCAAGTATACGAAGCTTCCTTAAAAAGCTATCCGATGGAAGATAAATTTAGATCTTAAAAAATCTGTACATTGTTGTTGCCGACAGCGATGGACATAAAGTACCACAACTTTCGTTTGAAACCTCGCATTGGAGTAAACTTATGCCCTGGTTACACCTACCGAGTACAGTGGCGAGACAGCAAAATGCCACTCGGCCGAGACAGTAAAATGGTCGAGTGACTGTTCACACGCGTTTTTGAATTTTGTGGCGAGTCAGTCAGCGTGTTCAGTAACGAAGTGCACGGAAGGCGAGCTTACCCAATTATGAATCGCAAAAATATCATTCGAAACTTGCTAATAAAGCTCCTCATAGAGGAATTGATGGACTTGTTGAAGCAGAAGAAAAATCGTGTTTGGACGAGACAAGATCATGGATTTTAAGGAGACCTGATCTTGGCGCTACAAATACTATTTTTTTCAAGAACTCAGTAAGTTTTTAGGGTTCCGTACGCAAAGGGTAAAACGGAACCCTATTACTAAGACTCCGCTGTCCGTCCGTCTGTCACCAGGCTGTATCTCATAAACCGTGATAGTTAGACTGTTGAAATGTTCACAGATGATGTATTTCTGTGGCCGCTATAACAACAAATACTAAAAAACAGAATGGACCTATGGTGGACGCCTGCAACTCCAAAGGAGTCACATGCGCGTTGTCGACCCTTTACAAAAAGGAGGATTTACTGTGTTGATGGCTAAAGGAACAAGAAGGTCCCTCATGGTCAACACACTGGGTCCTCTTTGTAGAAATTCGACACACATGGATGGAGTTTATACACAATAATGAATTTTATTGTTGTTTCCACATCCCACATATTGATAGTAATTTTTTTCGCTCTAATATACTTTTATAAAGAACGATTACCGGCTATCTAGTTAATTATTTTAATCACTAAACATATAATCAAATATTGGTAGCATACGAGTGGCGAGTGCGCAGGGCGAGCGCACTGTTCACACCCAGCGAGCGAATCGGCGAGCCAGTGCGGGGAGCGCGGGGATGGGCACTCGGCCTAGTAAAAAGATTGGGAAGCGAGTGACTGTCTCGCCCATTTACTCGGCCGAGCGCTCGGCCGAGTACTCGGCGATGTGTTTACACTTAGCGAGCACTCGGTCGAGAGCACTGACTCGCCACTGTACTCGGTAGGTGTAACCAGGGCATTACTCTGGCGTTTAATTTAATAATAATTAAGGTCAAAAAAAGTTCGTGGCGTTTTTCTTAACAATTTTCGCCTACGGCTCAAATTGTTACCCACGCCACTCACCTTTTTTGACCCCTCTTATACAACTGTTGCATAAAATACTATTGTTAAATCTGTTTCTGTACTTCTTTTTCTTTGTATGGTGCAATAAAGAATATTGTATTGTATTGTAAAAGATACTACTTATATTCATTACATTTAACTCTCATAAAACATCACTAAGTAAAAGTTTTAGTTTAAGAAATACATTTTGCATGCCGTAACACGGCTAAATGTGTGATACACTCGTATCTTTAAAAACATAACTTTGACCTACTGTTACCACATGTAACGCAAATAAAGAACTTACTTACTTACTATATTGACCCAATGCATATCTTTTATCTCGACACTAAAGAACGGAACAACAAGCATATTATTACCTCAACTACATACGTTAGAAAGAGATAACAAGTATTTACCCAGTCCGCCTAATACCATAACATCAAAAACATAAATGTGAAAGGCTGCCAAGTTCGATACTATGGGAATGCTTCGCCTATAAAAGAAGTGAGATCTGAATAAGTACCAAGTTCCATAAAAATACCTCAAATCATAAATAGTTATAGGAATGCACACTTGATTTCCAGCAGTTTTTAAGGTACATTTTGAATAAGTATCACGTTACATAGAAATACCTAAAATTATAATAGTCAGAGAAACGCACACCGGTTTTTTTAGCAGTTTCCTGATAACATTTATTATTTTCAGTACTTTTTAATGATGTTACTTGGCAAGTTTTCACACACCACACACCTTTTCAATGCAATGAATCGACACCTTTGGACTGCAATGTGTCAAGTATATAATTTTCTATTAAAACTTGCCAAGTTACATCATTAAAAAGTACTGAAAATAATAAATGTTATCAGGAAACTGCTAAAAAAACCGGTGTGCGTTTCTCTGACTATTATAATTTTAGGTATTTCTATGTAACGTGATACTTATTCAAAATGTACCTTAAAAACTGCTGGAAATCAAGTGTGCATTCCTATAACTATTTATGATTTGAGGTATTTTTATGGAACTTGGTATTTATTCAGATCTCACTTCTTTTATAGGCGAAGCATTCCCATAGTATCGAACTTGGCAGCCTTTCACATTTATGTTTTTGATGGGATTTCATTTATTTTTGTTAGGTGTAGGTTCTTTATTATTTTTTTATCACTTTTGCTTTAGGAAATGTCTCAATCCACTTAGGTATGTACTTTATACTATACCCTTTATACTAAGCGTCTAATTCTATTTTACTATTTTTGTATACGTGAGTTTTACAAATAAACTGGCTCCCTACACCTATAAAATGTACCTACTTACATATAATTACATACATCAATAACGTACTTTATTCTGTTTGTAAGTACGCTACGTATAGATAATTAATAACTTGGTAATAACTACCTACCAGTAGGTATTATAATTGGTGGCCTATTATGTAGCCCTAGAAGTGCACCATCCCATCTCATCTCGTGGCGTATCGGAGGGTGAGATGGGCAGTAGTATATATAATTCCATCTTAGAGTATATATGATTTCCATGTTCTTGAATCTGCGATTTTATTAGTTGTAAAATTAGAAATTATTTAGACTATGCGAGAAAAAATAGTCTTTTCATTTTTGTTTGACTGATTTAGCGCATCTAGTGTACCTAGTGACCTGCTTTGTACTTCGTAAATCGTCGGTTCGGTTCCCGCAACAGACACACACAGAGTGGTGAACAATTTTATTGTTCTTGTCTTTAAGACAAACATGTATTGTCTTAAATTGGTATGTATCTAAATTTAAATAAGTCTTATCTCATTTCCACTCCATACCTACATATAGTAGAACAAAATTACACATTCGTTGTTTTCGAAACTGACTCACACTTGGCCGTTTTCAGATTTTTACTTTATTTCGACCTAAAGACAAACCTTCGAGCCAAATTTCAGGTCGGTACGACCATTGGAAGATAGACCAACTTAGTTCATTATGACTTCATAGTAGAACAAAGTTACACCTTCGCTATTTTTAAAACTGACTCACACTTGGCCGTTTTCAGATTTTTCCCTTTACTTTGACCTTAAGACCTATCTCCATGCCAAATTTCAAGTCAGTACGACCATTGGAAGTGGTCTAGGTTTTTGATGAGTCAGTGAGTCAGTGAGTGTATAGTAAAAATAGCGATTTTCTGACGTCAATATCTCAAGAACTGCTATAGGTAGAATAATGAAATTTTGTATTCTAGACAATTAAGGGGATGTCAACAGACACTCGAAATTTCATATGCGTAGATAAAATATGTTTTGAGTTATAGGGTGGTCGAAATTGGCCCGAAATGGTCCGTGTAATATAACCCACGGCCGGTGTGTCGCTCTTTTTTGCTCGAACTTGGCGGACACACTGCCGTGTGTCTAGATCCATGTGTTATCAGTTGCATACAGAGGAGGTTAGTATCACTAAACCGTATTGCAAAGTAATAGAGTTCAAAGTTGGTTAATTTATTAATTTGTATCACGTGTGCTAAACAATGTGCATAATGTATAACCGAAGTGCGTGGGTTATCTAATGTTATTGGTAATTTTATAAATAACTAGGATACGTTTTAACACGTAAGTACATAATAAATAGTAATTTTCAACCAGCTTCAAGATTTCGAATGAGGTTATCAATTCGTCAGGACCTTTTTTTGTTTTTAGGGTTCCGTAGTCAACTAGGAACCCTTATAGTTTCGCCATGTCTGCCCGTCCGTCCGTCCGTCCGTCCGTCCGCGGATAATCTCAGTGACCATTAGCACTAGAAAGCTGAAATTTGGTACTAATATGTATATCAATCACGCCGACAAAGTTGTAAAATAAAAAGTGGATTTTTTTTTTTATTAGGGTACCTCCCCTATACGTAAAGTGGGGAGTGATTTTTTTTTTTTCATTTCAACCCTAACGTGTGATATATTGTTGGATAGGTATTTCAAAATGAATAGGGGTTTACTAAAATCATTTTTCGATAATGTAAATATTTTCGGAAATAATCGCTCCAGAAGTAAAAAAATATGCGTCCCCCCCTCTAACTTTTGAACCATAAGTTTTAAAAATATGAAAAAAATCACAAAAGTAGAACTTTATAAAAACTTTCTAGGAAAATTATTTTGAACTTGATAGGATGAATAGTTTTTCAAAAAAAATTACAAAATAATTTCTGAACTAAGTTTGTAATTTAACCGTATAAGCAGGTGTTTATTGTACCTGTAATTTCTACAAAATTACAATGAAATGACGTGCTTTCAAATAAAGTAAAAACGGTGAAAATCGGTTCACGCAATAAAGAATTATTCCATAAAAATCATCTTCCATACTTTAAGCTCGCGCGCAATAGTTTACTTAATTTGCCGATAGATGTCGCTGTACGTGGAACTCTCATATCGTATCCTACATGGCGGTGTTATTAACTCTTAAGTGGGGACACTTACTGTGACGGACGGAAAACTACGGAACCCTACACTGAGCGTGGCCCGACACGCTCTTGGCCGGTTTTTTTATGTATGTTCACCGATTATTCACAGACGGCTGGACAGATTTGGAAAATTCTTTTTTTTTTTGGTCCCATTGTAACCTGGTCAGGATCTGATGATGGGATCCTGGAGAAAACGAGGGAACTATTCAACTATTATAGGCACACCTAGTGATTTGAGTTTTTTTTTATATCAGCTCGAGCATTTGCTTTTAGAAAGATGGAGGCTAAGTGAAGCTGGTTCTTTTTTTGTTTAAAATTATATTATAATTTATTCTCATTGAATCGTATTAAAAATAGGTACACATTCAGGAAGGAAGCAATTTTCCAAGCTACTGATACAATCTGATGGCTATAACGTCACCCCACGGTATTGGACGACATCACATCATAATATATTACAACGTTCATACATTCAAGTCAATCTCAACGAAAATGCGCAACTTTATATGAAAACAATATCGATTAACAATTAAATTCTGTTAATAACGTACCCTTAGGAGTCCGGTAACGATTTCAAAACGAAAATTGCTAATAATGAAATTACGCACATGAATTGCATTTGATAAGATAGTTTGAAGTCTCGTTATTGCAAAAAAGGTCTTTGAGTCTATATATATTAATATTTAATACCCTAAAACTGAATTCTTACAGAGCTTGTTTAGTGAGGACGTTGATTCGTGCAATCTTGTCGCTTGATTATTAATTATTAATAAACTACTTTGGAAAAATATAAAAAGCCTAACTTATACTACCAAATCAAATAAAATAAACACAGAACTATTAAACATTAAAACCACCCCATCGGAATCAGCTCATTTTATAAATGAGTACTTTGTCAATATTGGGAGTGAGCTAGCCCTAAAAATTAGCCCTGATCCTCAAGACAATTTAAACGCATATATAAATAGCCTACCTGTTCAATGGCTGGGACAATGTGTCAACAAAGTTTCTAAAATATACAGCTAAAGAAATAGTTCCAGTCATAACACACCTCATAAACCTGTGTATCAACTTAGGAATTTTCCCTACTTCGCTAAAAAGATCTCTAATCACTCCTGTTCATAAGAGTGGGGATAGAGGCGCTGTCAGCAATTACAGGCCAATATCTGTTTTGCCTGCAGTGTCAAAGATCTTTGAAAAAGTTCTTAATACTAGACTGCTCAGCTTCTTCACAAGATATAATCTTTTATCAGAATCGCAGTTTGGCTCTAGGCAAGGGAAATCGACGGAAGATACTATAACAGCTCTCACTTCGGTAGTTGTAGATGACTTAGATGTTAAGAATAAATGCCTGGCAGTCTTTCTAGATTTAAAAAAGGCTTTTGACACCGTCTCTATCCCTATCCTTATTCAAAAACTTGAAAAGTTGGGGGTTAGGGGAACTGCTCTGTCCTTATTCAAAAGTTACCTGTCGGACAGGAAGCAACGCGTTAAGCTGGGTGTGCATGTTAGCAACGATGAGTCTGTATCGCACGGAGTTCCGCAGGGTAGTGTCTTAGGACCAACAATGTTTTTGGCTTACATAAACGATCTTTGTGACATGGCAATAACTAATGCTAAAGTCTTCTCTTATGCTGATGATACAGCCATAGTCTTCTCTGGTAAAACCTGGATGGAAGCAAAAACAAGTGCTGAAAAGGGTCTGACTCAGATTTCTAGATGGTTAAAACTAAATATGTTAACGCTTAACACAGATAAAACAAAATACATGTGTTTCAGCATCATGAATTCCACCCAACCCAACTTTGATTTAGATCTCAAAATTCACACTTGTGACAGAACGAATCCCAACAACTGTAGCTGTCCAATCATTGAAAAAGTATCAAAAATTATATACCTAGGAGTCACCTTAGACGAGCATCTAAATTGGAACGCTCATATTGACCAGCTAATCTGCAGGGTCCATAAGCTGAACTGGATTTTCAGGGCGCTAAGGCATATTGTACCAGGTAGAGCACTAACACTAACAACCCCGTCGAAACAGCGGAATATACTAACAGAAATTTACACATCCCTGGTACAGTCTGTCTTGGTGTACTGCATATCTGTCTGGGGTGGGGCGGCTAAAACTCTACTTATTGGCCTGGAAAGAGCTCAGCGCGCACTCATAAAAATAATGTATTTAAAAAAAATCCGTTTCCCCACAGAATCATTATACCAACTAAGCGACTTATTATCAATAAGGAAACTATATATTTTACAAATAATTTAAAAAAAACATAAAACCCTCTGTTACAATGCTGACTATGAGTCCAGAAGGACAATAAAAAACGTTGCTACTATAACTAAAGCAAATACAAAGTATGCACGCTCCCAATACAATCTGAAGTCTAGTCACATTTACAACAAATGTCAATAAGTGCCTTAACATTTACCCAAAACATTACTACAATTGCAAATTAACAATTACAAAATGGTTAAAATCAAAAAGCTACGAAGACATAGAAGGCTTACAAAAACTAACAAATTACTATATCTTACCAGAGAATCACACATCAACTTATTAAATACACACACACACAATTATAGGCTACTTTGCAACTTTATTACTTTTTTCCTTTATTTTATTACTGTATCTCTAACAACCCAAATGTTTACCTAGTTCTATACTCAATTGTTATATATGATTTAAATTTGTATACTTACATGTGGTATATTACTAGACGTACTACATGTACGTAGTACATGAAATTTTCGTGCAACAATCTGTTAATGAAGGAAGAGCGGTGTTGCCCAACACAGGCAAATTTTGCTTACCGGGCAGCACTATCCCCTACTTTATAAACACCTGTATATTTTACGAAAATATTTTTTTTTTTTTATGGCTCCCAATATGTTTTATATTACCTGATTAAAGCATGAAGTACAGTTTATTTCTGCATTTTTATTTTTGTGAAATACTGTAATAAATATCACAATTTTTAACTAAACTTCGGCAATTTTTCATAAAATTGTTCTAGCTAAACATACTCTCCTTTAAAAAATATATATGAAAAAGTAAACAACTTTTCCACTTATTCCTCAGACGACTCATTTTCTAACGTATTTATGTATTTTACGTACTAGTATAACTTAATTTTAATCAATAATAAATAACCTTACTGTTTTCCCCTCTCCAAGCAAAAATCGCAAAATAGGTGTTAGATTAGGGTGAATTAAACAAGAAAATAAAAAAGCGTTCCACTTATAACATTTAAAAAGAAACGTACTTTCAAAATATGTATACAAACTAATAGAAGATTCGTTAGTTACTGCAAAATAGTATTAAAAAGTTGAGCGAACTTGAAAAAAAAGTTTTCCGGACTCTTAACCTACATCTACACTCGATGGACGATCGTCAGATTTCACATGCCTATTTAAGTTAAACATGTCATGTCTTCTTATAGAACTACGTATTATTGTGTATTTTTAAGTTCTTAATGTATTACTGTTTTGAAAAAATAAGTCCCGCCGAGTTTCTTGCCGGTCATAATACTTCTGGGGTCAGACGTGTAGGGTTACAGCCGGTGGTAGTTTTTTTCTCTCTCTGAATTGAAGAATAAATATCTTTTATCTTCATCATATATAGTGAATTCATCCTTTCTCGCCTTATTTATTATATAAACAAACGCTTCTCAAAGCCATTATCACACTTTTCTCTGTGGTCATCACTTAAAATGTTGTTATATAAAGGTTGAACACGCCAAAACCTGGGCATATAAAAATAGCTATAGTTACTGTACGATCTAGCTATCGTACATCGTATTAAGTATAGCGTCGCCTTTAGGCAAATCTGTTGACATGCGTAACCTACATTATGGAATTAGAATAATTCAGTGCATTAAAGACAATCATTAGCACCGCACGAGTGTTAGTTATTTTGACATTATTCCTGACAATCCTGCATCATCTGACATAGGTTCGACCTACATCTGACATATTGACAGTGCGAACAGACCGGTTCGTACATTTTGGTCCTTCGAACTTAGTTCTAGTGTTCAGTGATTGAAAGTGTGATTAGCGGTTCAATTTGGTTGGCCTCCCACAAGCAGGTCTCACCAACTAAGTTGAGTATACGCATATCGCGCGAAAGATCTCAAGAATACTGGGAACCGTGACAAGCTATTGGATTTGATATTCTGCTTTTATTGACAGTGACATATTTACAGTTTGACATAGTGACATTAATATTTGCTCAAGTCATACTTGAAGAGACATGCCTGAATTTGAGCTTATATTGCAACGGCAGAGGGAGATCATCAATTCTATTCAGCGGGTGGAGACTAATTTCAAGAAAGACTCAATAAAGAAAAACCGATGAATATCTGCGAACAAGGATTAAAGCCGTGGACACGTTATGGGAAGAGTTTGAGAAAAATAACGTGAAACTGACAAGTGCGCCTGACAAGAGTGGAGAGTATTTTGTGGAAAATGTGTTCCAGCAAATACAAACCCTTACTGACAAGGTTCGTAAAATGCTTTCAAACTACCGCTTTGGAGAGCCAACGACACCTAAGGTTGCTGACACTCAACAGCAACAAGCAAGCAAGCTTGAGGAGCATTTTAGCGAGCAGAAAACCAATTTTAGGGCTTTCCAAAGGCTTCTAAATTACATTGACGTTGACAAAATTACGGAGAAGTGGGAAATGGAGGATGAACTTCGGAATCTTCAAGCTCGGTGGGAAACAATTGACAACTTGCATTTAAAAATTGACAACATCCTACAGGGCTCAGACACCGATTACGAAGAGAGATATTCGGTATACGAGAAGAAGTACCGATTGACAAAGAAAGCGTTAAACCAAAAAATTTCGGCAGTTACTCATCTGTACATATCTACTGCGCAAATGGAAGTACCTAACTTCTATGGTGACTATTGCCAATGGCCGACATTTTTAGATTTGTACAAATCGGCGATCCATGACAACCCTGTTCTATCGAAAGCGCAAAAGATGCAACACTTGAAGGGAAAACTGAAAGGAGAAGCTCTACGTCTCGTTCAGCATCTCAGTGTAACTGCTGACAATTACCTGACTGCATGGGATCTACTACATCATCGCTACAACAATGACCAGTTACTGTTTTCTCGGCAAATAGAAATATTTTTAAACCAACCGGCTATGCATAAACAATTCTCATCATTAAGAAGCTACATGATACGACGATGGAGTGCGTACATGCCATACACAACCTTAGAATTGACACAACCGCTTGGGATCCGCTTCTTGTTTATCTCCTGACCAAAAAACTTGACACATTGACACTAAGCGACTACAAGGAGTCTCGTAAGGCGCCCAAGGACCTGCCAACTTTGGACGAATTTACTGCATTTTTAGAAACCAAGTTCATCGCATTGGAGCCTATAAGCAAGAGAGACCGTGAACCTGCAGGATCCTCAGCATAAAAGCAACTGACATCCAAGCCCAAGGATACATTTTCCTCGGCAAACTAAAATACATCGTATAGCAAGCCAAATTTCTATAACTACAACAGCAATGCAATTTGCGTATTGTGCAATGTTAACCACGCGTTGTATCAATGTAAGAAGTTTGAATTGATGACGCCTGACGCAAAATTGAGAACAGTGTCGAAACACGGAATGTGCAAAAACTGTCTCTACGTGCATGAACGCAACTTATGCAACTCTACGAAAACATGCAAAATTTACCACGAAAAGCATAACACATTACTTCATGATGCGGTAAATGAGTCCGCAGAGCAAGAATCGAGGTCGCCGCCGGCAGCTGCGGCTAGGCAACAAGCACGTCAGCGCCACAAGCGGTATCTCTACTGCAAAACTGACATCCCATTCACTATGGTGGGAAGGGCTTGACTTTACTAAAAAATGACACTCCAAATAACACTGACAAAATTACCCTACCCCAATGCGAGACCAAGCTGAAAGTAAATACATGTGCCGGCTTGACAAACTCCTCGATAAGAATTACTGGATAAATATAGTTTACTGTCCCGCATAGTACGAATCACCTGTTACGTATCACGTTTCATAACAAACCTGCGCCAACGCGTGACCTATGCGCCGACAGTCAAGAGCGAATATGACACTTTAGGCATTATGCAAGAAAATAAAATAAACACTAGCTACATGACAACAAACGAAATTGACAATGCATATAATGTTATTGCGAAAGCAGTGCAAAGGCAGGAATTTGAAAGGATATCAATGACATTAGGGAAAAAGCAACCTGCTTACCCTACGCTCTTATTTGACATGCACATTTGACAGATAATGACAACACACGCGGACACACAAGATGGCAACTGACAGAAAGAATGCTGCAAAGGCAGGAATTTGAAAGGATGTTAATGACATCAGGGAAAAAGCAACCTGCTTACCCTACGCCCTTATTTGACATGCACATTTGACAGAGAATGACAACACACGCGGACACGCAAGATGGCAACTGACAGAAATAATGCTGCAAAGTTTCTGGAGAATCTGGTCATCAGAATACTCACATCACTTGCAACAAAAAAAAAACAACGAATAACGTTGAAAAAGATGACATTGAGCTTATCAAAGAAGATAACTTGCCGCCCGCGAAGTGGGCCATGAGACGAGTAAAAGAAGTACACCGTGTCGTCACGTTAAGGACAAAGGGCAGAGAAATCCAACGACCGGTGGTAAAAGTAGCTCCACTGCCTATTGAAAAGTCGGCACAAACCAGTACAACTGACAAGATTCCGAAATCTGAATCGGGATCACCGACCGCACCTAGACGCGCCCGAAAAAACAAACAAAGCTTTGTGACATCCATGTTGCTGCTACTCCTGACATGCGTTTTACCGGTTACGTCACGGACCCTCCATATTGACAACATTCAAACCAACAACTCGTTATATTTTGACAAAATTGCAGACATACAGATCATACAAGACGAATGGAAAATGGTCGCATTTTACAACATGACTACATATTGGGATAGCATAAGTGCAATCGAAAACTATGTTAAACTCATAAAAACAAAATGCAGTGACGATTACACGTGTGCCCCAATTATTGCACAATTCGATCACGAATTAAATGAAATTCGTCACTACAACGATTTGCTGACAGCGCCGCATAACACAAACCGCCAACGAAGAGGCCTAATTAATGGAGTTGGCTATTTAGCTAATACCCTATTTGGAGTCCTAGATAACCGATTCGCCGAAAAATATGAAAAGGATATTGACACAATTGCAAAGCGAGAAGACCACATTTTCAACTTGTACAGAAATCAAACTTCTATACTAGAAGCACACAACAACATTCTCAAACGTAATGAGGTTATAATGAAAAATCAATTTGAATCCATCTCCAAGACCGTCCATAACTTAACTACAGATATAAATCAAGCGCAGACAACGAGTTTACGCATATTGACCTCCTTCTCATTACTCTCATCAATGGTAGCAGCTGACGTTATCATTTCAAATTTAAGAAGAATCCAAGACACTCTAGTTGACACCGTCACAGATATCTACCACGGAAGACTAAACGTGCACTTATTACCCCCTGAACAAATACAACAGCAATTAGAGTTGATATCGGGGCACCTACAGGATGATCTCACTATACCCGTTGATCACGTTGGAGACCTATATGGATTATTGCATATTCAAGCTAAGGTGACTCGTAAGTCCTTAATCATGGAGATACGTCTACCCTTGCTAAATCGTGAAGAATTCGAATTAGACGCGATTATTGACATTCCACAAAGAAACGGAAACAACACCATATACATCTCCACTGGGACAAAATATATGGCAATCAACGTGAAGAAAGATACCGTAATTCCAATGACAGAACCTGACATACAAGCCTGCATCTCTCACAAAAATAACAAAATGTTCTGTCCGTTAAACCACCCTGTATACACAATGAAAATCGGCGAGTCTATCTGCGACATGCAACTTGTGATTAATAACAATAACAAACCGTATTGCCAAGCTACCGCAAAGGATTGCGCCGACCGGTGGATCAAATTACACGCCCGGGACACCTGGTTGTTTACATATTGTGACGAGCATCCAATACGCGTGATATGCTCAAACGACGTATCTACTGAAAAATTGACTGGCACAGGTCTAGTCGTGATACCCCCAGGATGTGCTATTAGGGGAAAATCCTTTGTCATACATTCGCAACATGACTACAAGAGTCAGATGTTCATACAAGACCCATACATCGAAATGCCGAAGATATCGCCGATCAATGACGTCATAAAGACATCCTTGCCGCGGGACATCACCCTTCTGACTGAAGATCACAACATAGAATTTCTTGACATAAACCAAAAACTAAAAACCATGAAGGAAGTTACCCTGGAACAATTTGATCGCAATGACAAAACACATTACTTTGTAATATACAGCATGCTGGGTATTGTGTCATTAGTCACTATGGCACTCGTTATCTGTAAACTGAAACGCGAGTTCATACCTACTCAACCCAACGCTCCATTGCAAGCAGTACTATCAACGACGACCACAGCCGGGGCTGGGAGGACTTCGACGACGAGCCCACCACAGCGGCAGCGCTCTGCGTCCTTCTCAGACACCCCTATGACACCACAGCCACGAAGAAAAGTTAGCTTTAAGGATGTCATCGTCGAACAATAGATATTACATTTTAAATTTTACATTTTAAATATTATTGACTTGATTTATGTGTCATTAACGTAACTTTTTATTTTTTTTACATATTAATTATCTCTTATTATTTGCTTTTCTATGTTTTTGCTTTATAAGTGGCAGTATGTACGATCTAGCTATCGTACATCGCATCGTATTAAGTATAGCGTCGCCTTTAGGCAAATCTGTTGACATGCGTAACCTACATTATGGAATTAGAATAATTCAGTGCATTAAAGACAATCATTAGCACCGCACGAGTGTCAGTTATTTTGACATTATTCCTGACAATCCTGCATCATATGACATAGGTTCGACCTACATCTGACATATTGACAGTGCGAACAGACCGGTTCGTACCAGTTATTCGAAAAATGGAGATATTCAAACTTTTTAAACAACAATTTTTTCACAAGGAACTGGGCTATAAAATGATGATAAATTTATTTTCTTTTATTTATTCGTTGGCAAAATGTCGAGCGTACAACATCAAAAACGTGAACGCATTTTGCACGAACATGTAAAAAGTCCCAAGTTAAGCTACAGAGATATCGCGAAAAGGCTGAAATGAAATATCCACAATCAACGGTTGGTCACGTATTAAAAACTTTCCGTGAACGCTTGACAATAGATATTAGAAAGCCAGGAATTGGTTGGTTGCAGGGAGTCAAGAACAAGAAAAAGGAAAGAGTATTTTAAAGATTTTTGCCTCAAATCATACGATTTCATTTCGTGATGTTGCTAAAAAAAAGTGAAAATGTCTCAGTCCTATGTCCAAAAAGTGAAACAGAGGGCAGGACTGAGGAGTTATAAAGCCCAGGCCGCACCAGATCGAGACTCAAAACAGAACTTATCCGCAAAGATACGGTCGCGACAACTCTATGAAGATTTTCTTACAAAATTTGAATGCGCGGTGATGGACGACGAGACGTATATAAAATTGGATTTTTAACAAATACCTGGTCAAGAGTTTTATACTAGCAAATCTCGAACAGATACTCCTGAAGATTTTGAATTAAAAAAACGAGGGCAATTTCCAAAAAAATACCTTCTTTGGCAGGCAATATGTAGCTGTGGTAAAATAAGTCGCTCTTTTATCACCACCGTGACAATAAACGGCGATATTTATCGGAAAGATTGTTTACACAAGCGTTTGCTGCCTTTTATAAGACAGCATGCCTCACCACCGCTGTTTTGGCCAGATCTAGCCAGTAGCCAATACGCAAAATCAGTTATGAAATGGTACAACGCTAACAGGATCTTGGTGGTACCCAAAATATGCAATCCGCCAAATAGTCCAGAACTGCGGCCTGTTGAAGAGTACTGGAGTATTATGAAAGGAATTCTAAAAAAGAATGGCGGAGAAGTAAAATCGGTCCCTGAGCTACAAAAAATATGGACCTGGGCGACAAAAATCTTCTAAAGAGAGAGTGCAAAATCTTATGAGCCGTGTGCGTAGAAAAGTTCGATCTATGGCTTACTGTGTAAACATTAATTAAACTTAAAAATGTGATTTTAGAATTCATTAAATTTGTCATTAAATGTGGTATTCATAATGTAGTTTTTTATTTTTAAACTGGTTTACGAGGGTTGCTACTTATATATCCGGAAACAAAAAAAAAAACAAACGTACATGGCTGAAAATGGTTTTATTGTTTTTCAAAGTATTCCCCTTGATGATCTATGCATTTTTGCATTCGCGTGAACCAATTTTTAAAGCACTTCTGCCACTCCGCCTGAGGTACCTCCATAACGTGTTGTTTGAATGCGTCGACAGCATCTTCAGCGGTCGAAAATCGTTGACCGCGTAATTTATTCTTTATATTTGGAAATAAATAAAAACCGTTGGGTGCCAAGTCAGGGCTGTACGGCGGATGACCCGTTAATTCCACATTTTGACCCTCCAAAAATAGAGTTGTTTCGCGTGACGTATGACAGCTGGCATTGTCATGATGAAGAATGATTCTTCGTCGCTGGTTAGTTTTACGAATTTGTTCAAATACTTCCGGTAAGCAAATGGTCGTGTACCACTCTGAATTAACCGTTCTACGGTTTTCTAGTGGCACTGAAGCTACATGGCCATTAATACCGAAGAAGCAGGCCACCATTTGTTTCAATGTACTTTTTGCACGAGTAACTTTCGTAGGGTTCGGCTCATTTTGAAACACCCATAACGTTGATTGTTGCTTCGTTTCGGGATCGTATGCATAGATCCAGGATTCGTCACCTGTATAGATGTTATAAACGGCTTTTGAGTCACCACGGTTATATTTTTTTAACATTTTATTGCACCATTCGACGCGAGCATCTTTTTGCTCTTTTGTTAAGTTGTGGGGTATCCAACGCGAACAATTTTTTTTTACAGCCAAATAATTATGTAATATGCTATTAATGCTGGTCATAGAAATACCCAGAGTCGCCTCTATCTCGCAGTACGTAACATGTCGGTCGTCCATTATAAGTTTTCGCACAGCCTCGATATTCTGTTGTACAACGACCGATTTCGGGCGACCTGCCTTAACTTCGTCCGTAAGCATACTACGTCCACGATTGAACTCACTAAACCAGTGATACACAGTAGTTTTAGATGGGGCTTCATCACCAAAAGTTGAAGTTAGTTGTTCTATGCACTGTTGTTGCGTTAAACCACGCCGAAAATCATAATAAATCATAGCACGAATATTTTCACGAGTGAGTTCCATTCTTGCTGCGAGATGACATTTAAAACCCGTCAAAAACAAAACACGAGCGTTAATAAGAAAGAAAAAATATACTGGCCAGTACTTAAAAAAGTTCAAATTTTACCATGGAGGTCAAATATGCTATTTAAGAAGATTGTAATCCCGGTTTCCGGATATATAAATAGCAGCCTATGTAAAAACAAATTTTGCGTGCCCGAGTTTTGGCGTGTTCAACCTTTACTTAACGAAACTCACAAAGTTTTGAATTTAACCAAGTCACCATTGAAAAATGGTTGTCTATTGTTTGCCCGAAAATTATATAAAATAATACTCATATGCCCGAATTTTATTTGCCCGAATGGTTTGTTTACCATAAAAATGATGTGACATAATCTTTGTTTACCCGATTATTAGATATCAGAACGTACGAGTGCCATACGTATTGGTGTCCATATTATTAATTGTAATAATACTATTCAATAGAATATTTAAACCCCATACTAAATAATGGTTTTCCGAATCCATGCATATAAACAATGAATTTGCTCACTATATTCCTGTAGGAGCTCTAAACATATTTATTTACTTATCACTATAATTCTATCATTTAACTTAGAAGGCAAGCATGATGCGAACTTCTATGTATTCAAACAAGTAGATTTTATAAAAAATAATCTGTCCGCTATCCAAGTCGTTTCCATCCTTCATCTAACCTACTTTCTGGTAGCCATATTATTATGTAGAGGCCGTTTTATTTTGTAGGAGATCACAGTTCTAACCTAACCTAACCTACTTTCTGGTAGCCGTTCGCATTTTTGGGGATCACAGTTCTAACCTAACCTACTTTCTGGTAGCCGTTTTATTTTATAGGAGATCACAGCTCTAACCTAACCTAACCTACTTTCTGGTAGCCGTTCGCTTTTTGGGGATCACAGTTCTAACCTAACCTACTTTCTGGTAGCCGTTTTATTTTGAAGGAGATCACAGTTCTAACCTAACCTAGCCTACATTCTGGTAGCCGTTCGCTTTTTGAGGATCACAGTTCTAACCTAACCTACTTTCTGGTAGCCGTTTTATTTTATAAAAGGTCACAGTTTTGACCTAACCTACTTTCTGGTAGCCGTTCGCTTTTTGGGGATCACAGTTCTAACCTAACCTATTTTCTGGTAGCGGTTTTATTTTGTAGGAGGTCACAGTTCTAACCTAACCTAACCTACTTTCTGGTAGCCGTTTTATTTTGTAGGAGGTCACAGTTCTAACCTAACCTACTTTCTGGGAAGCAATTTGGATGGCAAATGATATTATGGCTAGTGGTCATTATGGCTTACAATGATCATGACAAATGATATTATTGAAATTGATTTTATGGGAAACAAAGTTTCTGGCACGTGACTAATATAGTAAACAATAAGTATTGCATATGTAATTATGGGAAACAATATAATGGCTGTTGACTATTATGGCAAATGAAATTCTGGCAAGTGAGTATACCCTGAAAAATATCATTTCTAAAAATGTGTTCACTATAGGGACATAACTTTGCCTGTATACATTTTCTGGTGTATAAGAACGTTGATCAATAAAGTTTGTAAAGCGGGCGTTTTTTCAGTGGTGAAACTGTCTCCATAAATAAGGTTTTTCTTTCAGCCTTTCCTTTCAGATTTCCATTTTTTTGTTTCAATGCACTAGGACTGTTACGGTTTACCACGTTGAAGGACCCTTACCAAAGGATACAGAAGCTTTACCCTGGTTTGCTAAGCGTTTTCAACCCTAGTGTTGTTTCGAGGGCGCGTAAGTTAGAAGGGTTATTGTGTACACATCAGGCCCTGTAGCCAAGATGACAATCGTTTACAGAAAAAGAAACGAAACGCTACACGCTCTCGCTCGCTCTTCATTACTGCGATAGAGAGAAGGATAGCGTTTCCATTCGTTTTCTGCAAATGGTTGTCATCTTGGCTAAGCCTCCTGTAAAGCTTAAAAACGACGCGTATTCCCTTATCAACGAGAGGTGCTGAAGCATGACCCGCTCCTTTTATTATACATAACTTACTTCATAGTGTTGGGGTCGGTGGTGAGCTTCACCTTCTCATTGGAGATGTACTGGATGTTCTTGGTGATGTCCTGGGAATGCGCGCCGCGGTCCCAACCCACCATGGCTACGGGGGCACATGAAAGCAGCGGCCGGAACGGCTGTTGGACAAGAACAACAGTTAATACAGCCTCCTAGCCTAGTCGGTGGTGACCCTGCCTATGAAGCAGGAGGTCCCGGGTTCGAATCCTGGTCAGGGCATTTATTTGTGTGTTTATCACTGATATTTGTTCCTGAGTTATGGATATTTTCTATGTATTTAAGTATTTATCCATATCTATCTATTATATATATCGTCGCCTAGTACCCACAACACAAGCCTATTGAGCTTACTGTGGGACTGGGTTGATTTGTGTAAAATGGTCCGATAATATATATTTATTTTATATTAGTAAGGCCTACTGTCCACGAGGCGTAGCTGCAGACGCTGCACGCATCGCCGTGCAGCATTCATGCAGCCCGGCGTACTGACGTTGTCCACGAAGCGTAGCGTAAGCGTATCGTAGCCTGCATTTCCTTTCATTTGTGATGATATCGTCCAACGATTAACACGTTATTTTGGCTTATTATTATCTCCGAAGTTGCCGTTTATATTGGATACATCCATATTAGAAAGAAACATCAATTATAGATCACTTTATTTCATTTGACACCTCATTTCATGCCTTTTCAGTAATATCTTTATAAGAATATTCCGTGAGGTTATTATTTATTGCACAGACAAGGATATTTTCCCACTATTTGCACAAACTTTGCAGCCGTTCCCGCCATTTTTTCTCACAATACTCAACGTGCTGTTCCGTGCGTTGCAGCCCGGCGTATAACACGCGGTACGCCCGCACTGTGATTCCGCCCAAGGCCATAAATCGAAAAAAGTCATAAGCGTATCCCGGTTTAAAAGGTAAGTAAAATGATTCACTAATAGACAATCTGTAGAAAACTATAAATTTCACCATAATACATTGCAATTATCATTTGCATTTGTGCAACGAAAGTGATAACATCTCAACCCTCATTAGCAGTACGCCGTTGACGCCGGAACTTAATCACTTTGTTATCGTGTATTATTATTACTATTTATTTATTAACACGTGGTGAAATCATGGAAATCCAAGAAGAAGGTATGTACTTTACTTTTTAATATATTTTATTTATATATGTGTGTGTTTGAATTTTATACATATTTTCTACGTGATGCTTATACTTTTGTAAAAATTATTCTTAACTTTCGAAATCAATTTGAGTTATACTTTGATGCCGACTTGTGCCGAGGTAGAGGCATACGTCATTTTGTAGATCTAACTATCCTTAATAAGGGCTGTAAGTTTCATTTGCGTCTGTTTGCTCCTTTTCTAGTTATATGTGTATCAATGAACAAGTGTCGTTATCCAAGAATAATGAGATTTTTTTCTAACATATTTATATGTTTGTTTTAGGTACTTTTATGAGATGTGCTATTTCAAGGCGTGCTATTTTTGATATATGGCACTCCAAAGAAGGCACGGAAAAAGAAAAATCTCAACATGTTCTTGTTACTCTGACTGAAATGTCACCTCTTTCTGAGCACATTGAAAATGTCGATATGAAGATTTTAAATGACAAAATTTGCAATTTGTGCAAACGATTTTCATGTTATTGGAAAAAAATGTATAGAAGTCAGTTTAAAGTAATAGAAAAATATGCAGATTGGCTTGCTGTAACGGAGTATATTGAAATAAATCGAAGTGTTGAGCCGCGTATTTTACAGCAGAATGATAACGTCGATTCGTTCCCTTCTTGTTCGCGTGGCCGTCCGAAAAAAGATTTTAATGAGTGTAGTAAACGTACTACAAGGAGAAGACTTGCTGATCTATCCAACTTAGATACGTCTGCTGTTAGTACGTTGCTCAATACTTCCGCTGATGCCAATTCAAGCTCTACAAAAATCGACGAATGTGATGCTTTGTCGCTTATTGCAGAAGCTAAGTTGACTAGGCACCAATATTTATTAATTAAGAATTTTATAGATACTCAAAGATATTCAAAGAAGACTAAGATATTCAAAGATTGTATGCCTTCCTACCAAAGTATTGTTCAAGCTAAAAAAACAGTGTTATCCTCCTATTATAACTGGAACCCAGTCATCCGCCGAAGTCGAACTTCAGAGTTTGTTAGACCACACTGCCACTCGGATTCTTGAGTCTCAAAAAGATGTTTTAAATAGAGTGCCATGCCAATCTCTTGATAAAATATCTTTAATAGGTAAATGGGGTTTCGATGGCAGTACTGGACATGGCGAATATAAGCAATGTTTTTCTGATCCCAACCTTAAAGATAGTAGCTTGTTTGTTACCTCGTATGTACCACTTCAACTTATTTTTACGCCTGAAAATGAGAAAAACCCTGTGGTTTTGTGGAAAAATCCTCGTCCATCGTCAACTCGTTACTGTAGGCCAATTCGTTTTCAGTTTTTAAAAGAAACCGCTGAGGTAACAGTTCAGGAAGAGACTTATTTTAAACAAAAAATACATGACTTACAGCCAACGATCTTCAAATATAATGATCGCGAATTTTGTATTACGCATAACTTACAACTTACTATGGTAGATGGTAAAGTCTCTAGATGTTATGTTTGTAAAGCTAGTCCTAACGAGATGAATCAAATTGATCTTTGTTTAAGTAAACCAGCTGATGCAAGCAAATATGAATTTGGTTTATCTCCTCTACATGCAATAATTCGTTTCTTTGAATATTTTATTCATATTGCTTACAGGATGGATTTTAAGAACTGGCAAGCATCGAAAGAGTTTAAACCGTTGTACGAAAGTAGAAAAAAAGAAATCCAAAAACAATTTAGGGAAAGATTGGGCCTCATTGTGGATAAACCAAAATCGGGTCTATTTTGGTTTATCCACAATGAGGCCCAATCTTTCCCTAAATTGTTTTTGGATTACCGATAAATTATGAAGTTTCGATAATATTAATGATTCTTATTATTCACATACAGAGTTCAGGCCATCCAACTTAGCTAATAATAATAATTTGTGTCATCCTAGGTTGTTGCTTAGGTAGAAACTTAGACATTTCTTTTTTTAAACATTATTCGGTAAATAGAAAATTAGAGATCAAAATTGTTTTTTCACTGTAACAGCAAAGTTGTTACTGACACACGCACGCGTTTTGTGTCACTTTAGTCAACGGGAAGACTGACATTCACTCAGCACATATATGTAGACTTTTATAAGCCTATATAAAATTAGAGTTGATCGATTGGGTACTGTGCTTTCTAAAATATCGGTATCTATTACTTGAATAAATTTGTGCCATATTAATCAATGATATATATTTTTTTATGATTTTTCTTGTATGACCCTGTTAACAGTACAATAAAATATTAAAGTTATTAAAGTTTGCGTCAATATTTTTATAAAAGCGTATCGAAACAATGTTTGAAATTTGTGTCGTTATAATCAATGGATTATTTTTATTTTTCAACATTTCAACACAAAAACTTTTTTGCGTAAAGGGCATGCGCGGGGAAGGGTAAGGCGCGGGCGGGGTGCATGTGCCGGCCAGGGTACCTAGCAGCTCGTTTGTTTTCTATACATACATATAGTAGTAAGTGCGACTAAGACAAACATCGTTTTTTTAGTCGCTCTTCTTTATTGTTCATAATAAAGAAAGCAGTAATATAAAACTTAAGTAAGTAAAGGATAATTAATGGTGATATAACGTATGACTACACCGTAGTCCGTAAGGCACTGCAACGGCGATTCTGTGTGCCACGCTAAACCTAGTTTACTATATAAACAGTATTATGACAAATTGTCACAGACAATTTGTTACTAATAAATATGTAATTTATGCATCAAGGCGGTTTGTTTACAGAGTGCCAATCGTGAAACGCGAAAATCGAAATTTCGTTATCTGCCTCTCGGTTGGACTAGCAAAGGGCCGGGCTGGACTTAATACATTTTTCATCAGTGTGATGTTATAATAAGGCTATGTTTTTATTAACGTATCGTATAAAACACATAAAAATAAGCAACTTTTCTTTAACACATTTTTTAACTCAATAGTTTTGAAATTATGGGGCCCTGAAGGTTGAGTACAGTTTGGACTATTTTGTATGAAATGGTGTCATTATGACACTTTTTTGTCTTATTGTGTAGAATGTGTTAAAATAAGCAAGTTTTATTAGAAACATTTTTTTACTCAAAAACTTCGAAGTTACCGGACTTTGAAGAGTTTGAAGATTGTCTACATGGAGTAAAATTTGGACTTAGAAAATAAAATGGCGACGGGGTATCATTCCAGGTATCAGTATCCACCAGGTATCAGTCCAGATCTAGAAATAAGCATAGTATAGCAAACTGACCCAGAACTCTAGATTTGTTTTCTTGAAGTGGTTTGCCTTATTTTACCTCCATCACTTTACAGCTACCAGATGTCCAGATCTAGAAATAAACATAGTATAGCAAACTGACTAGAAGCGTTTCGTTGCTCTTATTATTGTGTCATATCTACCGTGGCTAGCTCTCCGTCTATTAACTTTGTCACTCAGTCTTGCGAACCAATCATTTTACAAAATAAAGGATCTTTCATAGTTAGTAAGATTGCGAAAATTAAAACGTTTTTTAATTAATTATAAATACTTGTAAACTAAAAGTCTTAGAATTCAAAAACCCTATACCTTAGCGAGATAAAGAAAACAAATATATTGTTGTAAAGTGTAAATAATGTTATCTATACAACAGAATTACTGTGGTGACAGATTTACAACATGAATGAAAGATAGTTAAACCTCGCGTGAGATTACTTGATTAGTGAAACTGGCTTTGAAAGAGATAAGCGGGACTTTGCAGTTGCACCGTGTCACACACAGCCAACGATACGATTACGAACATTGATACACTATACGCGGTCCATACAGCCTCGTCCGAACGTCGTTCGATTGACCCCCCGGGAGCCCTTGGTACTCTTTTACTGAATTGCGACTCCCGATGTGGAGAGTATATACTTGTCTCTTCATGCAACAATGTAATGGAAGTGCAGACTCAAACACTACAGGCACAGGCAGGAGGTACAGGCTGAGGCTGTGGAATGAACTCCCTGCCGAGGTTTCTCGGCGGGCTACAGTATGAGGTTCTTCAAAAAAGGAGTGTATAGTTTCCTAAAGGGTAGTGTCCAGCGTGGAGGTAATGGCGGCCAAAATGAAAGCAAGGAGATCTAGGTTACATACTTATATTTGATGTGAACTGAAGGATGGTTGGAGAAAAGTGTCTCTATACAATTCTAGATTCCTCTTTATATAGTCGAGGTGCAGCGACACGCTGCGGAAGGTTAGGAACTATTAGGTACATTAAGTTTACTAGACTAACTTACGCTAGCTATTGGTTGCTTATATTAATACAGAGTAAGCTCGGTAGATGGCACTCATTTTATAACAATGTAGTGTCCTCTTTGTGCCATAGATGGCGTCTATGTATTTGATCTTATCTGGTATAAAAATAGGCTAAATATATTGCTTGTTAAGATAGCTCTTAACAGGTAGGCAACGCGTATGTGAATCGTCTGGGGTTTCAGGCGTCCATAGGCTACGGTAGCTGCTTAACATCATGTTTGCCACTGTCGTGGTATAAATAAAAACAAGATTTACTGAAAATATTGCTAGTGAAAATTTGTAACCGGCCAGTCTCATACAGTAATAAGACTGTCAGAAAAACTGCTGTACGAGTCGTTGTTGCGGCACTATTTTGTGGGGCCATTTTTAGGGTTCCGTAGTCAACTAGGAACCCTTATAGTTTCGCCATGTCTGTCCGTCTGTCCGTCCGTCCGCGGATAATCTCAGTGACCGTTAGCACTAGAAAGCTGAAATTTGGTACTAATATGTATATCAATCACGCCGACAAAGTGGTAAAATAAAAAGTGAAAAAATTTTTTTTTATTAGGGAACCTCCCCTATACGTAAAGTGGGGAGTGATTCTTTTTTCATTTCAACCCTAACGTGTGATATATTGTTGGATAGGTATTTAAAAAACCGGCCAAGTGCGAGTCCAACTCGCGCACCGAGGGTTCCGTAAACACCTATAACAAGCAAAAACCTCTACGCGTTTACGAGGAAAAAGGTAAGTTAAAAATTGAAAAAAATATTTTTTGTATGATTTTACTAAAAATGTCTACTTTTCGTAATTTTTCCTTTGTCTGTGCTATATGAAGTTTCTTCGTGCCAAGTTTCAAGTTTCTGAGTTTTCGGCAAGTACCCTTTAGGTTTTGAGTTTCTTGCGAGTACTCAGTTTCAAAATATGCGACTTAAATTGCTATTTCTTTTGATTGCGTTGACATAAAAGTTTGGTTTTGCTACATCTGAAAGGACCTATAGCCCTGAGTATTTGACATGAATTTCAATTTAATACCTCCACGCGTTTACGAGGAAAAAGGTAGTAAGTATAATATTGAAAAAAATATTTTTTGTATGACCTTATTCAAAATGTCTACTTTTGGTAATTTTTCCTTTGTCTGTGCTATATGAAGTTTCTTCGTGCCAAGTTTCAAGTTTCTGAGTTTACGGAAAGTACCCTTTAGGTTTTGAGTTTCTTGCGAGTAGTCAGTTTCAAAATATGCGACTTAAATTGCTATTTCTTTTGATTGCGTTGACATAAAAGTTTGGTTTTGCTACATCTGAAAGATCCTATTGCCCTGAGTATTTGACATGAATTTCAATTTAATACCTCCACGCGTTTACGAGGAAAAAGGTAGTAAGTTTAAAATTTAAAAAAATATTTTTTTGTATGATTTTACTAAAAATGTCTGCTTTTTGTAATTTTTCCATTGTCTATGCTATATGACGTTGCTTCGTGCCAAATTTCAAGTTTCTGAGTTCACGGGAAGTACCTCGTAGGTTTTCGCGAGTGCCGAAAAACTCTAAAATTTGCAGCATAAACGACTGTATCTTTTGATTGCGTTGGTTTTTAAGTTTGATTTTTTCACAGCTCCAAGGGACAATAGACTTGAGTATTTGATATAAATTTCAGCTTGATACCTCCACGCGTTCCTGAGAAAAATGGTCTTGACAGACAGACAGACAGACAGACAGACGGACAACAAAGGGATCCTATAAGGGTTCCGTTTTTTCCTTTCAAGGTACGGAACCCTAAAAATGAATAGGGGTTTAGTAAAATTATTTTTTTATAATGTAAATATTTTCGGAAATAATCGCTCCAGAAGTAAAAAAATATGTGCCCCCCCCCCCTCTAACTTTTGAACCATAAGTTTTAAAAATATGAAAAAAATCTCAAAAGTAGAACTTTATAAAAACTTTCTAGGAAAATTATTTTGAACTTGATAGGTAGAATAGTTTTTGAAAAAAATTTACAAAATAATTTCTGAACTAAGTTTGTAATTTAACCGTATAAGCAGGTGTTTATTCTACCTGTAATTTCTACAAAATCACAATGAAATGACGTGCTTTCAAAAACTCTTAAGTGGGGACACTTACTGTGACGGACGGAAACTACGGAACCCTACACTGAGCGTGGCCCGACACGCTCTTGGCCGGTTTTTTTGGGCTGATTGTGTATCCCTAGTATTATTTAATTGGTGACTTGTCTAGGTACACAATTGTGACAGTCTACTTCAAAAGGTATCATTTGGCAGCCGGCCAATCCGTACAAACGACGTAAGCGCCTTCCGCTAAATGGTACCTTTAGATGTAAACCGTCACAAATGGTGTTCTAATTCGTTTCATCACAATCTATTAAGCCGTTTTTGCTAAAAGGCACAAACATACAAACGTTTACATTTTAAATATTAATAGGCATCTAAGGATCCAGGTAAATATGCCTACAGCTATAATATTCACGTGAGATAATAGCACATAGTCCCGTCCCACTGGCAATATTTTGAGGGTTAAGTTTCGAAAATTCTAAAGTCACTTATTATTGAAGTTGGAAATACAGTGTGTACATGAGAATCTTTCAGTGCGTTTTGTGTCATATTCAATTGGTGCTTTTTTTGTAATTCAATAATTTGAGGTTAACTTTTTTAGCTTGCCATAACTTGAGTAAAAGAATATTAGAGTTACAAAATATAACTACAAATACAAATAATTTATTGAGAAAAGTATAGTACAGTGTTTGCTCTTACGGACTAAGATTTTTTAACGACACGTGGTTAACAAATGCCAGAACTAGGATTCCCTGTGTTTCAGGCAGCGAAGGACAATATTAGTTAATTTTTAATTATTCAATTAATTATAAACTATAAGTATTACACAATAAAACTCTTATCACCTTAACAAAATAAGTAGGTTCTTCAGTATTAAATATATAGGACAGTATATAGGTAGTTATTTTATGACTAATAGTAATTTCTCTGTATCATCGTACGTCATTTTCTGAAGGGCGCGTCGTAGAGTATTCTTACAACAGGCATAGCTAAGTGGGTATATGTCTAGTGTTGCATTTAACCTGTTGTACAAAAATGGGCCCGCAAAGACAAAGAATCTAGATAAAAATACGTGTTTTTTTTGTACTGTTTTAATACCTACAATATCTTTGCGTCTCTTATTTCTATATTCAGGGTTAAAGGAAGTTCTGGCGTGCTGCTTTAGCGTTGTGCTTAATATATATAATTGACGAACAGTTAATACTTCACATGATTTATAAAGGAGGTCAGTAGGGTATAAGAATGGGCGGGAAGTAGCTACCTTTAGTACCGCTCTCTGAGCTCTTTCTAGGGTTAGAAGTGTAGTTTTTGCTGTGCCACCCCAAGAAGAAATGCAGTACGTTAGTATCGATTGACATAGTGTAAGGTATACTTGCTTGATTAAATTTGGGTCAGCGATTGAACGAAGTTTTTTGAATACAAACATTAACTTTCGAACTCTATTGCACAATGCTTCAATGTGATTTTTAAAGGTGAGGGTTTCGTCTATCATGACTCCTAAATACTTAATTTTGTCAGTAATAGCTATGGATTGACATGAACAAAGATTATTTGATTTTTCTTTACAGTTATGTACGTAGAGTTTGAGGTTATGTGCGTCCGGATCTGTTTTCCGCATAGCAAAACTTATAAAATTCGTTTTGTCAGAGTTAAGTGTTAATAGATGAAGTTTTAGCCAGTTAGTTACAACATTAAATCCGCGTTGTGCGTACTCGTAGACCTCGTTTGTTGACTTTGCGGAAAAAAGGAGGACAGTGTCATCTGCGTAGGAAATGATTTTGCCACTATTTATTTTTAGATTGCATAGGTCATTAATATAAATTAAAAATAGGGTTGAGGCCAAGACGCTTCCTTGTGGCAAGCCAAAAGATGTGTTTTCTAAATCAGAACTGATAATGTTATCTATTTTTACGCATTGCGTACGTCCGTCTAGGTAGCTCGCGATTAATTTGTGCTGTGTGCCTCTAATACCTAGTGATTCAAGCTTGTGCAGTAAAATGGAAGTAGAAACAGTGTCAAAAGCTTTGGCAAGGTCCAGGAAGATTCCTATTGTCTTGTTACCCTTGTCTAATTCCTGAGCTAAATAGTCAGTCAGTTCATGTACAGCATCTCCGGTTGATAATTTGGACCTAAAGCCAAACTGCGTTTTTGCCAAGAGCGAATGGTTCTCCAGATATTGAACAAGTCTATTGTTAATAATTTTTTCCAGAATTTTTGATGTCGCTGGTAACAGAGAAATCGGCCTATAATTTGTTACTTGAACTTTGCTACCAGATTTATAGACAGGGATTACAACGGATTTTTTCAGACATTTCGGAAATATTCCTTCAGAGATGCACATTTTGAATATGTGTGTTAGCGGTGGAACCAGGGTGTGTCTGAAGGTCTTTATTATTTTGTTCGAGATACCATCCCAACCAACCGCGGAGTCATCTTTTAGGCTCATGATAATTCTTTCAACTTCAGCTTCATCCGTGTTTAATAACACAAATGATTTGGAAGATTTGTTTGTATCTGATTTTATTGTTGAAGAGGGTGACGACGAATCATCCTGGACTTTTTCAGCCAGGTTTTTGCCTATGTTGACGAAAAACTCATTTGTGCTATTTGCGGCCAGCAATTCGGATGAACCTGCTTGCAACAAACTTGCAGATGAATCATGTTGTTTTGCTGTGTATGTAACGTTTTTAAGATATTTCCAAACTAATTTACTGTTTTTTCCAGCTATTTCCAGCTGTTTTTTGTCGTAGTTTGTTTTTACTTTTTTCAGTAAGTTGGTACAAAAGTTACGATATCTTTTATATGATAATTGCAATATATTATTGTGTATACTGTTTTGTATTTAGAACAGTTTTATTGTTGCACAAAACCAGTTTGTGTCATTTACGTCGAGTGCAATTTGATATAGTATGACAACGCTAAAAAACTTCGTATAAAAAATTAGAGTGAATAAAATAAGGATTAACTATATCATCACCTTAAAATACGTCAATAAAATCAATATGTGTCAAATTAAGCAATGAAAATTTAAGTTTCTTGGTAAATTCGTTTTTTTAGGCTGTGATAGTTTCAATAAATTATTAAAATCACCAGAGTTCACATTATAATAATCACAAAGGGATTTTAAAGTAGATATTTCAATTTGTGTCACTTTCATCAATGATATTTCGACAAAAATTAAACAGAAACAATATTTGCGTTCAGACTAAGTCCTAACTATAGCGCGTGACCTTCATGGCAAGCCTGTTCGGCGTGCTTCTGTAGTGACTATGTCAGGTAGATAAAATTTAGGCTAGGTTTTGATAACCTAGAACTATGCCACAGCTTATTTTTCCTGAACACAATTAAACAAATTATTATTAAATCACTAAATCAAATGTTGATGTCGCAAGGGTCTTGCTCTATGTAGGGCTGGTGTGAAATTAAACAAGTGGATACTGTACTAAATCTTTATTACCTATTCTTGCTTTTGAAAATAACTTTTAAAATCTAAACACTGGATAAATCTCTCTTTTCGTTTAAGTTCGACACCAACTAAAATTTCTAGGAGCTCAGCGGTTAAGCTAGGTCGTTAACAAGGTTCAAAGGTTGAGATTTATTCAGGTTTCTATCTAAATTCTTAACTACTTAGGTTAGTCCCTATGGTTTTATATATCAGAGATTTCTAAATTTAAATACTTAATGGTGGTTCTCAAAACTAATGATATTTACTTTTCCACAGAATTCCTACTGCCATTTAAAATTAATAAAGGACTGAACCGACCTCAGAAGCTGTTCTTCGCCAGTCGCTGATGTGCAAGAAGCTTGCCACGTCGCAAAGCTACAGGACGCTGTCCGGAAACTGCTCACACAGACTTTGCAGCGGGGCACCGACTTCCGAGAAGCTCAGACCGCTTGGCCGGAACAAGGTGGTGATGAAACGCATGGAGGAGCCGCTGCTCGATCCATAATGATATGAGAGTACATTTTAAGTCTTCACTATAACATTTGTACTACATTGTACAATGGTTGCAAAATACAACACATTGGTTGAAAATAAAACATCATTGTACGATGGTTGGAAAATACAACATCATTGTACGATGGTTGGAAAATACAACACCCGACTCCTGCAAGGAACAATATATTATCTGCATTAGTCGACTGAACTACAGCCCTGATAAATTGACAAAACTGAAGAAAGAAACCTTACCGGAGAATGGAAAATATTCCTATAACATCTCTACAGAGCACGCCCTCCCTCAGGCAAGTTCAAATCTGAAAACCAAAAGCATGGTCAAAATAGCTAGAACACGTTTCACGCCGTGATAGCCAAAAACCCTATTAATCTTTACTTACGATTCTCCTTTGCAGATAACCGAGGATTATTGAACCGCCACCTTCGCTGCCACCAAGGGCAAAACTAAAGAAGGCTGCATGAGCCCGCCCTTCCACATGGCCGCGAATCAAATGACCGAGTCATGTCAGTGACTCCCAAGATGGGGGAACCAGAGGGCAGAGGACCCAATTCAGGGTGGCAATTAAATATATATAAATTCCTCTAATTATTGTTGATTGATTTCAACCAAACAACTTTCCTATCAATAGGTCAAAGCCATGATATTAAATAACCAAATACTTTACTTCAGAACCCGCTTTCAGAATTTCCAGATACATTTCCTTTGACTACATTTCATTTACTAATTTTCCAAATATACCTATTTATGAAACGCCAATGTTATTAAAAATGACAAAAGAAAAACCCATAATTTAGGCTAAATTTATTAGATGACAACCCCATACAGATAAACACAAGGTGCATTCGAACGGCGCTGTTTGAAGCATTCTTATAACCGATCGAATCGAAGGTGTTGAAATTGATTGATAAGAAACTATTCTAATTAGAACCAAAAGACAATGTAACAACGTTACAACTACTAGAAGTAGACCCCCGGCTCGCTTCTTAATAAGTTAAACCATGGGTCAACCAGGCGCTGGAATCTTAACAGTTACGATGTAGGTACTTGCTCACGGAGGCGCGCGCGGGGTGATCTAGCTGACATACTCGACAAAGGAACTGAGCGGTGGAGCGGGGCGCAGGTAGCCGGGGAGTGGGGCAATGAACTCGTGCTTGTCTCGCCCCGACGTACCTTTTAAGCGGTAGCTTACTGTTTGTTTATGTTTTGACTAGATTTTTGAGTACATTTTCGAAGATTTCAAGCATCGTGAAGTATGGGTAGAAAACGCAACGTATATTTTTTGTTTTAGTTTCGTTTTACTTTTGTTTTATTTTTGTTAATATTTTGTTATTATTTTGTCTTTATTTTGTTTTTATTTTGTATTCTTTTTGTTTTTATTTTGTTTTATTTTATTCTTTTTTTTATACCATGACGGTGACAAACAAGCATACGGCCTGCCAGATAGTAAGCCGTAGCCTATGGATGCCTACAACTCCAGAGGTGTCACATGCGCGTTGCCGACCCTTTACAAAAAGGAGGAGAATATCTCGGCCATTTTTTATTTTAGAGAAAAGTTTTTCAGATAAAACACGCTATTTTAGCGTTTTCTATACGGCAAAATCATAAAAAGTACATGTTATAATGACGTCCCGTCGTAGGTTTTTTTTTTTCGAAAACCAAATTATACAGGGTGTTTGGTAATTCGACCTATTCCTTGAAAGGAGTTATTCTAGAGGTCATTTACAATGTCTTTAGCCCAGTCAACCAGGGTTCTGAATTCAGTGGTTTTCTAGTTATTCGAGATTTTAGTGTTTTTCAAAAAAACGCAATCTTCCGGCCTTAAAATGGCATTTGTATAAAAACTACATGAATAAGAATGGTTAATTATTTATTTTCTAGTAGCCAATGAACAAAAGGTTACTCCGAACAAAAAAAAACATGTCATAAAAATTAAGACTTAGAAATAAAAGGTAATAAATCACAAGCCATCTTACGTGTTTTATTTTTTTTCAAAATCAAAGACGACCCTAAAAAAAGTGTATGTCACTTCGCGTAAAAATAACAGAAATGGATTCCTCAATTCATAACCTTTCCGAAAAGGTACAAATGTTGACATGATTTACTAAATTATTAAAAATAATAATAATAACAGAGCAGGTAGCGGGTGTACTGGAAGCGTACCAGACCCGAAAGCAGTTTGTTTGTGTCACTTTTGTTTCTCTTTGTGTGCTTGGTTTACCTTATCTTTCATCTTATCTTGACTTTTATCTTTTGAGGGTCCAGGTCATAACAGGTTGCCCTTGGGAAGTATTCTGACATGTTCGTGTGTTGTGAAAGATGATGAAAGCAACACAAATAAAGTTAACCAGGAACCAGTTTGTTTTTGTCACTTTTGTTTCCCTGAGTCCTTTGTTTGCCTCCAGTAACTTATCTTATCTTTTGAAGGTCAAGGTCAGGACAGGTTGCCTTCGGTGAGTATTTGGACGTGTTCGTATGTTATGGTATTATTAATTTATGAAAGTAGTCATAATAAAGAATTCCTAACCAAAAACCGGTTTTTGTGTGTGTTTTATGACTTAAATTATGGATTTATGGTAGAGAGATTAAAGAAAGTAAAACAACCATTTTCTGAGTAAAATTAAATTTTAAAATAAATCATAATAAAATCTTAATATAATTTTACTAAAAATTAATCTCACTAATAACAATGAACACCACACTAAAATCTTAAAAATAAACATAATAATTTACAAATCTTGTTCAAATTGCCTGCCCTCATTTCGAATGCAAGCACGAAGCCTTTTGCGTACATCGGTGATTGTTACTCGCGGCGACATGCCTTCTTTCATGTTTCATGACTCCTTGCTGGCCAAGGGATCGGACCGCCTCGACCAATCCATCCACTGTCACACACACCGGTACTAGTGAGCTGGGCAGCCATCGTGTTGGTAAATCATGGCCATCCTTGTACCAAGCGGCACATCCTCCAGCAGCGCGGTTATTATTATTTTCAATAATTTAGTGAATCATGTCAACATTTGTACTTTTTCGGAAAGGTTATGAATTGAGGAATCCATTTCAGTTATTTTTACGCGAAGTGTCATACACATTTTTTAGGGTATTCGTCTTTGATTTATAATTTTTTTTAAAGTACGATAGCTATTGATTTATTACCTGTTATTTCTAAAGTCTTAATTGTTTGACATGATTTTTTTTTTAAATAACCTTCTGTTCACTGGATGCCAGTAAAGAAATAATTAACCATCCTAATTCATGTAGTTTTTTTTTATTGCCATTTTAAGGCCGGAAGATGGCGTTTTTTTGAAAAAACACTAAAAACTCGAATAACTCGAAAACCACTTAATTTAGACCCCTGGTTGACTGGGCTAAAAACATTGTAAATAACCTCTAGAATAAGCCCCTTTCCAGGAATAGGTCGAATTACCAGTCACCCTGTATACAAGTTCAGAGTCCATTATCTCGGCCATTTTTGATTTTAGAGAAAAGTTTTTCGAATAAAACAAGCTTAGTTTAGCGTATTCTATAAGGAAAAATCATAAAATGTACGTGTTATAATGACGTCCCGTCGATGGTTTTTTCTTTGAATTCCAAATTATATACAAGTTCAAAGTCCATTATCTAGGCCATTTTTGATTTTAGAGAAAAGTTTTTAAAATAAAACACGCTTAGTTTAGCATATTCTATACGGAATAATCATAAAAAGTACACGTTATAATGTAGTCCCATCGATGATTTTTTTTTCAAAGTCCAAATTATATACAAGTTCAGAGTCCATTATCTCAGCCATTTTTGATTTTAGAGAAAAGTTTCTCAAATAAAACACGCTTATTTTAGCGTATTCTCTACGGAAAAATCATAAAAAGTACTCGTTAAAATGATACCCCGTCGCCATTTTATTATTTAAGTCCAAATTTTAATTTAGTTTGCCTCCTTCGCTTCACGACTTTCTGGAATCTCAGTTTAATGATGTACCTAAAAATTTTAACGTTGTGCATTTAAATGCGCAAAGTATTCCTGCACATTACAGCGATATGTTACTCTCTTTTGATCTTAAGAACATTCATGCTATTTTAATTTCCGAATCGTGGCTCAGACCAGCTTTGCCTTCAACGTCTTACTCTTTACCTGGTTTCAATTTAATTCGGCACGACCGCCTTGGAAGAGGTGGCGGTGGAGTTGCGATTTACCTTCGTTCTTACCTATTCAATTGTTAATGTATCTGCCAGTTCTTCTACTTCTGATGCCGCAGAGTATATGTTTCTCGACGTTTCCCTCGCTCATTCCAAACTTTTACTTGGCGTTTTTTATTCCCCCTCCCTTCACGTTAATTACTTTGATTCTCTTGAGAAACTTCTCGAAGACCTTATGCCTTCTTATAATCATCACATTCTTATGGGAGATCTAAATACGTGTCTTCTGAAGGATGACAGTCGATCCCGGCGCCTTAAATCCCTGGTAGATGCATGCAATCTAACTATTCTCCCTTCAGACGCCACACACTATTTTCCAAATTGCTCGCCTTCTCTTCTTGATTTAACTTTAGTTTCTTCGACTTCTCAAGTGTCTAAATTTGGACAATACTCCGCGGATGCCTTCTCATATCATGATCTGCTCTATATCTCTTACAAAATTCGTCCTCCCAAATCTAAATCAAAAATTCTTTTGCAGCGCAATTTTAGTGGATTGAATGTGGAAAAGCTTCGAGATGACGCTTTAACAATCGATTGGAGCAGTATCGCTCGAGCGGGTTCGGTAGACGATCAAGTTTCTCTCTTTAATTCGCTCCTCTTACAACTTTATGACGCTCACGCTCCTGTTCGTGCAATAAAAGTCAAGCATCTCCCTGCTCCTTGGCTCACTGAGGATATTAAAGCCCTTATAGAGAGGAAGAATCAATCTAAATCTAAGTATAAGGCTAACAACTCTGAGAAAAATAAACTTAAATATCATACCCTGCGCAATCGCTGTAGCACTATATGTCGAGATGCTCAGAGGCGTCATATTCACAGTTCTGTTGATGATGGAAATCCAGCCAAAGTGTGGAAATTTTTGAAAGGTCTCGGAGTTGGCAAATCTCAACAGGCAACCAATTTAAACAATATTAGCGTTGACCAGCTTAACCAGCATTTTTCATCGTCCACCTGTTTCAGTGGTCCTAAGAAATCTAACTCACTTCATCGTCTTTCATCACTTCGTGCCTTAGATTTCTC
Organism: Pammene aurita; assembly: GCA_947086415.1. Lineage (NCBI taxonomy): Eukaryota > Metazoa > Arthropoda > Insecta > Lepidoptera > Tortricidae > Pammene > Pammene aurita. Next base: position 1,416,624 of record OX352295.1, on the reverse strand, counting down.
TTCTTTCTATTTTAGCCATTTCTGTGAGAGTGATGTTAGGAAGGGTATATTGAATATCACTTCTAACGCCGTTGGTGTTGACTGTGTTAGCCGAAATATGATACTCCCTCTCCTTGATTTGTTTGTTCCTATTATCACCGGTATTCTGAATTTTTCCATTTCATCAAGTACTTTTCCCAGTCTGTGGAAGGATGCCGATATTATTCCTTTACCCAAAAAATCCAACCCCAGTTCCTTCTCTGACTATCGCCCCATCTCCATTCTTCCTTTCCTATCCAAAGTCCTCGAACGGCTAGTGCATCAGCAACTAACTTCCTTCCTGAATAGAAATGACCTCCTAAACCCATTTCAATCTGGTTTTCGTCCGGGCCACAGTACTACCTCGGCTCTTGTCAAGGTTACCGATGACATCCGTTTGGGTATGAATGACCAGAAGCTTACAGTTCTTGCACTTCTAGATTTCAGTAATGCCTTTAACACGGTCGATTTTGACATTTTGCTCGCGTTCTTACAGTCTCTTAACATATCGGCTGCAGCGATTGACTGGTTCCGCAGCTATTTGGTTGGTCGTCGGCAAAGAATAAAACTAGATTCTTCGTGTTCTTCCTGGTGCAGCACATCAGCTGGTGTCCCACAGGGTGGTGTGCTGTCTCCTCTTTTATTTTCTATCTTCATTAATTCCATAACTCTTGATCTCTCTTCTTCGTATCACCTCTATGCCGACGACCTTCAAATATATTCGCAGGGTATGCATAGCGATCTCAATTCAGTTATAGAAGCCACGAATATTGATCTGCTCCGCATATCAAATTGGAGTCAAAATTACGGTTTAAAAGTAAACCCCCTAAAGTCACAGGTAATTGTGATGGGTAGCGCTAAACAAATCTCCAAAATTGACTTTCTCAGGCTCCCTCCGATAGTCTTCGATGGTATCCAAATTCCTTTTTCCAACCAAGTGAAAAATCTTGGCGTAATCATGGATCGTTGTCTATCATGGGGTGCCTCAGGTGAGTGAAGTGAGCAGGAAGATGTTTGCTGCCATAGGGTCCCTCAGACGCCTCCGAAATTTCCTGCCAATTGCTACTAAAATTGCGCTTGCTCAGTCGTTACTTCTCCCTATTCTTGATTATGCAGATATCTCCTATTTAGACCTAACCGAGGAGCAACTTAATAAGCTTGAGCGTATTCAAAATGCCTGCATTCGGTTCATTTTCGGATTACGCAAATTCGACCATGTTTCTAGTTTTCGTTCTCAACTCAAATGGCTCCCTATCCGTCACCGCCGTAACTCTCACATACTTTCTTTACTCTTTTCTATACTTTTTAACCCTGCAACTCCTCGCTACCTCAAAGAGCGTTTCTCTTATCTTAATTCTATTAGATCCTCTCAAAAATTGCTCCTAAATGTGCCATCTTCATCTTCCAAATTTTATAATTGCTCATTTACGTTCCAGGCCGTTCGTTTGTGGAATTCTCTCCCTCTCAACATAAAACGCGCGCAATCTATCGGTAGCTTTAAATCGCAACTTGAGGAATACTATTTATCTCTTCCTTAGGTTTTTAAGTTGACACTGTTATTTCTTACTGTGTGTATTATATATGTATATATGTACGTATATGTATGTTTATTTTGTATTTATTTAAGTATGTATATTCATATGAATGTGCTGTGTTATCTATTTCGTCTCTTTTGTGTCTATGCACCACCTACTGCTTATTGTTTTTCTCTAGTCTCCACTACCCAAAGGTTGTCTGGAAGAAATCGCTCATTAGCGATAAGACCGCCTGTTGTTACCTCTACCTAAATTTATCTAATTGTAAAATTTGTGCTTGTAACTGTATGAGGTGTGCAATAAAGAGTATTTATTATTATTATTAATTTTACTCCATGTAGTCAATCTTCAAAGTAAGGTAACTTAAAAGTTTTTGAGTTAAAAAAATGTTTCTAATAAAACTTGCTTATTTGAGTACATTATACACAATAAGACAAAAAAAAGTATGTGTCATAATGACACCATTTCAATCAACCCCATAACTTTCAAAACTATTGAGTTAAAAAAAAATGTTAAAGAAAAGTTGCTTATTTGTATGTATTTTATACAATAAGTTAATAAAAACATGGCGTTATTATGACATCTGATGAAAAATTTATTAAGCCCAGCCCGGCTCTTTGCTAGTCCAACCGAGAGGCAGATAACGAAATTTCGATTTTCGCGTTTCACGATTGGCACTCTGTAAACAAACCGCCTTGATGCATAAATTACATATTTATTAGTTACAAATGATCTGTGACAATTTATCAAAATACTGTTTATATGGTAAACTAGGTTAACCGTGGCACACAGATCCGCCGTTGCAGTCCGTTACGGACTACGGTGTAGTCATACGTTATATCACCATTAATTACTTAAGTTTTATATTACTGCTTTCTTTACTATGAAAAATAAAGAAGAGCGATTAAAAACTCGCTGTTTGTGTTTGTCGCACTTATTACTATAAGTATGTATAGAGCAATAATGTATAGAAAACAAACGAGCTGCTAGGCAGCCTGGCCGGTACATGCACCCCGCCCGCGCCTTACCCTTCCCTGCGCATGCCCTTTACGCAAAAAAAGTTTTTGTTTTGAAAAATAAAAATAATCCATTGATTATAACGACACAAATTTCAAACATGGTTTACTTAACTTTAAAATACTAACGCAAACATTAATAAGTTTAATATTTTATTGTACTGTTAACAGGGTTCTACAAGAAAATTTTTTTAAATAAATAAATATCATTTTAATAGGCACAAATTTATTCAAATACTAGATACCGATATTTTAGAAAGCACAGTACCTAATCAATCAACTTTAATTTTATATAGGCTTATAAAAGTCCACATGTTTGTGCTGATTGAATGTCAGTATTCCCATTGACGAAAGTGACACAAAACGCGTGCGTGCGTCAGTAACAACTTTGCTGTTACAGTGAAAAAACAATTTTGATCTCTAATTTTATATTTACCGAATAATGTTTAAAAACAGAAATGTCTAAGTTTCTACCTAAGCAACAACCTAGGATGACACAAATTATTATTATTAGCTAAGTTGGATGCCCTGAATTCTGTATGTGAAAAATAAGCATCTTTAATATTATCGGAACTTCATAATTTATCGGTACGGGTCTAACAGTTTTAGTCGAATGTTGAACCCATAGAGCCGATCAGTCGGCCGGCGCGTGCGCATACCGGTGTATCATTAATTCCGCGCGTGAGCCGGTGCTGCGTCTGCCGTTATTCGCTAATTTCGCCATTCGCTGTGTGCATGATTGTGGCGCTATCTTTTGGGCCAGGGCTCAATCTTAATTTTTCCTTTTTTGAATAGCTTGTACTCCTTGCTCATATGAAATGTCTGGCTGATTTAATATTTTGACAGTTGACCGTGTTGAGGTGACATCCCTTTGCAGTTTCATTTCTTGTCACATCGTGCACTGCGATCTTTCACGTTACCCTCACCATGCACATCGCACATAGTGAATATGCTGATGGGCTCCCGCGACTAAAATTTCCATGCGAAAGCGAAATTTGAAACGCGAAATACGTCAACTTCATGACGTCACGTCTTGTTCGTAATAAAATTTAAACTTTAAATGGATATTTTTATTAAACAAAACTAGAATATCTATAAAAAATATAAATAACTCTAACTTTAAGTTAAGTTTATTTTCGTGCCATTATTTTAGTTTTTATCAGGTACAGTCTTCATCAGATATACGATATACTCGTACATATAGGAGCGGCTACGTGGGAACAAATATCTGAACAACGCCTCTATTGTCAAGGCGATAAAGTGCATGTTCGATATTTTTAAGTAACTTGGCCTATTCTCTATATTTGATGTAATGTACCTAGAGTACTCTATGTCTGTCCCCATACTCCCCATGAAACAACACCGTAACGGAGAGTAGAGGCTATATAACAATGGTACAGTAAAATAATTAGCTAAAAGTTTGTAAGTTGTGTTATTGAGTATACAAAAATGCATTTAATAAATTAATTAATAGAATCAATTATTTATTTTATTTTATTTTGATACATGGAAAACCAACAGCGCTATACAGTATACATAAATTACAATAGAATCACAAAGCCAATTATAGGTTCTCACTTATAGAAATAAAATATATTACAAAAGTTTTTGCCCAACTTAATACACATGCAAGTTCCTAAAGCATAAGAACAGATGATCTATATACATGATCAATGTTTACAAAGATAAATGAAAAAAGAAGAAAGAAGAAAAAACCTGTTAGTACACATTCAATAATGCACCGAGCCCTAACCCGCTTTATTTATTATTATTATTTATGATTAATCTGTAAGAAAATTAGACAAGAAGTAGGCAGAAATTAATCAGGTCTGATCTTCGAACAACAATTTTGGGACCCGGGGTATGTCCTTAAACTACGTCCGGACTTGGGTATGTCCTTAAACTATGCCAAAAAGAGAGGCATGGGCACTGCGAATGGCATCTCGCTTAGTGTGGTAGGGCACGTTCAGTGAATGTCATCTCGCTCAAATCTGGAGCAGAGCCCGACTGGGGAAGTACCTCCACCTTACAGAAAACCACAGCCAAATAGCACTAGACCCTACTCATAGTGTTGTGTTTCTGCTGGTGAGTAAGGTTGCCAAAGAGCTCAAAGAGGACCCAGTGTGTTGACGATGAGGGACCCTCTTGTTCCTTTAGCCGTCAACACAGTGAATCCTCCTTTTTGTAAAGGGTCGGCAACGCGCATGTGACTCCTGTGGAGTTACAGGCGTCCATAGGTTACGGTAGCTGCTTACCATCAGGCAGGCCGTATGCTTGTTTGCCACCGTCGTAGTATATATAAAAAAAAAAAAAAAAACAATGTAAAGGAGGTACAGTTTCAAACAAGATTTACTGAAAATATGGCTCCTGAAAATTTGTAACCTTAGTCTTATACAGTTAAACAGTAATAAGACTAATAAGACTCAGATAAAGTACCGCCCGAGTCGTTCTTGCGGTACAATAGTACCACAATAGCAGGGGCATTATTTTTGGCTGATTGTGTATCCCTAGTATTATTTGATCGATGGCTCTGATTCTGAGTTTGGTTCACAAATGGCAGAGATGGCAGCTTCAGCTAATTCATTTATTTATACGAAAGTCCACTGTGTTTAGTTAGAGAAAGTCCTAACAATGGAATAAAATCAATACCAAAAACAAAATGTTTTACAAGTATACCTACCCCGTTTGTCGAACTAATATTGGTTGAGTTCATCATCATCAGCCTACACTAGTCCACTGCTGGACATAGGCCTCCCTCCCCTAATGAGCGCCATAGCGCCCTGTCTTTAGCTTGCCGCATCCAGCATCAATTCGCAGATCGTCATCCCACCTGGCCGGAGGGCGTATACAGTTAAACAGTAATAAGACTAATAAGACTCAGATAAAGTACCGCCCGAGTCGTTCTTGCGGTACAATAGTACCACAATAGCAGGGGCATTATTTTTGGCTGATTGTGTATCCCTAGTATTATTTGATCGATGGCTCTGATTCTGAGTTTGGTTCACAAATGGCAGAGATGGCAGCTTCAGCTAATTCATTTATTTATACGAAAGTCCACTGTGTTTAGTTAGAGAAAGTCCTAACAATGGAATAAAATCAATACCAAAAACAAAATGTTTTACAAGTATACCTACCCCGTTTGTCGAACTAATATTGGTTGAGTTCATCATCATCAGCCTACACTAGTCCACTGCTGGACATAGGCCTCCCTCCCCTAATGAGCGCCATAGCGCCCTGTCTTTAGCTTGCCGCATCCAGCATCAATTCGCAGATCGTCATCCCACCTGGCCGGAGGGCGTATTACACTACGTTTGCCGAGACGCGGTCTCGCCGTCTGGCAGAGTTACAATAGTTAAATTACCATGTTAAGTTGAAGTCTTTGAGTCCTGCTTAGGACATATAAATAAATAAATAAATATTATAGGACAATCTTACACAAATCGACCTAGGCCCATAGTAAGGTCAATAAGGCTTGTGTTATGGGAACTAGACGACGATATATATAATAGATAAATATGGATATATACTTAACTACATACAAAACATCTATAACTCAGGAACAAATATCTGTGATCAACACACAAATTAATGCCCTGACCAGGATTCGAACCCGGGACCTCCTGCTTCGTAGGCAGGGTCACTACCGACTAGGCTAGGAGGCCGTTAAACATATACTTATGAAAATATTCACTCTTTAACACATTAAGCGCCGAGAGCCCGACTGTCGGGTTTTCTGTTTGTAGGATACTACGAGCTACATGTGACGGATACAGAGAGTTCTAAACCAGGAGAGGCCCTGAGTATCATTTCCCCTCTGTCAAAAGTATTGGCGGAAAATCTAGTACATCTATAAAAACTATTTCAATAATCGATGTCACGCCATTTTCGTCATCGCTGTCAATGGATAACAAGCTCCGTGAAAATGCCCTTATGCGCTGTTTTTGGATGTAAAAAAATGTTATATTTCGTCTAGTTTACAAAAAGATGAAATACCATTTCAGATGTAAGTACAGTTTTACTTTATTTATCATTACTTTCGTAGTAAAAGATTTAACCTAAATCGAAAATCAAGCTTCGTTTACAGAATCGATTCAAAGACAATCGTTTTCTTTCTGACGGGCAGTAACTATTTGACGTTTGACACTTCTCCATATTTAACGCGCTTAAGGATTGCTGTCTTCTATATTTTGTTTGAAAATACAATCAAAAATGATCCTTGGCTTTTTTGTTTGACATTTCCAAAGACTGCATCCAATAATGAACCATATGTTAACATATGTACAGTCGACTATCTATTGCTCCATTTAGTGTTATGAAGTATAAAAAGAATATGTCAAATATGTTTGGTGTTTTCAAGACAAAGGTACATCTTTGTCGGTTGTCAATAAAGCGTTGCTGCCATAAAAATTCATTTAGAAATAAACTGTATTAACAACCGACAATGATGTACCTTTGACTTGAAAACTTCACATGCGTGCTACCTCGCCCCCCTCAGATTTTGGCAGACTTTTTTGTTTGGAAAGATGAGGCGAAGCGTACTCCATTTATAGAGCTTTATGGACGGATACGGCTACGCGCTACGAGCGTCTGACTGAATGTGTTATCAAACATTATTTTCACTTCTCATGCTCAAAAAGTGTGTCATATTATGCTTACCAAGGCGGACTAAAGTAGTACATTTAGCCTCTAGGGCTAGTATGTATACATATTTATGATTTACAAAACATTTTAAATTGACCAATCGGAACACTTCACCATATTAAATCCACCAATCACAACACACATATCGAAGTTAATCGGAACGCTAGATACTTTTTTGGTGCGTATACTGTGTAAATAATTAAAGTCCTTAAAAAAACATTGTATTTAATATCAACCAATCAGGATACAGCAATGTTAGAATCGACCAATGAGGAAACGCAATTTATTTCTCAAAACGTGAGGTGTTTTTTAGTTCCTACTTCACAATCATTAAAAAAGATTGTAATTTTTTGGAAGCGCTTTAAAGCGTGTTTAAACGGCTATTAGACATGGCAATTTGTAGGGCCCAATCGGTTGTGTCCAACTCCTGTCGGCCCCAGCGCACGTTATTACACTTTCCGTACAAATCGCCCCTACCGACCCTACCTCACCAACAAATCGTCCCTACCGACCCTAGCTCAACGTTTACAGAGATGCCTTCAAAACATCTATAAAATGTATTTGGTGAAGCACGGTGATAGTACTCATAACAGTACACATTAAATAAAATCTGAAACTGTTTTTTATTATTATTATAGATATTTAAATGACCGCTCGAGCTGCCTGAATCTAAATTCATCTGCCCAACCCTTCTATTATTTAAATAAGTACAAAACTAGATAAATATATTAATTACCAGCGGTTACTAAATAAATATATTTTTAACTTTTATTTTAAATAAAAAACCAGACGGAATGTGTAGAAAATGGTTAACATTAAAAATAAAAAAGGTAAAATAACTCCTTCCGGAAATAACGACTTCCATAAACAGCTGCGGGTGTCGGGGCACTGCTGATCGCCCTAGATCGGGACTCCTACTCCCTAAGTACCATTATACCTACCAACCCGACAGGTTGGACCCTACAAATTGCAATATCTAATAGCTACTTTAAAGAGCTAATATACCGTCGCCTGTGGCATTTATTCGCGGTAATCACGGTGTTTATATTTTGTATCTATGTCAAAGAAGTTAAAAAAATTAAAAGACCGTCAAGTTAAACCATAATTTAACCTTAGTTTAGTTATTGTGCGTAAATAATAAGTATTTTTATCTTATTTTCTCGCAATCGAAGTGAAAAATAGTATGCATTACTCTGGTCTAAAAGCCATATTACCACTCGAACAATTTTCCCTCACTTCGTTCGGGAAACTAACCACCTCGTGGTAATATGGCCTACTTTAGACCCTTGTCAAACAATCTACTATTGTTACCTTCAGTTGCAGTACTTACCTAGAAAATATAATTGTTTGATTATTATCCTAGTTTGTGACTTTGTAGACAACTTGATTAATAATTATTCGTTTTGTAAGGAGTGTGGTAATCGTTTAAGGTAAAAGAGAAAAATAATACTGACATTTCCTTTACTCCGCAATCCATTGTTCGCCAGGGGTACCAGTTTTCTCAGCACGACCATGTCTGCGTTCTGCAACAAGAAACAATAAATTCAATACCATTCAATATATTTTTTAATCATTTTAAACAAAAAAAAAACCGACTTCACTTAGTCCTCCACCTTTCCAAAAGCAAATGCTCGAGCTGCTGTAATAAATACTCCAATCAATATAGGTGTGCCTATAATAGTTGACATCAAGATTTCGAAGGATCTTTGTTTTTGCTATTTTTATTTATTTATTTATATTCACCGATTATTCGTAGACGGATGGACCGATTAGGAAAATTCTTTTTTTGTTTGAAAGAGCATAGTTCACAGTTGGTCCCATTGTCATCAGGTCAGGATCTGATGATGGGATCCTGGAGAAATCGAGGGAATTCTTCAAATATGTATTTTTTAGAGTAGCTCGGGGCTTTTGGATAGTAAGTGAAGTCGGTTCTTTTTTGTTTAAAATTATTTAACCCTACAAATGAGTGACGTCGCGTCTTCGCCGTGTCGGCGCTGGTGGCTGGAGACGCTGACGCTCGATGAACGCCACTAGAGTCGTGATGCCGACGCTCAAAATACGCTAGTGTAGGGTATCCGTTAATTAATTTGCGTTCAAATAACAAATAAACTAATGTCGAGAAAAATCGTTTCCCCGGAAACATATTTTACGCTAGCAGGAACAACAACGATTTAATGATATTTCGATTTAAAGCATCTACACTTACACTCAATAAAAAAAAACTCACCGACACTATGAACGGTTGCTAATGAAAAAAAAAAGGCAACGGATTTTGACCGAGCGAGCAAAGCGTTTTATGTAGTTTCAGCTTAGGCAAAAATGCTCTTGTGTGTCCGGTTGTTCTTTTCTACGCTACGGGTCTTATTTCTCGATCAGTTCTCGTGAAAATTTGTGGGAAAAAACTTGATAATACAATGTATTATTTTTTCAATTTGCAATACAGACTTTGGATTTTAATTAATAGCGACAATGGGCATAAGGCTATAATCAATTTCAACTAAATAACATCCTAATATACAGCCTTGGCCATAAATGTTGAGCACCCTTGCGATTTTCATACAAAACTCGAAAGTTTAGACCGGCGTTCCTATCTTTTTTTAAGTTATTTTATCAATTAACTGAAACTTGAGGCATGTTTTGTTGAATTGAGTAGTAACTGCATAGAATATTTGCAATTTGTCGCACCGACCTAAATTCGCATTTTTGGGACCTCCACTTTTCATATTTTATAGGTACCTTGAAAGTGTTATTAAGTGAAGTTTTCTAGATATATCAATAAAATATAACATTTTACGTTACATCGTACATTGTTATGATAGGGAATTAATACTTAACATCAAAATTGTAAACAAAAAAGAGCTATGCTCAACACTTCTAGCCAAGGCTCTAGTTGGGTGCCGGTTGTTTAAAACCTAAATGCAAAAGTCCTGACTGAGAGCCCAAACTGCTGAATGTCAAAGCTTGACAAATTCTATGCGGGCTTAAAAAGGCATTGAAAGTATATTTTAAATAAACCTGAAAATGTTGACGAAAACCATAAAGTTACAATAAAATAAAATGCTTTTAAATGAATTACACAAGCTAATTAATATTCGTCGGTTTAGAAAAGGGCACCCACAATAGTAGGGGTTACTGTTGCGTGCATATTAAATTGAGCTAATGGTTACAAGAGTTCGACGACTTTCAGACACGATGGCAGAAACCTAGACGATAAAATACAGTGAAACCTAGATACGAGGGGGGGTTCAAAAATCCGCGGAACGAAGCAGAAGGAGGTAAAATGTTGCAAAACCTTTTTGCTCATTGTGTATGAGAACTCTTTAGAAAAAAATAAGTCAAATGTCAAGCCAAAACCGTCATTTGTTTTTAAAATATTGCCTTTCACACGAATTATTTCGGAATAAACGTGCGAATATGGAGCAAATTGAATATCGTGCTGTGATAAAATTCCTATCTAAGCAAGGAAAGCCTCCGCAAATTATAATGAATGAAATGGTAGCTGTCTACGGCGACCAGTGCCCTGGTAAAACCATGATTTACAAGTGGCATAGCCTCTTCAAACATGGCAGAGAGTCAATTGAAGATGACCCTCGCCCAGGAAGGCCTATTGAAGCCACATCGTCTGATATCGTACAAAAAGTTGAAAAATTCGTACAAGAAGATGCTCGTCTTAAAAAGAAACAATTAGCTGCATTAGTTGGAGTATCAGATACAACAATGTTAAGGATCTTACATGACCATCTTGGCATGACAAAAGTGAGTGCAAGGTGGGTACCGCGAATGCTTAAACCGCTGCAGATGGAAGACCGAGTTGATGCGTCGAAGCTTTTTATAAACTTATGCGGAGATCACCCTGCCCACATATTGGAACGAATTGTGACTGGAGATGAAACTTGGTTCATCACTTTGAACCTGAGTCGAAACAAGAGTCTATGCAGTGGCATAACAAGGGTGCACCCCCTCCGAAAAAGTTCAGGGTGTCAGAATCGGCTGGAAAGCTGATGGCTACTATTTTTTGGGATTCAAAAGGGATTCTTATGATCGACTACAAAGATAAGGGTGTCACCATAACTGGGACATATTACGCAACACTGTTAGAAAGACTACGAGAAGCCATTAAAGAAAAAAGGCGGGGAAAGCTGTCGAAGGGTGTGTTGCTGTTACATGACAATGCACCGGTTCACAAGAGCCATATATTGCGATTGCTGCTCTTAACAAGTGCGGCTTCGAACCGCTGGTTCACCCACCCTACAGCCCGGATCTGGCTCCCAGCGACTATTATTTGTTCCCAAATTTAAAAAAAGAACTACGAGGAAGAAAATTTCATACCGATGAAGAAGTGAAGGAGGCAATTTCGGCTCATTTTGAGGGCAAAGACAAAAAATATTTTTTTGATGGTTTATATAAATTAATTGCCCGATCAAAAAAGTGCATTAAACTCGAGGGTAATTATATTGAAAAAGAAAAATACTTCCATTGTTTCATTTACATTGCAATAATTTTATTTCGCGAATTTTTGAACCCCCCCTCGTAATTGTTATCATGGGACTAGCAATTGTGTGTCAAGCAGGTTGTATTACTTGTATATAGGGCTGCCATCTCTAAATTCGCCAAACCCGGACATTCGGCGTAAATCGCATTTTTCCCCGGACGTGTCCGAAACTAATATTATTAAAAAAACAGTGTCCGGGTTTTCCCCGGTCACGTTTTTATAACCCCCCCGGACGGCTTCCAAACTAGGACAAATCCAGGGAAACCCGGACGGATGGCAGCCCTAGTTGTATACCATGTTTTCAGGTTCAAAAAAGATTCGACTAAATTACAGATGTTCTTGTTAACAAAAGTTGCGGACAAGCAAATTCTTTTATAGGGTACAAACATAAAGCTCTATAAATGGAGTACGCTTCGCCTCATCTTTCCAAACAAAAAAGTCTGCCAAAATCTGAGGGGGCGAGGTAGCACGCATGTGATGTTTTCTAGTCAAAGGTACATCATTGTCGGTTGTTAATACAGTTTATTTCTAAATGATTTTTTATGGCAACAACGCTTTATTGACAACCGACAAAGATGTACCTTTGACTTAAAAACACCAAACATATTTGACATATTCTTTTTATACTTCATAGCACTAAATGGAGCAATAGATAGTCGACTGTACATACGTTAACATATGGTTCATTATTGGATGCAGTCTTTGCAAATGTCAAACAAAAAAGCCAAGGATCATTTTTGATTGTATTTTCAAACAAAATATAGAAGGCAGCAATCCTTAAGCGCGTTAAATATGGAGAAATATCAAACGTCAAATAGTTACTGCCCGTCAGAAAGAAAACGATTGTCTTTGAATCGATTCTGTAAACGAAGCTTGACTTTCGATTTAGGTTAAATATTTTATTACGATAGTAATGATAAATAAAGTAAAATTTTACTTACATCTGAATTGGTATTTCATATTTTTGTTAACTAGACGAAATATAACATTTTGTACATCCAAAAACAGCGCATAAGGCCATTTTCACGGAGCTTGTTATCCATCGACAGCGATGGCGAAAGTGCGTGACATCGATTATTGAAATAGTTTTTATAGATGTACTAGATTTTCCTGCCAATACTTTTGACAGAGGGGAAATGATACCTAAGGCCTCTCCTGGTTTAGAACTCTCTGGGTACAAATAACCATTGAAAGCACCATCATAATGTTTAAATTAAATATGCTGAAGAAGTTCCATAAGTTTAATTATAGAGATTTTTCAGTGCCATGTTCTACGGCGCTACCGCGAACGTTGAAAATCGAAATTTCGTTCATCTCCTCTATCGCACTTACTTATTCGAAAGAAAGAGATGCAGATCATTGAGTAACAGGAGAAGACATCCCTAAGAAATTATTTGTACCATGAGTTTAAGTGAAAATCACTACAAGTCTGACAGTGGCTGTTGGACCACAGACATGATTACACGCTACTGTCAAAAAAATTTAAAAATCAAATACTAAACGTAAAAGCTTCTTGCATGATAATAAACTGTAAAAATAACTCTAAAAATAGTAATAAAAGCCGCGGAAATTCATTCCATAGGTAAGTAAGTGCAAAGTTTGGTGTTACATTAATTTAAAATATTAATGTTGGCGGTGCGACGCCATATTCCTTGGCGCACAGATTAATGTCGCAGACGTAACACAGCATATGTGCCTACACTTGATATACCTTGACATTGTTTAATAGTACTCAGCATATAAATATTTACGTAATAAACATGTTTTAGATAAGTACGATAGGTAATGTTTAGTTCAATAAACATATATTTATTGTTCAACAAGGGCGATTTTGCTAAAATTGTTAATGCGAGTAAAATACATAGAAACGGTTTTTATGATTTGAATTCAAAACTTAAATATCGAAATATCACCCGTGTAATACGTACTCACACAATGTTTTTTCATTCGTGCGAAGACATCAATGTCATTTTAAGTAAATATCAAGGATCATTAACCCCCAAAGTTCGTATTGAAAGGCGCTTGTCGGCAAAAAAAGTATTTTACTCCATTCTTTCCTAAAACTCTAGGGTAAGGAGCAAAATAAACATTAGGTATAAATAATACAATAATTTAGTTAATTACGTTTCCTTACAAAATTTGTTTAGGCAGAATATGAATTTTGTCAAAACAGTGTTACGTCAGTTTTGTTAAAGCTACTCTTTGATTCAGTGACAGCTGTCAACCGCCAAACATGGCGCACAAAATTTGTTCTAGATAGCTCATCTAGTAGAATACATAATACATCAATGTTGCAGATAACGAAATTCGTTTCTCTCAGTAAGCCCGCTGTACTTGTACTTTAGTTGGAATTATCGAGGATTCCCTTTTTATCGAGAACCCAATTAACCAGTGACTTCCATTTCCGTAGTCACCTTGAAGGGAAGGCCAAGCTGGCATCCAAAAAGCTCGGTGTGCTCAATAGAGCGAGGAGATACTTCACTCCGGGGCAGAGACTGCTTCTATACAAGTCGCAAGTCACACCCCAAATGGAGTACTGCTGTCACCTTTGGGCGGGAGCACCTGGATACCAGCTTGGGCCCTTTGACTCGGTACAAAGGCGCGCTGTGCAGATCGTCGACGATCCCAAACTCACGAGCAATATTGAACCTTTGAGTCTAAGGAGAGACTTTGCCTCCTTATGTGTGTTCTATCGCTTGTACAATGGGTTGTGCTCTGAAGAACTGTTTGATATGATGCCCACGGCAGCCTTTTATCACCGCACCGCTCGCCGCCGGCAGTGCGTTCATCCTCACACCCTGGAGCCTAAGGGGTCGCGCACTGTACGGTTTAAGAGGTACGGCTGTGGAATGAACTCCCTGCCGAGGTTTTCCCAGCGGGCTACAGTATGAGGTTCTTCAAAAAAGGAGTGTATAGGTTCTTAAAGGGTAGGCAACGCGCATGTTAATCCTCTGGGGTTGCAGGCGTCCATAGGCTACGGTAACTGCTTACCATCAGGCGGGCCGTATTCTTGTTTGCCACAGTCGTGGTATTAAAAAAAAAAAAATAGGTTTTACTGTATTCGGGCGTATTTTACTTTTTCGGGCGGTAGATATAAAACAGACACATTTGGCTCTAGTAAAATCTATTTAATATAATATCAAAATACTTACATTTGAGAAATTTTATCACTTCAAAATTTAGTTCAGCTATTAAATAAAGTCATTCATTGTTAGCAGCACTGTAGATGATCTAAATCACTGTAATTATAACTGTGCAATCCTGCTGGTGATTTGACATATCAAATAACCTCAAAGTTTATCAACACTACAAGCGATATGTCCAACCTTGTGCAAATCGCTGAGTCACAGAAGAGCCTGGAGAGCAGTGTCCGCAGGATGCTTTCCGAGTTTGAGAGGAAGTTGAACAACTCCCCAGCCAACAAGGCAACAGTTGCCAGTGTTAACGAAGAACTTGGCATCTTTAAGGAGTTCACGATGGCGGCACTCAAACTCCTCGGGGAGCAGATAAGCGCACTCAGCAAGTCTCAAGACATCATGGAGATGAGGCACAGACGGAAGTTTATCCTCATTAATGGCGTACCCGAAGCAACTGGTGAGGATGTAAGCTCCAAAGTGGCTAGCATTGTCACTGAGCACCTGAAGATCCCGGATGTTTCTGCTGCCTCAATTCGGGCTTGTCACAGGCTCGGTAGGCAATCCGAAGGACGAAATAGACCGATACTAGTCCGCTTCATCGATATGTCTTTGAAAGCAAAAGTTTGGCAAAGGAAGACGGCTTTCAAAGGGTCCACATTTTCTCTTGCTGAATTTTTAACAGCGAAGCGACAGGCAATCTTCATTGAGGCGCGTAAGGTGTTCGGCATGAGGGGTTGCTGGTCTATCGATGGCAACATCTATGTTAAGCTGCGTAACGGTAAGCGAGAACGCATCGAGTCCGAGGATGACATCGCTCGCCTGAAGACCCTTCGAGACGAAAGGCGGCCGCAGTCAACATCGACACCTGAGCCCGCAGCTGAGGAGCCCGCAGTTGAGGAGCCCGCGGTGGACCCCGGCAGTCAGCCCGGCCGTGTTCGACGTGTCGCAAAACCGGTGACCCACTACTAGCGTGCCACGTAGTTTTTCATTTTAATTTATTTTTTGAGGTACACACTTGATAAGCAACACAAGTTCGGTTCCTTATTCTTTAATGGTTCGGCAGTTCTCATATTGTAGTACAACCTATACAGACTTTCTCAGTTTTATATTCTCTTACCCACTTTATTGAACTGTGCAACTCGATGTCATAGCTGTCACAAATGACAGTTAGACGAGTGTCAACTTAGACTGTTTGAGCTTCGTTTAATATCACCTATTTTTATTTTACCATTACATTTTTGGAACACATTCGTTTTGTATAAGAATTTGTTTGTTTGTAATCTCTTAAGGTAAACCGGCAGGATACGCAGATTTGTATGGCTTTTTGCGCTGATTATCAATGTAAAATCATATTGCTCATAGTATTAAATATTTGTGCTTAGTATATTATATATATATATTAGTTAATTATCCATAATTTATGTCCGATGATGATACTTTTTACTCCGCCAGCAATGATAGTTCAGCTTTTTTGTCTATTAGCTCATTCAACACTTCACACAGCTTAAATTCAATTTTAGCGCGCGAACTCAATTCTTCCCGTTTTAATGTTTGCCACATAAACGCTCAAAGTATACCGTCCCATTACAGTGACCTTGTTGATACGTTCCAAACTGATCTTATCCATGCAATCCTGGTGTCAGAGAGTTGGCTAAAACCTTCTCTAAATTCAACTTCATATGCTCTGCCCGGATATGTCTTAATAAGGAATGATCGTACTGGGAAGGGTGGCGGAGGCGTGGCTATTTACCTCAGGAGCTCCATTCCGTACAAGTTATTGAATTCCACACAGTCTCAGTACTCTAGTTCTGCGGAATGGGTTTTCCTAGAGGTAAATGTTAAAGGAGTCAAGGCGGTTCTTGGCGTTGTTTATTGTCCTCCCTCAATTGACTATTTCTCGGACCTGGAACAAGTTCTGGAGTCAGTCAGTACGGACTACACACATCACCTGGTAATGGGAGATCTTAACACAGACCTTTGTAAAGACTCGCCCCGTAGCCGCAGGCTGACATCGTTACTTCAGTCTGTTAACATATCTCTCCTCCCTCTTGCTCCGACGCACCATACCGCCAGTGCGGACACGTATCTAGATGTCATTCTTTCATCATCCCCCGATCTTGTAGTAAAGCATGGTCAGCTTTTGGCCCCGTGTTTCTCCCACCATGACCTTATTTATGCTTGCTACAAACTTAAACCCCCAAAAAGCAGACCTGCTCTAGTAACCATGCGCAGCTTTGCTAAGGTGGACACTGACTCTCTTTTAAGCGACGCAGCGGCCATTGACTGGTCACCCGTGATCACTGCCTCCTCGGTAGATACCAAGGTATCTCTGTTTAATGCGTCCTTGTTAGGGCTTTTTGACAAACACGCACCCGTACGCACTGTTCGTGTGAAGCGTCCCCCGGCGCCCTGGATAACTGCGGGAGTGCGCATGGCCATGAGAAGAAGGGACCGAGCTTTCCGACTTTATAAGCGAGACCGCACCGACGAGAACTGGAAGCATTTCAAGATAGCACGAAATCGATGCAATCAGATGGTGCGCGCAGCTAAACGTCGATTCATTCATCAAAATGTTGCATCCTCTTCCATGGCCGACGTCTGGAAGTTCCTGAAGTCGTTGGGTCTGGGTAAACAAGTGAATGGATATGATAGCTCGTCCTTTTCACTAAATGATCTCAACAGATATTTTTCCTCTGCTCTCTCCGTCACTGATCAAGTAAAAGTCATTACCCTCTGTATTATTTCGTCTCTACCCTCTTCCTTGACAGAATCTTTTTCTTACCACCCGACATCTCAGACAGACGTAAAAAAGATTATTCAAGCCATTAAATCGAAAGCCGTCGGTTGCGACGATGTGAGTCGTTACATGATAGTCTCGGTCTTGGAGTGTGTGCTTCCTGTAATCACTCATATCGTCAACTTCTCTCTGATTAATGGCGAATTTCCTGCTCTTTGGAGAAAAGCTTATGTCATTCCTCTCCCAAAAATCAGTAATCCCTTGTCACCCAGTAATTTCCGGCCCATATCAATTTTACCTTTCCTGTCGAAGATTGCTGAAGCGGTGGCACACAAACAGTTCTCTCACTATATTCAGGTAAATAAATTGCTGAGCCCCGTTCAGTCCGGTTTTCGACCTGGTCATAGCACCTGTACTGCATTAATTAAAGTGACGGACGATATTAGGCGTGGCATGGAGAGTCAGATGGTCACAGTACTGGTATTAATTGACTTTTCTAACGCGTTTAATACAGTAGACCACGACATTCTCCTTGCCTTGCTTAAGCATCTAAATGTATCGCAGTCAGCGCTCAACTGGTTCCATGCTTACCTTGAGGGCCGTCAGCAAGCGGTGCGTGTCGACCGGTCCCTATCGGACTGGTGCGACCTAGTCACTGGCGTACCTCAAGGAGGTATCCTTTCTCCTCTTCTCTTTTCCATCTTTATTAACTTTATAACTCCTGACTTTCGCTGCGCTCACCATCTGTATGCGGATGATCTACAACTTTACGACCAGTGCAAAGTGACAGACATATTAACCACCATTGACAAGTTGAACAGAGATCTCACGCACATACAACAGTGGTCCGAAAAGTTCGGCTTATTTGTTAACCCTACAAAGTGTCAGGCCATTGTCATTGGAAGCTCCAAACAACTTGTCAAGCTTGACTTTAACACTATTGGGCCTGTGCATTTTAACGGAATTCCCATTCCTTTTAGTCAGAGTGTCAAGGACTTGGGTGTGCACTTGGACTGCACCTTGAGCTGGAGACCACAAATTGCTGAGATCAGTCGGAAGGTCACATGGTCACTTCACTCACTAAACAAGCTCAGGCACTTCTTGCCCATTAAAACTAAGGTCTTGTTAGTTAACGCGTTGATATTGCCAATTATAGACTATGGTGATGTGTGCTATCCCGATTTGAATGAAGAGCACCTTGACAAACTGGATCGACTCCTTAATAATTGCATCAGGTTTATTTTCTGCCTCCGTAAATACGACCACGTGTCAGAGTTTCGCGCGCAACTTGGTTGGTTTCCCATTCGGCAGCGGCGAAATATCCGCTTGCTATGTACTCTCTACTCAATACTCAATGATTCGCAAGCCCCTGAGTATCTTAAAACCTCCCTTCAGTTTTATGGTGTCTCTCGCGATCGTCAACTTCGCTCTTCGGGCAATCTGTCTCTCTCCATCCCTCTTCATCGGTCTGGTTTCATGTCCAATTCATTTACCATTCGAGCAGCTCGTCTCTGGAACAGTTTTCCCCCTAAAATTAGAAAAGCACCGAGCAAGTACGCTTTTAAAAAATCTGTGCGTGATTTCTTTGCTGGTGGATCAAAGAAATTCTAAGTATCTTTTCTAACAAGATTCTTCGGATATGTATTTATATATGTATGGTCGTATGTATGTATGTATATATATGTATCTATGTATGTATGTATTGATTTATGTATTTTATGTATATTAGAATTATGTAGTTTATGTGTAAGAATTAAGGATGTAGTTTCGCATCTTTTTAAAGTTTTATGCTTCTGTCATATAATTTGTTTTCTGTATAGTTAGAAGCACCGCCTACAATCTTTCTGCTTGGCCCTAAGGTTGACTGGTAGAGAATGCCTCATGGCATTAAGTTCGCCTTTTGTACGATAAGTTTTCTTTTTGTGCAATAAAGATTAAATAAATAAATAAATAAATAAATATTAACACCGTTTACTTAATGCACGGGTCACATATTCGCCGACTTTGGGTTTTCTGCTGGTGACAGTTTGTCCCATTGATCTCCTAAAGGTAAAGACCGATTTTCTTGGGGTTTTCTTTAAAAGATTTGCGCTAGATCGGGGTAGGGGTGACCATGTATGTACTTAGTCGGTTCATAAGTTCTGTCACTAGGGTTTGGACTGGTAAAATACGAACTGTTAGAGGTTGCTTACTATTTCAATATATGATTAAAAAGCCTATTTAATACTGATTAATTTACGATATTATTTAAGGCAAATAGTTGTGGCAGTTTTACACAATTCCCTGTAACATTCGAAAAAGCGGAATAAAAAACCACGTCAAAAAGACGCGCCCTGTTCGAGTTGATTTTGACCATCATTATTTTTATTCAATTTTAAGAGGCTTCAGTCTTGCATACTGCATTAGCTTGATCTTTAACCTTCATTTTAATATATAATTAACATGGGTCTGACTGACAAGAAGGCTAGTATACGCAATTTTGGAAGACTACCTTGATGTATGGCATCAAAATCATCGTGTTTTGCTCAAAACTGAAAAATACGTTGAGGTTCAGGAGAAGAATAGCTGAAGCACAGACTTGTAAGTCAACTAAATATTGGTTTTTAAATATGCCTTAATCATCTACTTTCATAAAAATAACAATTTGTAACTCTGGACAACTATAAAAATGATCTAAACCAATTTTTGTGAAGTACAATTTTCATAAATCATCGGCGTGTTTTGGACTGACAACAATCTTCAAGTTTACAAGGATCTATAAAATACGCGATCTTGATTATAAGTTAATCATATTATATTTTAATCTGTATGAAATATGCTTTCTAATCAGGTCTAATTTTTTTAAATAAAAGCTTTGTATTATATTTTATCACTTAAAACCCTTGTGACAGAACTTATGGACCGACTAGGTACGTACATATACATATGTCAGCCAGGGTTCCAAACTTATAGTAGTTCATGTAACTGTTACGTAATAAGGGTCCTTAAAATACGAGTGTGGTTTTATGTAACGAGCCGCAGGCGAGTTTCATAATAAGATCATACGAGTGTTTTAAGGCCTAATTACGTACAGTTGCATACACTGCTTTATCTACACACATATTATAAATCCTAAATGATGTGTTCGGAAACCAGTAGAATGGCCGCCATTGCACCGCCATGACCAACTCGATTGTGTCGGCGGTCGCGCGGGCGCATACCGGCGCTCGGGGAGAGCGCGGGGAGCGCTTGGTAACGTTACCGTGGGTTATGAATTTTCATACGTTTTTACCACACTGTCAGAGATGTTACGTTTCTGGTTGTAATAATGGTGGTAGTTACATATACGGTTTCCGAACGCGGAATAGAGGATTTATGATATTGGTGTAGATAATAGTAGTTTATGCAACAGTTGTATAAGAGGGGTCAAAAAAGGTGAGTGGTGTGGGTAACAATTTGAGCCGTAGGCGAAAATTGTTAAGAAAAACGCCACGAACATTTTTTGACCTACTTATACGACGTTGCATACAATACTTTTTCTACGACTACACTTACTTTTACATAAAATGCGAAATTGAAAACTTCATGGATATCGCCGTTATTTTGTCAATATAATCAACAATCATTTAAGTTTTACCTTTTAAAACACTATTTTTCAAGAATACTAACATTACTAACACAAATACACACGTCGTTATTTGATCAATGATTAAAGAGCTACAGAGATTAGTAAAAATACCTAAATTACTTTCAAAGTTTACAGTTTGCCCCAACAAACGAACGGGAAACGTAAAATAAAAACTGCAAAGTATCTGTGGTTCTTTTCATTTTTTCTTTTTTAAAGTTTTTTTTTCTAAAAACGCTGCGTTTATTTAGGTTTTTTAGGTTGGCAGTAATTTATTTTGTCCTATATTAAAGTGCTTGCACGCTATTACACGATACTATTTTGGAGCTTTTATAGAACAAGTGTTATTTTGGGCAATAGACTAGATAGACTTTTCTTCTAGTATATTATCTATGTTCTTATAAAGGTGTTGACGAATGTATAAATGACAGATAAAAGTGCAGGAGTAGAAAAAGATAATTATGATCTCTGATATTTATTGCTATTATATTTTTTCTATTATAGTTCACCTACTAATGTTGAAATTCACGCGCGATAATTGTTACAATTAAACGGATTAATCGCGTATTAGCACTCTCGTTTTAGAAATCTCCCAACGTTTTGAATGAATGATCGCGGCAACAGAAGACAATATTTCGCGCGCGATATATTTTTTTTTGCCTTCCGCCTATACAAAATTTGGCTTATTATCAAATCGATAATTATCGGACATAAAAATCACGATAATTATCAAGATAACTATGACTGATAATTAACCTTTCGAACCCTGATGCCAGCGATGGTTTTTAGTTAAGTTACTTATGTTATTACTCTTAGTTAGTTAAGTTATTACTCTAAATCCATCATAAAGATGATGTCTGTAGTAAAAATAAAAAAAAATAAATAAAACATACTTATTTTTCAATTTAGGCACATTATAATGCACTTATGAACGTCATAGAAAACAAACTACCTCCGGTTCGAACTCTACACCTGACCCGAGAAGTATTATGTACCGAATATAGGAGCAAAAGGTCAATAGCGTACCCAAACATCATTATCAAGAGTCATAATAATAGATAAGAGAAGTACCTATCGCCCTTAGTAGAAATGCCATAGACATTTTTGTATTATCCGCACAAAGATCATTTATGAATAAAAGTTATTAGTTTTTCTGAAAGCAACTTTTATCTGCGTGTATCTCCGCCTTGGACTTTGGCCGACCAATGAATGGAGCATATCAGAATACCTATGTACGTAAGTAGAGATACAACACGGACACACTGAAAAGGATGAAAATTTGTTGCCTCTGTTGCATTCAGATAATAGGTATATACTAAACCTAGGCACGGATACAGCGGGGGGGGCAACAGGGGCATTTGTCATCCCCCCCCCCCCGCTGACACGTAGCTGATACCGCCAGTCATATGTTTTCGGCAGAGGGGAATGCCTGTCAAAGGAGACTCCGGTTAGTTGAATTCTCTAAGTGCAAATACATATTCGTGACACTCGTAAAACTATAAACTTATACATATAGATGTCATATACAAATGCAAAAGTGACCCAGGGCTGATGGGATCCAACCAGCGTCTGCTGCACTCGCGGCAGACGCCCTAATCACTAGGCTACTCGGGTCACAGCGGTACCGGATGAATTTTCCCGTGTATATGCAATCTTTGTAATTTTTATTACTAATGCTGCCAGGTTTTTTGCATTGCAGCATCGCCATTTCATTTTCCCCCATATCATCTAGGAATCTTATCGAGCTAGGTTTAGTGTCGTGGGCTCTTGTTGTGTTAAATTCGGTGAATTAGCCGGTCAACTTTGAAAATTAAAAAGTTAAAGGTTTTGTACTTCACAAGGTAAATCGTTTATATAAACCAAAAACAGGAATGGGCTCAGAATACAACCCTTAATTAACGTTACGAAAACAAAACCTAATTTTGTACCTTCTTCAGAAAACCAAATCATTAACGATTCAACAGCTATGGATAATTATATTTTTATAACTTATCTTTTATATGTTTATCAGTTGCAATAATTGGCTTCTCAATTTCTTATTACACGCTTTAATGAATTTACTCATTAAGATAATGGCTTAATCATTGGTTGATCAAATTAGAAACAATCTCCAATATACATACATATCTACAGCATACAGACAGGGACCGTTTTCGTTACGGTATAAGCGGTATGCTAAGAGCGGTTTCGCACTACGTCCGATCCGTACCGATCTCCGTCATCCGATTTCGGAAAGAAATCGGACGGATCTAGTGCGTAAATTACCATAGAAATAGTTCTACGGCTACTTCGGACCATATTTTCACGGGTTCGGATCGGATTCGGATCGGACGTAGTGCGAAACCGCTCTAACGGTATAGAATATCGATACCGTTACGTTATGAAGGTAAATTCCTTTCTCCTATTATACTGATGCCTTCAGGGAACGGTCACGTCACGTCTGAAAATATGGATACATTGGTTGTGACAAAAACATGTATTCAAGACTTTACGCGTTGGTAATAGTCGTGCCTACATATTTTTGTCATATTAAATGTATCCATATTTTCAGACGTGACTGTACATAATGTGAATACTATATTTAAGTAATGCCACCTGTATAACCATTATGTTGTTGTTGTGTATTTATTTAATGGACCCTGCACCTACTTAACCTCTCTGTTTAGCCCGTTGGTTGACTGGTAGAGAATGCCTTATGGCATTAAGTCCGCCATTTGTACCATTTGGTATTGTGCAATAAAGATTCAATAAATAAATATGTTATTGAAGTAGAATAGGGTATACCGGTTGAAATATAACGGTACGCTACCGGTATAAAATTACGATGTCGCAATATTTCAATACGGTTCATACCTATATTACATAACGATGTCCAAACGTTACCATTTTAGAACCGAAATTTTCGATCGTATAGCTTTTACGATGTATGTAGATGCGTGTTATCACACGCGGCGATAAAGAAACTGAGCGGGGAGCGGGGCGCGCGGAGCAGGCGCGTAGTGCTTACTTCAAGCTTAAGGCGCTAGGCGCTGATTGTGGCCGAAAACTGTTACTTTCTAAGGGATATATCTTAATAACGGGTCATTCAAAAATTTTGAAAAAAATATATGTTATTTAACATTTCATGTACAACATTGTCAACGTTTGACTAACTCGTATAACGTATAGTTTCTCCGTTATGTAAATGTAACGAAATGTCGTTTTACGGTTAATTTTGCTTATATCTACTGAACGGCTCATTCGATTTAAAATATTGTTGAACTAAAAAATATGTACTACAGAACACTACAAACTCAACGTAGGATATTTAAATTGATTAAATTTTCTTAAACAACTTGATCATAATTCCAAATTTCGTGCGTTATTAGCTCGAAAACGGCGTTGCTGGAAGTCATGAGCTAGCTTTGAGACGAGGAGGCTGTGTCGCTCGTCGCTCCGTGCTTCCCTTGTACTACATATACTTGTGCTTGGCCCGTGAGCAATAATATCGGACTTACTGTGCCTAAAGACTAAATAACTGCAGAGGGTTCATGCGGTGCGGATATAACGTGTCTTCCCGTAATCAATAATGTATAGACGTTTTATCTTTTAAGATAATGTACTCGTATGCATGTTTATGTACGTTCGTATAAAAGGTGTATTTTATTTAGATTATAATACAAGTAAAAAACAAATGAAATAAAAATGGAGAAATAACAAAAATCATGAATCTCACATTGCTCTGAAAACAAATTTGGTCATGTAAGTAAACTAAAATTATTATGTTTTAGTAGACGCATGCATCACGCAAAATAGGCATTAGTCGTCGAGTTGCGGAAATCTGCTAGTACTGCAATACAATAGACTAATAATTAATTTAATTTAATTAATTAGTGTGGACACTAATAATAATTTAATAGTAATTTAAAAAATTAAAAATAAAAATAATAATTAATAATAATAAAAATTATTACGATTCGGGGACCTCTTCGGAGAAACAGAAGGTTTTGCCTGTGCAATTGCGAACCAAGTTATCATGACGAATAACTACCGGAAATATATCCTGAAGGACGGTACGGTCGACATTTGTCGGGCATGCCGCCGTCCCGGAGAGTCACTCAGGCATATCATCTCCGGTTGTTCTCATCTTGCTAACGGCGAGTACTTGCACAGACATAACCTCGTAGCCAGGATTATACACCAGCAGCTTGCTCTCCTATAAGGTCTTGTGGACCACGAAGTGCCGTACTACAAGTACACACCTGCACCAGTTCTCGAAAATGGTCGTGCCACGCTCTATTGGGATCGATCTATTGTCACGGACAGGACTATTGTAGCCAATAAGCCTGATATCGTGGTATAGATCGACCGCAACGCCGGGCCATGCTCGTCGACATCACCGTCCCATGTGACGAGAACCTCGTGAAGGCCGAGAAGGACAAGTCCAGCAAGTACCTAGACTTGGCTCACGAGGTAACCGCCATGTGGGAGGTTGATTCGGCGATCATTGTACCGATAGTTGTTTCTGCGAACGGTCTCATAGCGAAGAGTCTCGACCAACACCTAGAGAGACTTTCGCTACGGGGTTGTGGTTGGACCAAGGGTCAGATTCAGAAGGCGGTAATCCTGGACACGGCGCGCATAGTCCGAAGGTTCCTCACTCTGCGGCCCTAACCACCGGCAGCCTGGGCCTTGCTCCGTTGCCGGCGGCACCCTAGGATAGGTTTTTTATAATGCTTTTATATATTTTACTTTTATAAAAATATTGTAAAAAACCTACCTAAGACATAAAATGAATAAAGAAAATAATTTGTTTAATAATTTGTTTTGTAATAATAAATAATTTGTTTTTGCATGTGCAAACACTAAATATTTAACATGTGGGTAGGTTTGCATATTGTGATAGTTTTTGAACGGAGGTAATTGTATATTTTTCCTCAGTCGACCCGTTGACCACGAACGCTGTAAAGTGTTCGAAATGTCGGGATGTAATTTAAGCTCAGTACACGCGATAAAATCCGTTTTTAATTGTTTTATTACGTGATAAGTATTTCAATGGCCTCACTTCCAGGAATTTTCCCAATTTTTTTGGACCCACGGTTCAAAAATCAAAGAGCATTTTAACTTTCGAAGCTATTATTTACGAAAGTATTCGTTTTATCCAAAAGTTGATTAAGGCATATTCTTCTTGAAAGACCTATCCAAGAATGGGTTTCAGATACTTATTGTTTTACCACTTTGTAGGCGTAATTAAAACACATAATTACTCATACCAAATTTCAGTCTACTAACTATCACTGAGCAAAGCCTGATTGAGAATCTAATAAAAAATTGCTGATATTTCAGAGTTCAATGTATATAAGAATAAAGGAAAAAAAGCTTTTTTTTATACCACGACGCTGGCAAACAAGCATACGACCCGCCTGATTGAAAGTAGTTATAAAGCCTATGGACGCCTGCAACCCTAGAAGATTCACATGCGCGTTGACTACCCTAAAAAAAACTTTACTATGTCGGTGAAATGAAAATAAATACAAATTTTATATTAATTATCAACACAAGTGAATAAATAAATTACTACTAAGGGTTAATACTACCTATCAAATATCTTTAAAAGACCGGCCAAGTTTGTATCGGACCATGTATAATGTAGGGTTCCGTAGAAAGTAGTTTCTTGGAGATAACTCAAAAACGGATGAACCGATAATATGTGAAATAATTTTCGTAGAAAATTAAGTACTAAGCTTTCTTGGTATTTTTTCATATTTTTTAGACTTACGGATTAAAAGTTAGATGGGGGCTATTATTTAGACTTTCGAATTATTTCTGAAAATATTGACTTAATAAAAAAGTTTTAAAAATACTCTATATATATATATATATATATATATAAGATATTTTTAAAGCCGTATCGTGCAACATGTTCATATTTACAAAAAAAATAATTTTGACCTTTAGTTTGGCATATGTATGTATGGAGTGCCTCACCTAAAAGATTTTGTTAGCAATTTAGCCAGAAAACTAAGTAGCGGCACATGAAACACACCTCTAGATAAAATTTCAGTAATATATGTTTTATAATAAAAATGGCTGTGACATACGGACGGACAGACGGACATGTTTCAAAAAACGTTTAAGGGTTCCGATTTTAACATTTTGGCTATGGAACCCTAAGAAGTGTTTGCGCTGTGTTATATTTTAAAGATCTAAATTTAATGGGCTTACAGCTCTCATTTGTATGACGATTTCGTGCACAAATACCACTCCTTACATGTGCATTTGTACTATTCGCAACTCGCAACAGGCTTAGTTTTGTTAATTTATCGTAATTAAGTGAATTTTAACGGTTAATATTTAAAATCGCAACAAAAAAATAACCTTCTATTAAGCTCACTTGCACAGCAAAAAAAAACAAATTCACATGAAAACACCGCTTTGATGTGCATTCAGTTTTTTTTGCTGTACTAGTCAGTATTTTTTTATTTTTTTCTGATATGCGGAATATTTTTAACCATATTTCGTAAATTCATAAATATTTTGCCGCTCACTGTACTTCAAATTCAAAATCTAGGTTTTCATTTTTTTACATAAAAATTACTAATCGAGATCGTTATTACTTATCTTATTTAATAGGTAAGTAGCATTCCTAAAAAATGTCACCGTAGTACTTAATCACAATATTCATAATCATATCACAAAACATCCACAAAGGGATTAGGTATGATTATTATAAATCTGCCCGCGCGCCTCTGAGTAAAGTCATATTCTTTGAACATTACTGCGGTGCATCGCGGCGGATTTACGCACGATCGCAATGAGAAGGGTACGCGGGTGGCGCGGGTAGAGAGCGCCCAAACGCTCAAGGACACTCCGGCGACAATCGTCTTAAACGGTAAAATTATGAAAAATCTATACCTTAAGGCAGTCATACCCTAAGTGTGTTCCGCGGAACCCTAGGGTTCCTGTAGGGGTTCCGCAAGAATTTAGAAAAAAAATCAAAACTCCTCTCTCTGGTCGACCGTTCTGACGCGGCGTCTCACGATTGTAGGGTTCCATCAAGTATTTCGCTTTCCAAAAGTGTTCCGTCACGAAAAAAGATTGAGAACCGCTGCCTTAAGGTATAGACAAAAGTAACGGTACCGTTATATTTCGGTAGAGAAAAAAATCTTTATCTACACTCATACTGTAAGTACTCTAAAATGCGTTCAAAAACCGTAGACAATGACAAGCATTACAACAAACGATTTAACTATGATAAGTTTCTTATCTGCGGCAGTAACGTAATTTTAACTTTGCATGCTCAAATATTGTTAAGCAATGATTTTCAAATTTGGAACATCGAATTTGATAACATAATGTTACCGCCATGGCCAACTCGATTGGTCCCGCGCGAGCCCCGACACAATCGAGTTGGCCACGCCGACACAATCGAGATGGCCGCGGCGGTGCAATGGCGGCCATTCTATGATTTCCGAATACGGCATTTATAATAAATAATATGAGTGTAGATAAAGCAGTGTATGCAACTGTACGTAATTAGGCCTTAAAACACTCGTGTGATCTTATTATGAAATTCGCCGGCGGCTCATTTCATAAAACCACACTCATGTTTTAAGGACCCTTATTACGTAACAGTTACATAAACTACTATTTCGCTACCGAAACAAACGGTAGACGTCATACCGTATTAAAACGATACCTTTATTTTTAATCCAATCATTGGGGAATCATCTCCATACATTGCCTTACAAAAGGTGGAGTAGAAAATATTTTAATGGTTATTGGTAGGCTATGGGGTGGTAATTAAAATACTAGATTTGAGACCTTGAGGGGGCGGGGGGGCGGCCGCCATCTTGGTTTAAAGGTGCCAAAAGTCCGTTTTCGAACCTTGGCGCCTAAACGGTTATCAGTATGCCTAAAATTTCTATGGAACGTATGAAGAAGATAAAATTGTCTACAATATTTCCATACACAATACATCTGTTAGTCTTACAGATATAAAGATACAGGGGGTGAAAAAGTGTATATTTTCTTATATCATAAGAATTTTATTTATTAGCTTCAAAAATTTGTGCTTCGAGATAAGGAAATGAAGTCTCTACCACAGTTTTGTCATATTCTAATGATTCTTTTAAAAGATATTCAAAAGTTGAATTCACCTCTGGAGCGCTTATAGAGGGGGTGAAAGTAGTAAGTCTCACACACAAAATCAATGTTCTATTACTCATCATAAAATACTACTAGGCGTTGTCAAGTATAGCAATCGATCAATTCGGGTATAATGAATTTAGATTTGACAAAAAACATATACGCTTTCATAGAAAAAAATTTTTTTTCTTAAGAAAGTGCTTGAATTTTTTTATTTTTTTTTTAAACTTCATATAACTGTCAACTTATTATTAAAATATCGTATAGGCTTCAGCATTTTTTACATAATGCCTGAACAGCTCTCTTTATGACAAAAATGTCTACGAAAATTATAAAGACTCTATTTTATTTTGTATTTGTATTTATTCTGTACGTCTTAGAAGATACAAAATTACAGGAAGGAAAAAATTACTCCTACTCATTGTCTTTATACTTCTCGTAGACATTTTTGTCATAAAGTCAAGTGTTCAAGCATTATGTAAAAAATGCAAAAGCCTATACGATATTTTAATAATAACTTGACAGTTATTTGAAGTTTAAAAAAATAAAAATATTTTCAAGCACTTTCTTTAAAAAATTTTTTTTTTTGTACGAAAGCATATATGTTTTTTGTCAAATCTAAATTAATTATACCCTAATTGATCCATAGCTATACCTGACAACGCCTAGTAGTTTTTTATGATGAGTAATAGAACACTGATTTTGTGTGTGAGACTTACTACTTTCACCCTCTCTATAAGCGCTCTAGGGGTGAATTCAACTTTTGAATATATTTTAAAAGAATCATTAGAAGATGACAAAACTGTGGTAGAGACTTCATTTCCTTATCTCGAAGCACAAAACTTTGAAGCTAATAAATAAAATTCTCATGATATAAGAAAATATACACTTTTTCACCCCCTGTATCTTTATATCTGTAAGACTTGCAGGTAGATGTATTGTGTATGGAAATATTGTAGACAATTTTATGTTTCAGCTCCAAGGTTCAAAAACGGACTTATGGCACGTTTAAACCAAGATGGCGGCCGCGCCCCCCCCCCCGCCCTCAAGGTGTCAAATCTAGTATTTTAATAACCACCCTATAGCCTACCAATAACCATTAATACATTTTCTACTCCACCTTTTGTAAGGCAAATGCTCCAATTATTGCGCTATTTTCGGTTATGCAGTTCCTGCATACAGGATGCGTTTACCAAATAGACGGAGAGCTGGCTACGTCAGATATGACACAATAAGAAAAGCAACGAAACCCCTCTAGTTAGTTTGCTATACTATGCTTATTTCTAGATGCGGACATCTGGCAGCTGTTCATTGGTGGAGGTCAAAGAAGGCAAGGTATTCCATGAATACAAATCCCAGAGTTTTGGGTTTGATGCAATATTATGAGAAATTATATAAATAGTTAGATTATCTCATTGCCAATAGTTTCTATAGGGGAAAGTAGTGCAAAACTATGTATAATGTAAATTGTAATTCATAAATTTTCGCTTGTTGTCTACTGTTTTTGTTTACGCAAGACCCAATGTGTTTTGTTTTAGGTTTAAAATATACACATTGTCCTTTATAAATGAGACAACTGCGGTAGTTTTTACCTATTTTGGTAATTATATTTTTCAACTAAAAAAAATTGTTAGTCTGGTCACTCTGTCCTCCACTTATTAAAAGCTGCCAAATGCTGCAGATGGATCTAGGAATAAGGATAGTATAGCAATCTAACTAGATGGGTTTTGTTGCTCTCATCATTGCAGGCACGGATACAGGAGCCCTGATGCGGGAGCCTCATGTACTACGGGGGCCATATGTCCAGACCGCATGAGTTTTTGTGAAGGAAAGTGCCCCCCCATGAAAGAAATCCTAGATCCTCTCTGGCAGGCGCGCCAGACATTATTGTGTCATATCTGACATGGCCAGCTTAGTCTAAAATGTCAGTGAGGCCAGCTACCAGACCCTGTATAGATAAGGGTGGCAAAAATATATATTTTGGGGCAGGTAAATAGATATATTAAGTCATTTTAGTAATTTATCTTAGTTCAATTACTTTTTGTAAAGAAAAGGTGCTGATTTAGCATAGTTGAGTAACTTGGACAACAATACAATATTTTGGTTCCATTGAGCTGGTCTGATGATGGAGACTGAAGGTGGTCATAACAATGGAAGCTCATTATGTTCAGGTAGAGCTGTAGATAACTTTAGCAAGAAAAGTATTCTGCATTAAAAACTTTTTTTGTCACAAACTTATTTCTCATTCAAATGTTCAATGCAAGATCATCATAGAAGCCAATGAAGTAACTGGCCTTATAGTATGACCTTTCTTTCATCCAAGCAATATCGCGTTGGATATCAAATCATTACAACCAAATCCAAATTGGTAACCATTCATAAGTCTACAGCTTACAGGATTATAATTATGAATTGTACAAGTTGACATAAAATTGAATGCTTCCAGCAGTGCCATTCTGCATGTATAGGGTGATTGTGCTCGTTTCCCGTCCATGGTCAGTTTCCGTCCACCTGACGGTTCTGCTACAAATATATGGAGAAAACTTGAACGTAAATGATTTTTCCTGCGGAAGTTTGGTCTTGTTGCGATCCATAATATCTAAGAAACAATTCTACTATCATAAAAAAGTAATTTGACAAATAGTGCCTTTAAAAATTAAACATTAATAGCCGCCTCGAATTCGGCCCTAGCAAATGTCATCGCAATGAAGAAAAAAACTTGTGGCGGGAAAATTTTATGATGAGTTTTATTAATGATTTAGGCAGTGCACTAAATATGTTTGGCACGAATTATCTATTTTAAAGTTAATTGTACAATATTTTAACTGGAGATTAAAGTTTTAGAATATAATTAATATATAAACTTTGTGGACCAAAACTAGCAGAGCAATTTGGTATAAATTTCAGTTTTGCGACCACCTGATCCCGGAAACCCAGACAGCTAGGTAAATATTTCTAATGGTTATTTTACTTCAAAATACTTAATTAATACGTAATATTATAGTATATAGTAGTATGGTAATATTATATTTGATTACCTACACACTTGTTTCTGTCCATTCCTCATATAATGTTACGTAAATAAATGTAATAAATAAAACATTTAAATGACTTGAGCAAAGACTAAAACTAGCTCTTCTGTTGCATTGTTATCGTTAATATACGAGTTATTTGTGAGTAGACAAAACTATAATTAACATTAGAATGACCAAATGGTAGTAGATTAACAATTATATATAACCTCCATACTATGGCGTGCTCTGCTTATTTCACTTCAAAAGAAAGCTTTGTGATCGTGCCATTGCCATCGTCCGTACACACACACACGCACACACACCCGTACATCTTTCACAATGAATATTATCCGTTATTTTCACTAAGCACTATCACATCACCTTTATCTATTTGCCGGCAATTAAAACCACACGAAAACAAACAAACAAAAACATGCTCTGTTAAATATTTGAACAAATATCCGAAAAAAGGAAGTCTCGTGTTTTGAGCTGATTACTATGAAAAAAGCTACTTTTTTAAATAGTCGCATAACCTTCGGATCTGATCGGAACCAATCGGAAACCTTCGGCGGCGCGATTCCGGGTAATGCACGACCCTTAGAGAATTCAACCAACCGGAGTCGCCATTGACACGCGTTCCCTCTTCGCCGAAAACATATGACCAGTGGTCATGCATACACCTATTTGTACGTTACGTACGAATAGCCACAGAATACACTTGACGTTCCCCTGATCCCCTCCCCCGCAAAAATCGGCAGACTTGCTTTGTAAAGAAAACGGCAGACATGGCTACTCCGGGTTGAATTCTCTAAGGAACGACCCAATAATGAACGATCCAATGCGCGGTTGACTACGCTAGTCGTGTCAATTGCATTAAGCCTTGGTCAAACAGCAAGCGTGGCGCAGCGCCGCGTCCGCGCCGCGTGACGCCGACGCGATGACTGTTCAAACAGGGCGCGCGAGGATCGCACCGGCCTCGCGCTCTCAACACGCCCTCATCGCGCGAGCGAACGCGGCGCGGCCGTGCGCGATGCTGGCGTGACTCGCGCCCGATACATCATGCGCGCGCGGAGGGTCGCTCATTCCTTCCGAAGCCAAGATTAATTTTTTCTATATCCATAATCACAATCACAGTATATTGCTACGCTCGCACGACGCACCGCGCTGCCTAACGTCCGACTGATATGACCCAGCGCGGCGCAGCGTGCCGCCGCGTCCCGCCGCGCAGCGTTGCGCACGCGCCGCGTGGACGCCAGGGGCCGCGCGGCGCGGGGCGCGACAGGAGCGGGGCGCGGCGCCGGCGGGACGCAGTCTGTTTGACGTCGCTAACCTGTTAACATGTGCGGCGCTGCGCCACGCTTGCTGTTTGGCCAAGGCTTTATAGTACAAGCAGTGACAGTGGTTAACATTAAAGGCCTACAATATCATTGTTTGGTGATAAAATGCCTTAGTTATAATATTCGATTGTTTGGTTGAGTTAAATATAATACCGTCATCGATTTAACAATACATACTTGTATGGAAAAAACAAATTTCTAAAAACTAACTACGCCATTTCGTTTCCTTAATCGTACCTAACTGTATGCTAATATTAGCGGAAATAAAGAGACACGGTGTTAATCCTTACTAGCATTAGTTTTTAGGATTCCGTAGCCAAAATGGCAAAAACGGAAACCTTATAGTTTCGTCATGTCCGTAGTTCGTCCGTATGCCATGGCCATTTTTTATTTGGAGACTATAACTAATATTGATGAAATTATAACAGAAGGTGTATTTTGTATACCCCTACTTAGTATTGTAGTAAAATTGCTGAAAAGATTTTTTTTAGGGGGGGAGCCACAAGGGGTTTTCCATACATGTAACAATTTTTTTTACCAAAAATCATCATGTTGCACATCAATCGATAGGACTTTAAAAATAACATTGAGGTTTGTTTTATCATTTTTTGATTAAGTGGATATATTCAGAACTAATCGCCCTACTCAGTGGACGAAAACTAGCAGAGCCCAGGATGGAAAACTGACATTTATGGACGAAAACTAATGAATACCCCACTTTTTCAAATAATATTTTTTATACAAAATCTCGCAAGTATGGATAATTATCGCGTAATATTAACATAAACTAGACTATATAAGCTATAAAATGACATATAATACATTTAAGTAAGGGTACTTTAAGATATTCTTTTTGCATCACAAAGCTGGCAAAATCGATAAGTGGACGAAAAGGAGCACAATTACCCTACATCGAGTAAACATTTATACAGGGCTGCCAGATTGTATAATCGGATACAAAAACTGTATAATTAGGTGTCTGATTGTATCCTCTTTGTAACCTAGACCCTCGTGTATAATTGGATACGGGAAAACTGAATTTCATCATTCTCATTATATTTTACTGCTCTGGTCGTGCAAAAATTATCTTGGTAGACAAACCCACCAAGAGCTTTGCCAGCGAGTTGAGTCACATAAAAAATGTGGAAAATTCAAAAAACACCGTACCTGGCAACAAAATTTGTATGAAATGATATGACAGCTCGAAACTGACAGCTTATTTAATATGCAAAATTGTTACCATATAGAGAAATTTAAAATTTGTGACTTGACTCATTGGTCAGGCTCTTCCACACGACCGAGTCAATTCACTTTTTTTTCTTGGATGGCCTCCTCGCTGATTTAAGCAAGTTCGATTCCCTTGGTTCATTTCACAGCGTGACACACCTGACATTCAATAACTGACAGTGACAGCGAGTATATTAGGTTTTGTTTTAGCGCCAGCCAATGACACGGTTGAGTTTTATAACTGGTACTTCAATTTGCAATTTCTCAGGTTTAATCTGTCGGTTAGAGAGGTGTAATAGCAAGGGTGTTCATCTCTGTCAAAAAGATTGAGTTTGACACGACGTATCCGATACGTTTGCCTAAGTGAGAAAGAGAACTTGTTATGCGTTAAGAAGGAACAACATGATTCGTAACGTCAAAGAGGGACCTCTGTATCGTACAGTCAAGTGTAAAAATATGGGTGTACTCATCTTACTCAAAAATATGTCCCATAGTATCTTATTCCGTTGTAATAAGTGCGTAGTACCCTATTTATGAGACGACTTTTTCGATACGTATTTTTGCACTTGACTGTACTATTATTTACTCGGCGGTAATAGTAGTTAGGACACTTAGGGTATCGAGGGAGGGTCAGGGAGAGGCAGGGTACACGACAGATTGGGCCCGAGAAATTGCGTAGTAATATAAGGCGCCATAAAGGTCAGTGGGAGCCACACACTTGTTCTGAATTCAGTTTTGATTTTCTCAATTCATAGACAAAACACCCGGAAATGCTTAAATTTTTTTATGGTTACGAAAATTTGTTATGGTACCTGAATTTTTGTATGGGGTCCATAGCCAAATTTCCGCAACCAGAGATCAATTTAAGCATTTCCGTCTAATTTTATCTATGAATTGTATAATTCAGTTCAAGTGTAAGTGTAAATAAATAAACCAAACACAAGATCACGTAATTAATAGAAATATAGTGTTTGCTTAAATTTTTTAAGCAGTTTGTATCCTGGCATTCAATTTTGTATAATTTTCGAACCATGCCCGTGTAATGAAAAAAAATCGACTGGCAGCCCTGCATTTATAAGGCTACGTATGTATTATAAGTACCGCACGATTGCGTAGGTAGCAACTGAGACCTAGTTCCTATTCCTGACTGCGACGTCTATCATAGTGTGATAAACAAATACCAACGTGCAACTTTGTAACGCTTGGAAGCAAATTCAATATCATGCCGCAAATAGAAAAGGTATTTTCTCTTACTGTTTCATGCATATTTAATTTTATCTAGGTGTGCAGGGTATTTTAAAATCGCTTTTTGTAATAAAGCTATCTTAATTACATAGTAGCTTAATAAATGGTTTATTTATAAATGAAATGAACACTTACCGGTAATGTACAACGACACGGAAACTCCTTATTACTGTAACTGACTTATAGGATGCAATGAAATGCAACACGAGCCGCTCAAATGTTCATGTCACTAAGCTGTAAATTAATTAAAATGTGTGCACTCGTTATTTGTACAGGTAGTGTCAGCACTAACTTTTAAGAAAATGCCACGTTTGATAACATCAATAGATAAACACAGTTAAAATAATAAGTAAGGAATTCTGAAAATACTACGCGACACGCACCGTACGCGTG
The DNA here is from genome assembly GCA_947086415.1 of Pammene aurita. Lineage (NCBI taxonomy): Eukaryota > Metazoa > Arthropoda > Insecta > Lepidoptera > Tortricidae > Pammene > Pammene aurita. Next base: position 1,380,101 of record OX352295.1, on the reverse strand, counting down.
ACGATCCGCGCTCCGGCCACAGAGTGGATACCGATACCGATTTACCGAATGTAAATATTTGATTCTTTGTCTGGTATGAAACACTTTCATTGGTCGAGACGCGATCTGAAGTTAGTTCCTAATGGAAAAAGGAAGTGGATAGGAGGAATCGCTTTCGACAACAGTCTGGTCTTACGTGATTGGCCACGTATACTTTGCATTGCAAAGCCATTTTTGTTGGCTTTGTATATTTCTACGTGTTGTATGTTCCGTTCAACGCAACATTTCTGTAATATTTCTAGTATCTATCTTTCTTATTTAATTACGAAACCTAATTTTACACATGAAAAAACTATGAAATTACAAAAACGATAAAATAGAGTATGTTTGGCAAGAAAAGTGCCGTAGAATGTATAAGCTCCCATATAAACCACGACACTTTTCTTTCCGGACAAACTCTATCAGACAACAATTTTCCGATATTTGGTACGTATATAATACTTCTTCTTTTATATGTTTAGGTAACGAATTATAATGATTTAATTATACACAATAACACATATAATACAAACAATGTACACTCACGAGTCACGATTATCATTTGCTTGTAACGGAGTGGTTGGACGTAAAAATAAACAAGCCGTGCAAAAGGTTAGCTGTCAGGCTGTCACAGTCAGCTGTCATTGTCATGTGGCGACGAAAACAACGTGTTTAGCTGCCTACACAAATAATTAAGCCTTAAATAAAATAATTTATTGTTTCTACACCCCAATGTTTCTCATTCACATACAAAAATAATGGAAGATAACGAGGGAAAAGAATTTGCAACTCTAGGTGTAAAGAAATGGCTGATAAAACAACTATTCAGTCTTGGTAGGTTGTTAGGATTTGTTTTCGCAAGTAATCACCACTTAGTTATTTTAATTTATCTTAAAAATGCCTCCATTGTTCCTTTTAACTAGCTTTTGGTCATAGACATATATAAAATAGGAAGACGTGGTCCCACGAAGATACAACTGTGATTCCAAAATAAGCCGCGGTCTCGTGCACACACACTCACTTTTGACGTTTAAACCAACCCCCTGTATCCGCGCCTGTCGTCCACGAGTTGTACATGTGTGCGTGTCGCGCGTAAACACGAAGAAATCGGCTTATTATGAATCACAATTTTGTCTTCACTATGGTTTTCGCGACACCGCGTCTTCTTATTACATATGTCTAAGCTTTTGGTTATCTTTTCAGGAATTAAGACTCCAACCCCAATCCAAAAAGGCTGTATCAAACAGATATTGGAAGGTAATGACTGCATAGGTGCAGCTAAGACGGGCTCGGGAAAAACATTCGCGTTTGCTCTGCCGATTCTACAGAACTTAGCAGAGGACCCTTATGGGATATTTGCTCTAGTTTTGACACCTACTCACGAGTTGGCATACCAGGTATGAGGTTAAACAACAGTCATGAACAAAACTACCTATGATAAGCATGTAGGGGTGGCCTTTACCATTGCAAGGTCCGGGCGGCAGATCATTACAAGGCGCTTTGTATTTTGAGGACCGAAGCAAAGGGGGCCTCAATGACTTTAAAGGTGTTTGACACTTTTTTCAACCAATGTGGCAGCCTTTTTTTTTTCTTATGTAATTATGATGTGTTGAATAATAAATTGTATAAATATGAATTGATGGTGCTATAAACATTACATTCAGAACAAAGGACTAGTTGGATTAAATTGTTTTATTGGTAAAGAGCAAGGGAATCTCCAAAGTAAAATACATGTCATATTTTTTTAACATTATTGGTTTTATTTTACTGTGAACGATATTCTTCCTCCTAGCATTTGTCCAGCTTTTTGCTCTATTGACTCTATTGAGCCTGGGGTCCGCTCGGCAACCTCATCCAATGAATTGGCGTAGGCACTAGTTTTTACGAAAGCAACTGCTATGCCATCTGACCTTCCAATCCAGATGGGAAACCAGGCCTTGTTCAGATCTTTATTTGTTTGAGCTTTGTTGGGATTAGATCCGGTTTCCTCACGATTTTTTCCTTCACCGAAAAGCGACTGGTAAATATCAAATGATATTTCATACATAAGGTCCGAAAAACTCAGTGGTACACGCCGGGGTTTGAACCCGAGACCTTCGGATCGAAAGTCAACTGCCAGACTACCAGCACTCTTATTACTGTCAACAATGTATTATTTAAAAACTGCATAAGATGAAAGAATAGTCAAAGGCTTATAAAAAATATCTGATAAACTTTTAGTTTATAAAATCAACAATGATATCAATGTAAAATTATAATCTTCAGATAGCAGACCAATTCACCATCCTTGGCCAGCCTCTCTCTCTCCGAGTATGCATTGTGACCGGAGGCTCAGATCAGCTGGAAGAGTCCCTGAAGCTCGCAAAGAGGCCCCACATAGTGGTAGCCATGCCAGGCCGCCTGGCTGACCATATCACTGGCTGTGACACATTCTCCTTGAAAAAGATAAAGTATTTGGTGCTGGATGAAGCTGACAGGTAAGTTTTTTTTTGTTATTGCACAATAAATAATGTTCAAACGGCATTCTCTATCAGTCAACCATTTTTTCCACAGTTTCAAAAGTAATCCGGCACAATAATATGCTTAATTTTATTATTTTGCCCTATTCATGGCAGTGCGAATCAACCGACGTAAAACTGTTGATATGCGAGTAAGGTCAGATTGCACGGAACCTTTGTTGCTCAATAACGTTCGGGAACCTTTGTTGCTCAATAACGTTCGCCTTGAATCAGTCTCGAAGTTTGTATATCTCGGAGGTACAATAACATGTCGAGGAGGTGCAGACGAAGACATCGAGAGCAGGATTAAGAAGGCAAAAGCTGCATTTGCTCAACTCAAGCCTGTTTGGGATTCCAACGTGCTTACTCGCCACATTAAAATCTCCCTCTTCGAATCCATTGTCAAGTCCGTGCTGCTCTTCGGCTGCGAAACGTGGAGAGTGACAAAGGGGCTGACACACAAGTTACAAGTGTTTGTCAATAAGTCCCTTCGGTCGATCCTCCGCATCTTCTGGCCGAAGACTATCAGAAATGAGGATTTGTGGAGTATGTGTCGTCAGTCTCCTATCGCCCAGGAAGTAGCGCGGCGGAAGTGAAGATGGATCGGACATACCCTTCGAAGAGGAGCATCGAACAATGCCAGTATCGCTTTCGAGTGGCTACCTAAAGATAAAAAGCGAGCCGGCGGACGCCCCGTACACACTTGGCGGCGGAGCATAGAGAAGAGAGCGAGCTGCGAGCCATAGGACTGAGCTGGAGAGAGGCCAAAACGGTTGCTCAGGATAGAAAGGCGTGGAAGGATCTTGTGGAGGCCCTATGCACCTCCGGGGTGCCCTAGGATCAACAACAACAACAACAACATTTATGGCAGTCCTATTTTGTTGTAATTTAAATACCTAAAGAGTGAAAATTGTTAATATAATTTAAAAAAAAGCAATTCTGCCGATTTGGATTCTTGACCTGAAATACTAAACATTTATAATGTTCTCTCGATCACTCAAAGGTTAACTGGAAGAAATCGCTTACAGGGATTAAAGTTCGTACAAATTTACTTTGTTTTTCCTTCTACCATGTTTGCATTGTTACTTCGTTTATACTACATAGTATAAAACAAAGTCGCTTTCCGCTGTTTGTCCCTATGTATGCTTAGATCTTTAAAACTAAGCAACGGATTTTGATGCAGTTTTTTTTAATAGATACAGTGATTCAAGAGGAAGGTTTATATTTATTAGACATGCATAATATAGTAGAGAAACACTGATGATTTTAGAGGTTTCTAATGTGATGTTGTAAATAAACCCATTTTTGCGCTTACATTGCAAACGCTGGCTGAGTCGTAAGAGATAGATCAAAATAATGTACTACAGTATTGTACATCTTAAAAAGGTCTACAAAAACGTCCGCGATGGTGTATGTCTATCTCTTAGGGATAACCCACAATAACCATTTTTTATCCCGTGCGAAGCCGGGGCGGGTCGCTAGATATGCAATTGAGTCGCTTAACTTCAAACTCGGGTAAATCCATCTGTCAGATTATGCGATTTTGGTGTTCAGAAAAGGTTATAGGGTAGATATTTGCTGAGAGGGTCGAATGGATTTACCCGAGTTTGAAGTTAAGCGACACAATTGTCCTTCATGCAGTCTGGTTTTTGACTAATTTTACTGCCTTGTAGAGGCTTCAATTACCAGCCCTCTTTCGCGTCGTACCAGCGCACTGGAGTGAACCTTTGCTATGCTCGCCCTCCACATATCCAAGAAAGTAGATATATAGCATAGAGTATAAGCTACCTGTGCTAAGTTTGTTTCTCTAACTTGGCAGAATATACATTTAGAGCATGAAAAGCATGAAAACTTGACACAGATAAACTCTAATCAACAACACTTTGTTGTTTTCAGGCTGTTCAGTGAATCATTCTCAGATGACTTAGAGACGATATTCAGTGCGTTACCAGCGAAAAGACAGAATTTACTCTTCTCAGCCACAATTTCTGATGAAGTCAGCGACTCGAAAATTCTACCATTGAACAAAGAAGTAAGTTTGGAGTTTTAGGTGATGTTAATTTAAAGCGCGGCTCGGGGTGCCCAGTGCATACATGGCGTCGGTCGAGAGTGAATCGCCAGCGGCGGTACTGAGCTAGAAAGAGGTTAGAAAAGTTGCTGAGGGTAGCAAGGCGTAGCGCGAGTTTGTGAAGGGCCTCTGAACCTCTGGGATGCCTAAGGACGACAAGCAGAACATTTAAAGTTTAATTGATAAGAATTTATTCAAGTAATATATCGAATAAAATTGTTTTAATGTTTTTACAAATTCTACTTTTATGTATTTTTATCTACACCCATATCATAAATCCTCTATCTGCGTTCGGAAACCGTATGTAATTTCCACCATTATTGCAACCAGTAATGTAACATCAGTGTATTATCTGTATATATGTGTTGTAAAAGTGTATGAAAATTAATTACCACATCGATATATCGGTAACGTAATGAAAATCCAGCCCTCCTCCCCGACCGTTCGCACAATCGAGTTGGCCATGGCGGTGCAATGGCGGTCATTCTAATGGTTTCCGAACACATAATTAAGGATTTATAATATGTGTGTAGACCCTTTAAAACACTCGCCTGCGACTCGTTTCATAAAACCACACTCGTATTTTAAGGACCCTTGTTACGTAACAGTTACATAAACTACTATTAATGGATACTACGTAAACTACGAGTACTATCAAGTTTTAGTTGATGGATTAGTAAGGTGATAATAGATTGTACAACAAGGGCATAAACCGATCCATTTGTAAAAATGGACATTTATGCCTGAGTCATACACTCTGCTTTTCACTTCGATTGCGAGGAAAACTTCGGTTGTGAGCGAATAAAACAAAGACATTACATATATGAAAGAGTATTTAATTAAAATTTAACGTAAAATTGGTACAATTAGAAATATTAAAAGAAATCGTCTTTCCTGGCATATTGACAGTGTTTATTTGAGAGGATGCTACATTACGATTATGGAATGAGGATGTTCCCGATCCCGATCTAACGGGATTTTCATCAGCGGCGGGTTGTGGTCGAAAATATCCATCATTGTTAACGCCCGATGGACCTGGCTGCGGCTCATTCGGAATTAAATGAATATCTTCTGTAATACAGTCTGTTATCTTTGCTTTATTTTGCACAGACTCCTCAATGTAGCCTTCGGCTACCTGGTCCGACTTCCATCCGCCATGGCGTTTTATAGTTGTTAGGTTTGCTCCCGAGTCTGCTAACAGAGTGGCTGAAGTTCGTCTAAAACAGTGGCCAGTGTAATGCTCTGGATTATCTAATTTTAGGAACAGAGCAATTTCTTTAGGCATTGATGCAAATTTATTACGGCCTATTACTTGGCGCGTGCATTTACCCTTCTGGTAGTTCAAAAAAAAACGAGGTGTTAATACATTCTCGGGGCGTAAAGCTTGATATTTTTTTACAATATTTAGATATTCGCCTTTTACAACGAATGTTCGTTCCCGGTTATTTTTAGTATTTGGCAAGTTTATAGCTTGCAATATCGAGTCTGTTTTAACATCATTAATTGTAATATTTGTTAATTCGATACCGCGGCATGCGCCACTTATACCAAATATTAGGGCAACCTGCAACAAAAACAATAAAAAAAGTATTAATTAAGTGCAATATTTCACACATTCGTGTCATATATAAACGATGGTCCTTGAAATGATGAATGAAAATAATTTAAATACTTAACATTTTTATTACCTTTGTGGCCAAATATCTGTCATCGGGAGCGGTATTTAAAAATGTTTCCACTTCCATCGCCGTGAAGACCTTGGATTTTTTGCTTTTGTGCCCAACAGAAAGCCTTTTTAGGAAACTCGCAAGCTTCGTATAGTCCTTTAGGTTCACATCATTTTTCATCAGCACGGTAGCTCTCAACATAGAAAATAAACTCCATAGTGTAGACGGCTGTAATTTTTTTGCCAATTCGTCAAAATACGTAATAAATACACTCTCCGTTAACGTATTTACCTGCCATGCTTTTCAGATCTCCAACGCATGAAATTTTCATATGCGTTAAGATAAAGGTGCTTTGATTTCGGCGGCAATATTTGTTCTACTACTTTTTGTGCACTCTGCTCGATTAACGTATTAGGCGACAGTGCAATTTCATCGTCACTCGATGTCATTATTTATGTTCAATCGTTTAATAATTCTAGGAAATACTATTTTTCACTTCAATTTCAACAACAAAATCGTCATAAAGTGAAAGAACTTAAATAAGTATAACCAATTCCCGCCGATTAATTTTTTAATGTTTTTTTTTTTAATTTTTCAACATGTGAATTTAGACTTCGATACTTGTTTTCTGCCAAGTCATAAAATCATTTCGGGGCATTTCTAAACTATTATCAACTCCTATTTTATTTGATTTCATTTATTCAATTATAGAAAACACGCAATTTAACACTGAAAAAAAAATGTTGTTGGGCGTAACAATAAAACTTAAACGCTATACAACCGTCTATGGAGCTTGGTCTATAGTACAACTTTTATGTTGTCAAACTCTTATTGTTAATCTGACAATATTATATAAATAACATTTTCACTTTGTTATTATTACAATGCTTTATATGTTGTCGTTACAACAATATAAACTTTGTGATATTGGCAACTTTTAACCTAGTACGTTCTGGTTTAAGTTGCTACCTAGACAAAATTGCTTTGTGCAAATGACAAAGTAACTTTGTTATTGTATTGTTTAAATTATGTTCTTGCAACAAATTTGTATTGTATTGTGGCAATACCACAAAATAGTTTTTGTTAACCTAACCAAATAAACGTTGTTATAATAGCAATGTGCTTTGTTTTGGCATCAAATCTTTGAGGTGACTATTCTGCTAACGTAGTTAATCTAACCAAATTAAACATTGTCATAGCAGCAAAATGCTTTGTTTTGGCATCAAATCTTTAGGTCACTATTCTGCTAACGTTGTTAAATTAACCAAATCTTACGTGGTCGCAATAGCAACATGCTTTGTTTCGGCATCATTTTTTATAGTCATAATGACAAAGGCACTTTGTTGTGCTAACCATTTGGTATTTCTGTTTCAAGATACAATTTATTGTTATTCATACAACATTAGTTCAATATTTTAATAACAACGACCTTCAACTTTAATTTTCGACATTTTAATTTATATCTCGCAATTGGATAATTATGCAAAAGACCAATTTCTATAAATTGCATATTTTTCAATTGCGAGAGACCAAATAGTTAAAATGTCGATCAATGGTGGTTCAAGGCCGTTGACATTATTAAAGGTGGAACCAATGTTGTATGAATAACATTATGTACCTAAATGTTATGTTGAAACAGAAAAAACAAAAAGCAGTGCCAATCATGACCAAACTGCGAGCAAGTGCAAACCATTACGACCCAAAAAAATGATGCTGAAACAAAGCATATTCCTGTTGCGCGATTATTACATCAAGAAACAGCGTTTCACGTTAGCAAAACAGTGACCTAAAAATATTTAGGGAGTATAAAACGTAAGATCAAACCAAAAAGTAATATATTTTCGTTTATTTTAAAATGGACGTTTCAAAGTATATTGCAGAGCCCTCAATATAATATCAGCAACTTCCATGATGGTGACTTCTTTGGTGCCGAAAAGCATTTCCCTTTGATAACAGTATGTTCCTATGTCTGAAACTGTCGCAACACGAGCCAGGTAATCATGTCTTGCTCTTCTTTGGATAATTTCCACACATTTCTCTTCGCCTACTGAAAAATAAATTAATATAAGTTTTTTGTCAAACGTTTCATTTTTGACATAAGCTTTTAGGGTCATATTACTCATCCAAACAATTATAACAGACTCAAACACAATTAGGTTTTGTTGTTTTATTGCAGAGTACTTATAGTCACCTCCAGTGTCCAACAATCAGATCAGCTCGATGGTACCAAAACATTGCATTTTTATCCGAGTTACGAAGGAATGAAAATTTTCAGATCGGTCAGAAATCGGGAGCTGGTTTAAAATTCAGATGCAAGTTTTGAACCGTGTACTAATACATAAACCTTAAATATACTACTGTCCTGACTGTTTTACGAAACGTGCTACTGTATAAAGTCGTCATGAGCAACCTTTTAAAAATGCAGAAATTATTTGAAGAAATACAAAACATAAAATACATATTTAGGATCTTACCAGAGGCCAAATCGAGAAGGTCGATGGTCGATAAGTCAGCCTTGTTACATTCTCCTCTTTCAACGAGTACTCGTAGTTTCAGAATCTTCAACTTTATAAGAGGAAATCTTTCTTTATATGTTTTATTTGCTGCTGGGTACACACATTGAAAGTCAGGCGACACCTGAAACAAACATATATCATAATGCTACAAACAACAACACACTTAAATATTAATTACCACGGTAGACCTTATGGCAATGTTAAAGTGAAAATTAAAATAATTATTAATTATTCTTCAATCTAGGTACTTTACAATGCACTTATGAAAATCAAAAAGAAACTATAGCGGGTCTGGCTGTATATAAACAGCGGCACTGATATTAAAAATGTTTATTTAAACAAATTGAACACAAATGGGTTATACAGACACAAGTCTAGCTAATATTTTAAAGTCTAGGTTAACAAAGTAACGAATGGGTATCGTAGGTCGGTGGCACGCGAGTACAGCGTGCTTACCATGCGGCGGTGCGCTGCCCACTGGCGAGAGCACTTGAAACGCTCCGCGGTGATACAAGATGGCGGCACACACCAAGGTCTAGTTGACCCACGGTTTAGCTTATTAAGAAGCGAGCCGGGGTCTACCTCTAGTGGTTCTTACGGAAACACGCCGAACAGGCGTGTCGTCAAGGTCACGCGCTATAAAACTACTTCCGATTCTAACCCTACAGCTCCTACATAGATATTTTTTCAATACATACATCTTACAACTATCATGCATTTTTTTACTAAGATTATTGACATACAGTAGGTACGGTTACACCGTATGTAATTTAGATACATTAGATTACTTATACGGGACGTTACTATTGTCATACTCATACCAATAAAGTCTGCCGATGGTCAGTAAAGTATTTCGTTGATGGCAGATACCCACGTACTTACAAATCATAAATAAAATCGTAAATACCTATTTAAGAGATTAAGTTAAATTATCAGCTACTTGTGCTATTACTTGTGTGCAAGATGGCGCGCGGCCGCGTGGTTGCCCAGTTAGACCGAATGTTTAATATAAATAGTGTTGTATGTAATGAGCTAAAGAAAAATTGTGCAACCTAATGAAGAGTTAAAATCTGGAGTGCATACAATTTTGCATTCGACAGTCCTGCGCATGCGTGTAAAATGGAATTGAAGTACAACATTACCTAAGTAATAAAAAATAATGAGTAGTTACTTACCAAGCATGCTAGGGATTAGGTGTACAAGCCTTGCAGAAACCAATCTTGCAGAAACACGCCCACCTCGACACACATTCCTATTGAAAAACCACAACACTAAGCGCTTATTACACCGCCCGCGCTCCGTCACGTCCTCCACTTCCGGCATCCATTAGCAACTGACCTGTACAACGTCGTTCCGTTCCCCGCCTCCCCTCCATTCCGCGCATTTTGTTAATGCGTTAATGTAATTTTGTCAATTTTTTACATTGTCAATCTAACAATAAAACCATTTAATGCAGATACAAATGTGCTTTGTTAAGTAGTTGACTTTGTTGCCGTACTAATGTTAAACTTGTTAAATTCACAAAATTCAATTGTCAAGTCAACAAACCCAAAAATATTGTCTTGGTGACAAAATACGACTTGTTAATAGTTGTTGACTTTGTTGCCGTACTAATGTTAAACTAGTTAAATTCACAAAATTCTATTGTCAAGTCAACAAACCCAAAAATATTGTCTCGGTGACAAAATACGACTTGTTAATACTGCAATATATATTTGACAACAAAAACGTTGTGACAACAAAAAAAACCTGACAAAGCGTATTTTGTGACTTTGTTAGCCATTATTTTTCTCAGTGAAATAATTATAGCAAGAATATAATAAAAGAACAAGTTTCAGTATTCTACGAAATTTTACTGTTCAATTAAATTGTGCAATATATTTTGACTCTGTTTGGCTGTTGAGCCACATTCTTAGTCTTAGAAGAAAATTTTACTTTATGCCCTAGAGGTTAAAATGCGATTTTATGTCGTCCACACACGACTTAAAGTAGAACTTTACGAGCATGAGAAGTGAAAAAATATTTTTGCCATATTATTTTGTTTTATAGCTTTTATTTTAAAGAAAAAATGGAACATAGTAAAACCAATTCTTCCCTGCTTTTTATAACTTCAATATTTCAAAGAAAAAACTTACTACCTCATAATTCTCAATTCCTGCCTGCGTTTCATAGCTCTAAACTTTTCTACTCTCCAGAAACTCGTAACATGGAAAGAAACGGACTCCCAACTGACGGTGTCGACACTCGACCAGCGTTACGCCGTGTGTCCGGCCTACGCGCGCGACGTGTACCTGGTGCAAGTTCTGAGGAAGTACAGAGAGACCAAGCCGAGTGCTCATGTGTTGGTGTTTACCGATACCAAAAAGTAAGCTATACTTTATCACAACTATTCTTGAATCATATGAACTATCCTCTTTTTAACCGACTTCAAGATTTCGAAGGAGGAGGTTATCAATTCGTCGGGATCTTTGTTTTTGCTTTTTTTTATGTTCACCGGTTATTCGAAGATGACTGGACCGATTTGGAAAATTCTTTTTTTGTTTGAAAGAGTATATACTTCACAGTTGGTCCCATTGTAACCAGGTCAGGATCTGATGATGGGATCCTGGAGAAATCGAGGGAACTCTTCAACTATTATAGGCACAGCTATAGTGAATTGAGTATTTTTTTACAGCAGCTCGAGCATTTGCTTAAAGGTGGAGGCTATGTGAAGTCGGTTCTTTTTTGTTTAAAATTATTACAAGTATTTCGCTTCCCCTGCTCTGTCAAGACAGTAATCAAATATTGCAAGTTTTTGATCCACTTCCTGGTTTCCGATTGAGCTCAAATTTTGCACACATATATATGTATATCGCGTATACTAATATTATAAATGGGAAAGTGTATGTGTGTGTTTGTTTGTTTGTTTGTCCGTCTTTCACGGCAAAACGGGGCGACGAATTGACGTGATTTTTTAAGTGGAGATAGTTGAAGGGATGGAGAGTGACATAGGCTTCTTTTTGTCTCTTTCTAACCCCCCACTTCCCTAAAATGGGGGGTGGAAGATTGTATGGAGCATTTCGGGGGGCAACCAGGAAAGGGAACCCGTGTTACACCAAATTTAACGCGAGCGAAGCCGCGGGCAAAAGCTAGTGGGTTATATTTACTCTAACAAAATGAGCAGAAAAAATACTTTCCGAGTAATTTCATAACCTAGCAACGATTCTGTTATGTTTATCTATTTTGACAATCATTACATCTTTGTCACTCTCATTGTTAGAAAATTACAGTTTGTCTCTTTCTCACGCGGGTGACGGGAGCTCATTCGCACGTCCGCATCTCACACTGGCCGGTGCGAGACTAGCGACAGTTGTGTGAATTCACTCATATTAAGTGCTTCACTTTTGGAGCGTGCATAACCCATCTATCATTATTATATATCATAGGTGATAATGCAATATTATGATGACATGGAGCTGGTCCGATGATGGAGCTGGAAGGTAGCCATAGGAACTCCTCAACTATTCAACGTTATCCCGTCGTGTTTGGGCTCGTTGCATTCGTCTTGGTGACCAGTTAGGGATTGTACAAAGAACACTATAGTTAGTAATAAAAGTTAGTCACAAAAATGAAATTATAGATTGAAGTGAAAATAGATGTCATATACCTACTTCAGAAAAAGTGACCAAACCCTCCGGTGTCCCAGGCCAGATTTGAACTGGCGTCTTCAGCTTTAGCGGCTGCCAAAGCTCAAGACCGCGAAGCCGCGAAAGCTGAAGACGCCAGTTCAAATCTGGCCTCGGACACCGGAGGGTTTGGTCACTTTTTCTGAAGTTAATGACATCTATTTTCAGTTTATATATAGTAGTGTAACTACTTAAAAATTGTAAATCAAAAAATATTGAACAAAATAATTTGATTTGCTTCAAGATTTATAGATTGAAGCTTATTAGCATTGTCAGGGCTCACTATAGACTAATTAACCCAAGACCCCGCATAGCCGGGCGACCCACGCTTCAAGTAGTTTCACTCTATAGTTAGACACTATTTATTGTAAGTGACAGTAAACTTAGTACGTCTCCATGGCAACCATTGATGTCTGACTCTCTTACGCCACATGAAACAATCGCGCGTTCCCTGTCTAGCATTGCGTGTTCCCCTCCCGCACCCCTTCCTTTTGGCAGCTTAGGTTTCAAAGAAATAACGCGCTAAGCGGAGTATAGAGATATCTTGTATATGGGGCTCACCAACCTGATCCCTGGGATAGATTATTAGGCACTAGTTTTTTTCATATCAGGTTCAAAACCCCGAATTATCCCACTGATTTTCTCGGAACTTGTGTACGAAATAACATTTAATGTTTACCAGTCGCTTTACGGTCAAGGAAAACGACGTAAGGAAGCCAAACCTAGTTTCCGTCAGATTGCAGTCATTATCGTAAAATCTAGTATACTCTGTATCTTTAGGTATTTAAATAAAAGTAAATAAGATCTACCCTCAAATGGCTCCTTAAGCCAGTTGAGGGTAGATGAAAACATTACACGATCAAATAATATTGGTCAAAGCCAGATCGTTAAGTGACAGATCCAGGCAGTTTTGTATTTGATCGGTTAACCAATAAAAGTTATAACTACCCGAAAATGTAAAAATTGTTTGTTTACTTTGATTTAAATACCTAAAGACATAGAGTATAAGCCAATCAATAAATAAATATTATAGCACAATCTTATACAAACCGACCCATAGTAAGCTCAATAAGGCTTGTGTTGTGGGTACTAGGCGACGATATATATAACTAGCCTTTTCCCGCGGCTTCGCCCGCGTACTATAAGTACTCCAAAAGGATACGATACCCATGTTGATTTTCAGACTTTGTGACCACATTTGCCCCTTTTAGGGGTTGAATTTTCAAAAAACCTGAAACACGTATTTACTCATTTATCGTTAGGAATACTCCTGTGATGTTTCGAATAAAATAATCTAACAAATCTTGATTCGCCATACAAACAAACTTTGGACCCCCATTTTACCCCCTTAGGGGGTGAATTTTGAAAAATCCTTTCTTAGTGCATCCCTAGACCTTATAAGGAACCTACGTGCTTAATTTGGAATCTCTAGAATCAGCGGTTTGGGCTGTGCGTTGATATGTCAGTCAGTCAGTCAATCAGTCAATCAGTCAGTCAGTTTCTTCTTTTATATATTTAGATAGATAATAATGAAATCGAATCCTGATCAGAGCATTTATTTGTGTGTTTATCACAGATATTTGTACCTGAGTTATGGATGTTTTCTATGTACGAGTATATAAGTATATATCTATATCTATCTATATCATATTCCTGATATAAGCAGTCACGCATTTCTTACGTTTGAATTAAATATTAAAAAAGAAAAATTTCTACCTCGATATATTACATACAGACCAATCAAAGACATCGATGTAACAATATTTAACCAACGCTTAGAGTCTATACCTTGGCACGAAATAGCTAACAATAACGTAAATTACATGGTGAATATGTTTAATATCTATATACTACAACTATTTGATGAGTTTGCACCGATAAAATCAGTTAAAATTCTCAATAAATCACATCCATGGATTACATATACCATAAAAAATATGATGAAGCTTCGCGATGATGCGCATACTCGTAGTAAATTAACAAATACAGAGTCGCACACAAAATATTACAAAGATTTAAAACATATCGTAAATTCAGCAATTTACACTGAAAAGGTGGCTTATTTTAACCACCATATAAATAATAATTTAAAAAACCCGCGTCGTTTATGGAATAACATTAAACAAATGTTGCGAATTTCAAAATTAAAGATCATGAAATACCTGTACACTTAAGAAACCCCGATAAATTAAATGAAAATTTTCTAAATTTACCAGGAGATAACAATGTTGACATTTCTTTCCTGACAAAATACGAATTCAACAGATTTGGCAATTCAATTTTTAGTCTTCGACCAGTAACAGAAACCACAGTGTTTAACATAATTAAATCGATTTCTACCAATGCGCAGGGCGCGGATGGAATTACCCTGAATATGGTTTTATTAACACTTCCCCATACGCTTCCAATAATCACTAATATAGTAAACGCCTCAATTTTAACAGGTGACTTCCCCGAATTATGGAAACCTGCTATAATCAAACCCATCCCAAAAATACCAAACCCGACAAACTTTAAAGACTTTCGCCCTATAAGTATTCTCCCATTCCTATCAAAAATATTAGAGAAGGTTGTGTGCTCACAGGCCACTGACTTTTTAGAAACTAATAACATCTTACCTAGAATACAGTCCGGTTTCAGGAAGTCACGAAGCACGACAACTGCTTTAGTAGACGTAATTGATGATATATTGGCTTCTCGAGATCAAGGATACAATACTATGCTAGTATGACTAGATTTTTCCCGAGCATTTGATACAATAAATACTACACTTTTACTTTCAAAACTCTCTTTCTATGGATTTGATACACTTTGTCTGAAATGGTTTGCAAGTTACCTTGCTGGACGTACCCAATCTGTTGAAGTACGTTGTGACAATGGAGTCATAATAGCTTCTAAACCCTTACCCGTTACACGCGGCGTGCCACAAGGTTCCATTTTAGGGCCGTTACTTTTTATTGTATACAGTGCGGACATCATAAACAAATTAAGTTATTGCAATTACCATATCTACGCCGATGATTTACAACTATACCTATCCTATAAACCTAATGAAATTGATATGGCAGTCAACAAATTAAATTCTGATTTAGACCAAATTGTTTACTGGTGTAAAGCAAATGGACTGGTTTTAAATTCAAGCAAGTCAAAATTAATGATTTTCGGTTCAGATAAGCAGTTACGTAGTCTCCGGTGTTTCGAACCACAAGTTACTGTCATGGGCAATCGCCTGGAGCGTGTTCTCTTGGCTCGTAACTTGGGCCTAATGATGGATGGCAGGCTGCGCTTTGAGGAGCACATTATGGAGTTAGTGAAGAATTGTTTCTACAGGCTAAAAGTTCTATACCGTGTCCGCAATTTCATTAACATTGACTTACGCATTAATCTATGTGACGCCCTCATTCTTTCTAAGCTGAGCTACGCCGATGCTGCTTTTGGAGGATGCCTCCTTGCGCGCACTACTTTAGTTATACAGCGTGTTCAAAATGCTTGCGCACGTTTTTGTTTTTCCATCCCCCCCCCGTTCCCATGTCACTCCTTTTTTAAATAAGTATAAGCTTCTAAATATGGCCGCTAGACGCACCTTACACTTCGCCTCATTGCTTTTTGGAATTGCGTATAACAAACAACCATCATATTTATTTGACAAACTCAAATTCTCCAACAGTGCAGTGCGTGGTGCTCTCAGATTTATTTCGACACAACATAGCACGTCTGCTTTTCGTGGCAGCTTCCGATATGCCGCTACAAAGTGCTGGAATAATCTACCACCCACCATTAGAAATAGTAAATCGGTAGCCACCTTCTAAGTAAACCTTAAAAAATTTCTTTTCGAACAACAAATTATGTAATGTGTCTATACTGTCTATAATGTGGCTCTAATTTTAAAAATGACTTGTACGTCTTTTATAAGTAATGTTTTATTTATAAGTATTGTCCATGCACTACTGTCTGGGAAAAGCCTCCTCCATAGTTTTGGTTTTGGTTATAAATAAATTTGTAGTTTTACATTGCTTGATGCATAGAGCTAAGTTCCGACTAAGATCTCAGTCTTGGCATTGTCGACCAAAAATCAGCGCATGATTTGGCGTTTTAAACCTAATTTAAATTGTTTTGTTTTGTTTTTACATGGTTGCCCTGAAAACCAGCGCCATGACAAATGTCATGGCAAATGCTGAGTGGTACCCATTTTGGTGTATTATAACTTGTGTGTTATTTAATTATGTATTATTACTTATGTAAAATATGCCAAATAAAAATTTCTTTATCTTCTTTATCTTTATCTTATTATAAATATCGTCGTCGAGTACCCACAACACAAGTCTTATTGAGCTTACTGTGGGACTAGGTTGGTTTGTGTAAGATTGTCCCATAATATTTAATTTAATAACGAATTTCGATTCCGGAAACTCCTGCTTCGAAGGCAGGGTCACTACCGACTAGGCTAGGATGGGGGTGGAGAAGGGTTCAACTTATTTTTAATTTTCCACAGAGAATGCCAAGTCCTCTCAATGATGCTAAACGCCATCGGTATGGACAACGTCTGCCTTCACGGTTTCATGCGTCAGAAGGAGCGAGTGTCCGCCCTCGCGCAGTTCCGAAGTAACTTGAAATGCACTCTTGTGGCCACTAATGTAGCGGCGAGGGGGCTGGATATACCCACGGTTGATCTGGTGGTCAATCATAAGCTGCCGTTGGAGCCTAGAGAGTACATTCACAGGTGAGGATCAGTGTTGCAATTAATTAAGAAACAAATTGAAAAAACAGGAATCTTTGTAGTTTCCCCAAATGAGTACGCCATACGTCTTTAGCGAATGGAACTGAGCATAGTAAACTTACTTTTTTTAAATGAAATGTTTGGACGCGAAATTTTTTTTCTTTTGTAGGGGGCACAACCCTCCATACAACACCAAATTTTTTTCTCGCGTAAATTTTTTTTTTTTAGCTTAAATGTATATAAATACGATACCAATTATGCCCTTAAGGGGCTGACAACAGCTAAATTACCTCCCTATCTTTTTCAGCGTGAGTGAAAGAGAAACACTGTGTTACGATTAGTATGGGAGCTCATTGCAAATTTTGCAAAATTATGAATTAAAGAAAAACTACGCATTAATTGAGAAATATAAAAGAACGAAGTTTTTAGTATTAGTGAGGTGGAATTTTGTCCTTAGTTACAGACGTATAAGTCAAGAAACTAAAGACATACAACTGTTTAAAGCAAATTTTAAGATGTAACTTTGGAATTAATCGAGCCGATTTCGTCCAATCGTCATCGGAATTAACGAAGTTCTTCCAAATATAACGAATAATAACATATATCTTTTTTACTTTCTCAAAATAAGTAGTTATAGCTAAAAAACTGTTTGAGTAGAGTCAATTTGAAGGTCATCGGGTGTTGTCAGCCTCTTAAATCGACCTATCTCAAGGGACCAGTCTGAAAACCAGCGCTAGACATTCTCTTTAGCACATGCTAAGATTGGGACCCATTGCCCAGATTTATGTATAAGTATCAAAGTTTTGATTTATGTACTTTATGTTTTGTTTAGTCATTAAGGTTTTTATTGTATGTATTCGTTCTATATGTATTTTTTGTGGCAATAAATATTTTTTAAATACAATTGCTCAAAAAGTTTAGTTTATGTAGCTGTAAATCGTGCGTAAAATTTGATTTTATGCACTAGTGCTAAAAAGTAATCTGATCTGCAAATCGTGCGTAAAGTTTGATTTTACGCACGATTTGCGATCAGAATTTTAAATAAATGAGTATTATGCGAGACCCGCTTATATTATAAATGACCAATCTGAACCTGAACTACGCGCGATTGGGCATAAAGGAATATTATGCGAGACCCAATAGTATTACTTGAACAACGCGCGATTGTACGAAGCTGTCTTTCGTACACTGACAGAATATAAATGTAATTTTATTTCATTGTAGTTTTTTCGCAATTGTATTAAAAAACGTTGTTCGACACACGTGGGGAAGTGTCATTTTCACTCGTCCCGAGTCTTGACCCTCGCCTCTCGGCTCGGGCCAAGTAACCTCGGTACTCGTGCAAGATGACATACTTCTCGCACTTGTATCGAAAACTACTATTCTGATTTTTCTGATTCTGATTCTTAAACGGATAACCAGTATAATAGTGACGGCCTCCAGGGTGGGCCGCACAGCGCGCGCGGGCCGCCCGGGGCTGGCCGTGGCGCTCGTCGCCCCGCGCGACGTGCTGCGGCTCGGCGAGATAGAAGCGCACATCAACACCAAACTCACGGAGTACAAGATCGACGGTAAATGGTCATCGTTTATGTACAGTCGCCATCACATATATCGGAGCGGCCACGGTACTCAAAAATATCTGAACATGCACTTTATCAATAAAATATAACGGTTACACTCACGTCACTTTGGTCACTTCGCGCGACATGTTTCGGAGAGCTTAGGTCTCCATCTTCAAGCACTAAGAGTGCTATTTTGAACAGGCCCGTTGCGCGCTGTTGACGTGAGTGTAACCGTTATATTTTATAGTGATAGTATGTCTCACGAAAGTTTAAATTCATAATAGAGGCGTTGGTCAGATATTTGTGACCACCTTGGCCGCTCCGATATATCTAATCTATAAATCCTGTAATTGTATAATAACCCCAATTGTTAAATCATACGCTGTTAAAGTTCTGTTTAACACAAAAAGTTGACTTAACACTGTCAAAGAGAATGTATGAATAGAGGACCTCAGTCTAAGAACTTTTTGAGGCTCCAAGTTGATAGCTTTACTAGATAGCGCTTCAGAGTTACCGCATGTGTGGGGCCGTACAGCGCCCTAGTAAATCTACTATCAAACTACGATCTAGAAACGCCAGGGGGGTTTCACAATGTTTCTCTCCATTGTACCCGTTTTTCCCGATGCGCTTACCGCACCGCGAGGGCTAATGAGGGAAGGGTTGGCACTTCGCTGTCACCTTATGGGTGCGTTCGAGAATATGTGACATTTTCAAGTCATAGGCACATCATTGTCAGTTGTTAATAGAGTTTATTTCTAAATTATATTTTATGGCAGTTAACGTCTTATTGACAACCGACAATGATGTGTACCTTTGATTGAAATTGTTCTGTGGCTATTAAACTTGGAGCCTCAAAAAATTCTTAGACTGCTCCTACATTCATTCCTATATACATTCTCATTTTTATATCACGACAATGTCAAACAAGCGTGCCCCTCGCTTCTTGATGCTCTGATTTTAAAAGCGGCCACCGCAATCTATTCGCTATGTGCACGATTGTGGCCATTTGTAGCGCCATCTCTCGGGCCCTTAAATCTTTTTTCTCTATTTTATGAATGCCTTAGAATCATTGCTTATAGGAAATGTATCTGGCTGATTCACTATTTTGACAGTTGACCGAGTTGAGGTGACTTAGGTGATGTCAAATGTTTTGAAATTTGATATAGTCAACAGCCCTTTGCAGTTTAATTTCTTGTCGCATTTGTTAGAATTATATAATATTACCTAATACAATATTATGTATGTAAGTACTTAAACAATTAATTGATATCCAGGGCTAAACGACTTTGATAAATTCTCTTTTAATTTAATAATGATTTATCACTAGTTTGTGAGCGTAGTAATTTTCACAATAATTAATTTAGAAATTAAATGTTAAAGTTCATGGTCCCGTCAATGCATACTGGCAAAAGTGGCGCCATAGTTGTACACTCAGACCGCTAACGGCGGCCATGACAGTATGCGTTGCGGCGTACCGACGTTTGGTTGCGAAGATAAGTTTTTATGATTAACTTGTTTTACTGCAGTTAATGTATCGTTCAAAAGTTGCTCTAAGTTAAATAAAACTTGTTAAAGTTACGCATTGTTTCACTGAAGCTCGCCATCTCTACACATTGTACATCGCGATTGTTCATGTTACCCCCACCATGCACTTCGCATATAGCGAATAGGTACTTGCAACACCATTATTGTCAACCCGATATATCTGCAACTTCAAAGGGACTACGCTAACATAGCAAAAATATTTTTACAGATGACGAAGCTGTTAAAGTGTTTACAACAGTGAGCGTTACTCGAAGAGAACAAGAGGCACAACTCGACAACGAAGAGTTCGAAGAAAGGAAGCGAAGCTACAGAGTGAAGAGGTGGATTCAGGCCGGAGTGGACCCTGATGCCATGGAAGCTGGGTTACTATCAGATCTGATCCATCTAGAGCAAGGATGATATAGACATGGATGGACAATAACCGTACAAAATCGCGTTCTCTTATTTCAGGTTAAAGCAAGCCGTCATCTATCGGTCACACCAGACACTAAATCCTAGTTTCTAATACTTTGTTCGTCGCTTAACGCTGACAGAATAACTTGACTCCAGAGTCAACAGATGGCGCTGTGACACTTCGTACCGAAAACGGACGTATAGCCTGAAGGTTCGAGGAACGCGATGTTGTATAGGCATCAAGGATGATTAGGACATGGATTGACAATGCCTATACAAAATCGCGTTCAGGCTATACGTCTGTTTTCGGTACACAGTGCCACAGCGCCATCTGTCGAGTCTGGAGTCGAGTTATTCTGTCAGCGTTAAGCGACGAACAAAGTATTAGAAACTAGGATTTAGTGTCTGGTGTGACCGATAGATGACGCTAGTGCTTTAACCTGAAATAAGAGAACGCGATTTTGCATGGGTATTGCCCATCGATGTCTATATCATCCTTGATCGAGAGTAAGGCTCAAAGCAAGTATCTCTAGAGCTGAAACACGCGTTCACCCAAAAAGGACAGAATACATGCAACGTGACTAATTTTAAAACACGTTTCAAGATGGCAGATAGCATACCGTAACTAGCGTATATAATTTAGTCGGTTTCTTTGTTCCCCTTCAAAGAGCGGTGGAGGGTAACAAACGTTTATATTATACTTGGGCCTTTTGGAAGTAAGCAATAATCACAAAGTGAAACTATGACAGGGACCAACGATAATAGCGCTTTCTCTGTCATACCTATTGATAGTTTAATAAGACCATCTCGTTCAATCTTGGTATTGTTATTATCATGTTAGGTCTATGGCTAGTATGTCTATGAATAAGGATGATATAAACACGTTCAAGTATTCTTGGCTAAAGGCACTACTAGCGCCATCTATTGTTTTGTTTCACAAACGAAATTTCGTTACATCCGTCTCTATCGCTCTTGCATATTCGAAAGACTGTGATGCAACTAGACGATCGAACGAACGAACGTTCGCAGTTACACACCAGTTTCATAAATTTTGTTCGGTGATTTATTCCGCCAAAATAACTTAACTCAAGACTCGACAGATGGCGCTGCGGGACCGAATACCGAAAACAGACGTTTAACCAGCAGTTTCGAGGAACGCAGTTTTGTATGGATATGGTTAATCCTCTTGCTTATATCACATCCTTGACATAGAGAAAGCGTTCACATGAAAATAATTTGATAGTGAATATTGTTACCCATGGGATGCAAGCCATCTATTTCCGACGACATCATTTAATGGGTATTTTTGAATAATTCGACTGAAATGGGTGCCCATACCCGAGTTAAACACTCTACTTTTCATTTTTAGTTAAAGGAAAGTAAAGTGCACGTGTAATAGAAATAACTATAATTTTAAACAAAAACGAGAACTGACTTCACTTTAGCCTCCACTTTTCCAAAAGCAAATGCTCGAGCTGGTGTAAAAAATACTCAAATCACTATAGGTGTGGCTATAATAGTTGAAGAGTTCCCTCGACTTCTCCAAGATCTCATCATCAGATCCCGACCTGGTTACAATGGGACCAACTGTGAATAATTAAAAAAAAAAAAAATTCTAAATCGGTCCGGCCGTCTTGGAATAATCGGTGAACATACATAAAAACATAGCAAAAACAAAGATTCCAACAAATTGAGAACCACCTCCTTCGAAATCTTGAAGTCAGTTGAAAATAATTTGATAGTGAATATTCTTAACCAAGGGACGAAAGCCACCCATTTCCTACGACATTATGTAATGGGTATTTTTTGAATAATTCGACTGAAATTGGTGCCCATACTCGAGTTAAACACTCTACTTTTCATGTTTAATTAGAGGAAAGTAAAATGCACGTGTAATAGAAATAACTAAAAAAAAAACTCGACCTTACTCGCAAATGCACTTTTAAAGCATGAAAGATAAAAAAAATCTTTTGAGACCGGCACGTGCACTTTCTTTTGAAGAATCCTTTACTGGTAGTCCAGTTTTCAAGAAAATCGGAAAAAAAACAAATATACTACACACACACACACACACACGGACGTGTACTAATGAGGGTTTCCGCGATCGAGTTTTTCACTAGATGGCAGCACCGTGACGAGAGGTCTCTAGTTGTGATAATCCACCAATCATGTTTATTTTTTATTTTTTTCCTCCTTTTAATTAATGACTTTTACTCCTCGCCTATTTTAGCGAGGTGAGTTCGGCCAATGTCAAGGTACACTTATGATTTCATTCATTTAAGTAAAATAAAATAAAAGCAACGTTGTTCGGTTAAGGCCTCGTTGATTGTAAAGTGATAGCCTCCTTACAAACACGGGGGTGGCCGAGACCCCGGATAACCGTTTGTTCAACTAAAGGGTGGTTACTCGCGTTTTGGGACTAATTTTTCATTAGCTGCACACTTGTTCGTTAGGTCACCGCACAATAAGCTATCAATATTACACACTGAACCACGTAAATGAGCAAAAAACAAAAAACTATTCTAAAGACGACGTAGCCATCTTGAAGCTCAAACGGAAATCATGTTTAATCATATATTTTTTTAGTGGTGGATTTTGACGGCTGCTGTCAAAAACACCTCTCGCCACGGTGCTGCCATCTTGTGAAAAACTCGATCGCAGAAACCCTCATTACGAGGATTTTTTTAAGACTTTAAGTTGTGCACAAGAGTAGTAATCACAACAACATTTTCGCCGTATTTAGTACGATTCTGCACTAGGGTATCGATATACATATTTACATGTTTAATTTTCTCTCCACAGTTTAGAAGAAATGCGCCGAAAACGTATCAAAGTCGCGAAAAAGGCTAAACTGGAGAAAATCAAGCAACTACACGCGCAACTAAAGAACGACGCAGAAGACAGACTGCAGCCTACAGAAGACATCGACGCCAGCATCAAAGAGGGGCTCAAGAAAGTCAACAAGACCCTGATGAAGAGAGATGACAGGTTAGTTTAACGGGGAACGCCGGTGAAAACTTCTGTAGATGGCGCTGTTCCAGGTTCCATACAATAAGAGAAAGAGACACACACAACGAGAGAAAGACAGGAGATGAATGGTCCTTAACTAGTATTCAGTCAAAAAAGCTTTTTTTAGGCAAAAACCTTCCCTATAACGTTAATCTACAGCATTTTAAGTTTCGTGTATTTCAGAAACCGGTGGATTTCAATTTCGGAGCCATTCGAGACAAAACATCGAGTCATTTTCGCGACAAAAATATAAACTACTTCGCGCCATACAAATTTAGCTTTTTTAAGGACCAATGTTGGAGATGTCACTTTTACAGTTGCCTTCCCCTTTATTTGTAGCCTATTAATAAAAAACAAATCGCGCAGTGCACACTAGAATATTTACTATTTATGATAAACATCGGTATCAACGTTCAAATTTCGTGGCAATGTACGGTTGGCAGAAAAATAAATACAAACAAATCACTTAGTATTTTTAACCTTTATTTTGTATATGTAAATAAAAAAGCCCCTAAATAGTACATTTCCTAATTAGGGTGGTAAAACAAAGAAAGGCCGCGCAATCGCAATTGTTGCGGCCCAAGCTGCAAGCGAGGGACGTAATTATGCGATCGAGGGCTTTCTTTATTACCTCCCGTGTTGGAAAAATATGTGCACATTTGGCCAGAAAGCGGCTCTATCCGTACGCGTAGCGTGCGGAAAAAGCCACTTTATGTCCAGGTGTGGCATACAATATTTTACGAGTTAGAATAGATCACTAAAATTTGTTCCATAGATTTTGCTGTCAATCTTTGACGTCTGTAAGAATATATCCATTTTAAATGACTAAAAGATCTTTCCACGCTGACTGAGGTAATAGGAAGGTATGTCAAGCATTGAAAATTTTGCACACAGTTTTTATTTACACTTTCTGGTATTTCAGCCTCGTTGTTTTTAGATAGTTGGTTAATTATTTGTACAGTCTTATAACCAGGATTTTTCTTTAATACACTTTTTAATTTAAAATAAACTTTTCTGGCATTTTGATGTAACCTTAACGTTGATATTTTTTTTTGCAAACCATGAACAATGTTTAATGATTCTGCTAGACTCAGTTTTGGATCCTCCAATAATTTTATTGACTTAGCAATTATACTAAAGTGTGTATCGACGAATAGTAACTCAGTTTTTAAATTCCGGTTACGGAAAATTTTTTTTGCTTTAGAAATTGCACTCGCTTCACGCGGATTTAAGGCATCGATGACAGATTTGATTTTATCATAATGCATGTGATAATATGAGGCAGCATTTAACCATGTTCCCCATCTTGTTATCACGGGTCGGGGTGGTAGAGGAATATTTACACACATTTGATGAAATAAATTTGTCCTTGAAGGAGCGTTACGAAATATTTTTTTGATACAGTCAATCAAACTGTTTATGGTCGGGTAAAGACTTCTAATTATCTCTGCGACTCGATTACATCCATGTGCTATGCATGTTACATGAGTCATATTTTTATATTTCTGAACAAGGTTTTTAGCTGCTTTTACCATGTAGGAACCGGCATCCGTTATAAAAAATAATAATTTATCCATGTTTTTTTTGTATTCATCGCCCCAAAGATCTTCAAGGGTTTCCTCAACGAGTTTGGTTATTGTCGAATGGTTAGTCGCCTCCAATACCTTAGAAGCAAATAAATGTGGCTGGGTACTAGTTCCATCTAGAGCTCCGATCAAAATATTTGCCACTTTTTTTCCCACGGAATCTGATGTTTCATCAACACTGAGGTAAATCATTTTATTTTGTAATTTCTCTTTCAATTCATTTTTTTTCTTTTCATACAATTCAGGTAAGCATTTTACTCGTATTTTTGTTTCACTCGGCACAGTAATATCGTTTCCATATTTATGATTTAAAAGGTTTTCTACAAAATTTCTAAATTTAGGATTGTCTAATTTTGACCACGGTATATTCGAACAAATCATAAACTCTGTTAAATCTTTATTAAATTTTTCTTGTGCATTATTTTTATGAATTTTGTTGTGTAAATCTGTTTTTAAATGGCGGTCGATACTAGATTTAGAGGGAAATAATTTCGAATTACACAATTTGCAATATACGATATCGTCTTTAATTTCGAAATCAGCATTATCTCGTATTATATCCTGTAAATGGCAGCGTGAATCAGATAATTTATCTTGATGAGATTTTGATTTCAAATGTTTCTCTATATTGTACCTTTTCTTTTTTATATTCATTTCGCAAATAGTACAGCAAGCACCTTCGTTAGTGAATATAAAATCAGTATACTGCGTCAAATCCATTTTCTCAAGTCTGATAGGGAGTTGGGTAAAGATTTATCAATGCTAAATTGTAGTTGTAAGTGTTTTTAAGAACTATTATCGTTGAAGATTTTACCACATATTATTTTGCATGACAATTACATTTGTTGCCTATTTGGCATTTAGATTTTTTTTTACAAATGGATAATGAAATGAGTATTGAGGTTCTATGACGTATTAAGAATATAAACCTCTTTAAATATATGTACAGTTTACCAAAGTACGATTAAGAATAAAAATAAATTAAATGTTATTTATTACTAATAAATAAAACAATGATACCTATGTATTTCTTTTTTTGCGACCCTTACCAAGTGCCACGAAATTTGAACGTTGATACCGATGTTTATTTATGAACAAATATATTTAAAAAATTCGAAGGAATAATTGTTTTTTTGGCGAAATTGACCTAAATTCGTATATATTTTTCCTCCTTTTGGCCTCGATAATGCGTGGTTAAAATCTTTTGGGGTCACTTGGATTGTGGTAGTAAGGATGTGTAGACTAGGCCCCATAGTTGCGACATCACCATAGCTCGGACATTTCATCGCAAAAATAAACCCAGCGCCGGTTTTTAAGCTGGCATTATGCTGAGTTGGGTCCATTTTGTGATGCACGTTCATTGTTTGTTTTCATTGTTATTGTCTCTCAATGTTCATGTAAAAGGGTTAAAATCTTTTGGGTTCCCCGTGAACACACTGTATACATCCGTAATATATACTAATACTAAATAAATACTATATTTGCAGGTTTAAGAATGTCATAGGGAAGATAAGCAAGATTAAGAGGAAGACAGAAAAGGTAACGCAGAAGGACACTTCCATCACTAAGAACAAGAAGAAAAATGTTGTCAAATAAATATATTGCCGTAATATTGAGTATAATTTCTTGCATCGCTTATCCTGCAAGGAGTAACAAAAATGCTGTTGCTCCGTTTAAGGGCATAAATGGTATAGTATTTTAATTATCAAAAACTAAGAAAAAAAATTCACGCAAAAAAAAACCGGCCAAGAGCGTGTCGGGCTACGCTCAGTGTAGGGTTCCGTAGTTTTCCGTCCGTCACAGTAAGTGTCAAAATAACACCGCCATGTAGGATATGATATCAGCGTACAGCGACATCTATCGGCAAATTAAGTAAACTATTGCACGCGAGCTTAAAGTATGGAAGATGATTTTTATGGGATAATTCTTTATTGCGTGAACCGATTTTCACCGTTTTTACTTTATTTGAAAGCACGTCATTTCATTGTGATTTTGTAGAAATTACAGGTACAATAAACACCTGCTTATACGGTTAAATTACAAACTTAGTTCAGAAATTATTTTGTAATTTTTTTTTAAAAACTATTCAACCTATCAAGTTCAAAATAATTTTCCTAGAGAGTTTCTATAAAGTTCTACTTTTGAGATTTTTTTCATATTTTTAAATTCGGAAACACATTTTTTTTTCACTTCTGGAGCGATTATTTCCGAAAATATTTACATTATCAAAAAATGATTTTAGTAAACCCCTATTCATTTTTAAATACCTATCCAACAATATATCACACGTTAGGGTTGAAATGAAAAAAAAATCACTCCCCATTTTATGTACAGGGGAAGTACCCTAATAAAACATTTTTTTCCACTATTTATTTTACCACTTTGTTGGCGTGATTGATATACATATTAGTACCAAATTTCAGCTTTCTAGTGCTAACGGTCACTGAGATTATCCGCGAACGGACGGACGGACATGGCGAAACTATAAGGGTTCCTAGTTGACTACGGAACCCTAAAAAAGACGTGTCCCATAAAAAAAAATTTTTTTCGCGTCCAAAAAAATTTTTCTTCTCTACTTTTTGTTAGTGGCAACACGATACCAATTATTCCCTTAAACTTTTGAACGCTTATCCTCTCGCGTCAAGACGTGGCCTTCACGCCAATTTCTCGACTAGTGAATAACGAATATAAACCTTATCTGTCAGTAGAACAATTGCTTTGACAGCGTCCGCCATGACCACTTTAGAGGTCGCTGGCGTGACACGACCCATTTAGTGGCTCTTGGCGTTCAAAGGGTTAAAAGGATCACCACTATTTTTGTTGCAATCTGCGTAAAAACTGTGCACCGTGCGTGGTGGAGGTCCGCCATCTTATAGTATAAATCTAAAACTGAAACTTACTACAAGGCAAGGATGATATAGACATGGATGGACAATATCCATACAAAATCGCGTTCCTTTATTTCAGATTAAAGCATGCGTCAGCTAGCGTCATCTATCGGTTACATCAGACACTAAATCCTAGTTTCTAATACTTTGTTCGTCGCTTAACACTGACTGAGTAACTCGACTCCAGACTCGACAGATGGCGCTGTGGCACTTCGTACCGAAAACAGACGTATAGCCTGAAGGTTCGACGAACGCGATTTTGTATAGGCATCAAGGATGATTAAGACATGGATTGACAATGCCTATACAAAATCTCGTTCAGGCTATACGTGTGTTTTCGGTACACAGTGCCACAGCGCCATCTGTCGAGTCTGAAGTCGAGTTATTCTGTCAGCGTTAAGCGACGAACAAAGTATTAGAAACTAGGATTTAGTGTCTTCACGTCTGGTGTGACCGATAGACGACGCTAGTGCTTTAACCTGAAAAAAGAGCACGATTTTGTAAGGGGTATTCTCCATGTCCATCCATGTCTATATCATCCTTGCTACAAGGCATGATACAGAACTTAAAGATGAACCTAATGAGGGCTACCGTTCGTTTACTCACCAGTTGGCGCCACTGTAGACTGAGGTCCTGAAATACAGCTGTAATTTTTTATTAAGTACGTTTGTGAAAACCAAATAATATTTAATACAATAGACCGTACTGTAAAAATATCGACGAGGCCGCAGTGTTGCGCAGTTCCGTTTTATTTGGAAGAATAGGAGGATTTTCTTAGTTCCGCTTTTAAAACATTCACATTTGATGAATCGTAACTCATATTTGCCATAATTAATATCATGGTATGGCAAAATATTCACAACATTGTTAAATTAAATAATTCCGCGAATCCCATTTAATTACTATGGAATTAGACATTTCGAAGACCTCCGTCTACACTAGCGCCCCCAGCGGAAATTTCATACGCGATAGTCCTCATTATGGTGGTCATTGTTTGTAATCGCCAATATTGATAATTATTTTCATATAAGTAGGAAACGAACATTTTTGCATACGATTTGGTCACATTACTCAATGTGACGTCTTGTCGCTTCTCATACGTAAGTCAAGTCATAGGGTGACCATGATTTACTTAACACTTTCGCAACCGGGCAAAATTTTGAACTATACCCCAGAAACCGACAGAACCCGCCAGGCGGGCTACGACGTGCAACGCAATGCCGCACGCCGCGTGCCCGGCATCTGAGCAAACATTACGAGTGCCTACCAGGCGGGTTCTCGGTATTCGAAAGTGTTAATTTTACTTGAAAAAAAAAGAAAAATGAAATGAATTCTGTTTTGAGAAAATACTACCATATAATAATGTTGGCTCGTTGGGTAGACGACGTTCGGAAGGTTGCGGGTCACTTCTGGATGAAATTGGCACGACCGGGAGTGGCGTACACGAAGAGAGGCCTATGCTCAGCAGTTGGCGATAAACGGCTGATGATGAATGATGAAATAGTAGATTGTTAACCAAGGGTTGAAAGTGACCCATTTCACCTGAGATATTTTTAATAGTTCGAGGGTGAAATGGGTAATTTCACCCGAGTTAAACACTCTGCTTTTCATTTCGACTGTGAGGAAAATACAATACCACACGCACATTTTATAAAACTGGTATATAAAGAATAATCTATAAAAATGTTAAGTTAAATTTGAACAATTTGAAAAAGACCAATTCAATGTTTTGCCGGTGGTCGGAGAGGAGGGCATCCGG
The DNA here is from genome assembly GCA_947086415.1 of Pammene aurita. Classification (NCBI taxonomy): domain Eukaryota; kingdom Metazoa; phylum Arthropoda; class Insecta; order Lepidoptera; family Tortricidae; genus Pammene; species Pammene aurita. Next base: position 1,350,210 of record OX352295.1, on the reverse strand, counting down.
GTGGGCACCGGCTCAATCCACAATTAACACAGCTAATTACTTTCCACCCTAGGGATGGAAAAGCAATTTTCCACCCGGCTATCTACCCAGGAAAATAAAACTTTCCGAACAGGAGAGATGAAAAATAATAATGTTGATCAGTTACAGAGTCTGAAAATGTGGTTCCGGGTGACGACCCAGAAACCAACCTGTATATGCTGCCCTCAACATTTCACTCCTATCCACCTATCCTTGCAAGTTGTAGGGTTTGTCAGAGTATTGGCAATGCCTATACAAAATCGCGTTTCCTTATTTCAGGCTAAAGCACTAGCGTCATCTATCGGTCACTACAAACACTAAACTCCTACTTAACCTTTCTGTTAAGCCCATTGGTTGACTGGTAGAGAATGCCATATGGCATTAAGTCCGCCATTTGTACCATCTTATTTTCTACAATTTAGATTAAATAAATAGTTGTAGTAGTTTCTAATATTTTGTTCGGCGATTAACGCTGACAGAATAACTCTACTCCAGACTCGACAGATGGCGCTGTGGCACTTAGTACCGAAAACAGACGTATAGCCTGAAGGTTCTAATAACGAGTAACGATTTTGTATAGGCATTGTCAATCCATGTCTTAGGGCCGGTTGCACCAAACAGTCTGTTAACGTTAACGTCATCGTTAAAAAAATCTTGTATGAAAAGTTTGACAGTTTTCTACGGCATGACAGCTCCGTCGCCATATTTAACGTTGATTAGTTCGTTAGTTGTGCGTGGTGCACCCACCCTTAATCATCCTTGGTCAGAGTTAATGTTAAATAAAAGTCCAATAGATAAGTAGTTAATAATTTATTTATACAATGTAAAATCACAAATAAATACAACAATATTCATTTAAGCATTGCACCGTCGGCAAATAATTTGGCACTTCAGCTGAAAAGCCTCGGATATGGGGATATTCAAATGCCATTACACTTTAGCTAACTATTTCTTAGGCGATCAACACGTTATTAATTATAATAACGTGTTGATCGCCTAAGAAATATATGTTATAATAACAGTTTGTTTTTCATGTCTTTTGTTAGCGATACCTCGATATAAACTTAAAAATAGTGCCACTGCCATAGTCTAACTAACCCTTTTCTATTCTATAGAACAAAATCAGGCGATTCCACACTAATTTTACCTAGCCGCTACCGATCGCCTTACTATAGTTGGGCCAAAAGCAACGTTTCGATTAAGTCGAAACTACTAAATATAGACGTCTCGTTCACTCTCGCTGTCTGCAGTCGCTACGCGTCGCAGCGTTCTTCCTTTAATTTATTATCGTACCCGAACGATGTTTTTGACCCTATAATAGAGTTTGTCCGGAGAGAAATGTCGTAGAAGTTTTATTACCTCCTAGCTTTATGCTCTAATGAGCCTGGGGTCCGTTCGGCAACCTAATCCCAGGCATTGGCGTAGGCACTAGTTTTTACGAAAGTGATTGCCATCGATAAATGCCATCGCCAAATAATATTTCGTACATTAGTTTCGAAAAACTCAGTGGTACGAGCCGGGGTTTGAACCCGCGACCTTTAGATTGATAGTCTGATGTCTTATATACCGCCAGGACACCAGCGCTCTTGTAAAGTGTCGTAGAATGTATGAGCTTCCATATAAACCACGAAAATTCTCTTTCCGGACAGACTATAATGTGTACGTAACTGTGACAACTACAATTTACTGTGCTGTGTAAAATCTCTTATACGCTGAACAGCATTTTAGAGTTACAGATGGCGCTGCTATCGTAAATGCCAATTTTATTGGTAACAGCAAAGACATTGTATAAATAGAGGCCATAGAGGGCTACAGTCTAAGAAATATTTGTGCCCCAAGTTTGATAGCGTTACTAGATGGCGCTGTACGGCCCATACAATGCGTACTCTGAAGCGCCAGAGCAAACCAGAGTTACCGCATTATGTATGGGTCCTTCAAAGCAAGAATTTATCGAGAGACCGCACACGCGTACACCCGTGAGGGATAGACATAGATGACGATAAAATCACTTCTACAGCACAAAACAGAACAATTTACCATTGTTTTCCTTAGCCGACATAACTTTCTAAGAAAAATATCTGGTTTTCTCGTAGTAAACACAGAAATTCTTGAAGTTCTGTTTGTGACCCTCCACTGCTATAAGTAATGGCATGGAGGGTCATCAAAAATGTGAGACTGACAAGGACCAACGATAATAGCACCTTCTCTGTCGTACCTATTCAAAGTGTAATAAGACCATCCCGTTCGATCTTGGTATTGTTATTACCATGCCCCGTCTATACCTTTTATCCTATGTCTATGATGGGGCCGTACAGCGCCATCTAGTAGTGCTATTAAACATAGAGCACAAAAATTAGACTGTGCTCTCTATTTTTACATTCTCTTTGGTAACCGACACCGTTTATTTGTCCATCTCTATCGCTCTTGCTATATTCGAGAAAAACAGACGGAGATAGTCGATCTTAGTTTTTTTTGTAAATTTCTCGCTTTCTTAACGTTTGTAGCGCCATCTAGTACAAAATGCCTAGAGTTACGTTTATCTCGACTTTCGTTGGTGATGTTATTTAACATTTTAGGTCGGCATAATAAGAGTTGCATTTATAATTGTTTAATAATCTAAAATCACATTTATTCAGTACTCTTAAATTAATTTCATAAAATTTTGGGTTATTGCCAATAAAATAATTTGAGCAAAATCATTTATCGATGCTCGAAATTTAATTCAATAAGTAGAAAAAAACTAAAAAAAAAGTATTAGACTCGATGTAAAAAAATAAATATAAATGTGTTTTTCTTTATTCGTAATGAAATTTATTCCGTTTATATATTTTATTTATATTTATTAATTAATAAAGAGTATTACTGATTTGGAATGTCAAAGAATCCAAGGTTGGATTTCGGATTACATAAAAAACTGAAATGACATAAACTGAAAAAATATTAATCTTGAAGCAAATCAAATTATTTTGTTCAATATTTTTTGATTTGCAATTTTTAAGTAGTTACACTACTATATATAAACTGAAAATAGATGTCATATACTTAAGATAAAGTGACCAAACCCTCCGGTTCACCTGACACCGGCCTGCGGCCTGCGGCCTGGATCTGGCCTCGGACACCGGAGGGTTTGGTCACTTTTTCTTAAGTATATGACATCTATTTTCAGTGAAAAAATATTGTTAGATTGGTTTAAAATCCCTTGTTGATATATCGATATTAAGAAACAAATACATAAGTGAAATCGTCAGTGATTGGCCACCTTATGCTAAATAACAATTATATTTCTAGGTAAAGAGAGTTCATTTTAGTATGAGGTGGGTACCTTATACTAAAATGAATTATGTTAACATATAAATAGAATTAATTAATAATAATAAATACTCTTTATTGCACACCTCATACAGTTACAAGCACAAATTTTACAATTAGATAAATTTAGGTAGAGGTAACAACAGGCGGTCTTATCGCTAATGAGCGATTTCTTCCAGACAACCTTTGGGTAGTGGAGACTAGAGAAAAACAATAAGCAGTAGGTGGTGCATAGAAACAAAAGAGACGAAATAGATAACACAGCACGTTCATATGAATATACATACTTAAATAAATACAAAATAAACATACATATTATATACATATGTAATACACACAATAAGAAACAACAGTGTCAACTTAAAAACCTAAGGAAGAGATAAATAGGATTAGAGATTAATAGTGTATTAGGGAATCAATTTTTAGTATAAGGTGGCCAGTTTTTTTTTTTTTTTTTTTTTTTATACCACGACGGTGGCAAACAAGCATACGGCCCGCCTGATGGTAAGCAGCTACCGTAACCTATGGACGCCTGCAACTCCAAAGGAGTCACATGCGCGTTGCCGACCCTTTACAAAAAGGAGGATTCACTGTGTTGACGACTAAAGGAACAAGAAGGTCCCTCATCGTCAACACACTGGGTCCTCTTTGAGCTCTTTGGCAACCTTACTCACCAGCAGGAACACAACACTATGAGTAGGGTCTAGTGCTATTTGGCTGTGGTTTTCTGTAAGGGTTTCAGTTATTGAACGGTGGCCAATTACTAGAAATGTATACCCAGCGTTCAATGAAGTACCTACCACCATTTTCATCCACAGTATGTTGGTAATTTTAATTGGAAACTGACCTTTAAATTCCATTAAGATTTGCTAGAGAAAAGCATTACAATATTTAAGCATAACGCATAATTTAAGGGTAATAAATATGCATAATCATAACGCCGCGTAGTTACTATTTGTGGAATAAAATTTAAACTGTTCAGGTGATAATAACAAGATATTAGTTCCTAAAATAACAATTAAGCGCCGTCTATGTAAACTATCAGCTATTCTTATAAACATGGTACAATTTATCAAGGCTAGAAATATTATCATCATTTTGGGGCTTTTCCATACTTCTAACTATAGACAAAGAAACACTAAGCGTGCAAACTGTAAAACGTTATAAACAGTTTTGATGACTGAAATAAATGGCGCTTTTAACACTTGACAATTTAGCTACCACATAATGAATTGAATTTTTTATAAAACAACGCATTTTCAACCGACTTCAAGATTTCGAAGGAGGAGGTTATCAACTCGTCGGGATCTTTGTTTTTGCTTTTTTTTATGTTCACCGATTATTCGATGACGGCTGCACAGATTTGGAAAATTATTTTCTTGTTGAAAGAGTATACTTCACATTTGGTCCCATTGTAACCAGGTCAGGATCTGATGAAAGGATCCTGGAGAAATCGAGGGAACTCTTCAACTATTATAGGCACACCTATAGTAATTTGAGTATTTTTTACAGCAGTTTGAGCATTTGCTTTTGGAAAGGTGGAGGCTAAGTGAAGTCGGTTCTTTTTTGTTTATAATTATTATTTATAGTAAACTATACTTGACGCGTATAAGTGCCCTTGGGGAACGTACCCATACTACGTGACCAATTTTTTTTACAATTTTCACGCCCTCCCCCTCGGTGACCAAACGTAGTATATGCCAAGATCCCCCCCGACCCCTCTGGTTGTCACGTAGTAATTCTTAATATTGTTTTTTTGCAAACAGAAAGTAAAAAATATCATAATTTGGTGGATATTTGTATTTATTATAAAAACTTTTTACAAAAAAAAGATAAACCGACTTCAAAAAGGATAAAATAAACTATTATATTATTTATATGCGTTACAAACTGATATGTCTGAAGTCGGTGCCAAGCCAAAAAGTTACAATACCGGCAAATCAGCTTCAAGTCTGAAAATTACAAAACAGTTAATACGAACGAGGCGTATGTGTTCAGTGAACTGTTCTTCATACTATAGAACTATTCTAATACGGTATTGACTGAGCGTAGGTTTTCATTCAAGTACAGAGAGAAAGTATAATCACGCGTCTTATGATGTTTGTTAATAAACTTTTTTACTAGTTTTCGGACTAACCATATCTCGAACGGAGCCCGTGCTTCGGTTTGAATTATTTATCCTACTTCATCTAAGGTTTAATATTGATGTGTAAAGGAATTCAATGGCAAGATTGATCTTTCTATACTCAGACACACTGGGTGTGTGGGGCCCACCTTAGAAAAAGGCGCGATATTTAAATTTTCTATGGAAGGAATACGTGTTTATATATTTTTTTAATTTGCCACCTTATTCTGATTATTGACAAAGTAGACGTGTATCAGAGTATATATACATGGGTACCTCTTTTCATCAAAATTGGATTAGTAGTTTAGACGTAAAAATGTTACAGATAGATTCACATTCACCTTTGCAATATAAGTAGGAATCGAAATGTTATGTGATTTTCAGACTTGAAGCTGATTTGCCGGTATTGTAACTTTTTGGCTTGGCACCGACTTCAAACATATCAGTTTGTAACGCATATAAATAATATAATAGTTTATTTTATCCTTTTTGAAGTCGGTTTATCTTTTTTTTGTAAAAAGTTTTTATTTTTCCATTTTTAGTGGTTATAAAATTATCATAATCGGACAACGGATCTCGCAATAATCGGTGCAGATATATAAGAAAAAGTTCATGACACGTACTCAATGTAAGGAAAGTTCCACATATCATATGTGGTCTTCATCATTAGGTCCACTCCATCAAATTAGTGGTTTTGGAGAGGAAATGCTTGAGTTACTTAAAAAAACAACTAAATCACCATATATGTGCCATTAAAATTTGAGGAGTTCCCTCAATTCCTCATGGATCCCATCATCAGAACAGCACCAGATTAATGTGGAACTATCTCTAAGGTAGTTCCTTTCAAACAAAAAAATATATTTTTTTGTTAGCCATATGGGTCTCAAAGTAATCGCTGAACATCCTACATTTAAAAAAATCATGATCATTATCATCAAAACAACCATCATCATGAGGAACCATCTTAAAGGTAGTTACTTTCAAACAAAAGAAGAATTCCTCAAATTGGATCACGGGTCTCGGAGTAATCGCTCAACATCCTACATAAAAAAAAATCATCATCATCAAAACAACCATCATCAAGAGGTCCACGTCATCAAATTGGTGGTTTTCGAGAGAAAATCCTCGAGTTGCTTAAGAAAACACCCAAATCACCATACGTATGCCTTTAAAAATTGAGGAGTTCCCTCAATTCCTCATAGATCCCATCATCAGAACAGCACCAGATTAATATCGGGCCACGCGTCTCGGAGTAATCGGTGAACATACATAAAAAAAAAACCGGCCAAGTGCGAGTCGGACTCGCGCACCGAGGGTTCCGTACAAACCTATAACAAGCAAAAGTTGTAATATGTTTATTAATAATTTCAATTTAATACCTCTACGCGTTTACGAGGAAAAAGGTAGTAAGTTTAAAATTTAAAAACATTTATTTTGTATGATTTTACTAAAAATGTCTACTTTTCGTAATTTTTCCTTTGTCTGTGCTATATGAAGTTTCTTCGTGCCAAGTTTCAAGTTTCTGAGTTTACGGGAAGTACCCTTTAGGTTTTGAGTTTACCGCGAGTACTCAGTTTTAAAATATGCGACTTAAATTGCTATTTCTTTTGATTGCATTGACATAAAAGTTTGGTTTTGCTACATCTGAAAGGTCGTATAGCCCTGAGTATTAGACATGAATTTTAATTTAACAACTCCACGCGTTTACGAGGAAAAAGGTAGTAAGTTTAAAATTTAAAAACATTTATTTTGTATGATTTTACTAAAATTGTCTACTTTTTGTAATTTTTCCATTGTCTATGCTATATGACGTTGCTTCGTGCCAAATTTCAAGTTTCTGAGTTCACGGGAAGTACCCCGTAGGTTTTGCGAGTGCCGAACTTTAAAATTTGCAGCATAAACGACTGTCCCTTTTGATTGCGTTGGCTTTTAAGTTTGATTTTTTTATAGCTCTAAGGGACAATAGACTTGAGTATTTGATATAAATTTCAGCTTGATACCTCCACGCGTTCCTGAGAAAAATGGTCTTGACAGACAGACAGACAGACAGACAGACAGACAGACAGACAGACAGACAGACAGACAGACAGACAGACAGACAGACAGACAGACAGACAGACAGACAGACAGACAGACAGACAGACAGACAGACAAACAGACAGACGGACAACAAAGTGATCCTATAAGGGTTCCGTTTTGTCCTTTCGAGGTACGGAACCCTAAAAAGCCCAAACCGAATACAGAACCTCCTCATTCTATGAAATTGAAGCCGGTTAAAAACGGCGGTTGCCGCGTAACGCCTCAAGGTGCGTGCAAACCATAATTAAAAAGTGAAAAAAGAAAATTGCGCGAGATTTCCCTAGAGCATAATTATAATAATTATTGATTACGTGACGTAAACCTAACCCCCCCCCCTCCCCCTTGTGACCAAGAGTAGTATTTTGACGACCCCCTAAACGGGTCACGCAGTATGGGTACGTTCCCAATGTGGCCTCCTTACTTAATAAAAAGTTTCTACTAAGCAGTAAAGCGCCATTTACGTTTGTTAAATTCGTGGCTACAGTATTTTAAGTATTAATAATATTTATAACGGGTTACTCACGTCATTTCAGTCGATTTTTGCTCTACATGTTTCGATCAATTTACGATGATCATTCTCACGAGCGGCCTTCCGCGACGGCAGCGCGCCGGCTACTACCTCCCGCCGCCAGCAGGCGGAAGGCCGCTCGTGAGAATGATTTTAAGTCTTAGTATTTTTTTGTTTATGCTTTTAACAGTCCCCTGTACTTATAATATAATTTACGGTTTTATAATGAGTTTATACAGATTAATTATTTTATTCTTAATCTGATAAAGATATTGAATGCTCTTAAAACCACATATACGCGGTAATCTTTTGTATATGCAAAGTTTTAACAAAAAACTATGATTTACATGTATTTTAAAGAGAGAAGATTAAAAAGTGAATGCTAAGCGCTTGATACATTACTTCCATATGGCACTGGACATATACTAGTCGATTTTGGTTGTTAAATATATAAGAAGTAGATAGAACGTTATAATTATAACCTCTAATGGACTAAGAGCTGGCAACGTCAGATATGACACAATAATGAGAGCAACAAAACCCGTCTTGTTAGATTGCTATACTACCCTTATTGCTAGATCCGGGCATCTAGCAGCTTTTAATGAGTGGAGGTCAGGCAAAATTTTTAAATTGGAAAATAGTAATACCAAAATAGGTAAAAACTGCCGAAGTTGTCTCAGTTAAAAAGGGGAGGATCTATATTTTAACATTAAAACAAAAAACATTGCGTATTATTACGGAAACAGAAACAGTAGGCGACAAACTATGAATTATATTTTACGTCGTTTGGCACTACTTTCCCCCAACATAAACTTTTGGCAACGATATAATCTAATTATTTATATAATTACTCACAATATTGCATCAAACCCTAGAGTTCTCTAGGATTTGTTTTCTTGAAGTGCTTGCTTTCTTTGACATCCACCACTTTACAGCTGCCAGATGTCTAGATCTAGAAATAAGCATAGTATAGCAAACTAACCAGAGGGGTTTCGTTGCTCTCATTATTGTGTCATATCTGACGTGGTTAGCTCTCCGTCTATAATGTAACCTTACTACGGATTATTGCCTATTGGGAAGTTTTGGTAGCTCAGTTGACGGGCTCGTATTTAATAGATGCAAGTTTGATTCTCGCCTTAGGCAGTGTTTTTACTTTGCTTAGTACTTTGTAAAACATACAGGCTGATTGTGTTTTTTACCCATATTGTGGCTGAACAACTCTTACAACGGGTCATAATCCGAAATCGCGGGAAAAAAATCGGCTGTTTCATACATTTCGACCGATCAGATGTCGACATTTTATATGGGCAATTTTTTTTGTAATTGCGGGGTTGATCTTACAGAAAAGTTGTTTAATATGGTTACCAATTACGTCGTTCAATATCGCTTAGGGTTGCAAAAAACACATTGTATATGACTAAAATAAATATTAAAAACTTGCTAAGTGTAAGTCGGACTCGCGAACCAAGGGTTCCGTACCATTATCTATAAAAATGGCAAAAAAAATCATGTGTGTGTTATGGGAGCCCCCTTGAATATATAATTTGTTTTACGTCACCACCTGGCCATAATGTGAGTTTTACCGCTCGCTACGCTTACGGTAAAACTCGCATTATGGCCAGGTGGGGACGTAAAATTGTGTACTCACCACGGGCAGTAAAAAAGAAAGCCCTCTATCGCATATTTACAACCCTCGCCTGCGGCTCGGGTCCCAAATACCTGCGATTTCGGGCTTTCTTTTTTTTACAGCCCTAGGTAAGTAATGTACTATTTTGTATTTAAATAAATAAATATTATTGGACAATCTTACACAAATCTTACTTAAAATATTATTTGTTGTTACAGCGGCAACAGAAATACATCATCTGTGAAAATTTCAACTGTCTAACTATCACGGTTCATGAGATACAGCCTGGTGACAGACGGACAGCGGAGTCTTAGTAATAGGGTCCCATCTTTACCCCTTGGGTACGAAACCCTAAAAAGCATACAAAATTGTTATATGACGAAAATAAAAAGCTATACGCTATATTTCACTAATAATCGGCCAGTATTGTCCAGCCGCAATGTGATTGGTCGCGGCAGCATTACTCGGACATCTGAAGGAGAGAGTTGATGGTGGCGTCCTTGTCACCGTGGTTCGCTTCCAACACGGACTTTATGACTTCCTTGTCCATGCTTGGGAACATTTCTTCTATCTGCAATAGTAAAAAAAAATAGTTAAAAAGTAAACTTTTTAGAGTATTTTCGGGAATTTATAATATAATCTGTCGCTTGCTTTTCGACTGAAATTCAGTACTCGCCGCAAAAACTGACTTAGATATTTTGTTGTACAGTCGCCATCAAATATATCGGAGCGGCCAGGGTACTCAAAAACATCTGAACATGCACTTTATCTACTTGATAATAGAGGCGTTGTTCAGATAATATATTTGCGACCACCTTGGCCGCTCTGATATATCGCTCTGGTAGTACAAAAAAGTAACAAGAAATAAAATGTGTTTGGGATATAGTAGAGCCGTTAATAACCACAGAAAACGATGAATTATATCGACAAATCTCCATACATTTTTTTAAAACCATTTTTAATCCTTTGACCGCTAAAGACGTCAAACCACGCGCACGGAAAGTCGTGCCCTCAGCGCCAGCACGTGATATCACGTCCGAAATATAACCGGTTTGCCTCGCGCGCTGGCGCACGGTTTTTCCGTCCGATGCTTGGCGGTCAAAGGGTTAAACTGCACCCATTTAAAATGTTATGGCACCAAACTCCGCAAATTATTCAATTTATCGTTATCTGTCCAAATATCCGTCACACGTGTGTAAAAGAAAAGAAGTGTCATTCGCCAGCTCTAAAATAACAGACTTCTGTCAGTTTCTACAATCACTCGAAAAAAAATTACTAAAATAACAGTTTTCTTCCCATGCTTGTAAAGTTCGACTTTAAGTACTAGACGACATAAAATCCCTTTTTAAGCTCTAGTGCATAAAGTAAAATTTTCTTCTAAAACTAAGATAATGCGGCTCAACAGCCAAACACAGTCAAAATATATTGCACAATTTAATGGAGCAGTAAAATTTCGTAGAATACTGAAATTAGTTGTTTTGTTTTATTCTTGCTATAATTGTTTAATTCCGTGTTTTCTATAATTAAAATATATATTCACTTTTGAACCTTACAACATTGCAATAAATAAATAAATATTATAGGACAATCTTACACAAATCGACCTAGGCCCACAGTAAGCTCAATAAGGCTTGTGTTATGGGAACTAGACGACGATATATATAATAGATAAATATGGATAAATACTTAAATACATAGAAAACACCCATAACTCAGGAACAAATATCTGTGATTAACACACAAATAAATGCCCTGACCAGGATTCGAACCCGTTCAAATAACAAAAAAAATTGAATAAGAATAAGAGGAATATGGTTCAAAATTGTCTACATTATTTTGGAGTCGACTGCACGGAACCTTGGGCGCGAGGCCATTCGGCTTGCTGTTGAATATACCTGTTGTATTTGGTCCAGAGTGACGGGGGGTGGTGGGGGCGGGTGGGCCCTCTGCTGCTGCGGCGGCTGCGGCATGTGGGGCTGCGGGTACACGGGCATAGCGGCGTAGCCCATGCCGGTGCTGGGGACCACCAGGACTGTATGGAACCTTCAGGGCGCGAGGTCAGGGGGCTTGTTATTGAATATACCTGTTGTATTTGGTCCAGAGTGACGGGGGGTGGTGGGGGCGGGTGGGCCCTCTGCTGCTGCGGCGGCTGCGGCATGTGGGGCTGCGGGTACACGGGCATAGCGGCGTAGCCCATGCCGGTGCTGGGGACCACCAGGACTGTATGGAACCTTCAGGGCGCGAGGTCAGGGGGCTTGTTATTGAATATACCTGTTGTATTTGGTCCAGAGTGACGGGGGGTGGTGGGGGCGGGTGGGCCCTCTGCTGCTGCGGCGGCTGCGGCATGTGGGGCTGCGGGTACACGGGCATAGCGGCGTAGCCCATGCCGGTGCTGGGGACCACCAGGACTGTATGGAACCTTCAGGGCGCGAGGTCAGGGGGCTTGTTATTGAATATACCTGTTGTATTTGGTCCAGAGTGACGGGGGGTGGTGGGGGCGGGTGGGCCCTCTGCTGCTGCGGCGGCTGCGGCATGTGGGGCTGCGGGTACACGGGCATAGCGGCGTAGCCCATGCCGGTGCTGGGGACCACCAGGACTGTATGGAACCTTCAGGGCGCGAGGTCAGGGGGCTTGTTATTGAATATACCTGTTGTATTTGGTCCAGAGTGACGGGGGGTGGTGGGGGCGGGTGGGCCCTCTGCTGCTGCGGCGGCTGCGGCATGTGGGGCTGCGGGTACACGGGCATAGCGGCGTAGCCCATGCCGGTGCTGGGGACCACCAGGACTGTATGGAACCTTCAGGGCGCGAGGTCAGGGGGCTTGTTATTGAATATACCTGTTGTATTTGGTCCAGAGTGACGGGGGGTGGTGGGGGCGGGTGGGCCCTCTGCTGCTGCGGCGGCTGCGGCATGTGGGGCTGCGGGTACACGGGCATAGCGGCGTAGCCCATGCCGGTGCTGGGGACCACCAGGACTGTATGGAACCTTCAGGGCGCGAGGTCAGGGGGCTTGTTATTGAATATACCTGTTGTATTTGGTCCAGAGTGACGGGGGGTGGTGGGGGCGGGTGGGCCCTCTGCTGCTGCGGCGGCTGCGGCATGTGGGGCTGCGGGTACACGGGCATAGCGGCGTAGCCCATGCCGGTGCTGGGGACCACCAGGACTGTATGGAACCTTCAGGGCGCGAGGTCAGGGGGCTTGTTATTGAATATACCTGTTGTATTTGGTCCAGAGTGACGGGGGGTGGTGGGGGCGGGTGGGCCCTCTGCTGCTGCGGCGGCTGCGGCATGTGGGGCTGCGGGTACACGGGCATAGCGGCGTAGCCCATGCCGGTGCTGGGGACCACCAGGACTGTATGGAACCTTCAGGGCGCGAGGTCAGGGGGCTTGTTATTGAATATACCTGTTGTATTTGGTCCAGAGTGACGGGGGGTGGTGGGGGCGGGTGGGCCCTCTGCTGCTGCGGCGGCTGCGGCATGTGGGGCTGCGGGTACACGGGCATAGCGGCGTAGCCCATGCCGGTGCTGGGGACCACCAGGACTGTATGGAACCTTCAGGGCGCGAGGTCAGGGGGCTTGTTATTGAATATACCTGTTGTATTTGGTCCAGAGTGACGGGGGGTGGTGGGGGCGGGTGGGCCCTCTGCTGCTGCGGCGGCTGCGGCATGTGGGGCTGCGGGTACACGGGCATAGCGGCGTAGCCCATGCCGGTGCTGGGGACCACCAGGACTGTATGGAACCTTCAGGGCGCGAGGTCAGGGGGCTTGTTATTGAATATACCTGTTGTATTTGGTCCAGAGTGACGGGGGGTGGTGGGGGCGGGTGGGCCCTCTGCTGCTGCGGCGGCTGCGGCATGTGGGGCTGCGGGTACACGGGCATAGCGGCGTAGCCCATGCCGGTGCTGGGGACCACCAGGACTGTATGGAACCTTCAGGGCGCGAGGTCAGGGGGCTTGTTATTGAATATACCTGTTGTATTTGGTCCAGAGTGACGGGGGGTGGTGGGGGCGGGTGGGCCCTCTGCTGCTGCGGCGGCTGCGGCATGTGGGGCTGCGGGTACACGGGCATAGCGGCGTAGCCCATGCCGGTGCTGGGGACCACCAGGACTGTATGGAACCTTCAGGGCGCGAGGTCAGGGGGCTTGTTATTGAATATACCTGTTGTATTTGGTCCAGAGTGACGGGGGGTGGTGGGGGCGGGTGGGCCCTCTGCTGCTGCGGCGGCTGCGGCATGTGGGGCTGCGGGTACACGGGCATAGCGGCGTAGCCCATGCCGGTGCTGGGGACCACCAGGACTGTATGGAACCTTCAGGGCGCGAGGTCAGGGGGCTTGTTATTGAATATACCTGTTGTATTTGGTCCAGAGTGACGGGGGGTGGTGGGGGCGGGTGGGCCCTCTGCTGCTGCGGCGGCTGCGGCATGTGGGGCTGCGGGTACACGGGCATAGCGGCGTAGCCCATGCCGGTGCTGGGGACCACCAGGACTGTATGGAACCTTCAGGGCGCGAGGTCAGGGGGCTTGTTATTGAATATACCTGTTGTATTTGGTCCAGAGTGACGGGGGGTGGTGGGGGCGGGTGGGCCCTCTGCTGCTGCGGCGGCTGCGGCTTGTGGGGCTGCGGGTACACGGGCATAGCGGCGTAGCCCATGCCGGTGCTGGGGACCACCAGCACCGGGGGGAACGTGGCTACTGCCGCCGGACCGACCTAAAACCACAATAGTAGATTGTTAAAGTGACCCATTTCACCTGAGATATTTCTGGCGCTCGAGGGTGAAAGTTAAACACTCTGCTTTTCATTTCGACTGTGAGGAAAGCACAATACTACACGCACATTTTATAAAACAGGTATACAGGGTGTTTCCTGTAATAAGAGCAATAAATGAAAACGTAGATTCTACTACTCAAACAATGAAACGTTTGTTCTACAATAAAAAAAAAAATGAAGTTTTTATATTGTCTCTTTTTCATACAGAGTAAATAGTATTTTCAATGTACGTTAATATCCGTCTAATTGACATTGCTTGTCACTCTTGTCACCCAACAGAAATAATCAATTTCGCAATACATTGCGTGTTCAAATAAACTTTAAAGTGAAATAAAAAAGTTATTTTTAAAAATCGCTGAACTAATATTGTCCAATTTGAGGAGTAGAATCTACGGTTTAATTTATTGCCCCTATTACAGGAAACACCCGGTATATAAAGAATAATTTATAAAAGTGTTAAGTAAAATTTGAACAATTTGAAAAAGATAAATTCAATGTTTTGCCGGTGGTCGGAGAGGAGGGCATCCGGGTGGGCACCGGCTCAATCCACAATTAACACAGCTGATTACTTTCCACCCTATGGATGAAAAAGCAATTTTCCTCTCGGCTATCTACCCAGGAAAATAAAACTTTCCGAGCAGGAGAGATGAAAATAAAATTACATATCGAAATAATAAAGTTTTACTAAACACTACAATATCAACGATGAAAGTGGCCGAATGGACTTTTTCCTGTCACTCGTTTCTATGGTTTTGTTCTCTTGGGTCACATTTTAACCGACTTCCAAAAAAAAGAGGTTCTCAGTTTCACCCGTATGTATGTTTGTTTGTGTATATCCCGCGATTGGCTGAACCGATTATGAATCGGTTTTCAGAAAAGTATTTATCATATTCTGCAGAAGATTTTAGTACACAACAAAGGCTCGTTCATGAAACATATCAAGCAAAAAATCTACAAAAATTATTTGAGTAACCCGCTATACGAACCCAACCTAACCAATTGAAAACCCTCCTACTCTGGAAGTCAGTTAATAAAATGTGGATACTAACGGAGTAACTGAGCACCAAGTTGATCATGCCTTCGACCCCGTCACCCTGCTTGCCGTTCAGAGGGTACCAGTCTTCGTGCGTCTCGCCCTGTTGACAAAAAACACGGTTATTTTTACTAATTAGTTCTGCAATCGTAATCATAATAGAGAACATGCATGAAAAATATTTAATTGAATTTGTTGCATAAACACGTTCAACAACCCCAAATTAATATAAATAAGTGGAAATCCGTAATAATTTTTAACAGTTTTTTAAAGATATTGCGGTTTAAAAACGTAAAATTTTAGGCATTCTTTTATATACCTCAAATGTATTTACGAAACTTCAGTTCGATTACTTATGTTCTAACAAGAAAAAAATGTATGACAACTATATAGCTAAACGCATTTTTTTGTGCCTAAAATTACAAAAAACTTCCAAAAACTTGTTCCTTCCAAACAGTTTTCTGCAACTTTGTGGTCGGTGACGTCACAATCCTCACACTTTTTGTATGGGGCGTTTTGACGCGCGGCGCAGGCGCCTAACATATTTTCACATTTTTGACGTTTCAGGGCTATCATAGATAGTAGGTTTATTAGAGACATTTGAATCTACAGGGAAATAGAATCGAATGACGTCTTCCAAAAAAATCATGCATATTCCTAATTGAGGAAAATACTCTGTATTAGTAAAAAAAAAATGTAAATAGGTACAGTTGAGTTCTAAAATATAGATGCGATTAATTGGACAAATTACGTGTACACGGCCCTAATGAGTGTTTCGATCGAGATTTTCACTAGATGTCAGCACCGTGACGAGAGGTATTTTTGACAGCAGCTGTCAAACTCCACCAATAAAAAAAAAGATTAAACATGAGAGAGAATCGTTTGAGCTTTAAGATGGCTGCGTCGTTTTTGGAATAGTTTTTTTGTTTTTTGCTCATTTACGTAGTTCAGTGTGTAATATTGATAGCTTATTGTGCGGTGACCTAACGAACAAGTGTGCAGCTAATGAAAAATTTATCCCAAAACGCGAGTAACCCTTTAGTTGAACAAACGGTTATCCGGGGTCCCGGCCACCCACATGTTTGTAAGGAGGCTATCACTTTACAATCAACAAGGCCTTAACCGAGCAACGTTGCTTTTATTTTATTTTAAGAAAATAAATAAAAACCTAAGTGTACCTTGACATTGGCAGAATTCACCTCGCTAAAATAGGCGAGGAGTAAAAGCCATTAATTAAAAAAAAAAAAACATGATTGGTGGATTATGACAGCTAGACCTCTCGCCACGGTGCTGCCATCAGGTGAAAATCTCGATCGCGGAAACCCGTCTTTAAACCCAAAAATAAGGTGCACACGGCACGGAGTGACTTGAAGACTAGACTCTAGGGCCTCCTAGCTGTGGCATAACTACGCTAAGTGGGGCACGTGGTAAATTCGTATGGGGCCCCTTTTCCAGTTTAGTTGTGGCCTCTCGGACCGGGGGCCCGTGGAATTTTGCCAGCTCTGCAACCCTATTAGTACATTATGATACAAGTGTGCTAAGTTGATCATTACATACGAAGCGATATTGTGCGCACGAACGCATGTGAGTGCGCATAAGGAAGCTGAGCTTATGTAATGATCAAGCACACGCGTTTCATACGACGTTTTTCAACACACTTGCGAGGAAATAACAGAATAGCAGTGGCGGTACTTCCATACAAGCCCAAAAGCCGGGCTTGCCCTAGTTGCCTCACCGAAATTGCGTATTTTAATCGTCGCGCTCAATAACCCGTATTAATTATTTCGAGTGAGCTGTTTATTAATTTTGCCACACGCAACAAAGTGTCGCCACTGCCGCGCAAACGACTGAGGCAAGCGAAACTAAACGTAGCACATGCTGCTGTCCCGCTCGCACTCACCACCGCCGACGCCTTGCAAGCGGCATGCAAGCGGGCATTCATTTCGCCTATACAAATCGCCCTATTCGTGTCTGTACAACGAGCAACAATTTTTGCCCGGTGTACCTATACCAAAATACGGCGATTTAAAACCAGCTTTTTGGTGTGAAGTTGGCCGCACGCCGTAAGATCGCGCGACGCAAGTGAGCGTTAACGGACAACTTCAAGTGTATTATATTACAAAAGTCTAATTTGATATGCAAATTAATTGTTTGAGCAAGTCAATGTGAATTGACTGGTATTGTGGTGAGGTGAGGTTACGAGTTAGTAAAAGTGCTTAATTCTTTTGTAAAATTTGTAAAAATGTTAAAGTTACTTATTAATAATCGATGAAGCCGTTCCTTGTGACTGTTTGAGGTACGTCCAAGTGTTGATCATGATCAACAAAGGCAAGATAAAATCTCTGAAGTTTGTTCAAAATCAATGTGTCGTTAAACCTAATACCCGGCTTGTGTTATTTGTAGGCATGTCTCAGATAAACCAGTTGCATAAGCGAAAATTTAGTAGGGCTGTGCTTACAAAATACACTAGGCTAGATTGTCAGTTGTTTTCATTCTAAATAACTTATATTGCTGTTGTAGCATATTTTTTTCATGTCATTTTGAGTATATAAAGATTGAATAGTTAGTACGAAATCATGTCTTTAGGCTTGCCCTACTCCAAACCTCTGGGCACGCTACTGCAGAATAGTATAATTAATAACTTTTGATAAATACATTAATTGTCAGAATGTTTACAGGATAGAGGTACTTACGAACCTAAGATAATTAAATTTAACTAACCTTTTTTGTGATGTTATTGAGTATCTGGAACTCTTTTTCAAATCATTTCATAAAATTAAAGACTTCACATTTATTGTGCAATAAATTATAGTTTTTTTTTTCTTACGTATTGCTCACTAGATTTTTATGATGACATTTTACTAGTATGTATCACAATTTTGAAATATATCCAGAGGTTAAATTAACGCTAAAGTTGTCTTCTTATTCATTGAAAATATAATTTGTTTAAACTAATAAAACACGACGAGAAAAATCTAACAAATAAACAATGATTTGAGGTTAACTTATAAATGGCGCGCAATTTACTGTTTTGGATGTGCGTGCAGCTTGAGGCAAAGGCGAGGACGTATAATGCCAAACAGCCAATATTAAAACTCAAACTCAAAATATTTTATTCAAAATAGATTCTTACAGAATACTTTTTTAAGGTCAAGCTTGAAGGTTAATACAGACAATTCGTGTTTAAAACGTAATTTATTGTGTATTACGAGCAATATAATAAGTTGAAATGATTCTTATTCACAATCGGGATTGTATAATTTGTATTCTATCGTAAATGTGTATATTTTTAATATATTTACTTTTTTTTTACTTTTTTAGAATGTAAACTCATTAAGAGTTCAAAAAAAGTAAAGGTAATACCCAACTAAATTACAACGATTCGTCTGCGTACGTACAACTTGGTACTAGAGTACAAACGTCACTTGATCAGATTATTAAATTATTCCACTAGTTGGATAATTATTGTGAAATGCACGCGTGTTTAATATCTAGGATTATGAGCATAAAAGCGGTGTAATAAGAACCTCGTTACGAGCAGGTGTGTTGAAAAGTTACGTTACTGCCTCCTATCCTAGTAGGTGACTTACGTTAAGCACAGCTTGCGGGATGGTGATGTGGGTCCAGGCAATCAGCTCGTCCATGGTGAATGAGCATTCGTCGAAGATCTCGAGGTATATAGAATTTACACCGGGCGGCAACAAACTGTAATTCAAAGTAGGAAAAAAAGGCAAATTATGATTACATATGTTTTTTATATAGGACTTTCCAACCACGACTGAGCGGGTATTATTCTAGAGGAGAATTTCAATACTATTCCACGTTTTTAGGTATAATGAGTTTTTATATGAATTATAAAATAAAATAAATAAAATACAAATATTAAAGCCTTTATTTCCAGTCCTTATAGAAAAAAGAAAAAGCAATATCTTTATATGAATTAGCTTTTTATAACTTTTCGGAATCATTTCATTTGTTTAAGCTATATATAAGATATCTCTATACTCAGCTTAGCGCGTTATTTCTTTGAAACCTAAGCTGCCAAAAAGAAGGGGTGCGGGAGGGGAACTAGCAATGATAGACAGGGAACGCGCGATTATTCCGTGGGGCGTAAGAGAGAGACAGTCATTAATGGTTGCCATGGAGACGTACTATGTTTACTGTCACCAATATTAGTGTCTTACTATAGAGTGAAATTACTTCGAGCGTGGCAGCGGGGGTCGCCCGGCTATGCGGGGTCTTGGGTTAATTAGTCTATGTATAAAATAAATAAAATAAAAATAAAAAAGCCTTTATTTCCAGTCCTTATAGATATATAAAAAGAAAAAACAATAACTTTATATGAATTAACTTTTTATAACTTTTCAGAATCATTTGTTTAAACAATAAACGACACGTAAAATTATACGTATGTAACCGTGGCACGCGTATTCAATCAGTACAAACTGAAACGAAGGTGATTGCTGACAAAGTTGAATTGAAACACCGAATCCAGCTGCTTGGAGGGCGACCTTCAATCACTGCAGCAACCACTTTCTCCACTGTTTGGGAAATGCAGCAGTGGTTTTTCTTACACAGAAATTAATGATCTTTCATATGAGCATTGGTTTTTTGAGGAGACCGATCATAATAGATACCTAAGTACGAGGCGCCGCTTATGATGCTGCTGCCACTGACAAGGCCACGCACGGGGGCTTGCAGCACCGCATTATCGTGTAGCCCTACCCCTCCCCTGCTTCGAGGAACAAAGGAAATCAAGGAGACTTATCGTACTAGAAATAGGATTTTTAATTTAAAAAAAAAAACACTTTTTAGCATTGCAGCATCGGCATTTCGTGTTCCCCCATTAAAAACGCTACTAATTATATACATCTCATCTAGGAGACTTATCGAACTAGGTTCAGTATCGTGGGCTCTTCTACTATAATGAATATATCTAATAAGTGGTGAACGGTGTTGGTCACACATATTGTAAACATTTACGTAGTATTTTTAACTTAAGCCCTCTTGTAGTGACTGTTTGTTTACCTAAATAAATTTAGCTAGAAAACTGTTTAAGTAGAGTCAATTTGAAGGTCATCTGGTGTTGTCAGCGTATTAATAAGAATTAATAGAATAAATCACTTCATTTATCTTTATAGTTGGTCCTTAAAAAACACATTCCTCGTAACGCATCCTCGCTGATCTCTGATGGAAAGGCAGCCTAAGTATCGTTTTAATTTAAATAATGAATAGACAAAATACAATACAATACTGAGTGTGACGTACCAGTGTATGACCTTGTTCCAGCGTGGGGTCTTCCCACCGCTGGGGTCCGTGTGGGTCTCGTAGATGCAGTGTCCCACGCGGAGACGCACGTAAGGGTCCATGCGGGTAAGACCTGCAAATCAATAACGGATCGTCATCATATACCTCCACCGATAAACAGCTGCCAGATGCCCGGATCTAGTAATGGGATAGTGTAGCTAACTAACTGAAGGGGTTTCGTATAGTCTCGAAATGAACGATGAAATGATCGATGTTATGTACGAATAGAGCTTTTGTCAAAAATTCCATTTTCTCAAACATACTCCGAAATGTATGCGTTAATGTCACGAAATGAAGACGTGAAGTTGCTCATTTATGGCTCTCGGCCTAAGGCCAAGAAGTAATGTAGGGAGTTAGTATGAAACGTACATTATTGTCCGCTGCTCTAAATTTTTAAATTTGCTCACTAAGGTTAGACTGACAAAGGAAATATTACATACAGCCAACGACCACTCTCTCTGTGAGTATACTTGCGACATTAAAATTAAAAAAGAAAAAACTAAATCTATGGTACTAAATTTATCAGCGGTTAAGCATGGTGCTCGAATAGCTTTTTCAAATGTCAAGTTTAAAAAATAAAAAAGGCGGCAATTTAATAGTAGTTTATGTAACTGATACGTAATAAGGCCTAATTACGTACAGTTGCATACACTGCTTTATCTACACTTATATTATATTTCCAAAATAAAGTATTCGGAAACCATAGAATGACCGCCATTGCACCGCCATGGCCAACTCGATTGTGCCGGCGGTCGGGAGGGAGCGTGCCGTTGGTCAGGAAGGAGCACAGGATTTACATTATGTTATCAAATTCGATGTTCGGAATTTGAAACTCATTACGTATCAATATATGAGCATGTAAAGTTAAAATTACGTTACTGCCACAGATAAAAAGCTTATCATAGTAACATCGGTTGTGGTAATGATAGCCTACCGTTTTTGAACACGTTTTAGAAGACTTACAATGTGAGTGTAGATAAACTTATTTACTTCATTACTTAGTATTTAGTTATTTTAATTATAATATTTTCTTACATTGTTTGAGAAAAGCACTATACAATCCTTGGCCGGAACAGGGATTGCAGGACTCGCTTTATCCGGCCTCGTCGTACAATCTCGTCCTTAAATCCCTTACTTCACGGCCTCTGCAGTAATGTACTATTTCTCAAACATGCAATGAAATATTCTCTTTACGTTCCTTATAATAGACTCGGAAGTATCATTTTTCGGGCGCAGCATCTCGAGGCGGCCTGAAATGGGATTTCATACAACTTTTCAGGCCTAGGCCTGCAAAGTAACTTTTTTTTTGTTTCAACGTCCAACCTCATTCAGACAGCGTCAAAGATGGCGGCAGGTTTTACGAACAGCTGATTTTAACTTTTTAATTTTTACTTCATGGTCGCTTTTTAGATTGAATAAAACATTGTCCTTTTGGTTTTTTATTTTATTTTATTTCATTGCATGTTTGAGAAAAGCACTATACATGCCTCGGCGTGAAAACGGATTCTCGGCCTCGTATCTCTATCCGGACTCGCTACGCTCGGCCGTCTATACCTACTTGGCCGGAAATCCGTGTTTTCCCGGCCTCTGATGTAATGTACTATTTTTTAATACAAACTTTTGAACATCTACTGTACTTTTCTTCTAGCTTCATCACTAGACCCTGGACACTACTACTACATCTAAAGACGAAGTACTCGTCAAGACGAATCAAACGAGCTCAAACTCGATGGGGTTGCGTCATTTCATTAAAGAGTTCCTACATCATAATATTGTCACGCGATATAGTTATGCGTGCAAAATTTCAGCTCAGTCGGAAACCGGGACGTGGGTTACATTTAAAATGAAAATATACGTTGGTTGCTGTTCCACATATGAAAAATCTAATACGGCATTACGTTCATTCTTCGTATTACCTTTCCTTTTGTACAATAATAGTAGTTTATGTAACTGTTACGTAATAAGGGTCCTTAAAACATGAGTGTGGTTTTATGAAATGAGCCGCAGGCGAATAAGATCACACGAGTGTTTTAAGGCCTAATTACGTACAGTTGCATACACTGCTTTATCTACACTCATATTATTTATTATAAATGCCGTATTCGGAAATCATAGAATGGCCGCCATTGCACCGCCGCGGCCATCTCGATTGTGTCGGCGTGGCCAACTCGATTGTGTCGGGGCTCGCGCGGGACCAATCGAGTTGGCCATGGCGGTAACATTATGTTATCAAATTCGATGTTCCAAATTTGAAACTCATTGCTTAACAATATTTGAGCATGCATAGTTAAAATTACGTTACTGCCGCAGATAAGAAACTTATCATAGTTAAATCGTTTGTTGTAATGCTTGTCATTGTCTACGGTTTTTGAACGCATTTTAGAGTACTTACAGTATGAGTGTAGATAAACTACTATTATAACTATTATGGTTATACAGGTTAACAAGTACTATTACGCCTCAATAACGTGCTAGATGCACCGCGCTGCGAAGTAGGTAAAATCATAGCAAACAAAAACATAGCCTAACTTACCATAGTTCTTGACCAACTTCGCCTGAGCTATGGTGATGCTCAGCCTCGCTGTCAAAGGCGGGCCCGCGGCGGGGACCTAAAGGAAAACAAATAATTTTAAACAAAAAAGAACAGACTTCACTTAGCCTCCAGTGCCTCCACCTTTCCAAACGCAAATCTCGAGCATTTGCGTAAAAAAATACTCAAATCACTATAGGCGTGCCTATAATAGTAGAAGAGTTCCCTCGATTTCTCCAGGATCCCATCTCCAGATCCTGACCAGATGGTTACAATGGGACCAACTGTAAAGTATACTCTTTCAAACAAAAAAAGAATGTTCCAAATCGGTCCAGCCGTCTTCGAATAATCGGTGAACATGAACATACATAAAAAAAATAGCAAGAAAAACAAAGATCCCGCCGAATTTATAACCTCCTTCGAAATCTTGAAGTCGGTTAATAATGGCACATATTTATGTCAAAAATTATGAAAATTTTAACTCACTAAAGTTCACAATGTTAACATTTAGGCGGATCTTACACTGGCGCAGCATCCCGCTTCGGTGAACAAGACAGCGCTATACACATGCAGAGCGATATCTCGCTTGCACACCGTCGCCGCATGCGTAAACCACAGCAGTGTGGTAACCGCCTAACATGTTTGCCACGCACAGACTACACAGAGACCTCATCATTAAGCTGTTACAAGAAGCACGAGGTCACCACACATAAGCTCAATTTTATTCGTAAATTTATACGATTCGAACAGCACATCTCGATAGTATTCTATACCATTTTTAACCTACTTCAAGATTTCAAAAGAGGAGGTTCTCAATTCGGCGTGTATGTTTTTTTTTTTTTTTTTTTTTATATTTGTTACTCCATAACTCCGTCATGTCTGAACCGATTTTGAAAATTCTTTTTTTGATTGTAAGTATATATATACAGATTGGTACCGTTTTTGTCAAAACGTAGTTCTGATGATGGGATCCATGAGGAATCGAGGTAACTCCCCAAATCTTAAAGGCATAGGCTGTGGAATGAACTGTCGTCTGCGGTATTTCCGGACCGATACGACCTTCAAACCTTCAAGAAAAGAGCGTATTCCCATCTTAAAGGCCGGCAACGCGCTTGTGACCCCTCTGGTGTTGCGGGCGTCCATGGGCGGCGTTAATTGCTTACCATCAGGCGATTCGTCTGTTCGTTTGCCTCCTATTTCATAAAAAAAAAATACATATAGTGATTTTTATCAAGAAATCCATCATTTTCATTCAAAACAGTGACATTTGACGAAGTAGAACTGCTGATGATGATCAGAACGGAACTCTTCAACGACGCATAGTTCACGTTTGGCGATTTGTCCCCTTCGCTGTGTTTGTTTAGCAAGTTTAATTGTCAGGACTAATTTTCGTCAAGCTCAAGTTCTGATGACGGGATCCATGAAGAATCGAGGGAACTCCTCAAATCTTAAGGGCTTACACATAGTGATTTTTATATTTTTATCAACAAGTCAAGCATTTTCATTAGAAAGAGTGACATTTGATGAAGTGGAACTGCTGATGATGATCAGAACGGAACTCTTCAACGACGCATAGTTCACGTTTGGCGATTCGTCCTCTTCGCTGTGTTTGTTAAGCAAGTTAGATTGTCAGGACCAATTTTCGTCAAGCTCAAGTTCTGATGATGAGTTCCATGAGGAATCGAGGGAATTCCTCAAATCTTAAAGACGAAGATGAAGATAAAGTGACTTTTGTATTTTTATCAACAAATCAAGCATTTTCATTAAAAAGAGTGACATTTGATGAAGTGGAACTGCTGATGATGATCAGAATGGAACTCTTCAACGACGCATAGTTCACGTTTGGCGATTTGTCCTCTCCGCTGCGTTTGTTAAGCAAGTTATTTCATTGTATGGAATCTAAGTGCACCATCTACAATAATGCTTCACCGGCTACCCCCATGGAAGTCGGTTTTTTTTTTCTTAAAAATTATGTCGTATAACAATCCAGGTTCACCCCTATAACTTGATTTTTGTGGATATTTTTAATTCACATGAGTAATGACACTAATGATCAATAGTAGTTTATGTAACTGTTACGTAATAAGGGTCCTTAAAATACGAGTGCGGTTTTATGAAACGAGCCGCAGGCTAGTTTCATAATAAGATCACACGAGTGTTTTAAGGCTTAATTACGTACAGTTGCATACACTACTTTATCTACACACATATTATAAATCCTAAATGATGTGTTCGGAAACCAGTAGAATGACCGCCATTGCACCGCCATGACCAACTCGATTGTGCCGGCGGTCGCGCGGGCGCGTGCCGGCGCTCGGGGAGAGCGCGGATCTTCGTAACGTTACCGTGGGTAATGAATTTTAATACGTTTTTACCACACTGTCAGAGATGTTACGTTACTGGTTGTAATAATGGTGGTAGTTACATACGGTTTCCGAACGCGGAATAGAGGATTTATGATATTGGTGTAGATAAAAATATTAACTCAACTGAAATAAGCGGTCGCGCTCTCATTACGTCAATTAGTACGGGAGCGCCTATGTGTGGTGACCTCCAGTTGTACTTATGATCTATCTAGTGGTTGAGGTTATCTGTGTTGCCACGTCCAGGGTGTCTACGCACAGTACGCTAGGCATTTAATACCAATAACCAATACTTTGATTGAGTCAGTGCGTTTAAATATCTGAGGCCTATTTGACCCAATAGAATAATAAAGAACAAAAATGATGATGATGATGATCCTTCCGGCCGATTTCGACCATGGCGACCACTTCAACTCCTAGTTAAGTTATTTGTTCGGCGCTCGTGCGCCCGAAGATGGCTGACGTAGCCGATTTTCGAGATGAACCCCCGTGCACACTGGGGGCATGTGAGGACACCACCTAGGTAGTGGTAGTGGTAAGAACAAAAATAAATAAATAATAGCGTACTTGTATGACGATACGCCGCGTCGACATATCACTAATAAATGATAACAATCTTTAACGCATTCGTCACCCCAGTAGTACGGCGATCAGATTATCTTATGATATGATTAGTCATCCGTGAGTGTATTGTCCAAAGTAATACGTGCTAGGCAGATAATATGAATATCGTGTACCTACTATGTTCATAGTTAACCTTATAATATAAATTCGTTATTGCAATGGCAATGGCAATGGGCAGGACATATCGCACGGTATAAAGACAATAGATGGACAATATTGGCAACGAAATGGAAAGGCCCTGTAGGCAAAAGGAAAGTGGGAAAGCCATATAAACGATGGCTAGATGATATTAAAGAAACTGCAGGGAAAGACTGGCTAAACAAAGCGGAAGACAGGCAAAAATGGAGAGAGTTGGAGGAGGCCTACACTCGAAGAGGGGTCCAAATTAAATAAATAAATAGTTAATAAAAATAACACTAACAACTAGCTATAAGAAACATACTAATCAATACGCAAAAACTTCTAATGTAAAAATGTGTAATTTGGAAATAAAGGCTTTTTTTTTTTTTTTTTTATTGCAATGTGATAAGGTCTAAAATGGATCTTCAAAGGCGTCTCTGTTCATTCAATAATATAATAATGAGGAATAAACGCGAAAGAAACGCCTAGATCGCACTGATACTGTTTAAAAAATTAATTGGATACGCCAAATCCATACATGCACTATACAATGTGCCCGCGAGGAAACGGAAAAAATTTAACCACGCATTCCTGAGATCATAAGAAGGAAAAAAACATTATACAAGTTTAGGTTAATTCCGCCAAAAACCATTTTTTTTTTTTCGACTTTTTGAATGTTTTTATACATGGGTTAAAATGTACTTGAAAAAATTATCGATTAATAGAATTTGGCCCCATAGTGGCGACATTGCCATAAAAACGGGGTTTTGCACTGAAAAACAATAAAAAATCGCTTTTGTTTATAAATTGGTATTAACTCTGAAACTAGGCAATTTAAAAAAAAGTTTATATGATATTTTTATTATTATATTATTCAATACACTAGCAGCTATGAGCTGATGCGTGTATATAACTGCACTTGTTTATAAGTATACAGGGTGTTTGGTAACCGGATGCAAAGCCGAAAGTAGGAGATAGCCTAGGTCATGTAGAACATTTTTAGCCATACTTGTCTTAGACAAATGTTATTAGTTTTTTTTTAATTTAAATTTAAAAATTTGTCGGAGAAAACTGCAAAACTTCAGACTAAATCGATAATTAGTACTTTTTTTACTGCAGGTAGATTTTTTTTTGTTTTATTTCGTATTGTGCAATGTCTATCAAACACTAGAAAAGTGATTTCAAACATGTGTCTAAAGAAAACAAGTTGACAGCGATTTAAAATTTTAGTTACATGAAAATGTAAACGATTTAAAGTGATTTCAAAGTACGAAAAAAAAAACTAAAATAGCCACGAATTTTCAAACCATTTTAAAAACATGCTTGGCTTTTACCCTTTTATTTAAGCTATCAAACACGACTGTAGCTACTGTATCCTTGAAAATAAGCCACCTAAACCAACTGGGTAGCTAAAATGTTTCACTCTACTTGTGATACTTGTGGTAGTTGTGGTGACGAATCTCATTATGATTTTACAATAAAACATTGGTTCTGAATACTAAGTTGGCGTTGACTTGACATTTGACTTGTTTTAAAAGGGTTAAGTGTACTGGACAAAACTACCACATGCAATTTTAACAAACAAAGGCTTGCGGCGGTGAGAGACAAAAGGGACTGATAGCGGCAGGCGGCGGGCGATAAGACAATCATGTCTCAAGCCATTTTATCTTTGAAAATAGGCTACCTGTACTAATAAGAGGGAATGTTTAGGGTAAATTAAAACAAAAGCATAAAAGATAAGTTATTTATTTTTACGATCAACACATTAAAATTACACATCATCGCTCGTTTTCAAAATGTGACCCGCCGTTTCGAATACAAGCACGAGCCCGTCTTCTTACTTCTGTGGTGGTTGTTCCGAATATCATTTCTTCCCTCATCCTTTCGAACGCCGCTTCTATCCTCTCCCTCAGCTCTTCTACGGTATTAATGACCTCTTGTGTGTAGACTAGCTCCTTAGCTCGGCCCCAAACGAAAAAATCCAATGGTGTCAAATCAGGTGACCGAGCGGGCCAAGGGATTCGTCCGCCTCTGCCGATCCAACCGTCCGGGAAACAGTTATCCAGATGCTCCCTTACAGCCAGAGAGTAATGGGCGGGACAACCGTCGTGTTGAAATGTCACTGCACCGGGCAGCTGGTCTTCGTCAATAAGCCTGGGCAAATCGTTTTGTAAAAATTCCAAATAATTTGCCCCATTTAAATTATTTGGCAAAAAATGTGGCCCAATAAGGACTCTGCCGATGATTCCAGCCCACACATTGACGGAAAACCTTCTTTGGAAGGACACTTGCTTTTTCCAATGTGGATTGTTGTTTTTGTCAGCCCATTGTAGGTTATGGAAATTTGTGATCCCCTCCCGGGAAAATTTCGATTCATCGGTCCAAAGAATGCTTCGCAAAAAACGTCGGTCTTCGATATCCGCATTGAGTAAAAATCGGCAGAAGTCCACTCGGCGTGCAGGATCTCCTTCGTCCAAACCTTGAACTCCGATGCCGCGAAAAGGATATTTTCCCTCACGATTCATTGTGGCCCATACTTTCCATGTGGACAAGTTCAGATTACGAGCTACCACTCTGATGCTCGTATTCGGATCCTCTGCAAATGCCTGTAGAACGTCTTCCTCCACTTCAGGGCGATTACGTCCTGGATTCCCTCCATGTTGCACAGCAATACCATTCTCACGTAGCCTTCGGAATGAATTGTAAAACACTCTCACATTAGGCAATCTCCGGTTTGGAAAACGCTCTTGGTACATCCGTCGGGCCATCGCTCCATTACTGTCAGCTTTGCAGTACATGTAGATAATGTCGGCGTATTCTTCGTTCGTAAACTCCATGTTTACAATGAAGAAGTCGTAATTACACGTGAAGGAGCGCCTACGGCAGCTACAACTTGACACGGTAAATTGAGATGAGAGCGGGAAATTAAACCACAATGAACGTCTAATCGCAACTGAAGTTGTAACTAGACTAAATTACTAGTTTTTGCACAAATACTCATGTAGCAAATCAGTTTATCTTTGTCAATAAAGCACAAAACCGATCATCTTTGTTTAACGCCGCTCACCGCCTGCCGCTATCAGTCTCTTTTGTCTCTCACCGCCGCAAGCCTTTGTTTGTTAAAATTGCATGTGGTAGTTTTGTCCAGTACACTTAACCCTTTTAAAACAAGTCAAATGTCAAGTCAACGCCAACTTAGTATTCAGAACCAATGTTTTATTGTAAAATCATAATGAGATTCGTCACCACAACTACCACAAGTATCACAAGTAGAGTGAAACATTTTAGCTACCCAGTTGGTTTAGGTGGCTTATTTTCAAGGATACAGTAGCTACAGTCGTGTTTGATAGCTTAAATAAAAGGGTAAAAGCCAAGCATGTTTTTAAAATGGTTTGAAAATTCGTGGCTATTTTTTTTTTTTTTTATCGTACTTTGAAATCACTTAAATCGTTTACATTTTCATGTAACTAAAATTTTAAATCGCTGTCAACTTGTTTTCTTTAGACACAGATGTTTGAAATCACTTTTCTAGTGTTTGATAGACATTGCACAATAAGAAATAAAACAAAAAAAAATCTACCTGCAGTAAAAAAAGTACTAATTATCGATTTAGTCTGAAGTTTTGCAGTTTTCTCCGACAAATCTTAAAATTTAAATTAAAAAAAAACTAATAACATTTGTCTGAGACAAGTATGGCTAAAAATGTTCTACATGACCTAGACTATCTCCTACTTTCGGCTTTGCATCCAGTTACCAAACACCCTGTATAGATTTATTTTTCAAATGTTTAATCTAGTCTGTTTTTAAAACTGTTCACTGAGGGGGCACTTATCACTGTCTCTGGTAATTTATTCCACTCGCGCACAACTGGGTTACATAAAAAGTGTTGTCTAGGTTTGCTTGGTTTGTTGTTACGATCTAGAATATACTGTTAAAATCTTTCCGTTTCCTCGCGGGCACAGTGTATGTAAAAGAATCATGTGTATGGCTACAAAACGAAACAGTTGGAAGTGTTTGAACCAGAGGTGCTATCATAAAATTTCTTAGAGAATTCAACCAACCGGAGTGGCCATTGACAGGCGTTCCCCTCTGCCGAAAACATATGACCAGTGGTCATACACATGTATGGACTGACGTTTATCTGACGTGGCTATTCGTACGAAAAGCCATGCATTTGACTTTCCCCTCCCCCGCAAAAATCGGCAGACTTTTTTTGTATAGAAAATAACAGGCATGGCTCCTCCGTCCAGGTTGAATTCTTTAAATAAATCAGCGTCTCTTTCTTTCAAACAAGCAAGTGTGATAGAAAGGGAAATAGAGATACATTTACCTGAGCACCACATAGTTGCTGCTGCAGCGCCAGGGCAGCTTGGTAGTCAGCATCCATGGCATTATCAACAGCTGTGTCTCCGTCAGCCCGTAGGAAGCCAGCTGGCAGAGGACCAAGCAGCACCTGATTCAACCAGAATAATAAGTCCACACCACCACACCAAATAGCACTAGAACCTACTCATAGTGTTGTGTTCCTGCTGGTAAGTAAGGTTGCCAAAGAGAAGAGCACAATGAGGACCCAAGGGACCCTCTTGTTCCTTTAGCCGTCAACACAGGAATCCTCCTTTTTGTAAAGGGCCGGCAACGCGCATGTGACACCTCTGGAGTTGCAGGGTCCATAGGCTACGGTAGCTGCCTACCATCAGGCTGCCGTATGCTTGTTTGTTACCGTTGTGGTATAAAAAAGGCAACTTTTATCATAAACTGAAATAGATTTCTACTTTAGAAAAAGTGATCTAGTCCTCCGTGTCCGAGGCTGACCTTGAATCTATACACCGTGGGCCCATATAACTAGACAGATTCTCTGACCTGCATTCCGGCACACTGTGGACTAAGGAGTACTCAGATATTTTAAGTACCCTTGCATGTTACTATGTGTTTATTTCACAGTAATTATAGGTACCATCGGGTTCATAATTGCATAGGTACCCAATTTATCAATGAATTCATTCATAAATTGGGTATGCACTTATAAACCTGATAGTACATGAGATTGCCTTGTGTTAGGCAATTAGAAAATACTTAATAATAAAAATCAGAGAACTACTTAGTTACCACAACCTAGAATTTAACATATCCAGGTCATGTGGAAGTCAATTAGTCTAAGGACATTGACCTTAAATCAAAATACTAAGCGTCCGAAGTTCTATAATCTGATAAGAGAAATCTGTAGAACATTAAAGTGATCTATAAATATTCCAAAAAACAAAACGATAACATTAAATACTTGTTAAACCGGTTTCTTGGTCTATTACCATGAAACAACTAAATGATATTAAGATAGACGCAATAAAGTATATCGTAATGATTCATTCGCGCACGGCAAAACAAAATTATTGCCAATATACTGCCGAATAGGTGTTTCACCATAATTTCTAGACTTACCCGGCGGCGACGCTCCTCGTTCCTATCACCGTCGTTTGGCATCGTAGAAGTCATGTTTAAATAACACTTTCAAATAAACCACGAAGTTATTTTTTCACCAATTTACTTTCCTCAACAAAGCAAAGACGAACGAAAATTGATTTGACATGACAGCGACGGAACGGAATATTTATTTGGATTAGAGATGTCCTGCATGTAACTTTGAAGTTTTATCGATATATTTTAAAGCACTGTCACAACCAGCGGGGTAACATTACGCAAACACGCATATTTAAAAACTACATTTATGATTTAAGAATTGGGAATCCGTACTTTCATATCCATACTTCCATACTAATATTATAAATGGGAAAGTGTATTTGTGTGTTTTTATTTGTTTGTGCGTCTTTCACGGCAAAACGGGGCGACGAATTCACGTGTTTTTTAAGTGGAGATAGTTGAAGGGATGGAGAGTGACATAAGCTACTTTTTGTCTCTTTCTAACCCCCCCACTTCCCTAAAATGGGGGGGTGAAAATTTGTATGGTTTGTTACCCCGACTTTAACGCGAGCGAAGCCGCGGGCAAAAGCTAGTTTTCAATACATGTGGCGAACCTAATCCTAGCTGTCAAAATATATCTGTCCCGAACCTACTATACCTCTGTCTAGAGTATGGTATGTCAATGGTTACAACAGACAGAAAATAATAAAAGGGCAGAAAAAAAAGGAGGTGCACGTAATTTAATATTACTGTTTTAGCTTTAGACGTCGCAAAATATACATTTAAAGGGTATAAACTGTAAAGAGCCCGTGTCTTGAAATCGACAACTTTGGTTCCTGAATCGGTACGCTACATCCCTAGCAAGTTTTGAAATGTCATATAAGACGCCAGTTTAAGTAGACATAAATGATATCATGCAATATGTATTATGTATAATTCAATAGCTTCATTACTTTAAATCACTTATTTATAGTTTTTATACGATATGTAGTAGTAATTCATGTCATTCCAATATAAATAATTAAGAGTTTGATAGGGCAAATCGGTTTCCCTATAGGATATTTGAACGAATATGTCACAAATGTAATTGTAAAGCATTTTTGATGAAAAAATACTATTCCTCACACGCAGTATTACACTTTACGTTGTTACGATAAGGTTTAATATTTATTGATAGTATTAAATTCATTACGTTTACATTTAGGTTATTTTGTAACATAGCAATACGCCTTCGTTTAATGTCAAAGTCGTCAAACTCGGTTTGCATGTTTTGTTGGCTTTTCGTAATTAATTAAAGCCTTATTCAATACGTGTAATAATTAAAGTGCATTGAAGTTTATTGTTCTACGTGTTCCTTTTCATATGTGCGTCAGTGAACTTGCAAACCTGGGGTTTTTACACCCATATGTTGACTTGAAGTGACTTGGTTATATTATTGATTTTCGTCTATTTTCGAGATGGATATCATCCAAACACCAAAGGTAGGCTTACTTATAATTTGATAATAATGTAAGGGAATATTTTAAGCTTTTTGCAACTCATGTACTTTCCGTTGTAAGTACTTATGGGTATATAGTCTGTTATCATTTATTGTACATCATCAGCTGAACGTGTTTCCTTATCGGAGTCAACAAAATACCTAAAAAACCGTTGTTATCACTGTCCTTTTTAAACGTTAGCTACAGTTACATCCTTTTTAACAGTTGTGCCGATTATTTGCCTAATGAATTATTAAAATTAAGTTACACTATTGAAACAAATTCTAATGTTTACTTCCCTATTGCTAATATTTCAGCGTGGGATTTGTACATATAAGACGAAATCTTACATATATGGTGATTAACAATCCCATTAAAAATACAAAGTCTTATTGCATATAATATTTAAAAAAAACATCTATGTATCAATAGTTACTATAGTTACTGTAGTCTGTTAGTTGTTGTTTTTGTTTAGGTTATAGAATTTAACATAGTTTTAAGTTAAGTTAAGTTCTACTAACTGAACTATGGAATCTTTAAAATTCTGAAATAAAAGATTTTTATTTTTTATTTATTTATTTTTATAGTCACAAGAAAGACAAATCTTTTAAAAGAAATTCGGTAATTTTACACACCTTCATTTAGTTTCACTCTATTTATTTATTGTTGTGACTTTTAATCTTGTAAGTTGAATTTCAGTCACTTTCTGGTGTCTAACTAAGCTAAAAAAAATTATACTTCCGCAATTTACATGATAGTGCAATACTAGCATGGAGCTGGTCTGATGATGCCGTCGGAAGGTTACCTAAGGTACTCCTGAAGGAAGAAATGCAATCACACTATGTTAGGGCTAATAAATAGGTCTGGAGGAGCCATTGACCAAAGCCAATATGCAAAGAAGAACAGGTACAGTCAGCTAGTATATCTAGAGATGAAACATGCGTAACAAGAAGGACAGAAAACACGCAACACAACTAATTTGGAAACGCATTTCAAGATGGATGATAGCGTACCGTAAGCGAGTTTTTGTAAATTCTTATTGAAATTAAAGCTCTTAAACCATTAGTCTTACTTAGGACCTTTTGGAAGTAAGCAATAATCACAATGTGAGACTCTATGACAAGGACCAACGATAATAGCGCCTAATTCTCTCTCTACACATATAATAATCTGATATGATGATTCATTTAAACAACATGCTTAATGCATTCTAAGGTTATCTAATCTACATGAAATGTCCATTGTTTCATTATAAAAATATTAAATGCATATCTCATTATCTTGTATAACAGACATGGTATAAATAATGGAATATAACAAATGAATGGTAAAAAATCAAAGCAGAATGAACAATGATCGGAACACTAGTATCCATACATTTTTGTGTCATGGTTTTGCACATTTTCTTAATGCTAGCTCCTCAGCTAGCATTGAAACCAAGACCTCAGATTTGAAAGTCGGATGTCTTACCGCCTGGTTGCCAGCACTTTCAATATAATTGCAAGTGTACTAGAACTAGACAACAATAACGATTATATGCTAAATAGTTTGGAAAATCGCCAAAACGGCTTAACCCATTTTTATAAAACGTGTCTGAGATCACTCGCTAGAAAATCTGCTTTCAATTAAAAAAAACTGTATTAAAATCGGTTCAACCGTTTTAGTGCTACAGTGCTACAAACAGACACACATAGCAGTCATACTTATAAGTTATAACACCCCTCTTTTTGCATCGGCGTCAAAAAGTGTTGTTTATGATTCTGTAACATTTTCACAACCCCAAGGCCGTTGTCAAGGTCATGGTCCGCCTTCCAACATTTGCGAATGACGTCTCGAGCCCCCATTGGTCCATCTCACGTGTCCAAATTCGCAAATTAACTTCAAGCAATTCCTTAAATCGCGCCGTCTCTTTTTAACTCACTCGATTTCATTCGCTATCCTATTCGAGCGCGCATGCTCTTTTATTTTAACGAATTTCGGTACGTGCAAGTGAATATGGAGCTTGAGTGGTGGTTATAAGGTTACGTTTTGATTGGCTGAAGAAGTTCGGAAGTAGATTTGATGGTGAACTAATGAACTTCAGTTGGAAACGGAAAGTTCAGTTCTTCAGTTGCTGTCAAGATAGGATGCTGTGCGGACGTCTATCTTTATCTTGACTCACTCCACTATGAATATCCAAGTTTTAATTGGAAAAGTTTAGTAACTTGAAAAATAGGCTCTAGAAAAGTTTTTGGTAATTTTCCTTCACTGTGTGTAGCTATAAATTCGCTTAACGTAAGTTTCAAAGTGAATAAGTGTCATGTAACATTTTTGGAGCTGACGTGTTACTGAAGTTTCGTCTTTTGTTGGTGTCATAAAAGTGTTTCGTAATTTTCCTTCTTTGAGGATAGGTTCGTGTATATTTCAGAGGCAGTGTAAAAGTGTCATCAACAGGTTTGAAAAATACTGCAAAAGTCCATAAATTTTAATAATCAAGGCTTTAATTCTGTGCAATTTCAAGCTTAGGTTTTGGGTGGCTCTTAAATTCCTCGGAGCTCGTGTAATGACATAGTTTTCTCGGAAAAATCGGATACAGTGTAATATGGCGCTGAGTTTACGTGCGTCGAACATGCTCGGCGAGCTTGGTCGGCTGGCGAATTGGTTGAAAGGCGACTGCGTGCCACCGCAGGAGTATGCCGGGCTCGCGGTCACTGAAAAGGTACATAATATACAACTACATTTTTAGGGCTCCGTAGCCAAAATAGAACCCTTGTAGTTGCGTCATGTCCGTCCGTCCGTCCGTCCTTATGTCACAGCCATTTTACTCGGGAACTATAAGACGTATTTTAACAAAATTTGGATATAAGGTTTATTTTGTATGTCGCTATTTAGTAGTTATGTAGTTAAATTGTAGAAAAAAAATTTTTAGTGGAGGCGCTCCATACATGTAACTAAATTTCAAAAGATATTTTTTTTAATCAAATATCAACATGTTGCACATCAATAGATAGGTTTTTAAAAATAACATCGAGTTTTTTTTAATACATTTTGTGAGTAAGTGAATATTTTCAGAAATAATCGCTTCGAAAGTCAGAAAAATATGAAACATTAAAAGAAGATGCGCCTTATTTATTACATACTTTCTACTAAATTTATTTTTAACATTACCGGTTTCAGCCATTTTTGAGTTAT
The DNA here is from genome assembly GCA_947086415.1 of Pammene aurita. Classification (NCBI taxonomy): domain Eukaryota; kingdom Metazoa; phylum Arthropoda; class Insecta; order Lepidoptera; family Tortricidae; genus Pammene; species Pammene aurita. The sequence continues at coordinate 1,313,745 of OX352295.1, read as the reverse complement.
CGCCAAAAAACTTCTTCCATGGCCATCAGATACGAACTTTTGATATTAGCTTGGTTCTTATTCCAAGGTACGGAACCCTCCATTATGCGTGGTTCGACACGCACTTGGCCGGTATTTTTAATAAAGGAAACATAACATAACATAAATACTCATTATTGCAAACCTCAAATAATAGACACAATGTATACACAAGACACAAACAAAAAAGCAGAGGCAAAACAATTGGCGGTCTTATTGCTAAAGAGCGATCTCTTCCAGACAACCTTTGGGAAGCGGAAACCTTTGTAAATTAACAGAAAAGTAGGTGTTGCAAAGTAAATAAACTAAACATTAATAAACTTACACATATAAAAGAAAGAAAAATAAATTAAATTAAAAAAATTGATTAGCTGAAAACATCGCTCTACCTATTGAGCTACCGAAGCTCATCCGTTTTCGGCGAATGCTTCCTTTTATTTGGCATATTGAGCTGAGCACTAGCTAGGTGGGCTCTCTTTGTGTAGCGGGCAGCGGCTTTCCACTTCAAAGCGGGAAAACGCTAGAATCGTCTACGAGCGTAGCGCGTAGTGAATTGCGATACGGGCAGTGTTATTGACCTGATTTCAAGATTCAAGATATTTATTCATGACGTTCACAATATTACATAAAAATTTACATACAGACAAAATAAAGACGTATAGGTGTAGCACCACGAAATGGACCCTGCTCAGCAAAATGCTAGCTAGTATGGCAGCTAGCGCTGGTCTTCCGTAGGGCCCACTTGGTGATGCCACGACAGATAACACAAACTGAAGACAAAAAAATAGATAACAAAGTTATACTTAACACAAACTCAATGAAAAAAACTAGACATGTACAGGAGAATACAAAATATATATGGGATAGTATAAAAACATATAGTGGACATACACTACAGGTAAGAACATTATGGCAGCTAGCGCTGGTCTTCCGTAGGGCCCACTTGGTGATGCCACGACAGATAACACAAACTGAAGACAAAAAAATAGATAACAAAGTTATACTTAACACAAACTGAATGAAAAAAAAACTAGACATGTACAGGAGAATACAAAATATATATGGGATAGTATAAAAACATATAGTGGACATACACTACAGGTAAGAACATTATGGCAGTTAGCGCTGGTCTTCCGTAGGGCCCAGTTGGTGATGCCACGACAGATAACACAAACTGAAGACAAAAAAATAGATAACAAAGTTATACTTAACACAAACTGAATGAAAAAAAAACTAGACATGTACAGGAGAATACAAAATACATATGGAATAGTATAAAAACATATAGGGGACATACACTACAGGTAAGAACATTAATTTATGTACTTATTTACTAAATGCAACTAGTGTCGTGACTCAAAGTTTCCTGCTTCTGCTGGTGATCTAAGATAATTTTTTTAAGTTTATTCCTAAAACTAACAACAATTACAACTATTTCAATGTATAGTTAAGCTTGTTTAGGATATTTAACCCCTTGCGTTACGCTAACCACGACAAGTTACTTACGCTACATAGCTGGAATCCATTATCGGCTCCGACGTAGCGCTACGACTGTAGCATAGCAGTGACCGAGCTCCTGCTCAGTAGAAATGCTACGTGTACATACGTGCTACACCGTAGCGCGTAGCAGCTTTTTGCCGAAAATCATCCGTAGGTTTCGTCCATCGTCATCTGTCCCTTCTACACGTGGTCCCACGCACAATGCTACGGAAAATAGACTTTAGTCGACGAGTAGAAAAAGATTTATTATAATTATTATCGTGTAATTTCATTAACTGTGACAGCCAATCAAGATCACGGTAAATAGGATCTGAGACGACATGGGCACAGGAAAAACCTTTCCGATCAACTTTCAAGGAAAACTCCTCTGTAATACTACGAGTATGTACAGATTGTACAGTGAGCAAATGAGCTTTATTATTAAGAGAATAAGATCGTGTGAAGGGTATCTTGAACAGCTCACACGCATAGCTACTTCTGCATCATGTTTTTGACTGTACTACATTTACCGTTTAACTCCATATTTAATATTAATAATTTTAAACATAAATAAAAGAACCTACTTCACTTAGCATCCACCTTTCCAACAGCAAATGCTCAAATCACTATAGGTGTTCCTATAATACTTGAAGAGTTCCCTCGATTTCTCCAGGATCCCGTCATCAGATCCTGACCTGGTTACAATGGGACCAACTGTGAAGTATACTCTTTCAAACAAAAAAATAATGTTCCAAATCGGTCCAGCAGTCTTCGAATAATCGGTGAACATACATAAAAAAAAACAAAGATCCCGACGAATTGATAACCTCCTCCTTCGAAATCTTGAATTCGTTTGAAAATAATTTTAAACAAAAAAGAACTGACTTCACTAAGCATCCACCTTTCCAACACCAAATGTTCGATCTGCTGTAAAAAATACTCAAATCACCATAGGTGTGCCTATAATAGTTGAAGAGTTCTCTCGATTTCTCCAGGATCCCATCATCAGATCCTGACATGGTTACAATGGGACCAACTGTGAAGTATACGCTTTCAAACAAAAAAAGAATTTTCCAAATCGGTCCAGCCGTCTTCGAATAATCGGTGAACATACATAAAAAAAAAACAAAGATCCCGACGAATTGATAACCTCCTCCTTCGAAATCTTGAATTCGTTTGAAAAAAAGCTATTGTTTATTAAGCTATTATTAAAAGCTATTGTGTAAGTTTATTCGCAATCAATGTATTTTCTTTCTTCTTTCTATGTTTTTTTCTTTAATTTACCGTTTTCCGAAAGAACAAAATCATGAATTTGCGAATTGCGTATATTTAATAGTGAAAATTTTCCGAAATGTAACAAGGACCGACCCACGCTCCTGATATACTAAGTGATATTATGATATAACCTAGTAAAACTAAACGGAGTAAACATTACGATACGGTTCGACGACAAACAAAACTCAATAGACGGGCATCACCCATAATGTGACGATATTGAAGCGTAAGGGTCCGTTCACCTCCGTACGTTGTTTTCTATCTAAAATTGCCATCATCATCATTTACTTAAGAGTTATGATCTTGTCGGCGGAATAACTCTTTTGCGGAGGTTTCCTTTTTGAGCGAGTCTTTTGATTTCCTCATACGAGGGGTTCATCTTTATTGCCAAGACAAATGTTATTTTGACATGCCGAAATTAAGATTTATAATTCTTAAGATAATTTATTCAGGCAAAATTACCAAGCATACCTTAAATCCACAGCCCAGGCTTCGTCAAAAAGGATACAAAACGACATCCGCAACAAACTTCGTCCAATCTACACCAGTAATAATCTGCCACTGGCTTCGTTAAAAGTGTACAAGATAAAATCCGCACAAGCTTTGTCAAAAACCTAACCCTCTAAGTGCGCTTCACGTTAATCCCCGAGACGACACGTTCCCGGGGCAAACGTTCCAAAAATGCTGGCCGCAGATTTATAGTGAGAATGAGAGGCCGTATTATAGCTCTCTGGGCGGCTAAAGGTCAAGACTAATACTTATAGATTCGCGAAGTTGTAGAAGTACAAATCTACAGTTTCTGGCTAACGACCTACGATAATGATAACATCGTGCTAACGGCGATAATACTTACGCAGGCATAATCTCCTGGCCAGGATTATACACTAGCAGCTTGCTCTTATGTACGGTCTTGTGGACCGCGAAGTGCCATACTATACAAGTACACATACAACCGCCAGTTCTCAAAAAGAGTCGTGCCACGCTCTATTGGGATCGAACTATCATCACGGACAGGACTATTGTAGCCAATAAGCCTGGGAGTCTATTCGACATGGCATAACTGACAGTCGCATGCGAGACAACTATGATATCACACTTTTGTGACAGTTGATTCACCTAACCACCTACGTCAAAATCAACAGGTCTCACTAGAGGAATTTCTCTATTGGCATGGGCGCCATCTTATTGTTTTGACGTTGACGTCAGTAAATTATGGGAATCCCACGTAAGGCATTTGTTTACCTCTAGTAGGTAAAGAGAGCCTTGAAGCATTTTATGAAAACTCATTTGAAAGCGACATCTCTGAATGTCTTCTGAATATAAAAATACTCGTATGAGTATGTGTGTAAATCATACGTGTATTTTCGTGCTACAATACTAGGCTAGAACTAGGGTAGTCTACATAGACGGCTTACAAGCAATTTTTTAGATTTGACGATGCATTTTTGGGTGTAGCAACGATGACGAAACCTGTGCTTTGGGTAAAAGATATGTGACAAATATTACATATAGAATAAAAATGACTGGTATGAATGATTTTAAAATTTCTTGTAACCAATAAATGTTTTGTGTCACAAGAAATAAAATAATATATTGACTTGTAAACCGACCACGTAGATCCAATATTATGTAGAATAGGTTTAGTGTAAATAAATTATAATATCAAGAATACAACCTTGATATCTATCTCACGTGTTTATATCGAGACCCGAAAAAGTGAAAGATTACAAAATTATAACTAGTGTATGGTTAAAAAAGTTGTATCTTGAGCGTTGCGGGGGGCACTAGAAGCAAACAAACTGCTGCCGAGAGTATTACAACATTTTTCACCACGCCACGGCAAAAAAATACAAGCTTAGGTAAATACATAAAACAAAACAAATTAATTCTGCCAAATATTTATGGTTCAAAATCATCGTTCTATAACGTAAAGTAATAACTGTTCTCCCTTGTGAAAAAAAAAAACAATTTTACTGACGCTTTAAAAAAATCAAGGTAGGCGGTGGTGCTGATGTGGTGAAAAAGCATTCACACACAAGAAAATAATTTTAATAAGAAAACCTAACTACTAATAATATAATTATTTAATTTTGCAATGTTTCTGTCTGTTTTAATACCTACTTATAGTACTGCAGTCTTTGTTACGTCAACGTCTATGGAAAGTTTGAGGCATTTCAAAAACATCAGAAATAGTACATTACTGCAGAGACCAGTAAGTAAGCTTTCCTGGCTGAGTATTTAGTAGCCGGCTACAATACGAAGCCAGGTAAGCTGATTACGGTCGAAGCATGTATAGTGCTTTTCTCAAACATGTAAGGAAATAAAATTACTTGTTTAGTGCTTCAGTTACTGGCTGAGTGATTTAATGTTGTATGAAAATCCTTTACGTACGTCGCGCTGAACCTGCCTTGGAATAGAGTCCCTACTGGTCTCTAATTACTAACGTAACAGGAACATTTCCGAGCATGTTTGAGAAAAGAAATTAAATTCGAGAAATAAATGAATCTTACACAAATCGAACTAAGCCCACAGTAAGCTCAGTAAGGCTTGTGTTATGGGTAATAGACGATATATATACATATTTGATAAATATGGATAAATACTTAAATACATAGAAAACATCCATAACTCAGGAACAAATATCAGTGATAAACACACAAACAAATTCCCTGACCAGGATTCGAACCCGGGACCTCCTGCTTCGTAGGCAGGGTCACTACCGACTGGGCTAGGAGGCCGTTATTTCTATCGGTAGCCTGGTAGTCAGTGCCTTAGAGGATTGTTTGACATTTGATACTTCACGCAGATAAACATAGTAGAAAAATGGAGCAACAGTATAGTAATTATCAAAACAAACTCTGGTAGCCTGGCGGCCAGACGCCCGACTTACGCTCTAAGGATCGCGGGTTCAAACTTGGCTCCTACTACTGCCTCCTAACTTAACTAAGGTTTTAAACACTTCAAACAATATTACACATATTCTTCATAGATTCTAATCTAATGTAAGACTCTTATATTACAAAGGTATTCCTAATCCTGAGAGTTGAGGATGTTATGGAAATATAAACATATCAGGTAAATAAATACAGTGCACAGTAGTACTAGTCATAATCCTCATGATTATAACTAATTGCCACTAACAAGACCCAAGTTTTGAATTACTATTTAGGAGACTCGGGATATGAAAACCAATGGGTCTTCATTTCAAAAAAGAAGTTGACGTTTACTGCAAGTAAATGTAATTGTGTATCTGACTGACTTACGTGTAAGTTATATTCCAATATTATATCATATTATATTTCTTATATAATGAATTGATATGGTTACACATGGCACTTTAAACTATACATACTTGTTTTTTTAAACATCGATTTTTTTTAAGGGTGTTCAATTTTTCAGCTGCTTTCGCCACCGCATCTGTATGTTAATTGGATCCGGTGAGGTGAGAAGCCGCCAGTGTGTCTACGCATGTAGTATGCACATGTACATGGGGAATGGCTATACAGCCGCATACAGTCAAGGCATTGTAGGAGATTTATTGCTAGTGGCTTGCTTAATCTGAGGAAATCTACTCTAACATAGCATCCAAATTACACAAAATAATGCAGAGCACAGTGAATGCAGGGTACTGTAGAGATATTCTCAACAGCAGGGTGGAAGAACCCTATAACTCATCGGCCTCATCGCACTTTTTGATGTTTATCCATTCGCTCCTCGGCCAGATATCGACATTTCTTTTATGGCATATTAATTGAACTTTAGGTTAAATAGGTAATGCCAATCATATTATATTTTAACAGTTATATATTTTTAATAAATACCTACAATTAATAATCATAAAAATTCTAAATATGAATGTGCTCTCAGTGAAAATGTCTTAAAATCATATCAATTTTAATATAATACTCCTAGAGGTATCTTACCTAGTTTGAATAGTCAGAAATCAACTTCGCGCAAAAGTTTCGTGGGGGCAATTACTAGAGGTCGCCTCCATCATTACTATCGGTGGCCTGGTAGTCAGTGCCTTAAAGGATTGTTTGACATCTCATACTTCACTACTTAAACATTATAGATACTGGTGCCGGCTATACTGTAAATTTATCAAAAATCTAAAATTACCGGTCGGCTTCCATATAGCGTTGACAGCGTTGTAGAGCCCATCACGGAGATATTGAAAACATAAGTCTTAAAGGTCGTAAATGGGCGCTAGTATGTATGGCGTCAAGTTGAAAATACAAAAAAAAAACCGGCCAAGAGCGTGCCTGACTGTTCACAAGCGCATTGGAAGACATGTTTAAGACGCTGGACTGGAAAGGTAAGGGCATAAACATAAACGGCGATTACATCTCACACCTGCGATTCGCTGATGAGTGATGACATAGTCGTAATGGCGGAGTCGCTAGAGGAGCTGACCCGGATGCTGGACGGCCTAGCTTCAGCCTCGCGACGCATCGGTCTTGGCATGAATTTGGATAAAACCAAAGTCATGATCAATGGCCACATTGATCCAGGACCGGTCGTCGTACATGGCCACCTTCTTGAAATTGTTTCTGAGTACACCTACCTTGGGCAGATCCTGCAGTTAGGTAAAAACAATTTCGAGAAGGAGGCCAAAAGGAGGATCCAGCTAGGCTGGGCAGCATTTGGGAAACTACGCCGAGTCTTCTCGTCATCCATACCGCAATGCTTGAAAACGAAAGTTTTTAATCAGTGCGTCCTACCCGTAATGACCTACGGAGCTGAGACGTGGACACTCACGGTAGGGCTGGTCCACCAGTTCAAAGTCGCTCAGCGAGCTATGGAAAGAGCTATGCTCGGAGTTTCTCTGAAGGATAAGATTCGTAACGAATACATCCGACAGAGAACCAAAGTTATCGACATAGCTCAAAGAATTAGCAAGCTGAAGTGGCAGTGGGCCGGCCATATCTCGCGAAGAACCGACAACCGCTGGGGTAAACGTGTTCTTGAGTGGAGACCGCGACTCGGCAAACGTAGTGTAGGACGCCCTCTGGCAAGGTGGGATGACGATCTGCGAAAGACTGCAGGCAGATGCTGGATGCGGCAGGCTGAAGACAGGGCGCTATGGCGCTCATTGGGGGAGGCCTATGTCCAGCAGTGGACTAAAATAGGCTGATGATGATGATGATGATGAAGAGCGTGCCGGCCACGCTCAGTGTAGGGTTCCGTAGTTTTCCGTCCGTCACAGTAAGTGTCCCCACTTAAGAGTTAAAATAACACCGCCATGTAGGATATGATATGAGCGTTCCACGTACAGAGACATCTATCGGCAAATTAAGTAAACTATTGCGCGCGAGCTTAAAGTATGGAAGATGATTTTTATGGGATAATTCTTTATTGCGTGAACCGATTTTCACCGTTTTTACTTTATTTGAAAGCACGTCATTTCATTGTGATTTTGTAGAAATTACAGGTACAATAAACACCTGCTTATACGGTTAAATTACAAACTTATTTCAGAAAATATTTTGTATTTTTTTTTCAAAAACTATTCAACCTATCAAGTTCAAAATAATTTTCCTAGAAAGTTTTTATAAAGTTCTACTTTCGAATTTTTTTTTATATTTTAAAAAGTTATGGTTCAAAAGTTAGAGGGGGGGACACATTTTTTTTACTTCTGGAGCGATTATTTCCGAAAATATTTACATTATCAAAAAATGATTATAGTAAACCCCTATCCATTTTTAAATACCTATCCAACAATATATCAGACGTTAGGGTTGAAATGAAAAAAAAAAAATTACTCCCCACTTTACGTATAGGGAAGGTACCCTAATAAAAAAAATCCACTTTTTATTTTATCACTTTGTCGGCGTGATTGATATACATATCAGTACCAAATTTCAGCTTTCTAGTGCTAACGGTCACTGAGATTATCCGCGGACGGACGGACGGACGGGCAGACATGGCGAAACTATAATTCAATTCAATTCAATTCAATAAATTTATTTGCATAAATAAGGGTATAAAGGGTGTTACAAACATTCTAGTTCAATCCTTATTTTACCATAATTATGGCGGACAAATATTATGAAATTATAATTGACTAACTACATAGCATAGCTGGCATAACAAAATATGTACATTCATGCATTCTTATGTCCAAAAAATACCTATATTTACAGTGTCATGTTGCATTCAAATTAATTTACAATGTCAGGTTGAATTCAAATAATAAATAATGAAAAGAAATCTAAAATTAATGTCAAGCGAATATAAATAAAAAAATTTGAAATGAATTGTATAATACATATACCACTTGTTCATAGATCACATTTTGTCAAAAAATCATTAACAGAATAATAACAATTTTTAACTAAATGATTATATAGTTTTCTCTTAAATACGTTAATTGGCAGGTCCTTAAATCTATCAGTCAAACAATTAAAAATCTGTATTGCCATTCCGTAAACGTTACTTTTAGTAAGACTAAGATTCATCTTGTCCTCAAAGAGTTTATTTCTATACAGACCTCGTTGAGATGTCGTGGTAATAGTTTTAAAGGCAGTCGGGTGTTTCTTAACAAAAATACAAATTTCATATATGTACATAGATGGTAACGGAAGTATTCTTTTACTTTTAAACAATGGCCTGCAATGTGCACGGAATTCAGCTCCACATGCCGCTCTAATACAGTCCTTTTGAGCGTAAAAGATTATTTTTGAGTCAACTGAGTTCCCCCATAATATGATGCAGTATCTTAATTGCGATGCCACATACCCGTGATAAGCTGTCATAGCCGCAGCTTCGGATACCACACTGCGTATACGACCCAAGACATACACAAAACGGTCTAGTTTGATACGTAACATGTCAATTTGAGCTCTCCAATTACAAAAATAATCAATATTTAATCCTAAAAATACGGTCGACTTTACTTCCTCTACACGGGAGTCTTGGTAATTAATGTCAAGGTCAATATGCTTACTTTTAGAAGTCTGAAATTGGACCATTTTTGTCTTACTAAGATTGATGTTTAAATTATTACTATCAAGCCATTGAACTATATCCAAAAGGGCGTTGTTAATGGTGGATTCAAAGGAATTGGCATCTTCACATTTTACAAGCAATGTTGTGTCGTCTGCAAAAAGTATACAACTATGACTCGTAGCTTTTGGTAGATCATTAATGTACAATAGAAACAACAGTGGGCCTAATATACTGCCCTGTGGCACTCCATATAAGTTAACTTTCTGACTGGATTTATAAGTAATTTTATCTCTATCAGTAAGGCTAGTGATTTCCACAAACTGTTTTCTGCCTTTCAGGTAGCTCTCTACCCAATCTAATGTAGGGCCTCTTATGCCATAGCTATATAGCTTACTTAATAATAAGTCGTGCCTTACAAAATCAAATGCTTTACTCATGTCTAGTAAAACAGCTACAATGGGATTTTTTTTATCAAGACTTTCAGTTACAGACTTAATTAAATGAAAACAAGCTAGTGCTGTAGAACTATTTGTTCTAAATCCATACTGACTATTACATAAAATGTCATGTTTTGCTGTAAAATTTGATATCCTCGAATACATAATTTTCTCAAGAATTTTTGATATAACTGGTATTAAAGTGACAGGGCGGTAATTATTTAAATCTGTCTTTGGCCCCTTTTTGTGAAGTGGTTTAACTATGGACAATTTTAGGCGTTCTGGAAAAACACCCTGCAAAAAAGATAGATTTATAATGTGACTCAGGGGTATTGATAGTTAGGTAGCACATAATTTCAGGACTTTTGTAGATATGCCATCAATGCCATCATAACCTGTGGCTTTCGTGTTGTTTAACTCTTTTATTGCCTTAGTTACGTCTATTGGACTAACATAATAAAGAAATAAACTATCTCTGGTTTGTTCTATAATATAACTTTGTTTCACCGATTTCTGTATTTTATTTGTCATTCCAATAAAAAAGTCGTTCCTAGTTGACTACGGAACCCTAATACGAACCCTAATTGGAGCTGGGACGACGTATTGTGCCAAATTTCTTATGAGTCACTCACTCCTAAGCCGCAGCACTGGCTACCGGGTTACAGTGTGGACAGCTTTTCCAGACACTGTCAGTAATAATGACATTAATTCTCTAATCATCTTGCTCATCCTTCATTCATATACATAGAAAAGGATGGGTACAGAAATATTGACATTATTACTGGATAGAAATAAGTCAAATAATAATAAAATTAAATAATCAAATTACTTAAAAAAAAAAGAAAAAGAAAAAATATATAAATGTACAAAAATCTATAACATAAAAAAGTTAAAAACTAAAATAAAAACGTCTTCTAAGGCTTTTCCACAAAATATGCACTTAATGAATACACACAAATCATATGTAAGTTAACCAGTGAACGCACCGGGTAGTTCGGTTTAATTGGTCCCTATGCACAACATTACATTGTTGCATTGCGCTTGGTGTTACCGAGCGCCTTTGTTCTTAACTCGTCCACCAGTTTTTGCATTCTACCCTCTCCCATTTAGCTTTAAGATAAATATTGTTTTCTCAGTAAGTGATTTATGTAAATCTTTTTGAGAAATAAATGTCTTAAACCGTATAGTATCTGGACCGGCACCTGATTGATTGAAATCTGATTCCGGCTTTGAGTCCGTGTTTGTGCTCCACACAGGTGTTATTGCGGTACTTAAGTAAATACCACATGCGTGCCTGTGGGATGCTATATGCGTAGACACACTGGCGGCTTCTCACTTCACCGGAACCAATAAACAAGCAGGTGCGGTGGCCAAAGAAGCTGAAAAACTGAAGACCCATAAAAAAATTATACCTTTCGTAGTCGAGACCCTTGGCGCGTGGGGACCCAGTGCTCAGTAACTTTTTAAAGAACGCAAAAAGAAGCTCGTCGACTCAATTGGTGACCAAAGAGCTGGCAGCTTCCTCGCTCAACTCATAAGTTTTGCGATACAGCGGAGAAATGCTGCCACCATCCTCGTTCGCTAGTTTCTAACATGTCGATACATATAATATATATCGGAACCTCGACAAAACAAATACCCACGGTAAATACCCCGTTTTAAATAGTTTTTGTAACTTCCATAAAAAAAATTGATTTATTTAGAACGTCATATAAATATTGAATACCATTTTTTTTTTTCAAAAATAAAAAAATATAAGGATGAACATTTAAAGCATTCTTTTACAAACATGAATGAATGAATGAATGTAAGATTTATTCATGACAATTACAAAAAACATAATAAACAATAACATATACAACCCGAAACATTAATTGCCACGAAATCGTCGCAACTCAGCGTTAAATGCCGGCAGGGCCAGCGCTGGTCTTCCGTTGCAACCATTTGACGACACGTCGCATTGACGCCACGATCACATCCCCAAAGTAAGAATACCTTACTCAAAACAAGAGAAAAAAAAACAATAAAAAACAGGAAAAAAAACATATACCTGTTATACACTTTATAACGGCATGTTAAACTATATGCCACTTAAACATTAAATTAAGTAAATATTTGAAACTATTTAAAGTTTTTTTTTTCTAAACTGTCCCGCAAGGTTAACTTTTACGGTTTAAATTTTAAAATAAGGCGGTGAAGTGCCTAGTTAATGGTCAAAAAATTTGGAGTGTTAGTTCCAAAATAATACAAATGCAAAAATTGCGATTACATTCCAATCTTAAAATAGGCATGATGACACATGACATGATTTATGCAATAAAATTTAGTTGATAGGATGCAAAATGATCAATATATCCAACTAAAGTGAAAATTTATAAATTCTTTTGAAGTGGCTCAAAGATATCAAGCTGCAAAATTTCAAAATTGTACGATTTTTTAAAGTGTGAATTGAAATGATTTTTAACATTGTACTGTAAAATAAATTGTATGGCAACCATACACATAAACGCAACATTTCACTGTAAAAATAGCATTACTTTAAACAGGGCAACTATGTGATCGTGACGTCACTTTTGCACGTCATTTTGGAGCGTTTTGAGAAACAAATGCAAATCTCGGACTTTAAGTCTCATTTCTGACTTTTCTGTTGCTTTAACGCAATTGGCCCCATATAGACATTTGATCCTCACAACAAAACGAATCGATTGATACCATACATGAAAAAAATTCACCATGCCTATATTGTATGCTCCCACCGGAATTTGGTATGTAGGTTATTTGAAGTAGACTTTACCGTAAGTACAAATTTGGAGCGGTAAAACCACTGATTAATTAACGGTATTTTCTTGTATTTTCAACTTGACGCCATATGATATGCTATGATATTTATTCAAGAACAATTTACATCGTGTTATACATACTAGCGCCCATTTAAGACCTAGTAAGACTTATTTTTTCATGATCTCGAAGATGGGCTCTATATCGCTATATGGAAGCCAACCGATAAGATTTTTGATAAATTTACAGTGGGGCGGGCTAACAAGGTGTAATCTGTGTTCGTATCACGGATTTATATGAAGTGGATCTTTTTCTTAAACCTTGTCCCTAACCAAGGATGTGCATTTCTGTCATTGAATTTGACAACTAGTATCCGATACGTTTGCCTAAGTGAGAAAGAGAACTTGCCATGCGTGAAGAAGTGACAACATGATTCGTAACGTCTAAGAGGGACCTCTGTATAGTACTATTGTTTACTCGGTGCCCTAGCCACAGTTGAAAATTATTACCGAGTAAAAGAGTCGTTCATAGGCGACTAGCATAAAACCGGCCAAGTGCGCGTCGGACCAGAGGATAATAGAGGGTTCCGTACCTTCCATGGAAGAAGAACCAAACTAATACCAGAAGGTCGTATATCTGATACATATGGAAGAAGTTTTTTGGAGATAACTCAAAAATGGCTGAACTGATATTGTTCAAAATAATTTTCGTAAAAAGTATGTAATGGAAAAATAAGATAATCTTCTAAAATTTTTTTAAGTATATTATATGGACTTAGGGTTCGTTACGGGGGGGGGGGGGGATTCACTCAATTTTTCTGACTTTCGAGGCGATTATTTCTGAAAATATTCACTAAATCACAAAATGTTCAAAAAAACCTCAATGTTATTTTTAAACACCTATCGATTGATGTGCAACATGTTGATATTAGGGGAAAAATTGTTTTTTGTAATTTAGGTACATGGAGCGCCCCCCATAAAAATATTTTCTCCTTCAATTTAACTACATATAGTCTGTCCAGCCAACGAACGCAGTAGCAATGTACACCGACCAAAAGTATGACAACACTAAGAATCAGTGAAAAAAGCAGCAATGATCATCAAATTCTATGTTTTAATTTTAGTTGGTATTTCCACCCCTTTCATTACGTGACATTCACGGTGTGTAAAAAGGAGACGGATATATTTCGTCTGATCTGTCATCAACTGTAACAAATAATCTGGTTGAGGCAATTGACATATGCCATAAAAACGAATTTAAATTCAATGTAGAACGTTGCAGGAGTTCTATCTCACTCGCGCTTAAGACGAGAGAGTGAAATGCACTAGAAACAAATTCAATGTAAAAGATATGTGAATTGAAATGTTCGTCACGAACACGGTGTCTCATCACAAAGGGTTGGCACATGTACGTATTTTGAATTTGCCGCGCTTTTCTATTGAAAAAATGGTTTGCCAGACTATAATTAAATAGCGGCATGAAAAATACAACTTATATGTCTAAATTTTATTTTATTCGTCTTATAGTTTCCGAGTAAAATGGCTGTGACATACGGACAGACGGACTGACGGACAGACAGACGGACATGACGAAACTATAAGGGTACCGTTTATGCCATTTTGGCTACGGAACCCTTAAAAGTACTAAAAACGGTCCGATAGAGAGCATAATAGTGCGGGGCGGTACCTCACTCGCACTCGTTACAAAATTGTCACATTTGACACATATTCACATTTTGATTGTCTGCTGACGTCATTACCTCCTAAGTCAAAACGAGACACTCCCTTAGATAAGCTTCTCTGTCGGCCTCACTTTGTGACCGAAGAATGAGATCCACTTCATATACATCCATGGTTCGATAACTACGTATACCTACTAAAAAAAAACACCAAACTCTCTGCCATGGGATTCCCAATGTCCTGTCAACATATCTAAAATGGTGGCCATAGCCATAGACAAAACGCTCTAACGAGACCTACTGACAGCTTGACAGTTAGGTGTATCACTCTATCACCTAGTGAGACAAGTGTGAGAGCAACGTTTCGCAGTTTGGCATCTCGAATCGGGGCCCTGATATCGTGGTAATAGATCGACCGCAACGCCGGGCCATGCTCGTCGACATCACCGTCCCATGTGACGAGAACCTTGTTAATGTCGAGGGGAAGTCCAAACTACGTCCAAAAGAGAGGTATGGGTACTGCGAAATGTCATTTCGCTCAAATCTGGAGCAGAGCCCGACTGGGGAAGTACTAGACCCTACTAATAAATAGTGTTGTGTTCCTGCTGATGAGTATAAGGTTGCCAAAGAGGGCCCAGTGTGTTGACGATGAGGGACCCTCTTGTTCCTTTAGTCGTCAACACAGTGAATCTTCCTTTTTTGTAAAGGGTCGGCAACGCGCATGTGACACCTCTGGTGTTGCACGCGTCCATAGGCTACGGTAGCTGCTTACCATCAGGCGGGCCGTATGCTTGTTTGCCACCGACGTAGTATAAAAAAGTCCAGCAAGTACCTAGACTTGGCTCACGAGTTAAATTGAACCCAACATGTGTACACACCTTTAACGCCCTTTTATATTTGATACACGCTTTATTACAACAATATTGGGACAAGATACTCGTACACACACACACAACATATGTTGTTTGGCGACCCCGTCCGATCGTTACCAAGTAACGCTCCCAGCGGTCCCGGTAAAGTTCTTTGATATGTGACAAGTTCTGGAGTATAATAAATATCGCAGCTGTTTATTTACTTTCATAGTTCATCTTACCGAGGCTTATTACAGATATTACACTAATGTATTTTTACATATATTACATTTGAAATTAAAAATATTGAACCGTGGTAAATCCTAGGACAAAAGCTAGGAAGTGGATGACCCAATGTTATATATCTATATATATAAACGTAAAAGTCCTGACTGACTCACTTAAATCAACGCCCAGCCCGAACCGCTGGACCTAGAGAGCTGAATTTTTCACAATAGGTTGTTTTTATAACGTTAGTATCCACTAAGAAGGGGTTTTTCTAAATTAATCCCCTAAGGGGGGTAAAAAGGGGGTTGAAAGTGTGTATGGATGGGGTTTAAAATTTTGAGTTAGAGATTTGAAATATCGTACGTTTACTAATGATTAAAAAACAATAAAAGTGATTTCAGCGTTTTTTAAAATTCAACCTCTAACAGGGTAAAAAAGGGGTTGAAAGTTTGTAATAGCTATAAGTATAAATAGATTAAGAAGATGGTTCGGGGATTAACAAAAGTTAGTTAAGAAGATAAAATTGGATATGAAACTCTGTATGAGGAACCGT